>ML133388.1:186737-1386737 GCA_003864495.1 Nemopilema nomurai | reverse complement strand
ACCTTATACTAAAAATGAAAAGCTCCATCAATTTCAAACTTGTTCTTGGGCCAGAAAACCACCAGGCTGAACTATTCCATGAAACAAGAGCAAAGATGTCTACAAGCAAAGACAATGACCAGAAAAGGAGGGAAAGTAAAGAATGGTTCTTGATATGGGCTCTGTAGAACATTTTCCTTTCCCTCTGGAGATTGCGGAGCGCAAAACCCCATATAAAGATCAGCATTACATCTTGATAAAGCACACTTCCATGGAGACAGCTTGGACAAAGGACAAGTCTGCTGATGAGGTCTGCAGCTGGCAATATCATAAGGCATGCATGCAGGAGCCATTGCACCACATACAAAAATGGCCTTGGCAACTCACTAAAAGCAAACCCTTTGAAGTGCCTGTGACAGTGTAGTGACAAGTGATCAATTTCAATTCCATCTCGTCCACCATTCTGCACATGTAATTTTCTATACTTTTTCATCTTTTTGTGCTTTATGTATCTCCTAAGCTGGATGAAGAAGCTGACAATGACCAGTAACATAAGTATGCTTGGGGTGAACAGCTCCACAAAACACCTTGAGAAGCCACCATCTTTGAACACTTTCAGAAGTGTAGTGTTACTTGGGCAGAAAGACAGCATCTTGGAGCCTGTGACTTAAACAGAAATTTGAAGCTTTAGGTAAATACTTAGAAGCAACAAAAACTCTATAGTTATGACAAATGAAATAAAACTTACAGTAAGACATTAACCAATGTTATTAGAAATAATATATACTTCATGAGTAGATTACTTTGGTAAATTGTATAAGGCAATGAGGATGCAAAAATATTTATTTTTCAAAGCATGAAGCAACACCTTAAAGGCATTGAGTCATGATAAATGGGAAGCGTATACCCAAATTGCAAAAATTGCTGAGTCATTATGATAGCTCCATTAATCTGATTGGCTGTCAAGCAAACTGCACACATGATGCTTTAACCTCGCAGTTAATGTCTGATCACATGAAAGCCGATTTATCACATGAAAACAGACAACAGCCCGAGGAAAACCGCTATTTACCAAGACTCAATGCCTTTAAAGGACTTAGGTGCTGATGCTAGGATAAACATCACAATGGTAGGGTACAAAAACCTTTACTCAAAGGTATTCAAAAAGCAGCTAATTTCACAAAATAATATTTATGTCCAGAGGGTACTGTGGTTTTTGGTTTGCTTACTGTATGAAATCAAGAAATAGCTTCATATTGTAACATGTTTGTTTGTCAAGGGCAAAAACGGCTTAATTGCATATATATGTTCCTGGATTTATTTGACTGAATGGTTTCAGGAATTTTTCTCTTATCTAATGTCATAAAACATGGAAAATTCATTTCAGCCGCAGCCCGACGGCCCAAACACTTTTAAATGTATCGGCACAGACTAATTTCAGCGGTTATTGATAGCCAGATATCTAGATCATTAGAACTTCCTGTTTACTACGCAAAACCAAAGCCTGGGAAATAAACAATGTTTACATGCGTAGGGCACAAAGTGCCAGCTTCAATATCCTGACGTTTTAGAAACCGCAAGACATAAAACGTCCTCCAGCCTTAGAGCATTTCAGCCAAAAGAAATCCCTAGCAAGTTTTTAATGTTCTTACGTTCTTCAGTGTTACATAAATTAGGCCTGTAAATGCGCAGCAACCACTGGTCTTCAAAACACAGCATCTGTGGAGTAGCTTACCAGTGTAATACGTGAGTTTATCACTTTTTAGTTTCGGCAATAGGCTCTGTTTGGTAATGAAGAATGCATCCACAAATATAAATAAACGAAGTAATACTCACAACAGTATAGACGCTTGCAACTCTCAGATTCCGCACGGCTTTGATTTTTGATCGCGGGATGCAGTATCATGCTCCCCCGCAATTACCCAAAACACGACCACGCTTTTGCAGTATGGCCGAAGGAAACACTGGGACCACCAGTAAGCAAAATAATGAGGAACGAATCCTAACGCAATGTGCAACTCCTCCCCCCTCCCCTCTCCCCCAACCTTTGAGATCCTGGAGATGTCAAGTGATAGGTAAGGAAGTAACTTAAACATATATTCATGTAAAGCCCCCTTCAAATTGAGTAAACTTTGACGTTTTATTGTTCAAAAGATTTAATGTTTTAATGAGTTTTAATGTTTAATAACCAGGGGGGCTAGCCATTAAATAGTTATTCGAAACCTGAACGATAACATGAACGTCTGGACATATTTTTAATAATTAATTATTATGCATGTAATAAATATATTCCACGATCGAGTCATTTTGTGAAAGTGTTTTCTTCCAGCCATGTGTCGAATTAGTTATTAGCAATGAAGCATGGTAAGCATTTGGATTTTGGTGTACTCATCATGAAGTTCATGATAAACTTTCGTATGAGAAACCGCTTACGTGGGTGTAACCATTTGCATTTCAAGCTGAGGGGACTTTTTCTCTTTCTAGCTGGGCTGGATTGATTATGTCCAGTTTTGTTCCTTTGTTGGACAAACCTTAATTTCAAACAAACAGTGGTTAAATAAGCTGCCTAACAAAGTACCTTGCGACATCTTTCTGCATTCAACTTGAGTGCTCTCATCTGCCATTTAATTTTCAGGTGCTTGGAGCCTTTTCTGATTAAAAACCTCATTATGCCAACTTGGGCGCATCTTTGAAGATTCCTTTCTTCCATTAACAATGTCCCCTGCTCATCACCCCACGTCGAATTCCTCTAGGATTGTTCAAAATCCACCTCATTTGAAGCATTTCTTTAATGGCACTCTCTGGAGGACTATAATTCAACTTCACTGTTGACGTCAGACTGCGTAGTTTGACTGGTAGCTGCGCAGGTTTCGGCTTTCACAATGCAAGCAAGCACCAAGAGCCTTCTTCTATTTCTAGCCCTGCCTCAGTGATGGAACTTGTTTGCCGACAGCCATGAGACTCCTGCTCTATTCTCAAAAGTCATGGTAGAAGTCTTCCCCTTCTAGAAACATTTAATCAAAATGTCGTTGCCATCCTTATACTTCCACTCCACTTGAAGCATTCTCAAGTTAAGATTCTCCAGATATTTTGATTAGCTTGCTAGAAGCTCTATTTTGTATTAAATGACTATCTAACTCCATGTAACGGAGGAGTACCAAATCACTTGGCTAGCGCAAGTGCTATGCCTTACTGGGGCCACAATTCGAGAAACATGTTATTGAATTAAGGACTATACATTGATACATTAAGCTATATATCGATGTCATGTTTTTAGTAACTGTCAAATGAATGTGACGAGGGACGTAGGAAGTATCTAAAGGGGTGGGGTCGAATAAAAAAATGGCACATGACCACTACTTAAAAAAAATTAATTCAACTTCACTGTTGACGGCAGACTGCCTAGTTTGACTGGTAGCTGCGCAGGCTTCGGCTTTCACAATGCAAGCAAGCACCAAGAGCCTTCTTATATTTCTATTTGTAGCCCTGCCTCAGTGATGGTGTAGTGACTCCTTTGTCTACTTTCCATTGTCACACCATGTCATGCTGACAGATCGTTTCTCGCTCTCCAGCCTAGACTTTTCCATCCTCATTACATCAACATTTCATCATCCTCTTTCATCCCTCGTCAGCAAATTTATTCTTAGACTAGGTAGTATAAATATAATTGTAAAGTCAGGAACAGAGCTACAAAAACAACAGACAACGCGTCATCTCTCTCTCGGCCTGGCTCCGTGTTCTCTGCACGTTAAATAAGACAACTTTGGCTCGGATCGTCCATAGAGGTTGAGCAACGCAGTCGGTAGAAACCCATCTCAACTCGTTTCTACAATGGAACTTGTTTGCCGACAGCCATGAGACTCCTGCTCCATTCTCAAAAGTCATGGTAGAAGTCTTACGCTTCTAGAAACATTTAATCAAAATGTCGTTGCCATCCTTATACTTCCACTCCACTTGAAGCATATTAGAAGAATCATATCTCGCAAGGGAAGGCCAGAACAGAACTTAGGTCCCATCTCCAGTTAAGATTCTCCAGATATTTTGATTAGCTTGCTAGAAGCTCTATTTTGTATTAAATGACTATTTTGTATCTAACTCCATGTAACGGAGGAGTACCAAATCACTTGGCTAGCGCAAGTGCTATGCCTTACTGGGGCCACAATTCGAGAAACATGTTATTGAATTAAGGACTATAAATTGATACATTAAGCTATATATCGATGTCATGTTTTAAGTAACTGTCAAATGAATGTGGCGAGGGACGTAGGAAGTATCTAAAGGGAGGGGGGGTCGAATAAAAAAGGGCACAAGACCACTCCTATTTTTCGGACTTGTAAGAAATACATTTTAGTTTGGAATGGGAACTTTTGCATGATTTGCTAGAAAGTTTGGACCTTTCGCGTGGCCTTTGTCTCCCCACTCAAATTCTTTCTGTCCCATGTCACTGAATGTGCTTATGGTTCCTTCTTTTCATGTTCAACGAAGATTTTCCCGCTGGAGTTGTTGAATTATTACGGCCGTTTGTGCAAGTCAACTCTCAAACAATGCCCTGACGCAGCCACTATTATATGGTGATAAAATATCTACAAAAGAACTACGAAAAATTTTGCAAATCCAGTGCCATGGTCCCTTCCCACAATACATAGTGCCCGTGGGATACCCAAAAATGGGGTTGGCCGTTTGTCCACTTTTTTCGTCATGAATCACGAGGCGTGGTCACATCAAGAGGAAGAACCAAGACACTGCTCAATAAGCAGAAAGCTTCTCAGTGTCCTCAAATCTACCTTAGGAAGCTTGGTAGAAACAAATACAAAAAATACAAATATTAGGATGAATGAAATTATTAGTAATAAAATTATAATGTTGCATTTAGTTTATGTCTAACTACCTTAAACACTACATGAGATTCGGTTGGTTTTGTTCATTATCAATTTTCTCTCCCATTAAAAGTCAAAATCGGATAAGAAATTTTCTGAGATTATATTGCAAGGGCCATAAACTAATGATGTTGTACTTTCCAAAGGGGTTGGGACTTTCTAGCGGCGCAACGGAGGGGGATCCCAGTTCTCGCCTGGATTGATTCTGCAATTCGTAAATTCGAGGAGAGAATGATGGGAGGGGATATGACGATGAGATGCTTAAAGGGTCCCATTGCTGCCAGCAAAAACAATTCCCATAGGTAACGGGGGTTTCAAATCATTTAGAAGGGCATTCCCTGCATTTAAAAATGGGCGTGGTCCAAAAAATTCGGGGCTCCACTCAGAGCAGCCGCCCGTTTCCCCCACTTTTTGCTGGCTGGTGCCGCCACTAGTGGGGTTGTGACACATTTGGACTTATTTGGGCATGATGAGCAAATGGGGGTGTGGAGTATCATTGTCCTCTTGGTAGTGTCGTCATAATTATTTGAGCATGGATTTTAAATTCAGATCGGTTTGTTACTTTAGCAAGGTAGAACAGGAATTAATAAATTAAATTTTTTAAAGCAATTTCTTTAGGATTTGGCCCTTGCCAGGGCTGTCTTGTTGAATCAACTGCTGTTCTAATATTATTCCGCCATACTGCGAGCCTCAAGGCGAACCGCTTTGCAAATAGCATGAAGAAAGGACGACCTGACACCGCGACCCGATTTGGCTGAAACTCTGTACATATCTAGGCCCCCAAGATCCGGGTGGTTACCTATAATCTCTTCACCCGAACAATCTACAGCTTCGTCAATTTTGTTGAGAAATAGTGCTACATTTAGATGTTTACTTTGTTTTGAAATCTTCTCTATCCACCAGCCAACCCTGTCAAAGGATTCCGGATTTGTGACGTCACACACGGCAAGGAAAACCACGTGGTCGGGGAATCGTAATGAAGAAGTGCTGCCCGTAAAGCTTCCAGAAATGTCCCAAATCTGCATTTCAACGTGCAGCTGTATATCTTCATGAAACATATTGGGACCTGTTACAGTGAAGGTTTTCAATGAGCAGTTGATGCCTACACAGGGCTCTGAGCTAGCACCAGGATGACTGTTAACAATCTGGTTGTACAATGAGGTTTTGCCCGTCTGCTCCGGCCCACCAATCACAACTGTTAGTTTTACTGAGTGCTGAGACGGCTTGAAAACGCCTTCTTCAAATGGAATACCATTCACAAACCTTTCATAGTCCTCAAGATCAGAATCAGGCAATCTTGCATGAGGCCTTTGCTCTGCAATGCTCCCCTTTGTTGCCAATAGGCCTATTTCCGCTAAGGAGCGGAAGTCCAAAGTCTCGAGACAGCGTCGCAAGTCAAATCTGGCAGGACATTCTGGCATTGGCAATTCCGTGTGTAGTGGTCATCAATACCATCACTGCTGTCGGAATTTCCTCGTCTTTCCTTAATATATCTGTAGGCCCTCCTGAAGAAATCACCAGCACAAACCAACAGAACAGCTGAGAGAAAACACAACACTGCAATGTACACTGGCTTCTTGACGTTCTCTTTCCTAAATGGAAATAATTCTAGGAGTGTATCTCCGTTATGCCAGGAGACAATAACCACACACAAAACACTTGTTACCACAAGGAATACCAGTACTTCAAAGAAAAGCACTAAACTTTCATTCAGAGAAGATTCATCTTTCGATGCCTGAGATTCAACCTCCATAATCTCTGTATTGATTGGCGATGTTGTGTCAATTAAGCCCCTTGTATCGTCACTGTCTTCCATAGCTTGAGATTATTTAATATCCAAACAGAATACGTTTGTGATTAATGATGCTGCAATCGCGTATTCCTCATAACGACCAGCACATTCCCATCTAAAATGGCTGGAACCCGTGACTGAGGGCTGAGTTCCTTCACCTATTGCGCAATTTGTCAATCGTTGTCATCATTGGCGCGGGGGATATCTGATAAATTCGTCCAGCTCCAGGCACAGTTTATTATCAAACTAGGGCCTCCGACGAAGGGTGAGCGGGGGGGGTGGGGGGGGGGGGGTTGGGGGCTGAGCCCTCACTTATTTGTAGAACAATAAAGCTTTTTAATCTCCCTTGGCCCCTCCACTTTCTAACCTATGTCGGAGCCCATGCAAAGTAGAACGTGGCTATTACAGCCCAGCTAGTTTTCTTCTTTGTTCCACATACAAAATATTTGATCGCTAAGTCGAAGTTGACGAGGGACAATTCACTCTTGCAAAAAGCGTACGAGATTTCCACGAAAACAATAGGATTTCCAGGAATTTTTTGATAAGACAATTGGATTTTCACAAAAGGTGTACGAGATTTTTCTGAGTGATTTGCCTCTCGGAAGTTGACCCGATTACAATGCAAATCAAATCTTCAAGGACTCCTGCAGCTAACAGACTGGGCAATGGGGTAGCTACCCCTCTTACCTTTGTCGTCTTGGCACCATTTTCGTATTTTTACCCCCTTGCTCAAGGCTGAATTAAATACACGGACCTTTTTGCGTCCGTTTTCACCTAAAAAGGGATGAAAAGGGGATGGCGGTCACCTGTATACACGTATCCTTTAAAAAGAATCCCTTTTCCTTTTCGTTCTTTTCGTCATGGGCAGGCCAACAAAGAAAGTAGCTGTTACCTGTTTACTAGTGGCACTAATTACCAAACGGCGAAAAAGAAAACTAAAACAATTTGGGTGAAACCGTGGCTCCAAAGAAGGAGACAGCTAAGGGTTTCGGCAACTTTGCTGAAAGAATTTTCCTTGGAGGATCGAGTTGAGTTTGAAAGGTTTTTGAGAATGAGCCCTGAAATTTTCGACGAACTTCTCAGCCACGTTGAGGAATCGATTAAAAGCAGCCATGATGAGAGATTCTATACCACCTTGTATCAAGCTTGCTGCAACTATTCGATTTCAACAACGAAAAGGGAAAGGACTTCTTTTTCAAGGATACGTGTATACAGGACCGCCATCCCTTCATAGGTGAAAACGGACGCAAAAAAGGACCGTGTATTAAAGCCTTTACCAAATACAGTGTCTCTCTAAATTTCCATCATTCTTTAAAAAGCTGCAGAGCTTATTAATCATAATGCCTTTGGACAGTGCTCCAAACCATTACTTTCTTTCTGGAAGTTCTTGCTTTCCAACTATTCTCTCCCATTTATTGATTTCTTGAGAGTTGCAGTCTGTTCAACTCTTATCAACTTTAGGCCTATTTCAGCGAACGGGGATGTTTTCCAATAATTTGTGTCACAATCTTCCAAGGTTAGTAAATCTCACTGTCTCCTTTTTGTAACTTTTTTGTAGATACTTCCAACAGGACAACTCACTTTGAAAATGCCTTCCCATGTCATTTATTGTGAATGCGACCATGATGGTTATTGTAATCATAACAATAATATTCCCTGCTTGATGCAGACGAGGCTTTCAAAATGGCGGACGAAAGGAACTTTCGGCTTCCTTACTACGAACAGCTAGGCCTTCGAAATGTCGATCAAGTTAAAGCCCTAGACCATCTGTTTAAGGAAGAAAAGCTAGATATTGTGAAACTGTCGACATTTGCATTGAAATACGCTCTGCACTCTTCATATCGGCCATTTATCTGGAAGATATTGTTAGGGGTCTTGCCAAGTTATCAAACGTCCCACAAATTCGCGGAACAGCGCAGGGCAGAACAGTTCGAAGATTTGCAGGATGCACTGCTAGCGATGAGAATGATATCGAAAAGAGACACTATTCAAAACAAAATCCTTTGGATGTATTTGCTTGAGAATGGCATGATAAGCATGTCAAAGCAGACGATTCTTCAGCGGGACCAGAGGAAGGTGGAAATTTTCAAGGCGATAGCTGAAGTATGTTGTGAAGTTGCTGACGACGAAACTGATGCTTACTGGATAACAAAGAGGTTTTTCGAGATGCAAGATAAATATGTTGAGTTGTATAGCAAGCTTCCCAAGTTTGTCACACTTTATTTGGAAATTGAAGACAAAGCTCTGTTTGAACACATGACCGAATTGCAGGTTTTTAAAGTGATGCCCTATAACAGATGGTTCGAAAGCTGTTTTGCCGAAGTGTTTCCATCCTGTGGTCTCGAGAGAGTATGGGACAAACTCGTTGCAGGATCATGCAATATTTTGGTTTTCACGTGTGTTGCTATATTGCTGAGTTGCAGGCTTGGTCTCTTTGAGTCAAGAAGTGCTGAAGCATCAGCTCGTGTCCTAAAAAGTTTGCCCAAAGACAGAAGTAGGCAAATAACTGCAATTGACAAGTCACTGCAATTATGGGACAAACACAGAAATACACTAAGTGTTGAATTAGGTTCTTATAGTGATGTGCAGCATCATGCATCCTAATTCATTCCAAAAGTAGCAATGTATATAGCATGTAGATTAAACACCAAACTGTCATAAAGATTGGAATTAGTTTGCTGTCCCAGCCTATTGCCTGGCAAGAATTTACCAAAGAAAATTGTTGATAATCATTTATTATTAGGTTCTGGCATTAGGGCTCAGCTTATACTGAGACAAAACGTAAAGGAAGGCAGTGTGTTGGAATTACTGAATTAAAAAGAATCCTTAGAGGCTGCTTCGAATAATAACATAATCAATACTTATTGATGCCTCTGATGAGGCTGGCTTCCGTTAGTGATCCTATAAAAAAGGGCTTGTTATAGATTCTCAGTTGTTGCTTCCCCCTTCCTCCTCCATGCACCAAGAACTGTTTTGAGCTAAACATGTGAAGTCAGTATTTTGCAAAAGTTGTTTCCTGTAGCCAAATTCTGTTATTGTGTTTCAATTGTAGGTGTATCAAAACTTTAAATATTTCCCCGACTCTGAGTTGTTGCTTTAATACTAGCTGGAACAACTAGCAGGTAAATATCCTGGCATTTGAATGAATAGCAGCTTGTCAAATGCAACAATTAAAACATTTTACTCATGTCAAAGTATCTAAAAAATGTTAAAAAGTTGCCACTACTCTATTTGCTGCTGAGCAGGCAAAAAATTAAGGGTAAAATTAATTGCATAAGATTAAGGTTAGCAGTACTGACTTTAGCTTAGATGGCTGAATTATAACTCTTTTCTTAACTCTTTTCTTAAAACTTTGCCTTAATAAATCATTATTGTTAGGATTTTATCAACCAAGGAAGTTTTAATGCTTATTTACAATAGGCAAATGGCGTAGTTGTAGTGAGCGCCTCTTGGCATGCCATGTTTCTCAGGACAAACAAGTAGAAAAAGACAGAATTACTTTGATGGGAGACTTTCATTAGTCACTTCATCTGATTACTTCCAGTAAATTTGTAGCTGAAACAATGATAAACTACTCTGTAAAACATAAGAACTAAGAAAAGAATCATTGGCTAGATTGCAAATGAGAAAAAACGCACTGAATTTAGCTAAAATTACCAACATAGGCTTTGCTAAACACTTTATGTTATGCATAGTTTGTAATGCAGCTTTCGTCTCCAAAATTATACACATAACCATTCCAAGTTGCTTCAAAGTCTATGATTTTAGAGCTCTGAGACTAGACTAACAGTACAGTCCACTTATATTCAAAGGCTCTTGGGGCAACCAAAATGGTCTAAATACATGCTCAACTCAAGTTCTCAACATTCTACAGTAAAAGCAATATACTTTCCTGTCTAAAGGTGTGAATATGTTTCTAGGAATGGAGTGCATGCGGCTTACTCTAAAAATGGTTATTTTTCAGTTGGGTATAAAGAAGAGAGATGACGAGGCAAACTTTCTTGGGTCGATTTTTGTTGGCTGCCAATAGCCTCCATAATTTCTTACTGCTCAAATCAAAACATTGGCATTCCAAACTCTAGGTAAAATTAAAACAATAATTCGTAAAACGTGATTACAAATAAACTTATGTTTGGATGCTTGATCAAGACGTTTGCGACAAGAACGCCTGCTTGCATTCCACAGCCTACCGCGCATAAATACAATCTACGAATGGCACCTGGTTCATTACTAACACCTTTACCGGGCTATGTAATTAACAGCGTGAAATTGCCTGCTACTTTGAGCAAAACAACTTGCCCGGTATATCAAGTTGATAGACTTACCCGGTACGTCAATTCAACAAACTTGCCCGGTATATTAAGTCGATAGACTTGCTTGTTACGTCGCGGCAATAAACTTGCCCGGTATTCTTAATAAACAACCGTGCCCGGTCCGTTTAGACAAAGACTTGTCCGGTACTTTGAGCCAAAAACGTGCCCGGTACACTGATTCAATAAACTTGCCTAGGCCGGCTTTAGAATTATTTTATAGCACAATAAACTTAATATAAAAACAAACTAGCGTAAGAGTCAAGACGTGTACTAAATTGTTCAGTGCCCATAGCTTGACGGAAAAGTACTGGAATGCTTTGAAGAGGCTTCGCTGATCATTGTACACGTCATAACAGTAGTCCCGCTTACATTCTATCAAACATAGCTACAAGTAAAAGCAATGCTTTTAATATCTAATCTCCTTAGAAACGAGAGTTTATCAAGGTTACAAAGCAGTTTTTAAAATGCGTGGTATACACAACGACTGTTCCTTCAGTTAATGCATAAACGTACTACAACCGGCTGGTAATAATTCCAAAAACTTCCGTAACAACTGCAAACAGTTCTTGGAAATAGCTAGCCAATCAGTTCTTGGAAGCAGCTGACCAGTATCTGATGACTGTCCGATGTATTTATTAACACGTCCACTGGAAGGTGGCTTGTTGTGGCTTACAATAGCCGGAATGGGTTTTAATGGAGTAAAACCTGAGTAAACTACCTCAAAACATAGCTAAATATTTACAGCAGAAAAGAGGTTCCTACGAAACACAGGTACGCCCAGGGTGATTCCACACCAAATGAGTACGACATGCAAATATTAACAACTCGCTAGACCGTCCACACTTAGATCTGTAACGAGGTTGAAACCTGGGAATCACCCATATCGCCTTCACAGTTTTCATCTTGTGGCATGCTGCCAGAAAATGTCGAAGACTCCGCGTTATTTTCCATTAGGTTTGATGACGTCACACCAGTCTTCTGCATTTCTAAGCGATCGTTCTCCTGCAGATCGCTCGAAACAAAGTTCTCGGTGCCAGACACTACAGAATCGCTGCTTACATTTGATGACACAGGAATGACATTGGAGTCACTGTCGAACGATGACTGGGGTGTCTCACAACCACTACTCGCCGGTGCAAGCATGAAAACTTGCGACGACTCTATGATGGAATCAGCTTGGTTCTCTTGTGAGTCAGCAAGAGACACAGACGAGCCAAGCTTATGCTCCCCCGAATCCGGTTGAAGGTTGTTCGACCCAGAGACTTCGATGCTAGACTCTGATTCTGTAACCGCAGTGTAAGCTATAGCAGACTCATCGATGTTCGAGGAATTCGCATACACCCTAGAGGTCGAGTCTGTCACAGCAAAATCGCCAAGTTCTAGTCCAGAGCTCGCCGTCTGATTGGCACTCTGCACTGGTTCCATCCTGTCCCCCCCGGAACCTTCAGGAAGCTGGGCTGAAAATACGCCGCTACCGTCCTCATCAGTAGCTATAGGCATGCTGCTCATTTCAATGGCGCCATCCATATTGACGGCGGTTGAATTGGCTGGTGTCAGAACCAGTTGCTGACCGCCGCCATCTTGGCTGAGCGCGTCAGGAAGATTGACAGCTGTGAAGTAACTCTGGCCATCAGCTGTCACCATCACCATCGATTGTCCACCACCGCCTACGTCACTGGAAGTGATGAAGCTAGAATTTGCCAGTGACGTCGTGCAGCCACTCGAAGAAACGAATTGCTCCTTCATGGTAACAATAAACTGCTGGTTCATGTCGGAGTTGTTTATGACGTCACCGCTCTGCTGCGCAGCTGATACGAGCACTTCGTTGCTGCCGTGCTGGACAGTGTAGAAGACGCTGCCGGAGCTCGCTATATTGGCACTGGAAACAACGTTATCGTTGCTGCTATGAACGGACAGCACGTTTGTGCTTTGCACCGCACCACCGTCCGCATCAGAGATGCCTGCATCCACGTCAGTGTTATCAGATGAATGGATCGTCCCAGCCGAGCTACTTACCTCCCCTTCGAGGTTATGGTGCTGGTCCATCGTGGTGTACAAAGAAGCGTCCTGACTTGACTGGACCTGGGCCTCCTCAGGATGTACCAGCAATTCCTCTCCACTTGCTCCACTGCCTGCCAGCGCCGCTCTGCTTTGCACCACAGTTCCCAAGGCACAGGACACGCTACTCTGCACTTCATCCCCTGCTTCCTCGCCAGCAAGACTGCTAATGGCCACAGACACATCCTGCGACGTATCTGCAGCAATCATCTCCACGTCACATGGGGCAATCATTCCGGATTCCACTTGGCTGACGCTAGCAACCTGCATCACAGCCGCCCCATCAGCTGCTGCCGTGATTTGCCCCGCAGAGACACTGGCTACGGCCTCAGACGAGCAAAAGCCTTCATTCACGTCGTTGTGCTCAGGGCCACCACTCGTTGAATCCGAATTGGAAAAGGCAGTGGAGACAGAAACAGTGTTTGTAGTCGCAGCATTGGAGTTGGAGAGCATTCCAACGGGGCCAATTACAATGAACTTATTCGATGCCGCGGCTGCGTTTATGGCTGCCAGAACTTCAGGGTTTTGTAGAATGTTGGCGAGCCCCGACAAATTGGCGTTTCCGATCGGGATCACGTTTTGGGCATTCATGGCCTGTTGTTGCTGCTGCAACGAAGACGCACTTGCTGTTACCACGGCGCCTTCCCTTGTTTGAAACACGTCTGAAGTCTCAATCGCAGCTTCGACCCTACTGGTGCTAATATAAGCCTCGTTTTCGACTGTGCCGACGTCAGCCGTTGTCAAGGATATGGTTGTATCTCCATGTCCCCCCTGTGGTTGCACAAGTACTTCGACGACTTGATCAATGGCAGGGTTGTTTGAAATCTGGTTGGCAAGATGGGTTTCGTCGACTATGCCATCTACTTCAACATTGCCACCACTGTAATCTTGGGGATGTTCACCTATTAGAAAACATAATGCCTTCAATGCTACTGGATCATACTCTTGCCAATACAGAGATGCATGATGTATCCAATCAACTATCGGGTTGCTTACAAAAGGTAATAAGAAATGTACTGAAAATATAATTTCCCTCCAGGGGTTAGAGCCTCAGGTAGATGGCGACGCCAGTAACAGAACATCTGACATTCAAGCCTATAATACTCTTTCCAGCCAACACGATTCAATAGGGAAAAACAACCAAATCCTTCTATTTGGTCCTAAGTTACTGACACCCAATAATCCCAGATTACATCCAGATGTCAATTGATCTTGAGTAAATTACGTCGAATCATTCCCTTAGTTATCTTATTATCTTCACAAAAAGCTATGCATTGATACAGTTGTATTGAAACCAGCCTTTGAGCTTGTCATGTTTAATCACTAGTTTCATCGCAAATGAAGGAACAAAAAGAATGACCCATGTCACATTTTATTGCCTAAACGGACGTATCCATTACCAGGACTGAACAGATAGCAAAACCGTGGCACTTAATGATAACTGTAATCTTACACGCGGCCCTAGAATGCAGCAAGGATTTGAATCGAACAAATACCTTTACGTGCAACAGACGACAACAACCCGAGACCATTTTCCGATTCGCCGCTCTGCGTCACCGAGATAGAGTTGCTGCCAGAGGCGCCGGATGTGGTTGGGGTGATGTTTCCGATCTGATCGATCAAGTAGTGTCCGGCCTGTGCCATCCTTCCCTGCTGGTACCGCACGGACCCATCGCTGCCAGAAACCTGTAGATACAAAAAGCATTTGCTGCAACGATTTTAACCAGATTCTTAAATGTGTGCGTCAACAAATATTTGCTTACGACAAATGTGCGATGGCCTAAAATGTTGACGCCACTGCAATGGAGCTTGCTAAAACAACATAAAATTAGCTAGTTGAATAGACTAATAAATGTTGCGAAAAGACACTGTTAATAGCCCTTGAAAAATGCACCTTAAAAGTTTGGATTTCATATCCTTAAATGAAGCCCCCTGAAATGGTCAGATTAAGAGGATTGGCTTCGGGAAGTTTCATCAATGAAAAGATAGACCTCGACCCAGAACTGATTCTTCTAACAGAGCTTACTTTTAGGGCATGAGTTAAATAGCAGCAACTGACAAGCCAACAATACGGGAATTAAAGGTGTCTAAAACAAACCATGGTTGGTTTTCCCGTTTGCCTTATCTCCGCTAACTGAAAGTAGTCGACGTTATCAGCCGATGAGAACGCAACGTAACTGCTGCTTCGCGCGAGCTTTGGTTTCTTGTGCGTTGTCATGTGTGACGTCATATTCTGCTTCTGAGTGAACTTCCGTCCACAGACGTCGCAAGAGTACGGCTTCTCGCCCGTGTGCGTGCGCAGGTGAGTCTTCAGGTTCCACAGCAGTGAAAACGCCCGCCCGCACTCAGGGCAGGAGAAGGGCTTCTCCCCCGAATGCGTGCGCACGTGGTAAGTGAGCTTGTTTCGCTGAGAGAATGATTTGTCGCAATGCGGGCAGTGGAAGTTCTTCACTTTGAAGTGAACTGTTTTCAGGTGTTTTCTTGACGCTGCTTCATCGATGAACATCTTGTCACAAAGGGTGCATGGCACTTCACGCAACTTTAAATGGAACCTTCAACGAATAAACCAACGTCAACCGTAAATCATCAAACAAAAACAACAGCAAGCTGATGTATATTAAAATCTTAGCTAATACTACGTATACCAATAAATGGGTGTGCAATAACCTAAATAAAATTTGGCTCAATCCAACTGTAAGAAATGTTGGGTGAAATATTTGAATGATTACTGTGCGACAAGTATTCCTTCGATGTTGTTCAACTCTCAATCGAAGTACAGCTCTCTAGGAAGCTATACCGTCATAGCTTTACTGATGCAAAAATGACGTTTACGTTATACTGATACAAAAAGCATGAGAGTGCATTTCTAATACATTTAACTAACAAAATGTGTTGTCATCATACTTTCCTAGTTGTCATACTATTCCGTGATACCAGTCAATAATTAGGACAAAGCTCTTTATGCAAAATAAACAGCAAAAATTGGTTAGACAGTTCGTCATCTCAAATGACGTAACTATGAACTGTTTTTATTTTACTTCAATGCAAATCTGTGTGATACAGTGCACTACAAATGCAAAGCATCGATCAGTATCCCATATAGGCCCAGACACACTTCCTGACCTCGACACACTCCAGAAAGACCTGTAATAGGCAATATAGGGTTACCAGCACCAGGAGTAGCTGTACTGAGAACAAGTACAATGCCACGTGTAAAGGAGCCAATACCTCTTATGATGCCTTTCCAGTGTTTGCAAGTTTGAGAGGACCTTGCTGCACTCTCGGCACTGCACATACCTCTCTGGGCAACTAGCAGCGTGTTCCGCAAGCTCTTCCCGGTGAAATCTCGTCTTGCAGTGCGTACATGTGCCAATTTCCGGTGACTTCTCAGTCGGTATTCCAAAGAACAGACTGTCATCAATGTCATCGTCATCCTCATCCGGCCCTTCCTCCTCATCGTCTGATTCTGCAGCATGGGATTCCGAGACACTGTCAACCAGCAGATGAGACGTCGGATCTTTTGCGACTGGTCTTCCCGCTCTCTTCTTTCCCTTAGCTGCAGCAGCCGGTTTAACGCTCTGCTTCGCCTTGGTTGTGATTACCAGCATCTCGGCATCTTCGTGCGCCTTCAAATCATCATACTCTTCAAGCTCGTCGAATTCGGCCCCCATTTCCTCCACCTCTTGCTGGACCTTTTGTCGCTTCGAAGCTGGAGCTAGATTACAAGCATGTAATTAGGCAAACTGGTTGGCAACGAACAATCGCAGAAGAAGGCACACACCTCCAATTATCGTCAGGAAATTCAAATTAGAAGCCGTTACTGCAAGTAAGGATTCAAATAATCCAGGATTCAAAGTGGCGCAGAAAAAGTTTGAAATTGAACAGTATTCACAAGTACAAATAGGCAAAGTGACTCCTATAACTGCAGACAATTTTTCACCATCTATTGCTTTAGTTTAATATTGAGTAACACAGCCAAGATGTCGCCCTAAATATTCTGCAGAACACAAAGCTGAACACTCAATACCTTCAGTAGCTTTTGCCTTCCGCTTAGCACCTTTGGACGGAGTAGCCTTGGCTGGTTTCTTTTTACGCTTTGGCGCTGTTTTCTTTGCCCCGGCCTTCTTGCGATTATCATCTTTCTGCGCAGCCTCCTCTTCAATAAGCCTCTTGACTGGCTTCTGCCTCTTTGGCCGGCGCCCGCCTGCCTCGTTTTCGGCCTGTGCGTCATGCTCAGCTTTCAAAGCCTGCTTGCCCAGCTTGGTTTTGCTCCGCAATGACGTTTTCGAGACCATTGCTACCACAAGCTTCGTCTTTGCTTTCTGCTTTCTCTTCGCTTTGCGACTATTCTTCAAACGGGGCATCTGCAAAGCAAAATCGTGGCAATCTATAACACACATTCAATGATTAATTAATAACTGATATTTACATCTTCCTTGATCTGGTGATCCACGGACATCTTGTCCATCTAAAACCGTCTGATTTGCAGACCAAACGACATTTTTGGCTACAGCAAGTAAACGTAAAAACGCGAACTGCCATCAAACACCATTAAATGCCATGTGAAGCAGCCCCACACAAGATGCGAGCTAATTCTTTCGCAAACAAACTTAGAGTTGGCTTGTTTTACCCTTGGCAAAGCACCACAGAACATTAGAAGTCTAGCTGTCCACCCAATGAAGTGTCTGTGAAGACGTTTATCCACACGAAACAGGCTCTGACTTTGCCAAGCATTACCAGCTGCCCCTTCCCCTTTTATGCAAATGACCAACAATGCTTGAAAAAGAAAGAAAATGCAAAGGTAACTAGGGAAAGATCCGCAACCACCGGATGCGCTGTGCCTCAAGGCACCATCCAATGTGCTTATTGAGCACGGAGACCAAATGTTCTGTTCGTAACTGTGAATCCTGTTTCTTTGTAAGCATGCAAATTTAATATGACTCTTACATCGTGCTATTGCTCGTCATTAATCAACTCTTTTCTTATCAGGAACAGGGCATTTGTCTGTGAGCACAGCTAGCAAAAGTCCAATGCCGTCAACACCAAATATACGCCCCCACAATGAACCCCTCACATTGATCTCCCAATCCATAAAATTAGCCCTATCTAATGGCATTGTGAGTCCATGAACAAAATAATGCAAATATAAAATTAATTTTCAAAACAAAAGTAAAACTCAAATAAACATGGCTTTCTGGACCGTTATGTATGTAACCATGACAACTGAGAAGACAACATGATTTGTCATTTCCTGATTCAGTTTTAGGCAATTATTGAACAAAATGATAATGTAAATGAAAATGAAATGAATTTACACACACAAATCTTTTAACTGAAATTGTACACAGCGTTAGGTTCATGCAGCTTTTGAAAGAAGCTCTCCTTTTTCTTTGATAGGTTGTTTTATGTTACTTATCACAGCATTAATTGATTGCTTCCTGAAATGCATATAACATTACATTACGCTTATCTACAACCCTGTTTCATGGAACCTATTCATCTGGAGATACATCAGGAGCAACAATGGTGCATATTGACTGTGGTACAGACAGAGTCAGTGGCAACCACAACAAAAAAACAGTTATACAATTAGCAGGAAAGTGCATTGAGTAACAAAAATACTGCTGATCAAAAATAACATGGTTGCCAGACACTACAAGATACTCTTTGATATGGGCCACAGATTTAGTCGATCTGGTAAGATACATTTTATAGAAATAAGCAGGTGATAATCAATCAACAGGGATTTTTATTTGAAATTGTTGGTACTTTCTTCTAAAAAATTTGAATGATAAAAGTAATGAAGGAAATGATCTGAATCAATCAGGAGAAGACAAAGATTTAGGGTATCCCAAAAGTTAATCAGCAGAATTTTGCCAAACATGGTAAGCTGCAGGTTTAGCTATGCTCTCTGAAACTGTCAATACCAAAATATGAAAAATAGATTTTCTTCCTTAGACGAATCTCTAGTCTTGAGGGTGGGGGCATCTTACCCACCTATTACATCATTGCTGTGGAAAGGAAAGTTTACAAGCAAGGAGTTTTAATGAACATTAAACAAAAGAAACTGGTAGTATGCAGGTTAATTCTCATAATAAGCCAATATCATCCCAGGGGCTGTAGAATGCCTTCTCATGATAAATAAACAATTTAAAACAAATATTTTAACCTTGTGCTACATAAATTTGAGGGTTAGAGTTTTACCATTGATCTTTATCATCTTGTTATCAAAAGAAAGCAATGGCTGCAGGGAAAGAAAGTGTGAACTTTTTTTCGCATCAAAATGTTTCACAGTATGGCACAATTAGATATGCATTTGAAAGAACATGCATAGCATAGAGAACATAATCAAATAGAAAGCAACACTTTTCACTTTGGCTACCCAAAAGAGGATATTCTTTTTTAATGCCCTAGATTTAAAAACCCTGAAGTATGCTAGAAACTGAAAATGGAACGTTTCTAAAACTTGCTCATTTGAATCACATTAAATAAAAATGGAATAAAAAAAATGGTGTACTTTCTTCCTTGAGCCCTTCTGCTTTCAGTTTTGCAAATTGTTTAACCCACCATACAAAGCTCTTAAATTACTTCAGAAGTAAATCTTTAGGCAAATTAGCTTCAGAAATATTTAAACAATTATATACCATCCATAGTTATCCAACTCAGAAATATTTTCAGCAGCACTCTAGTCAAATCTTATCTGACAACAATCCAGAACTGGAAAGATTCAAATCATTTTTGATGAAATAGATGGGTCAGTGATGTGATGCAAGATGATGTACTTTGATATAAGCATTGCATTGTTATATTGCTTTAAATGCGGTAAGAAATATATGTTAAAGCATTTTGCAACTATGGCATTTATATAGAATGATAATCAGGCTTCTTTGGGTTTATACATAGCACAAGGATAGTGCTTATCCTGAAGTCAAAAGAACTGCAAAAATCTGAACATAGAAAAAAATACCTTAGAAAATGATCTGCTAAACTAAAGAAATACAATTTGTTTTGACACATCATCTTTGCAGCTCATCCACTTAATTTAACATGTATATATATATACAGCCAATAGCAGTGCAGCACAAAATCTGTTGTTATTCTAGTTAAAACTCTCCTTCTACAACTTCCAATCATTTCTTGGCTTTGGAATACTTTATTCTTAAATAAAAGGGTCTGGTGAGCACATGCCAATAAACTTAGGATATTAGGATTTTCTATTAAGATCTTTAATTTAGATGTCCCTTTGGATTCCAAAAACTGAAATGGGACATAACCTTGCAATAAATACTTTTATGATTATAAAGAAAAAAGTTCCACTCTTTGTTGACATTTATCATATGGAGATTTTATCTTCATAACTAGTGACTGACAATAGGATGTTATAACTACATTTTAATGATATACATATATTTGTTTTACTTGCAAGTGAAGAAGGACCATCAACAACAATATCGCTAAAAATTCAACTACTTACTCTGCAACATTAATATGAATATGAGAATCAAACAATAAGAGATATTCTAATAAACTTGAAATAAAAAGTATTTGTGGATAAAATTATTTTGCTTGAGATCATATGTGAACAAAATTACTGCCTGAGCAAAAATAAACTGTGTGCTTTTCTGAGGAACGTAAAACTGCAAAACGCAGCCTCAATCTACTATAAATAAGCTACCTTAATATGTTAATGCAAAATCAATTAAATCATTGAAGATGCGATCGCAAATGTCCCGATCTCTGTTTTTCCATAACAATACATTGCTATAAAAAGATCTCCATTTCAGCAAGGATTGTGTACCGTACTTCACCGCTCTCCCAAGTTGAAGTTTGCTTAGGGCAGCGAAAATTCGCTAAAATATGCGGCTTCCATGAAATCGCCATAGGAAAATTCGCATGGTTACAATCTAGGTTTTTGCTACGCTCCTTTGAAAATTGATTCACTCAAACTGCAAATGGATTCGCATGAAAAGTTAGCTAAAGGTTCCCGAAAAAAACTTGAAAAAAATTACAAATGCAAAAAACACAATTATCATGTTCAGACAATATTTTGGTGCACATTATGTAAGGAAATCTGCTAGAAAAGTAAAATTTTTGCCCCACATTACTAGAGAATTCGCTGCCTTGACTGGGCGCACAGAATCAAACAAAGATGGCACCCGTCTTCCCGCACCGCCATCATGAAGACAACAAAACAGTTGTAGTCCATAAAACGGAAAATTTCCCACTCAATTCACTGTTCGATCCAATAAAAATTGAAGAGATGCTTCAGTGGATCTATAAGGTCTACAGTGATTATCAAACGTAATCCTAATTCATCACACAACATTAAATTCAAGTAACAAATTCATGCCAACTGCGGCTGCCATGTTGGGCCATCTTTGTTTCCACCATGTTGAAGAAGGTTCAGTGAAACATGCGCGCCAAAAGGTCAAAGACAGTATTTCAAAATGCTACTACTAACCTTTCTTGTGAAACACTTTGAAACGATGCGGGAACTCAAAGGACAGCAAACATCTGTTTGAAAACCTAAGAACTGGATTTACCGACTTCTCGTCGAAATTCTTCTTCGCGAGCATGCGAAGGGCTGTAACTGACGAATCACCAGCAGTTGCCCAAAGCTCCTTCGCAGGTTAAAAAATGGATAATCTTCAAATTGGTAACACAGAAAATAGATCTCCACTCTTTGTTGGTAAACTTTTGTCTGGTAAAATCAATTTTTCGTAAGATTTTAAAAACGATGAAAGCTTTGGAAGTATCCAATCGTGTAAAGAGGTGTGTATGTTAATACGAATCAAGGGGCAGCAGCTGAAAACTTCTTTAACCGCCCCCACCCTCAATCTGAACATACGCAGGCGCCCCTTCTAGAAGTCACTTTCAAAGAAAGCAAGATCAAACATTGTTTCAGAACTGTGATGGGATTTCAAACCTTGAGCTTTTCACATTTTAAACGCAATTTCTGATTGAAGGCCTAAAAGGATAATTCTTGCTTAACACTATTTTTCAAAGATGACTCAGATCGAGAGGAAATTCCAACAGATAGTTTGTTTTTTCAAATCAGTTTACCTATGGTTATTCGCAGATACACTGTGATTAACAAAAGTGATATTTTTGCTAGAAGCTCCTACGTGTGATATATAATTGCAGGAGAGACTTTTAAAAGCTTAAAGACCTTTGTGAACGGACAACCGTTTCCCGGCTAAATCCAAAGGAAAGAACGGAAGAGACGAAGAGCGTGTGTTTTACAGAACAAGTTGTTTCTGGCAGGGTAACACGAGTCGACACCTCCAAAAATGCACTCGATATTTGGAAGTGGCAAGGCCTCCATCCCCAACTACTACTACAGGTCGGGATGACTGCATTGCAATTTGCATAACAAAAGGCAAAAGAGACAAAAACTAACAAAAACACATGCTTTCATCTACGTGTTACATTCATTTTCAGATGACACAATGAATAACTACTTTTAATTCAATAGAAAACGGGAATACGCAGATTAATGCAAATATAACCAACAACATGCTTCTAATCTTTACAGTAGTATTTACATATTTGCCTCAATTTTAAGGCTGTGTGGAACAAATCAAAGAGTTCAGCATCAGAAGACATCTTTTAGCTTCTAAACAGAGCCTGCTGTCGAACCAGAGTTCTTTATAGTTCTTACCAGAGTTTTTGCTGAGATCAATGCCTCATTAGAGTCAGCCTATCAACTCAAAGCATGACTATGTTCCAAAGGACCATGATACGCATCGTACGGAAATCTTATGTACTATTATGGAAATTAATTGAGGGAGTTATTTCAATAAAAGGCTACAGTGTGTAAAATATGTCGTCCAATCTTCTCTTCAAATGCTTGTAATATTTCATCAAGATTATGTTCCATGTCATCCAACTCATCAAGCTGAAAGGAAATGGTGAGCTTCGGTAAGAAAATAACGGATACTGCTTTATGCTACTATACGAGTTTTATAGAAGCTGCACAATATGATGTGATTCGATACTACATGTTCCTGCGTAAACACCTCAGTCTACTAAATTATCTGATTTCAGACGTTGTTTTGGAAAACCTCTTAGTAAAAAAGAGGTTGTTATACCAAAACAGGTGCATTCGTCAGATCATTTTGTAAACTATTATAATTGCAAGACATTACCAGGCTTTAACTTTATGGTTCTATACGGGATTTCTGCGTAAAATTTCACTGCTTAAAAGCTCACGAGTCTACTTACGATTTCGCAAAGCTCGACGATCTGTCCTGCGCCAATCGTTGCTTCTTCGTGGTTATCAGCAATCTCAATATTGATAATGTGTACAGGAGTAAATGTATGCTGTTCTCTTTTGGACATATCTGTAGAAATAATAGGAGTTGTTGTCAAAAGGCGGGACTCCACGAAGACAAGTGACTGTTATAATGGATACAACAGCCACGACTAAAACCGATATAGCTGCTAACGACATATATGTCCTCTGAAACGAAACATTCTTCTTCTGTTACATTGACCCCATTCACTTAGATAGGAATAACAGTCAAATTAGTTAAAGGTATGCTTTCTGCTTTAAAGAATAACTGAATTTTATTAACACAAGCATCAAACTCAATAAAAATGCTGAAATTTATGAAGCATAATAATGCAATTGCTAAATGTAACAAGGCCCGCCAATCTTCGTAGGAGCAATTGGCGACAAAATTCCCCATTAACTTTCCACCCGTCATCTTAACATATCTTATACTCCCCGATGTTTAACTAAGACTTTGATCAAAACTGGCCTGTCGCAAAGCTGTGACGTAAGCAACAACTGCCACCAAGGAAGACAACACCACAAGATGGTAGATACCCTAACAGCATTTCAATTGTGTGCGAAATTGGGCTATTGAGTCCTTATGGGGGAATACAATGCCTGCCACGTGTTAGAACACTAATGACAATGTTTTGACATGCATTCATCCACCCCCTACCCCTTTGAAAATGAACTGCTGCTAAACGAGAGAACATTTTTGCATCCAACCTTCTCCCCCAGATTGACTAGTTGCTAAACTTTTGTTACCAACATTGTTTTGGGGGAGTGAGGGGATTAACAGCCAATGGTGCGTCAAATTGGTGAAAAGCGATAACAGGTGAAAATACTGAAGTATTACTAGACCTTTTGACAGGTATTGTGCATATGGGGCTTAAGAATGTACTGCTCAAGGCGATGTGCAGTGCTAAAGAAGGAAATTGGAAAGAGTGAAATGGGTGCATAAAGATAGAATAGCAAATTCAGTAGGGAAATGTATGAAAGATGACGCTAAACACATGAGCATGCGGATGGAAGTACATTGAATAAAGGAAAGATTCACACAGCTTTCGCATACCGCCCAGGGGCTAAAGAGTGACATGTTTCCATGGCGTCACGGTCGGTCAAAGAGAATACTCGATTACTGCTGTCATGGTCGTGAATTGGTTATCAGGAGACCAGATTGTGATCGGATACGCACGACGAATGAGGCAATGGCAATAGTCGACACCAGGCATTGAACTATATGGATGTTCAGGTCAGTAGCTCAGAATTCTGGGAAGAGCATCCCAACAGGGAATGCAATGATAGACATTGCGTCATTGGCAAGTTGATACGAAGACCACTTCAACAGAGAGATCTGAAGGAATAGGAACATAGGAACCAAAGACACCAAGATAAGAGGAACATTCATCGAGGAGCTCCACCGAAACAAAGAGGTTTCTATGCCCACCAAAGACTTTAGCCACAACACAACGATGGATTGCAAATAACTGATAAACCTGAGACGAAACTGATACAAAGTCACTATTTGCCATTATTTGGAACAACGTTAAAAACTGACGTGTCATTGCATAGATCCCAAGTAAGAAGCTGTGGTATTTGGAATTCGATGAGTCAAAACCAGATAATTTAATCGTTTGAAACTGTTAGTGTAAACCGGAAATATTTGATATAGGTGGAAATCAACCGAGCCAAGGTTAATAAAAATCGGGATTATATTATCATCTTTCTGAAACTAAAATACGTGGCAAAGAAAACAAATAGGGTGCAGTACAAGTTTTTGTTTACAAATCTGCAGGGGCTTTTTAAGAGCGTGGCTTTTCAAAAATGGAACAAGAAGTTATACGCCTTTTTCAATATCGTCAAAATTAATAGACATAAATAAATCCTTTTGGCAATCACGGGTTCTTTTGAGAAATTTCATCAACACTTCTCTATAGATATTCTGTCTCAGTTGGGGGTAGGGATGGGTTTTTTGGGATGGGGAAAGCCAAACTTGGCAGAAATTGATCCTCTAGATATTGGACCCTGTTGCTCTCCATTGCATTCTCTCGATGGGCCTTGGGCATAAACATATTAGGGGATGAAACTAACTTGCCAATTCAAACTATTTCAACGAAGGTAGCTGATCAATGGTTCAGAAAGTGATACATGTTTAGCTACTAAAGGGCATTACCCAATCTTTTAAGGGGGGGGGGGGGGGGGGGGATCTTAACATAGAAACCCTTACGAAGTCTGAAGGTGATAAAAATTGACTCATGGTTATCTAACTGCAACCTGACAGGTCAAATATGAGGTAACCTTTTCACTGGTTTAACCTGCCCATTCTGCTGGTAAGTTTGCACTACCGTGAAACGCTACATAATTAAGTCAACACACAAAGTACCCTCTTTTTACTCTAATCTCTCGGTTGAAACTGTAATATGGTGGACACGGAAAAGCCATTCTTGAAGAGGAACCTCAGCTAGAAAATTAATTGATTGAAAAGGGTGGGCACGGAAAAGCCATCCTGCGCAGAGTCAAACTACTCCATTTCATCGTAGAGCATTTCACTGATAACTGCAAGTGGATCAGTCTATTAAAATATGATTAAATTTAATCTATAACATCTAGGCTTGCCTTTAACGGAAATTGCACTTCTTTCAAATTCAAAATTTAAACCGATATTCTGGTTTCAAGGGGTTTTAGTATGTATGCATTATGTGATACCGACTATCAGATTATGCCTATCGGATAAAGACAACAAGTATTCGCTAAAATTTATAGAAAAAATGAACAGGCCTAGACATTCCAACACTAAACACTGTGTTCACCCTGTAATGGGTGGTACTCTAACAATCAGTTGAGCATTATCTAGCAGCTTCAGGGTATGCGTATACTTTGGCGAAACAGGGGATCCGGCAACCAAGAAAATGTTCTTCAGTTTGTCACTCAAAATCTCTCTCTATCGTTTGAAACTATAGCTCGAGTGGCTGAGAACCTTGTCTAGGGCAACTATTTTCAATAGATCGTGAAAACTCACGGTCCTTTGAGCAGTGAAACTGCCAATACTGACCAGTCTTTCTATTACCAAGAGACCCTAATAATTCAGTTAGGTCTTTGAAAAAAGAGCCGAAAACAGAGTTCACCTAAATAACAGCTAGCAAGGTTGTGAGTAGAATACCTTCGAAAACCTGAAACTATAAGTAAGGATATCACCAGGGTTGATTAGGGAATAAATATCGACTATGATCCTCCCCTTTAAAGGATCACATTTTCCAGTCATTTGGTCCACTTCTAGGGTCCCACTAGCTCGAGAGTCTATCCATGGCTTGAAAAAATACCCATTGCATTCAGTTACCATCCAAAGGGGGTAAACTAGAATTCGCTGCTTTTGTTTTGGAACACAAAGACGATCGTTTACTCTTAATCCGAAACCATTCTCTTCCCCACCACTTTTATCATCAGTCGATATGCAATCTGCATAAAGTTATAGCCATTAATCCTCCTTATGAATTTAACATTATCATATTCTTTATACCACGCACACGAACCAAATTCCACCGAAGTAAGAATCTCCCCTTCTATGTGAAAGTTTCTTCAAATTCAATTTTTGAAAGACCAAATCCTATCAAACACCGAATTGAAAATGACCTATTGCTTAAACAAATGAAGAAGACTTTAGGTTGTATCTCCTCCAAATGAACTCATGGCATTAGGAGCAATGTTAAGCTCTTTTGCGCAAACCGTTGCTCTGACCTCGGGGCAATTTCACTTTGATTCCAAAAAAACATTATTTAGAATTATGGCTTAAACATTTGGCATAAACGCCAGCAGCTCTTACTTACTACCGGGCAAATGTAGATCTTTTCCACTTGGCACTGATAGAAATCTTCCAGGCAGTAGTCAACCGGGCTTGTCTAATACAGCAGTTACGTCACACATAAGTGAAAGTCAAAGGCAACATGCTAAAGTGGATTGTGCCCACACTGTGGAGGCGCTGCGTCATGGAGTTGCACCCTGACCTACAGCCTGCTAAGCTAACAATGGAAAAAAGTTAGAATCTAGACAAGGAGAATGGTTCTCCTTCTTTCTGCGTAAATGGTTGAGAGCAACCACAACAACTGTTTCCAACAAACACTGCTGTCAAACTGAGCAAGCGTGGACAGATGAGAGGATCGATGGGCAGAATGAATTTGCAGCCACTCAGCAGGGCTGTCGGTGGGCTATCGAGTACCAGGAAGTTTAGGCCAGTTGATTCAAAGATTGATCAAAGATTGATGATATGAAGTTGTTTTAGAAATTTGGCAAAAGAGCAGAACTATAGAGTGAAGGAGAATGGAATGACCCCATAGCACATTTTGATAACTAGGTTGGGGCGGTGGTGGGGTGGGGAGGGGGGGTCTTTACAATGGTGTTGTCTTCCTTGGTGACAGCTCAATAACGGCCATTTGCACGGAAGTAGAACCTGCAAAAGAGACACTAGCCTTCAATAACTTGATCATAAACACGCTCTTCGCAAGTAACTACAATATCGAATTCATCTGCACAATCTTGAAATCGCTCTGGTCTTTCTTTTATTCTTCTGTTTCTATCCAGCATGTGTAGGATTCCGTTCTGTGTATATCTGAGAAAGTCTGTCAAGGAATATGCACAAAAAAGCCTTGTCAAGGCAAAAGTTACTTGAAAGGGCAAAGAAATTGAACGAGGTATACATGACACATAGCATAGAATTCAAGTATGGACTATCCAAACTAGAACTTAGGTAATCTTGAAGAATCTCTGCAGAAAAATATTAAATTCACCTAGCAGAATTTAAGTAAAGAATATCCAACTTAAAACTTGGGTAAATATAAAAAATCCCTGCAGAAAACATTAAGTGTAACTGGACCTCAATTTATCAAAAACACCAGCAGATTTCTTTGATTTGCTTTGATAGCACATGTCAGTGTCACTACAGTCTATTTAGGGTCACTTAACCCTAAGATGGCTCTCAAAGTTACATTACCCCAGTTTCTCTATTATCGAACACCTTGGAGCCATGTATCGATGGAGACATAAACATAACATCAAAGACGGAATTTGCTATGGGCCAAAGGATCACAAAATATGACCCAAGAATAAATTTCCTTGGCATCGATTCAGATCATTTCGTATGGTTTATGAGATGGTCAGGGTCTGGCTTTCAAAAAACTGAAAGGTTAATGTCAAGTTTTGGTAAAATGCTAACGCGAAAACCAGATAAATAAATACGAGTAAGTTGGGATTCCAAAGTTGGGTAAAAGAATTGTCAAGGCAAAGAGCCTTTGCAAACTCATCGGGTCCCCAAGCCTCCTTTTAGGATCGAGCATGCTTATGACAGTTTTCATTATTACGTAACAATTTTCTCGCAGTTGTCTACAAAAACTCAATTTGTTATGCTCGCTTGGCTGAAGATTGCACAAGTAACTTCCTCAACATTTGTACACCGACATCACAACACAAACAAAAAACACGCCTTTACTGACAACAGCAAAGAACCCCATTGAAAAGAATAAATACTTGAAATTGACTATCAGAAAAAGGCTTCTAGCAGTGATCTATACTTGGGTGCGTTCTTTTAGGCAGTGTCGAGGCCTTAATCTACGAGAGCCAAAGAGACTTCTCGAAAGACTTGTTTTCCCCTTAACAAGTTTAGATCAAATTATACGTGGCAAAGCAAATCATGCGTGCAGGACTTTTGGTATTCACCTTGAAATATTTATCAGATGACTCTTTTAAAAGCAAGTTACACAATACGAGACAGTCACCTTCAAGTATATAAATAAGTACAGTTAGCGGGGCTGGAAACCCTAGCAGGTCTACTGTAAAATTCAGCCAAGCTAAAACACAATAAATCAGTTAGAACGCCCTATATATCTCTGTAGTTTTCGATGCCCTAGATATCGATGGAAGGAAAGGCGGGAATTTTTAATCAGGAACAGAAATGTCGTACTACAGAAACTGAATTCGAAACTAAACAGAAAACACATAAATTAAAAATTTCACGAGAATACTCCCACAGATTCAGCCAATACTGCATCATGTCTTCTTTGTGGTCCACAAGGAACAGGTAGCATGGGACACGATGGCGTAAGAAACTTTGGCTTCAAACAGAATACAACACCACGATAAACTTCCCAACTTTAATTGCTCCCAACTTTGATTTAATCCTCAGTCCATCATTGTTCATCAATGACCAGTCTTCAGTACGACAGTTTGGCTGAAAAATCTTTCTTCGGTTGGTGATTGTCTTGTAATTAGACAAGCTGAGTTCAGTTAATTCCAAGGCAAACCAATGTTGGCTGAAATCCATTAAACTTCGAGACGTGATAGTCATTTAGCGATCCCAACTCGAAGATTTCAAGCTGGTACTCGACTATAATTACCGTTAATTGGTGCTGATCTCTCTTCTTCAAGTAGAATTTTCTGGCAGGTTCATCTCTACGCCAACTAGCACAACTGAATTAGCCTCCTTCTGTTTATTCATGAATCACAATGTCGTTAGATATAATGATGCTTAGATCTGCTCCAAAGCTGGAAAACTCCCTAGGTGGGCCATCATGGTCTTTAAACGACTTTGTAGATCGAACTAATCGTTTCCAACTATAGTCCTTCATTGCATAATACTCCAGCGGAGTATTTGTTTACGGGACTGTTCGTAAATTGCTTTCTTCTGGATTGCTTCAAATCTTTAAGACCCAGACGAACGTCTAAGTACACGGATGTCCTGTATGTACTTTCATCAAAGCCCGTATATATTAACAGCTATAATTCCGCAAGAGGAGCTCTTATGTCACCAGAGCAAACTATTTAGGTAGTTCATTTGCTTGGATTCCAAGAACACAAAGCCAGCAAATACTGTCTCTTCAATTTCTAGAATATGACTTGCTTGGCAAATCTAGCTCTTTTCCACTTAGACTGGTCATTAAAAAAGAATTTAGTGATGAGGGTGTCTTGCAGTCTTTTCCGCCAGGGCTTTAAAAATGTTAAATCCCTTTCTGAGTCGACAAATCATTGACAAGATCCGTTATTGCAAACGCGTAATGCAAATTACAAATTCTAATTTGACTTTATTGCTGTTACAAGGTGAAAATAACCAAATAGGTGTAATCTCCCTAACTGAAAAAGCTGGAAACTGGCACGTGGTAAAGCGTGTCCGTGAATTTACACGCACCAAGTCAATCTCCTGGTGGGTTACAATATGACCTAAAACTTCAGGTTGTGTTGGCTTCATTACTTTCGAAAATGTTATCTTTCCAATTAGTTAGTCAGACAAATTTTGTGATTCTGTTCCCTGCCTAGCAATCCAATGTCTCGCTATACAATCAACAAAGTTTATAACATATATAGTTGTACGGTTTTTGGAGAGTCAATTGCCAAAATAGGCATGGCCGTTATTGGCCTGTCAAAAGTAGACCAATCTTGGGTTGTAAGGGTGGACAATGGCATCAAATTTTCCACACCACAGAGTATTAAGTTTTTGCTCAATGCACTACCTGCCATTTCAGCAGGTGGAATCAATAAAATCAAAAATTTATGGAACCATAAGACAAATTCTTCCTAGGGATCAAATAGATAAATATAGTTCTATCATAGAAGAACTGGTTATCTAGCAGAAGATTAATTCCCTGAAAAATAGTTGTTTTTGGTAAATTACTTGAATGAGACAGCAAAAAGGTACCATTAAGGGGCAGTTGACAGGCTGATTAGCAGTTTTAAAATTGATTAAAGTTCAGTGCAAGAAACACCCTAATAAAACAAAATCACAAGAAAAAGTTTCAAATTACTTACAGCAAGATTAAAGAATTTGCTGCCTAGAAGCCTGGAAATAAGTTAAAGCCTATCAAAGGGACATTTTGTTACTGAATCACAAGCATTTATACAAAACCCTTCTTCCTGGTTAGGTAAAACAGCAACACTGGAGTAGTAAAATTTCCACTAAAATAGATTTCCAACCTTCCCCAATTACTTTGTACTAGAGTATACCACATAAGATGGCAAGAGGTATTTCTAGCCAGGACAGTCTTTTGAAATGACTGAATGGTTAGCTACATATTCCTATGTGAGCACTAAATATAAAAGTTGTACCATACAATCTCCTACAATCCTCCCATACAAGTAATTACTTTAGAAACCAAACTTTCTCTAAAATAGCTTATGATGACAAGCCGTCAAAGTTCTGGAAACATGAAAATTGGAAGACACAGTGGCCACTTTCATCTCCTACCTTCTATGGAGTCATTACAGCCTCCACTGAAAATTCGTAATTAGACTTTGTGATAATGATTCCAGGTATACATGCGTCTTTGTTTGATTCATACTGATCAAGTCCATCATCAAATAAGAGATTCTTGCATGCCTTTGAAGCAACAAATTTGTTTTTGCACTGTGAAATGTGTATTCAATCATGTAGACCATAGAAGCCAGAGCATAGTTTGAGGATCCACAAGACAATAATCCATTGATGGTTTCTGATGATTATTTCTTTAAGCTTGGAGTCACAATCCACTTCTCTCTGGAACCACATTCTGCTTTAGTATTACTTTGCATACCACTTCCAATGTGCAACAGCTTTTTGAAAGCTATTACAAATTAGCAGCCAAATAGAACAAAATAGCACAAGCTTTCTATACAGAGAGTGCAGGGTTTTATCAAATCCTGCTTTTGTGATAATTTTCTTCAGCTACAGTTAAATGCAATACAGTTAAATGTTCTACAGATCAATTACCTCAACATAATTAAATGCAAATGGTTTTTTCCATTAATGAACATAAAACACCAACAAATAAATTGACATAATTAATAGGACATATATACAACAACCAACAGCTATAAAAATAAATAACCCCATCTTACACTTATTCAAAATTCTTGTCAATTTCTTACCGATTAAAGAGCAATTAGTGGTGCTATTGAACAAAAAAATTAAAAGCTTGAAAAAATAACTGTGAGTATGCAAGAGTTGTACAAAATGATTCCTGAAAATCAAAGAATTTATTGAAGACAAGAATTTCCACAAGACATGAACCCCTTCCATTTACACAAAATTTTGAAATTCTAGTTTTTTTGAAAACCTCTTACAACTGATTTTATTAGATTGTGGACCTGATCTTATCAGGACCTGAAGGAAAATGTTGAGTTCTATATTTAATGTCAGCGAAATCTTTAAATTTATTCATAATAAAAATAAATATACATGTATATACATATATCTACATTCTCTTTAACTGCATTACAAATAATTATAACTGTCAAAACCATGGCCACTAAAATGCTTTTATTATATTATTCCAATTAAGACGTGTAAAAACAACTTCTGAAAGAAATATAAATATAGATATAAACATACCGAAACAGTTTAGAAATGGAAGAAGGAAATTCATTATTAAATTTCTGAAAAATATAATCGGAGAGCTGCACTAAGGACCATTTCTCTTTGATTACTTAAGAGAAAGTCGGTCGAATTTCTAACGACCCTTCTGGAGAACAACGGGTCGTCAGTGGCCTAAAATGTAAACATGAAGGATGGCAAATAGATCTCTCGCAAATCGATCAAAATTGAAATCAAGTGAAGTAAGGATACAAGTATGCATCTTTTTTATAAAGTTCCTTATACATTTCATCATAAGTTGTATTTCCAAATGTGTAGACATTTGGTTTGTCTGGAGCTGGGCCGGGAAGTTTAACAAAAGTTCCCGTGCCAAAAGATTGCACCTTGAAGCCACGCTTTCTGTGAAGTGAAACAGCTTAGATTAAGGACAATGACAAAAGAAACAAGAAGTATAATGTTCCATGTACCAGGCAAAGATAAAATCAAACATAAGACTATTTTCCACAAAATCAGTTGTCAAAAATCAACCTCATCGCGCCGTGTGCTTCCATGCTTCGGTTCTGGTTGCTTGAACAAACAACTGCAATTTTCGTGTCTTTTCTTCGCTGCATATTACCTGTTGCATCAAATTTCACCATTAAGCCTAAATGATTTATTCCCAACAAAATCGAACGTAAAAATAAAACAGTAAGACAACGATCAATGGATTTTCTCTCGCAATACAAGAGAAGCTCCCTTCCCTTTTTCAGCTTTTCACGAAAATAACCGATGACGATAGTGCATTGCGGGCCGCCAGTTCACTTCTGTTGCATTATGGGTTAATGGCAAAATAATAATAAACAGTTTACAAAATGGCAGATATACAAACGCCAGCAACTGAATCGCTATCAACAGAAAATGTCAGTCATCCAGACAATACCCAGGTATTTTGCAATGTATAAAGTTATAGATAAGAAGACAGGAACATTCCTTGACAATTTCTTCATCGGTATACATGAAGAAATAAGTTAAGCATAAATTTCTCGTGGTTGAACACAGCTGTTACAACGCGGAACTCAAGTTTTTGGGCAGCCCGTCAAACGTTGGGTAATAACTTCCGTTTTGGTAGAGAAATGAAGTTCTGGTAAAAAGATTCGGATTCTCCATTAAAATTTCTTTATATAAATGTATACTTTTAGAAATTTGAACCGTCGTAGTCATTAAATAGAAAAATGTTTTTATTCAAAACTACAACAACGTGAAGTTTTCGTAAAGGTATTCTGCGAAAGATCTGCTGAATACCAGACCTGTCAACTCTCCAGGTTTTGGCGGGGGACTCCAGGTTTTGGCGAGGGACTCCAAGTTTTGCCGGAGGACTCCAAGTTTTGCCGAAGGTCTCCAAGTTTTGCCGGAGGTCTCCCCAAGTTTTGCTTGCTTGTTCCCTGTCTACCGGTTTTTTATGCTTTTCTACCTGTTCTTTCTTATATAACTGATATTTTCTATAAATACTTGTTCTGATAAGAACTATTTAGTTGGATATCTGCTATACAACTGTGATCCTTTTTATTTTTTTAAAAAATTAATTGAATATTACATATTCAAGGGAGAGAAAATTGAGAAAGAACACATATTGCTAAGGAAACTTTTGAACAAAACCTTCAGAGTGAAAATATCAGATGGGAGGACACTGGTTGGTTCATTTTTGTGCACTGACAAAGACCAAAATGTTATACTAGGACAATGTCAGGAATATGTCAAGCCAAATGGTAGGTTTTGTGTTGAAATTATTTGAGTGTATGAATTTCTGGATTTTAATTGTTGATATTTGAGGAAAGTGACAGCTTCTGATTATTCAGCTAAGCAGATTTTCATCCATAAATTTTGATTATCTTATGTTTGTCCCTCTCTTGATGCCCAACATTTCCCCACCCTTGCCGCTTCTAATTCGTATTTCTTTGAGCCCCCTTTCCTTGTATCATGCTTCTGTTCTAAAACATTAATGGTAAGTGCCATGGTCTAGGTTGACATCTAATGCTTGGATTCTAAAATTAGGTTCATAACAACTTCAATACCTGGGTAGAACTTTACTCATCAAACATGCAGATAATTACTTTTTTTTAGGACCTGAGGAAGGCGAAGAGGCTCGAACTCTCGGGTTGGCAATGATTCCTGGTATCCACATTGTTGAAATTCATGTAGACACTAACGTTCCAGAGTTCAGGACTCAAAGTCATCCTTTAGGATTTGTAAATTTAGTTAATGAAATATAAGGAAATTAAAAGTATGTATTGTGTTCATTTTTGCATTTGTGGTTTATTAAACTTCAGGCACAGGAGTTTTCAAAGGCATGCTTTTGTTTTTTTTCTTTGCTTTTCAAACCTTTTTTCTTTCAGCAATAATATGTTACTTTATGAACTTTCTTACTTTCATAAAGGATACATTAGCTTAAATGGTAATCAATCAGCCTAGGTCAAATAAAACAACACTTATCATAAATGCCTTAAAAAGTATTTTAACATTCTAAATCTCTAGTAGGATGCTGGACTTCCTTTGACCTTTTTCACATCTTTCAAAGGAACTTGAGTTAACATTTAATTTCTACCAAGTATAATTGACTGTGTTAGTGTTCTTTCTATAAATGGAATGAATCTTATGTAATAAAGGGACTTTAAATATCACTAATGAATATAATAGAACTGATATGTTTTTACCCATATTGTATTGTAAATGTATTGATAAACAAGTGATGAAGAATTATAACCCTGCTAATATAAGTAGGCTCAACCCTTTGCCAGAACTTCAGTTAGCCTGGAACAGCTTTGGAAAATTTTGTGCAACCAATGATCCTTTGAGGGTATACTATTTCAGAATTTGATGATAGAAATTGGAAAACACTGAACTTTGTGACTAGTGTGATTATCAATTTGGGACAGTTGAATGCTTTCACTCTGAATCATCTGAATGTCTTTAAAGTTGTTGAAAGTGAAAACCAAACACTAAATTATTTTCAAAACAAAAACGAGTTTCATGCAAAGCAGAAGATGATAAGATTAAGCTTCCCTATCTTGTCAGCGTTTCCAATCTAAAAGCTTTAAAATTATAAACATCCTTTTGTATCTGTGCATGTGATGCTATTAAATTATCTTTTTTATTCTTAAAAATATTTTTTACTCTACACATTAATATTTAATACTATATAGCATAAAGTTGTTGCCGTTTGACATTTTATCTACATTGCTGTTAAGACTCAGTTAATGACAGCTTGTATTGGTCCATATGCTGATACCTTCATACTAAAAATGTGAGTTTAATATGACACGGGCCAGATCTAAATTGGCATTTATGTAACAATGTATTCTGCCAAACTTGGAGTATATTCAACAAGCTATCCCTGAAGTCAAAGATTCTTTGCAGCCATCTTATACAAAAAGCTTCCTTTTATTTATCAGACTTGTTTTGAGTCATGCAATCTGTGATATGAAAGGCCAACTGAAATAAATAATGCTTGCCAGTTTTATGGAATGTTAGCATGCCGTAAGGTATACCTTTGTTGGGTTGGATTGAGTTCACTTAAAATGCATTTTGCCAATTGGAACAAATTACTTGATTACCTAAAAATTGATTTTCAATTCTAGGTATGTGTGATTTTAAAATACTAAAACTGTTAGTTCGTCAAATTTTCTGTATCAGTGTTCGAAAAAGTGATTCCACATACATGTTCAACAATCATTCTAACAAAGGACTAACCTTCATGGTTAAATAAAAAGCTAACCTTCATGGTTAAACGAAAAGCTAACCTTCATAGTTAAACGAAGGACTAACCTTCATGGTTAAACAAAAAGCTAACCTTCATGGTTAAACGAAAAAACTAACCTTCATGGTTAAACGAAAAACTAACCTTCATGGTTAAACGAAAAGCTAACCTTCATGGTTAAACGAAAAGCTAACCTTCATGGTTAAACGAAAAGCTAACCTTCATGGTTAAACGAAAAACTAGCCTTCATGGTTAAACGAAAAACTAGCCTTCATGGTTGAACGAAGAACTAAACTTCATGGTTAAACGAAAAGCTAACCTTCATGGTTAAACGAAAAACTAGCCTTCATGGTTAAACGAAAAACTAGCCTTCATGGTTGAACGAAAAGCTAACCTTCATGGTTAAACGAAAAGCTAACCTTCATGGTTAAACGAAAAACTAACTTTCATGGATAAATGAAGGACTAACCTTCATGGTTGAACGAAGGTCTTACCTTTATGGTTAAACGAAAAACTAACCTTCATGGTTGAACGAAAAACTAGCCTTCATGGTTAAACGAAAAACTAACCTTCATGGTTAAACGAAAAACTAGCCTTCATGGTTAAACGAAAAGCTAACCTTCATGGTTAAACGAAAAACTAGCCTTCATGGTTGAACGAAAAGCTAACCTTCATGGTTAAACGAAAAACTAACCTTCATGGTTAAACGAAAAGCTAACCTTCATGGTTAAACGAAAAACTAGCCTTCATGGTTAAACGAAAAGCTAACCTTCATGGTTAAACGAAAAACTAGCCTTCATGGTTAAACGAAAAGCTAACCTTCATGGTTAAACGAAAAACTAACCTTCATGGTTAAACGAAAAGCTAACCTTCATGGTTAAACGAAAAACTAGCCTTCATGGTTAAACGAAAAACTAGCCTTCATGGTTAAACGAAAAACTAGCCTTCATGGTTGAACGAAAAGCTAACCTTCATGGTTGAACGAAAAGCTAACCTTCATGGTTAAACGAAAAACTAACCTTCATGGTTAAACGAAAAGCTAACCTTCATGGTTAAACGAAAAACTAGCCTTCATGGTTAAACGAAAAACTAGCCTTCATGGTTAAACGAAAAACTAGCCTTCATGGTTGAACGAAAAACTAAACTTCATGGTTGAACGAAAAACTAAACTTCATGGTTAAACGAAAAGCTAACCTTCATGGTTAAACGAAAAAACTAACCTTCATGGTTAAACGAAAAACTAACCTTCATGGTTAAACGAAAAGCTAACCTTCATGGTTAAACGAAAAGCTAACCTTCATGGTTAAACGAAAAACTAACTTTCATGGATAAATGAAGGACTAACCTTCATGGTTGAACGAAGGTCTTACCTTTATGGTTAAACGAAAAACTAACCTTCATTAAACGAAAAACTAGCCTTCATGGTTAAACGAAAAGCTAACCTTCATGGTTAAACGAAAAACTAGCCTTCATGGTTAAACGAAAAGCTAACCTTCATGGTTAAACGAAAAACTAGCCTTCATGGTTGAACGAAAAACTAACCTTCATGGTTAAACGAAAAACTAACCTTCATGGTTAAACGAAAAGCTAACCTTCATGGTTAAACGAAAAACTAGCCTTCATGGTTAAACGAAAAACTAGCCTTCATGGTTGAACGAAAAACTAAACTTCATGGTTAAACGAAGGACTAGCCTTCATGGTTAAACGAATGGCTAACTGTTTAGGTATAAGCAATTTATAAAATCAGTCGAATGCAGCACTAACTAGCTAACAGTTGGCAAATTTCTAATATTGAAGTCTGCTGATGATGTGTGAGAATGAACTGACGGTCGCTGGAAATTTGACCTCATTGTCAATGGTGTTTCTGCATGTGTAACAGTTGTTGCTCTGCTGTTTGTTATTCGAGCAGCACCAGCATCCAAACTGCCGCTACTACCCAATAAGACTGCCTCTTTGCTTGGCTTTGTACGATTGTTGACAATGTCTCTCCAATGCGTGAGGCCAAAAATATTTGTAAACTTTGACCTTTTGTCCTTGCGAAGATATTTCATTCTTGCTTCCATATGCCTCACCGAAAGTTTTTCCACCTTGTCCGTCCATGACTCCAGTAAATTTGCTATTGATTCTTCACACATGGTTTCGATTTTCTTGAGTTCAAAGGAGTTGTCTAGAAAGTGGTTGCTTTAAATTAGTAGTTGATTAAGCAGCTAATGGTGTGTCGAGCATATGAACGTCTCTGAACACTAAAGAGACACGTGAAGCAAGTTTGATCAATATGGCCTTGTGGGCCAGGAGTGGCTCATAGGCAAATTAGAAGAATGGTGAAATTTCTTTGAACAATCAAGATTTCTTAATTCACGCAATATTGAGCACAGATAATTTTTAGACATTTCTTTTACCCTTGATATGAAACTTCTTAAATAGCAACTTGCTTTTTTTGTTCAAAAAGCGTGCTTTAAGCTTAACAGCGACTTAAATGAAGATTTTTGCTAGCTGTGCTGTTTTCAGGCTCTTATGGATCGTAGTTGTTGAAGATACCTTTCTTTGCTTTTTCTGTCACCTGTTTCCGCCTCCAATGCGTATACAGCAACCCAATGACAAATCCAACGACAAACAGTGAACTGATGGCAATAAGAGATCTCTTCAGTAACGGTGATTCGGAATCAAACAATGAAACTGTCTCTCCCTTTTCTTCATTGACCTGTGCAAATGAGAGGTAGCTGGTGTGACAAAAATGTAGAAGAAAAAGAGGATATCTCAGGCCTAGGCTACTGGCTCTTTTGAAGAATAAAGGCTCTGTCAAAAAAGCAGGTAAAAATAAAGGCAAAATTGCAAACAACCTGTGAAATGCCGGATGAAAGATGAAGTTGGGGCTCTTTGAATGATTACACGAAAGTGTATGAAAATAGACGACTATACGAAAAATACATGCAAATTTTGTGTAGAAAGTACAACTGCACAATAAATTGGTAAGCAGGAGCACTTCAGGGGGCAGCGGTTGACAAAATATGTTGCTGATTCCTTGTTATCCTTGTACAAAATATTTTGGTATTTCTTTACATTACTTTACATTTCTTTACATTACTTTACATTTCTTTACATTACATCTTTACATTTTCTGACGTAAGCCTCATTTGTAACCCCCGTCACAGCAAAACCTGGTTAAGTTGATCTTGATAAAAACACAAAAGTTGTTTGCACAACAAAAAGTCACCCTATCTCTACTAAGGGTATCTACCTATACTATAAGCAAGATAACAGTTTCTTGGGCTATCTCATCAGTGATTTTCGTCTGCTCTGTGGAGACTTTTCAACAGTGATTAGAGTTTATTTCATTGCATCATCAGGCTAAGGCAACTGAGGACTCCTACAGGTTAATCATTTTGTCTTATTTTCTGTCTACGGGTATAGCTATGTAAGTTCTTAAATACTCAATTCTCAACTGAGTTAAGACGAAAAACCAAAATCGTTTTCTCTATACCTCTAATCCAGCTGTTCTTTTTTCAATGAAGCTTAGAATGGTGCTAGCCTGCGCCTCGAGGTAATTTCTAAACTGTGGTGCGGCATTTTGCATGTCCCCCGACAATACGAATCCGAAGGCACTCGGAAACTTGATGCTCCTTTTTGCTATGATATCCGAACGTTTGAACAGATCTTCACGTGCAGCTGCAGAGTAAATATCTACGATTGCACCTCGCACGTCATGTCGCTTCAGAGCTGCTGCAACTTCTTCTACTGTGCTGTAGTTTGCCTCTGCAAGAAAGCATTTGCCTGTCAGATTCCATTTGCATGGGACTGGTCGATTATGTTTCGATCTTGTCAAAGGTAATAAATGTCTTGCTTTCAAACATGGCCTTCCTGCTTGTCTAAAGCTTGGGCTGACCCCAAAATGATGGTCTCTACCTTGCTGACTTTAGGATTTTGAAGACAAGTGAATACTATACAATATGACTTCATACATATTTAACAAAATAATGATGATATAATTAATTAAAATGAAATGCTTCGTTCTATTCATGAAGTCAATGGTGCTGAATCCTTGCTTCCCCAGGCATTCTGTCACGCTCAAAACTGCGTTCCCACCTTTTAGAGCAAGAAGAAAATGTTTGAACATACTTGTGTTTACCCTGGCATTTCGGAAAATTCCGATTTTGTATGCTACAGAATCGTGAACTGCAGCTACCTGCATAAAAAGGCAGAAAACAAAATTTAGTGCATTGCTTTTGACATCAACAAGCTGAATCACTTGCTTTCTCGTGATCAGTTTCTTCTTAACGCTGCTAGCAGATGTTGAAAGTGCTACGTTGACGGTGCATTTTGCTAATGAATATAAACCTGTTGGGCCTAAGCTATATACAGTCGAGCATGCAGAGAGGTTATTAGATGGTTAAGAAACGGTGTTGCGCGATCACTGGAAGTCACGCAATGTCAACTGAAAATCACTATTTGTAGCTGTGCCTTGCCTTGTCAAAAAGGTCAGCTTTAAATGCTTGACAAAGGCATTTAGTTCATTAAATCTAACTTTGACCTTTCTCTATTGACCTATTGACCCCAAATCCTTTTTCTCGAAGCAATGTGAAAAGGCTAACATTTAAGAAATCAAACGTTTAAGAATAATACTTATTTTAAGATGGAAAGTCGTTTAGTTGTAAGGGTTGTGTTGTCTTTGATTTTAGTATGACGTCGTCGCTCCAAGACCTCTGGTGGTGATCGTCAACACGGAAAAAAGCATTTTTATGGGCCTACCTCTACCCCATAGAGTGACGGGTCACTGTAGACTTGGGTTGCAGTTATTGCGGTTGTCAATGCACCAGTGAATATTGCCATATTGATCATTCCAATGAGGATCCACACAACAGCGAATAACCTTGACCTCAACCCTCTGGGTATCAAATCTCCATACCTATGGTTGAATAACATTCTGTTTATTGGAACAATCAACTTTAACAAAGGAATCTGCATAAATCTATCAAAAACATTTGTATTGTATCGTAATTCACAAAAAGTCAAGACCGACTTACATTGCAAGTCATGCACGAATCCATTTGTTATTATAAGAATGCAAGGCGCTTGTCAAAAGTGAAAACTAGAAGTTTTTAATCAGGAAATTTTACACAATCAACTTGTTACTTTCAAATGCTTTCTACAAACTGTGCTTCAAAGATTGGCCGGTCACAACTCCATATATTGCTACTACAAATAATCTTACCCGTGTGTTCCCATAGTGATATAGGCCCAATACATCCCGTCGAATACGCCTGGTAAGCAGCTATCAGGGAAGTCACTTTGACTCTTTCCGAACTCCTGCAGTAATTCAAAATGTTACTAATGTTAAGTGAGACTTCTAACACTCGATGAAATTCTTGCACTCTCCAGAGAAACTCATACATAGAAAATCAATTCCCAAAATATAGTACAGCATGCAAGTTGGTATGGAATTTGTAATATCTACTTAAGAATTTTTCTCTAATACTCTCTAATACTCTAATTTTTCTCTCTTGTAATATCAATAATTTGTATAACAATAAGAAACTATTTCTCTGATTAGATCTTTGCAAATACTTTACTTTTATTACTGATCTCATATTTCTCTCAGAAGCCCCTTATTAATAAAAACATTTTCTTCAGTGAACAGTATTTGAAGGGTACCAGTTATCAGTGCAACAACAACAACAACAATAATGACAACGACAGCAGCAGCAACAACAGCAATAAACGCAACTGTTGGGACAGTTTGTACAAGAAATAATGTGAGATGCAGTAATTCCTTACTCACCAGTGCCCACATTATATAGCCAGCTATTGTTAACAGTAGAACGTTCATTGCAAATATTGGCCACGTCTCTAGCACTCCACGCATCATGTTCGCGATTTGATCTTCTAGACTGTCTTTGATTATGAAGTAAACCACGCCGGGGTGAGTGAAAACTGGCACAAAAGGGAAGCCGTAGTATGTTGTGAGCTCAGCACTGCCGAAAGCCGGGAAGCTGATGCCAATGTAGTTGTCTATGTCTTGTTTCATTTCTCGCAACGACTTCTTCTCCGCCCAACCATTCTTGCCATTTCTTGTGTAGTCTATTTTACTTTCTGGGCTCCGCTTGCAAGTGCCGCAAGTGTATTGCGTTAGATTGGACAGAATATTTGCAAATAGGCCCTGCATGTTTCCACCACTGTCTCGGTATATGTATGGCGCACTGGCAGCAAAGTTCGTGTACAGAACTGGGGGGCATGCGCATGTATCTAGAACAAACAACATTAATATGATAAATCTGAGAGAATAATTTACCTGCAAACTGCAATGTATATACTCAGTGAATAAATCACCTCAATAATTCATCCATTGGGTCAGCAGAAGGTTAAACACCTAATTAGAGACACATTCATAATCATCAAGCATTCAGTAAAAGGCTTGCACAGTTTGCACAGACGAACTCTCACATAAATTTTAGCTTCTAGAGTATTTTGTGAGAATCTCATTCACTACCCTTGAATCTTTGAGTGAGTTTTTTGTCCAATATATTTCTTACCAACCCGTAAGGATGCTCAGTTAATTACAATCTTAAAACGGTACAGTATTAAGCCGTTCTTACCTCCATAAGATACAGCAGATAGGACCCCATCCCCTTGGATATTGTATGCCAGTACCTGAATAACGTACTGAGCATTTAGTTGCAAGTTTGACAACAGTGAGCTGTTTAGCGATGGATGCACCACTTTCACTAATGTTGCTGATCCTACGATATTCTGTCCAGCAATTTTGGACAGCGTATATAGGACCTTGTAGCCAAGTAGATCACCATGCACGTATGTGCTGTCCAATTGCCTCCATTCCACTGTCATTTGATTGTGCCACATGTTACTGGCAACAGCTACATCTTTGGGTGCCTGCGAAGGCGCTAGTGGATAAAAATGATCATAATGAGATCTTACAACTTGAAAGTCTCTACCATTTCAAAACCATCTTATACTCTTTCCTGCTTACCTTGACTTTTGTCTTTTTTATTGACCTTTAAATCTTGACTAAAAATCTACAAACTTAAAACTTTCACCAAAACAGGTTCAAAGGTAGAGAAAGTTACAGCCTAAACAATAATACTCAAAACTTCATTAAACTGCAATATTTAGTATAAAAAACTAAATGTTATTAAGAATAGTTGAAAGTGCTTTCAGACATGAAAAGCCGTTTCCTAGCGATTTGTTTATAGTACGAAAACTAGCATACAAATGGTTTGTTAGATGTCAAAGTTAACAGAAAAAGAAAAAATGAATCTCGAAGTTTCCTAGAAGAGGTTTACCGCTTGGCAATGTCGTGGCTTGCACCCTCTGACAAGGTCCAGGTCCAGGAGCTGTCACTCCACAGACGTCAATCACATACGTTGTGACAGGAACTAAACTTGTAAGAATTACAGAAGATTCGGGGTATTTCACAGTGACATTCCCGTTGTGTCCATTAAGGTTGTCAAACTTGACAAGAGTTCCAACTGGGTGTCCATTCCACTGATCCTGCGGTATATTGTTCCATTGAACGATTGCCGAAAAGCCGGAAGTTCCATTGGCACTAACAGAGCTAGGAGGCTGGCTTGGCTCTAAAAGGCAAGATTGGGTTCCTTAATCACGAGAAATTTGAGTGTATTTTTATAATTAATTTGCACGTGAAACGATTCATCACAGAAGATATCCCACGAGCACTCGGATTGAAAGTATATGGTTTTTCGCATAAGAAACATTACCCTGATTTTAAGTGTATTTCTAATTTCATAAGAAACGCATCAGACCTGTAATGCAAAACATTATTTCTTATAAGTGGGACACTACTGTACGTTGGTGTATTGGTTTAAATTGTCGGGAAAACAAAGAGGGTTATGGCTACACAAAGAAGCGAATTATCTAATAAATGATGCACCTATTGTATGATGTGGCATAGTGTGATTTAGTTGCTTTAATTATAGGAATCTCTATCGCGAGCATATATCAAAGAAAGCAAAGGTACACAGGTGGTATAGGAATTAGAATGACTGTTACCTAATTCTTTCGTATAGACGTATCTCTCTTGTGTGGCTATGCCATTGCCATTCTGATTGTAAGCTAGCACTCGGAATGTATATTCTGTGAAAACTTTTAAACCAAACAGGATTATTCTGAGTCCAGTTGTAGCAATGCTGCTGTATGGTTGTGCCCGCAAAAGTCTCTCTTTATAAAACAGAATGTAGCCACTAATATTGCCATTCTGCAGCTGCAAAGAAGGCTCATTCCATGATGCTTCGATTGATGTTGCTGTTAACGGCGTGAGGGTAAAGTTCAATGGAGGCGAACCAGGCACTGAAAAAGTATTAAGAATAATTAATTTTTTGTGCTTGGTAACTTGAATAGGATTTTGGAACTTTAGAGAAATGGAATAGAGCTTTTGGATTCCTACTCAGAAAACCACTTATCCAATGTCTCATTGCGGTCCATGCTGTCATTAATTTTATCAGCAAATTTACATTTTCATACATATAGTAGTTACCGTAACACCTGCTGAAACCACTTCAAGCACTGATAATGGATGCATTAGTTATTATTTGTGTTTTGTCAGTCACACCTGTCACCATTTCTCTTTAAAACAATGCTTGAAAAATAATTATACTTGATACATCAAGCAAATTTAGGCTTGCTTCCTTACCATAAATAAAGTTTTTGAACTTTATTCATGGTAAGATGTGTACCATCATTTCACAGATGTGTTCCAGCAAACTTGATAAAATGTGTATCATCATTTTATTGGATCTGGATAAAAGCTACCAAATTGGAGCTTTTATTATAAACAACTGTTTGCTGACTTAGATCAAAGCATTGATTCAAGTTCAATGTACTTTTGTATATGGATTTTCATAAATTTTAACTGAAAGAAAAGATGTAAAGAATTTTACCTATAGATGTATTATACGTATGGTTTGAGCCAATAATCTTTAGTTTCCCGAGATATTTGTCAGCTTCTATTGCTTCTTGTAGCAAGAGAATTTGGAACGAGTCAAGGCCAGAGAAATAGAGTGTAAATGTGGCAACAACACTTCCTTGTCTGAAATAGCAAGAAATCAATTTTCAGGAAACTTTCCTCTATTCGTTTTTGATGCATGTATAGGTAACTTATTCTTCTTAAAGAGAGAGAATGCTTCGACAGCGATAGATGTACAGTGGTGAGAAGTATGTACTGACAGCAACAAGAGGGAAGAAGGAAGGGCAACCAAAATATTCTCAAACAATTCAGTCTTACCTCAAAGGAAGGAAAGAAGGAAGGGCAACCAAAGTATTCTCAAACAATTCAGTCTTACCTCAGAGAGCTGATGCTAGTTGCAAGATATGTAGAGTTCACCGATGAGAAGCTGAAAAGTCTTCTAACCTGAAATTTTCAAAGAAAATGAATCAGCTTAAATCGCTAAACCACTTTCCTTCAAGATTATGATTATTCAAGAAAACATCCAGCATTACAGTCACTTACAAGTGGAGGGTTTCGAAAGATGCAGATATCTAGAGACAAGATCGAACGCAACCTGACTAGCTATGAGTCAGACATTTTTCGCATTTGTAGCCTCGATTTCATACTGGAATTTCCATTTAATTTCATATATACCTTAGCCCCATCGATGAACAACTCTTGAGGTAAAACAGAAAAGTTCGTGCATGCAATATAAAATTGACAGATCAAAGATGGCTAGTAGGCTTATTTATCCCCAGGGAAGTTAACTTTTAGCAAAAACGTTTTAGCTTTTGATTATTAAAAGTCAGTAGAAGTGAGAGCTCTTAGTACAAAAGGCACATTTTCATGCAACTCCATTTTAAACACGAATTAAGGGGATGTCTCTTTACGAGTAGAATGTGCGGCATACTCCGCTGCTTACGTTTAGGCGCAAGAGATCCCGGAAGTAGTTGAACTCAGTACTTCCCTGTATACCCATGCTGCTGTTCCATAGCTGATCAAACTTGACATCAATAACTTTAATGTTCTCCGCTATAAGATAGCAAAGAATTAATTAATAAGATGACAAATGATTAACAGCATCCTTTGTGATAATGAAACTCTTCACCCTGTAGGCTGATGGTGTGGATGAATACCAATCTTATTATTTGGAGGAAAGTGAACGGTCTGAACAAAAAATAATTAAGCATTTCCCAAGAATCGTTTTTTAAAAGAACAGTAGTTAATATGGCATCTGGGAAGAAAATAAATCTAGATGCTGAAAAAAATGCTATGTTTTAATGCTTTTAAAAACAGTTTGTACATTGCCATTTGTACTTTCATAATTTATATGATTGGTTTAGAATTTCAATCCATTAAACAGTAAGGAAAAAAGGCTTCCGAATTGTCAAGGGATTATTCAAATGCAAAATTGGCTTATTTTTCATGCAGTAAGACTAAGTATACTTTGCAATAGTCAATGATAGGCAGAGACATCTTGTAATTAAAGTAGATTTCCATGCAGCCAATGATTGTATAGGAAGAGCGACTTGGCTTGAACACTCCTTGCATAATATATATAAATTTGATTGATAAACGTCAGTAACTTATGAGTGTCTGCTTTTTTTAATGTAAATAAATCCAGTGTAATTTAATCCTGTTTATTAAAATAGCAATTTCAAAATTTCCAGTCTACCACAGCGAATGACATTAATGTGATAAAGATCTTTGCGATTATTGTGGGTTTCGAAGAAATTCAAAGTTCTTTGTTCAAACAAAGAGTAGTATAAAATGTGATACGACCCTAGCTAAGGTCTGGTAACTTTATTTAATACTAGACAGAAGTTTCATTTTGAATCCTTCAGGTCAATTCATTTCCTATCCTATTCATATCATTCAATGAGTTTGGATATGACTCACATTTCTAGCAATTTGAAATGGTTTGCAATTTTGCATGGATTTGCGAGTGAGGAAGTAAGTATAACGAAATTTGAAGAAGATAGCAAATCGTTTGAGCTGGTACTAGCTACCTTATCTATATGTGGAATTCTAATAAAATAATAAATTCTAAAGCATACGCATCACTTTTCGCTCAATTTTAATTGTTCGAACTTAGAGTAGTAGCTGTTAGGCCCCCTCATAGTTCTGTTGACATAAAAAAGGCATTCCTATTCCTCGCAAATATCTTGAGCGAGTGAACAACATTTTGCTTTAATTGTTATTATGAGTTGCTTTGTCATGGGGCCATGTTTTTGCCAGTAGCTACGTAACACCCCACCCCCACCCCCAATATGAATCTTGAGATTCAGAAGAAACAAAGGCTCGATAACCAATTTTTCATAATGAACTTAATGAAATTTAGAATGAACTCTCTAAGATGAGCAAGAAGTATCAGGCAAGATAGAAGAAAGCCAAGTAAGCGCAAATCAAAAGGCAAGGAAGGAATAGACAGAGGGTCATTAAATATTTACACCACTACAGCACAATCAGACTCAACCGTGTTAAAAGTTGCTCAGCGTTTTCATGAAAGTGGGCGTGTTTTTCTTGCTATTGCAATAATTCGTATTCTAATTTTCTTACCTGGGCAAGGATTCTCATTGCATTTAATCCCATCGGTACTATTTCCGGGGCAATCATTGCCCCCATATAATGGGGCAGGGTTGTTGCAAAATCGCCATCTCCTGTTACGCCCTGTGTTGCATGGTTTGTCACAGGCTGACCATTGCGTCCATGAGCTCCAGTTACCATGAACTGTGAATGAAAATGTTTAAAAATTTTCTTAAGCAAGAAAGATCAATTGCTTTGGCTATACACTTAACAACAACAACAACAACAGAATTTGTCAGTTAAGCAAGAATTTGTCTCCGTATTGGTCTGGTTGTGTTTACACTAAAAAAGACACTGCTGTTCGATGACATAAAGATCCTCATGCCTATGCTGTCAAGAGTCAATACTGAAAACAAGAATCAACTCTTTGATCCGAGTCTAATAATGAACCAACAAACAATCTTTTTCACATCCCATAGATCTGGTTTACCCAAAAGTATTATTTCCCTCTAATAACAGAGTCTTGAGCCAACGAGAAATCTTACTCGCATCCAACATTCGTCCTGAGCCTCGAACTTCACTCCCTCGTTTTTTCTCTCTTATAACAGAATCGTGAAAATTCACTATGTAAATTTTAAAATTCCCCGCAAACTCATACCTGAGAATGCAGAATTGTAAGTGAGATTCCAGTAATTTTTCAACTGACAATTGTAAAAATGATAAATCACAATAAAGTGAATGTAGTCTAGGGTTTGTATGTTCTCTTTATGTTTTTATGTTCTTTTTCTAACTGTTAACAGAAGCTTAGTAATTACTTAACTGACAAAAGTAAAGAATGAAGAAGATCACAATAAATAAATAAATATGGTATGTGGTTTGTATGTCACCTGGACAAAAATTTACGTTGCAAATGTCACTTTTCGATTTTTCTCCAAAACAGTCAAGCCCGCCGTGTTGTGGGTAAGGGTTATTGCACAATCTGATTCTGGTCATCTGCCCTCCTCCGCATGTCCTTGAGCAAGCAGACCAATGGGACCAATCAGAGAATCCACCATGAACTAAAAATAAGATTGTTGAATTGCTACTAAATCTAGCTGTCTTTCTTGACGGCTCGGTTTTATGTTGCCAATCCCAGATAAAGGCTTGGTCAGTTTATAAGTGCCAACGCAAAGTTGTCTCGTGCTATGCACCAGAAAAGTGTTCCGCTCAACCTACACTGCATTGAACACTTTACGATAAACGGCAAAGATTAACCCTTTCACAATGAATCTTGGCAATCCTAGGATTGATTCAAGGATGACATTGAGTGTGATACTTAGAATTTCTACCGTCTTTGTACCACAAACCCTTAATGACACTTAATGACAGGCGGCAAAGAGCAAATCTTCATAAGATGTCTTTGCTACGAAACATTTACAGTTGAGAGTCCGTCATGTCTTTCAGCGGTTTCCATGATTAATTCTAGAATTCGTCATGTTTTCATGAAAAACTGGCGCTCTTTCTGCATTCAAATTATAAGCATGGATGTTCCAAACTAGCATTGCTACATACTTGGACAGGGGTGTGTGTTGCAATTCCTCTGTTCCGATGTTTCACCCGAACACGAATCCGCAGTGCATGAACGTGTCCTAGTCTGCACTCCTCCGTTGCAGGACGCTGTGCAGGCGGACCAAGGCACCCACGGACTGAAATTATCCTCATCGCCTAAAGAGGAGATGATTAGAAAAATAAGAAAAAATAAAAATGACGTGTTTCATTCTGTATTAACCTAATAATAATTGTCATGAAGAAAGAAAAAAATCATAGCATATGCTTTGTTGAAGAACAAATAATTTGAGTTAAATTGAGTTTCAGAGTGTTAAATTTGAGCGTGTGAAAAATCGGGGGAATGCTAGAAGAGTCCCCTGACTTGGATGTCTTAAACTTTTCAAGAAACATGGATGTATTCCACTAATATGATCAATTTCATTATTTTAGATCCTCGTTTGCAAAGTGAATCGTTGAAAGAGAAGTCACAGAAAAGGCCAAAAGCACATGGCTTGAAAGCAATAGAATCAATCCTTTAAAGGGGCCATAATTAGAATCATTGAAAGGAGACCATAATTAGGAAGTGACCATCATTGAAAAGACGATTCTCTTCGTGAATTATGCCATGGCCTCTTTTATGTGATAGTACAATCAAGATAGGGTACACGAGATGCTCAAAAGGTTCTACTAAGTAAATAGATTTTCGACCAAAGCATCCTTCTCTCAATTATGTCGGCAAGGCTAATAGTTTGAGCTTTGCTGTCCATCCCATAAGGGAACGAAATTTCCTCTAGAAAGGCGGTATTAGAAGGCAGGTGACCAAGTCATTACCTGAAGTCAAACATTTGCACAGTCGTCTTATGTCCGTATTGTTGAATCCTTGAACATGACAATTCATTCCCGCTTCGTTTACCGCTACGTACCCAGCGCAAATAGAGCCGTTCAAATGATACGAGGGGTCGTATGCATTTTTCCAGAGTTTCTTTGTTTCGCTGTCAAAACATTTGACGCCTTCATCGGTAAACACTGAATCAGAATTCCCCGTGACGATTGTATTGGTACAGAATTTCCCTTCAGAACAAAAATATCATCGAATTATCGTTGAAAGGTATAATCTATAGGTCGGTTTTACATGATAGCAGGTTGTTAATTCCAGGAATTTCTCTAGTCTTGCTAGCATCCACACAAGATGAAAACTGTTATTACTTGCATTGGAAATTCATACCAATTCATCATGCTCATTAGGAAAGTTGAGTTGATATAGAGGTTATGAAAATTGTTATAACAGGAAGTTTTAACTCTTATTTAGTTAGTTATGCAAAATATTCAGTCAAGAAGATAAGTTTACCAAAATGACGACAAACGCTTGCTTGCTTTAATATTCAAACGAATGCATGAATAAGGTCATTGAATGAATGACAAGGCCTTATTGAAGTTCTCTAGAATTTCTTCTGAATAAGAAAGGGTCAGCAATTAAGAACTTGCATCAAATTTGGTCGTTCGGAATGTTTTTAAGCATCATGTCAAGTGAAAGATCATCGAAGAATTCAGTGAATCGAATGCACCTAACAAATGCTAGCATCTGAATGAATAGTATTGATGGTTAGAAAAGTCAAAAATTGTTCATGAATTATTTACAATGAGTAGAAAAAGTAAACTGTTTTGATAAACTTCATTTTGAATGAAATAGATTAAGTTGAAAACTGTGATTGTTTGCCAAAAATGAATCTAATTTTGGAAAAAAGTTAATGATTGCAGAGAGTGGCTTTTCGGGATCTTCATTTAGATAAAGCGAAGTTGCTGCTGTTCCTTGATGTATGAACATACTTACCATAAACAATAGATCAAGAAAAGCAAACTTGCTGGAGGTTGGGGAGATGATTGGTGAAGGGAACGTGAATAATAACATAGAGTACAAACCTATCCCAGTGCAGAATTCAAGGCACTGTTGGCCCGGGTTGGCCAGGTACAAATTGTTAATTGCAAGGCTTGGCGTATTGTTCACAGCTATAAAAGAATATCCTTTTGACATACGTAACAGTTAAATGACAACATGTTGTAAGGAAGCCAGACATATGCCGAAGAAAAGATTCGCATAATTAGGCCAGTGCAGTTATCTTTTCTTTAAAATGTTATGGAGGGCCTATATGCAAAGCTTCGTTTTATGCAGACGCAGATCTTCTTAGAGTTGTCTCAATGGATGCTGATTTGTCACAATTTGGCCAATCGTGTGATCATCTGAAATCACATGATATTAATCAGCAACAGTCTATCTATTTTTTCATCTTTTAGTCATTTGTTTGATTGCATAGTCTATGGAATTCTGGTCGAAAAAGTGTGCTTTGAATATACAAGTATTGATTCCGCAATTATAACCTAATAGAAATTATTTTTGCTATTTTTTTGTATTTTGTATCATGAATCATCTGTTCACCAGTAGAAAATAAATTTAGTAATTGATAGTTGCAAGATTTTTTATCTAAAAATCAAACGATGCAGTTTCTAAGTATTGTGATGATAGTAACTAAATCCGGGTGAACGTTCATTAGGAATCAGTCCAAAATAAATGTAAAAGTCTAAAGTGAGAAAACTTGCATAATTATACCTACCAATACTTGTAAATGCTGGTGTGGCGACTGTTGAAGGGGAAGGTGCGATCACCGATGTCTCCCTGGTTGAGTCTTTGAATGACAAAGAAGTCGATGAAAAAACGACTCTACTCGAATCATAGGTTCTAACGGTTTCAAGAGATGAGGTTTTTGTGGAATAGCTGTGTGTATTCGACAAAATAGTATCTACGATTAAAAATGAAAATGTAAAGAAACTATGATTGAAAAGGTGTTAACTTCTAAGGCTAATATTAGTTATTAGAAAATACTACAGATTACGATTGAAATTTATATGAAGCTTAAGGCAGAAGGATGCGAGACCATAGAGGAAGTGGATACGACGCTGCCATATATTGTCCTAGCCTAAAACAAGATTACCATGAAATTAAGTAGCCTTTCTTTAAATTCGTGATAAAGTAACATTAAAGATGCATTAAGATCCATCTATCTTTGTGTATGTCATTTGCCTTTATTACTAGGTAGTTCAATTGATCGAATATTTATCTATAGGAAACCTAAATATTTGCTTTTGCTTCATTTTTGTCATCAATATTGTCAATGTTACGCTAGTTGGTAAGTTTTGTCAGGGCCATTTTGAATCTGCAACAGCTAAGAAAGGGGAATGAAGAACAGGAGGTATCCTAGTACACTACCAGTCAAATGGGCACTTGAATGTGGAGAATACAGTATTGTTGACATCTCAATGCTGGACAAAGTGAACATGATCGTCGAACTAATCTTCGGCTGTTGTGTTGTTGAATACTGTGTCAGAGAGCTATGCGTAGAGGTAGTGGTCTCTTCACCTACAATGTCTAAAAGACAGAACGATACTAAGTGAAAATTGCAAAATAGAGTAAGCCTGTTTCAAGAATAATTTATTCATAGCCCTTTATAGTTTGCAATCGATATGCAACAATGCATGCAAGAAAAATCGACCAGCTAATGCATTTTTATTTTACAACAAAAGGTTTTAATCGTACCTGCTATCTTTCTATAAATCAGAATCAATAAACAATCGCTTCTGCCTCACCCTGTTTCGTAGTAGCCATTAATTCTTATGTGTAAATGTCTCATTGAAGTTTTTCACTCTTGTTATAATCGTGATTTCGAATCTGTTAAGTAATTGCTCCAAGTTGTTTGATCTGTGTATGGTTCTTGGAAAGGGCCTCCTTTTCAACAATTAGTAGAAGGTATTGGAAGTGTTCTAAACAGACAATGATTTGCCAATGCTATGGAAAAGACAAGGACCCTCGCACTTTTCTTTGAACACTTTTATTGCGGGTACACAATCACTGAAATAGGGAAACAGTCCTTGATTGCAAGAAGGGGTGAGGCATTCGCATCAATTTCTATAAAATGCTATGAAACATACGTTGGATGAATCCATACGTTGATGTTCCACATGTTTGCAGCTTGATGTCAGGAGATACCCAATGCCAACAATCTTCATCTGATATATAGGTTTCCTTGCTAGAATCATAGCTTAACCTCAAGGCGAGGTTGTCACACCCTGCAGTTAAAAACAAATGAATCTGTGAATGCTTAAGTGGAAATAGTAAAGGCAAGTTTGAAAATGACATTGTAGCAAAATTCTTTAAATCGTGAAATTTCGCTTGAGATGTAATGGAAACCATACTTACAACCTATAATGATCGTACAAAAGAAACTTTAATTGGTACTTATTTCTTCATATTTGTCCTCTAAACTATACTCATTAATCCTTTCTCCCCTTTCTATCAAAGATTTTCACTAAGTACATTTGCAGCAAGCAATATTCAAATTCAAATCATGATAATTAATTTAGCGAGGGCGAGGATGGCTCAGTTGTTGGAGGCGCTGACTACGGACCCAAGGGTCCGTGGTTCGAGTCCCTGCCACGACCAAACTTTCACACAGAGTGAGGAGAGTCACCAGCTCTCTGTAATTCCAGGCATAAGACATCAAGAGGTTTGGTCACATCGATAGGAAGAACCAGGATATGATAAGCATAAAGCTTCTCAGTGTCCTAAAAACTACCTTCGGATGCGAGGTAGAAAATAAATACAAATACTTCATACTAAAACTCATCTACTCTGATGTATGTCAATGAAGCCTAAACCTTCTCATTTGCAAATCATAGCACTAAGAGATGAAAACCACGACAAAATGATTCCAGACAACTCTACCTGTAACAACGTGCATGTGCTGCCCACTCGCTGGCTTTAAACAACCACCATCTGTTGAATATCTCATTGTACCATCACTGTATACATCGAAATACCCACGATCGGTGTTTGACAACCCAAGCTTTCTGTTTCCTCCACTTTGAACATAAACCGACATTGAGTCATGGGTTATGTACACTTGTCTTATTTCTAGAACAGTGAGATTTTATTGGCAATCGTATCATAATCTTTCCAATAATGAACTTCTTACAACAACAATAACTGCTCATCATCATTTAAGTCTACATCATTGAAGTCATCATCAACTTCAGCGCTCATTTAGATTAAATCATAAGCTCTCATTTGAGTTTATACATAACCTTTGTTGTCGAGAAGTCACCTTTGCAATGCAATGGCTCTGATGTTTTTCGTGAAAGTTCATAATAACAAATAAGTAATAAGCATAAGCACATGGTTATACTGGTTTAGCAGCTTAGAGGAAAACATGCTTAATTTTGGCTTTTTAGTATTTTGGCTACCAATTCCTAACACATGCTAGTATTTCTTCTACGACGCTGTTCTATTAAGACGTAGCTTTAAGATCGATACGGTAAGCTGTAAAATAAATAGCTAGAGTGGACTGAAAGATATCCCGCATTTTACGCTTGTAGGAGTCACCTGCTATCACCTCTCACTTGCAGGAATTACCTAAGATCAATGCACTTGCAGGAATCACCTAAGATCAAGTCACTGGCAGGAATAACCTAAGATCAATGCACTTGCAGGAATCACCTAAGATCAACTCACTTCCAGGAATCACCTAAGATCAAGTCACTGGCAGGAATAACCTAAGATCAATGCACTTGCAGGAATCACCTAAGATCAACTCACTTCCAGGAATCACCTAAGATCAAGTCACTGGCAGGAATAACCTAAGATCAATGCACTTGCAGGAATCACCTAAGATCAACTCACTTCCAGGAATCACCTAAGATCAAGTCACTGGCAGGAATAACCTAAGATCAATGCACTTGCAGGAATCACCTAAGATCAAGTCACTGGCAGGAATAACCTAAGATCAATGCACTTGCAGGAATCACCTAAGATCAAGTCACTGGCAGGAATAACCTAAGATCAATGCACTTGCAGGAATCACCTAAGATCAACTCACTTGCAGGAATCACCTAAGATCAATGCACTTGCAGGAATCACCTAAGATCAATGCACTTGCAGGAATCACCTAAGATCAACTCACTTGCAGGAATCACCTAAGATCAATCACTTGCAATTAAGATCAATGCACTTGCAGGAATCACCTAAGATCAACTCACTTGCAGGAATCACCTAAGACCATAAGATCAACTCACTTGCAGGAATCACCTAAGATCAATGCACTTGCGGAATCACCTAAGTCACTTGCAGGAATCACCTAAGATCAACTCACTTGCAGGAATCACCTAAGATCAATGCACTTGCAGGTATCACCTAAGATCAATGCACTTGCAGGAATCACCTAAGATCAATGCACTTGCAGGAATCACCTAAGATCAACTCACTTGCAGGAATCACCTAAGATCAACTCACTTGCAGGAATCACCTAAGATCAATGCACTTGCAGGAATCACCTAAGATCAACTCACTTGTTGCTCCTTCTGATGATTCTTCATTCTCCGAATCAACCAGTGTGATGTGAAGCATAAGAATGATCACCTGGGACACAAAACGTATTTTTTATTATTGATTCTTTACCTCCTTTATCTCTTCTAGTTTGATTGAGCTCGGAAACAGGCTGTAAAAGTCTTTTAAGACATTTGGTGATTTTTATACATTTGAAAGTAGATTAAAAATGTCTAAAGTTAAGGCTTTAATGCTTTTGGATGCTTACCAAGAGGAGCTGCCGATGGAGTGAAGACTCAAAATTGACACAAAAGAAGACTAAATAAGAAGGATTTCCTTTACAAAAGATTTCTATAACCAGAATTTATTGTTCTTTTACTGCCGTGTGTCTTTTACTGTGGTTAGATTTTGTTAAAAATGTATTCCTGACCAGCAGGTTTCTTTTTCATGGTTACTATTCTCTACTCAGGACTGTTATTGTCTAACTCTTAATGACTGTCATCGGCTGGGTAGAAATTCTTACCTAAAAAAGTGCACCTTGCAAAGGAAAGGATCACCTTCACTTTTGATGTATTGCACCTTTTACTTTGCAGGATTTAGGTGAATGTGCAACAGAAATACTTAGAAATCACATTAAGGTAGCTTAGCAAATACCCTATCACAACAAGACAGCTGACACTTGGAACCTTTACCTAGATACTAGTGACATAAAAGGCAACCGCGGGAGAGGCATCAACTTGATAGGTATACCACAATAAGTTTTGAAGAAAAGGTGGCACGAAATATGATAATTGCGCATTCAATAGGAGCTTGAAGCTTCATGGTCCAATTCTAGCGCATCGCTTTGACGAAACCACACGGAGTCAAATGACGTAAGGGTCTGCATTACCTGCACGGAATCCGTAAGAGAAAGTTTGCCGAATAGGCATCGAGCGCCAGCTGAATGATTTCTATGAACGTTATTCAGGATTATCAGGGAATTCAATTACATAGGTATTGGATTTCGCATACTTTTTGTTGGTACCTGTTGTTACGGACAACAAATCGAGGAAAATAACCAAAGTAATGCCGCCCGTCATGAGAATCTCTCAAAATATCACAATTCTTGCTTTCAAATTTGGTATGATATTCTATCAAAAAATGATTAGCTCTAGAACGTATTATCCGCCTTGAAATGAATTTTATCATTGGATACATAATGATACCAAAAGATTGCCATTTCTATTTGCAATTAGACGGATAATCCTTAGCTTTATGTAGCCAAATAAAAATGCGAAAGAAAAGTGCTCAAAAATCGAGACATGAAACCATCAATTTTGATGACCAGTGTAAGACTTAAAAGCTACCTTGTTGTATAAAAAGTCATACCCTTTTATCTTGATTGTCACCTTGAATCTCTGATACCAAAGACGATAAGGAATACTAAGCGTTCCCAATATTTTGAAAAACGTCATTTCTCTGTCTCCCGTGTAGTTAAAATTTTTAATTTCATTCAGTTGATTATCTTATCACAATAAATCTTGCATCGAGATGTAATAGAAGTTATGCTCAAACGACATGAAATTCAAGTAATAATTTGATATGTAGCTATGACTGTCTGCGTGACCTTGCATAAAGAAGAATAAAAACATGTTTGCATGTTCAATTCAATATATTTCGTTCGAATTGCTTTTATCTAGCCTTCGGTTTTATTACACAATCGTAGTTTGAGCTTCTGTTGATGATAAAGATGGGAAATGATAAAAACCGACAGGCTGATATCTAATTTATTGTATCTTTTAATCGCACAAAGCAAATCGTTACTCTTCAAAGGGAAGTAAATCTAAACAAGAAACAAGTGGTTTCTTGTAAGATTGAAGATGGTTATCCATGCTATTTTAGTCTAGAGCAGTCAATTCAATAGATATTTCTTTGCCGCACACAAATAATAGTGATTGCTTGAAATGGTGCCTCAATATGAAGGATTCTTTAGATGGCTACCCTTAACTTGTCACTTACAGGTAGATAAACCAAATCTAGTACATTTTGCAACGATGTGTTGTACCTACCATCATTATGTAGCTTTTCAGCCTTTTGATTCCGGTTGCACCTTCAATCTTTCTCATATGTATATCCATTTGTCTGCAGAAAGTTTTATGCATTTATGTAACGCAAGCAACCTACCTGACTGTGAATAGAATCGAAGCGTGAAGCAAGCCTACTAGTTTGATATGCAGTTAATCAATTATTCATAGATTCTGTTGATTGTGTTTACGTCAAACCTCTTCAACAAGATACTGCAATCCAATAATCAGATACGAGAATTAAAAGAAGAGGCTGTGCTTGTATGTGCTCAATTCATTACCTTCTTAATGTTATTGAAAGCATATGTCGTATTTGTGTTTACATGGAAAAAAATATGAAAAGCAATCATTTCGAGTCCATAGTAACCCTACTCAACATATTCTTGAAATGTCATCCAAATTGAAGGCGAAATAAAAGCTCATCCTTAACTCTATGAACCGGATTTTGAACAAGCTTTGACAAAAACCAGGTTTTTAAAGCAATGTATATGCCTGAATAAATGCATCTTTTGGTTTAATTTTAAAGCATTATTTTAGGTTTTGCATTTTTGGGGGGAAATTCTAGCGCCATTCTGGATGGTGGGTTGAAAAGATTTTGTTTAAGTATGCTAACTCAGTAACATGCTCATTACCTTCTATTCTCAAGACCCTACTGTTGAGATGCAAAACTTTGAGAATATATTTTTAAGACCCTATATAGCCAATGCACTGACTTGACAATTTGAGACTTCCCACTAAGCAGGAGTTCAATACACCTTCTATCCAGCATTAAAGCTTAAAGGAAGCGCTACACATGTTGAACTGCAAAAGAATGAATGAGTAATGAGTTACAAAGAAACTAATAGAGTGTCAGTGAATAATGATAGTCACTGAATGAACTAATGAATGTCTTAGTTGACACTTTGGTCACTGGAATTAGCTGTTATCTCAGCTCATTTTATCCCTCAGTCCAAACATTATGGCACGTGACAGGCCTAATATTTGACAAAATAGTTCGGGGAAAGGGAAAATATGTTTGCGAATGATTGCAAGAATATGCAAGTAATAAATGAATGAATAACGAAAAGAGTGCAAGAACGAAAAAGAACTGACAAGCTTAAGGGTTGATCTCCTCCAAAGCGCCGAGCAGAATCCGATTTGAAATTGTCCTGATTAAATATTCACACACAAAGTAGCTTGCCGCTGTATGCAAAGAATCTGAGGCCTTTTATGCTTTGATAAAAATGACACGAATCTTAAGCCCATGCACTTGCTCAGTCAGTCAGTTCTACATTGGAAGTCTGGCGTTCACAAATCAAATTCAAAAGTGCGATGGTGTTGATCATAGTGCTCCAATATCTAGGTTTATTGAATAAGTTACTCGATTTGCCCGAGACAATGCCGGCAAAGTGATTCCTAATCGTTTCTGAAAGCTACGTGCTTTAAGTGCGCATGGCTGTTGTTAATTTTACCTCCGATTAATAACGCAAGAAGAAAGATTTAAACTGACAAGCACACATTTAGAGAACGGGAAATCTTTTAACAAAGTTACGAAATCTACAAGGATTTTACAAGGATGTTTGCTTAATGTTCCTCTGATGAGTAGATCTTAAACGCGTATTACGGCATATATTCTACAGAATGCATGAACACTGCTGATTAAGAAATCCTGTTTCAAGGCCGCAGTTCAAAGTATATAAACAAAGCTGAACACACATATGAAAGTTGACTGCAGTTAATCGTGGCTTCGAAGCTGAAATCTTCCTGTCAAAGCGAGGCTAGTAAATGTTCTTCTAACTCTTTCTGTCCCAACTGTTTCAGCTTTGTCTGATGTTATAGAAGCAGTCAATAGAAAATATTGTTATTGCGATAGACGTTTGGTAGACATGTTATGACTCTGGTCGAGTTTTATAAGAAATCTTCTCTGGATGACGGCGAGAAGACTTTTATTGTAAAACTTCTCAATGTTTTGTACAATAACATGACTTAAAAGCTTTGTGGATGATTGGCAGCGTTTTTTTCTCGGATTATCTACCTCTGGCAAAAGGATTGTTTACTTGGTGTAATTTTAAAGATTTCTTTTGTCCCTGGTATTCAAACATTTTACATTTGTGGTCATTATTCGCAATTGTTTTTTAGTAAATTTTTAACAGTGGACGTATTAAAGAAACAACACACCACTTTTGTGGGAGTACAAGATCATCAAAACAGAGGCTTGATGCGCAAGATTGCTAGTTGATGAACGTTTCTGGCTAGCATTATCAAGCCGTTGACTGGGATCATACCCATCTCTTGTCATGTTCCCAAGCCACACTCTCATCAATAATTAGTGCTTATTCTTCTAATATTCGCACCTCCTGTCAAGGCTAAGATTCATCTATAGATCATTGGTATAATCCATGGTAATATCTAGCCTTTCAATAGAAGCCGAATGTTTTAATTTTGAAATTCCTCCAACGGCTTCTCTCTCGTTACAAGAGCTTCACGACCTCTTCTGATTCAGAGTGGTAAAATCCGCCTTTTGTGTTAAAGAAAACTAAATAATTTCTTCCAATCTCCTTCAGGCCTTAATTCTTCATTTTCGTCTACAGAACAGTAGGAAAACCTGCTCCTTCTATTAACACTGTATATTGCCATAGCTTAGACACCACCTAACATACTAATATATATTAATAAAAGTGATTATTGCGTGATATTTTTTGCAAGGGGATATCATATGGCTTTCAAATAAAGACAAAGTAACTTTGCTGTTTATCAAAATTTTGCGTTGATCAATCAAGGAGTTAGTTATGTTGCTGATAACGGAAGCCTCATCGAGTGAAATTTTTTGTCAATTAATACTATAAAGAAGATCATGTACAAGCTGTCGTACCTAATTTATTTTAAAAATGCTTCAAGTAGTGGGAGTGATAAGTTAACCAAAAGGACGAATAATGCAATTTTGCGATGCGAAAGGAGAAAATGGATATCATCAGCATCTCTATAGCTTATTGTCAAAGGTACTAATTAGTCATGATTCATTATGTCATCATCATTATGACTTTTAGCACAAAACTGGACGTTCCTATTTATAGAGCCAAGAAAGGGTTGTTCAGATTTGAATTGTCGTGGAGTTATTCAGCATTTACAAAATGAAGCTAAGTTATATGTTTAGGTAGTTGATAGAGCGTAGTGTTACCATGGTTACCCGTTTGGCTTTTACCGCTGACCAGTTAGACTCTCCTTTTGAATACGAACACCATACTCAGTAATAGATCGTAAACAAATGAAACTTGCTTGTGAAAGTTAGGACGGCTATTCTTCCGCAAAAAAGCAATAGAAAAGGTGTAAAGTTCAGTTAATAAAATGCAGAAAACTCTTTGTTGGATTCAAGCTTCCTCTTTGATCTGAAACCTGTTTCTATGAAATGTTTGATTAAATATTAACAATAGAAGCTGGACGAGTAAGAGCCCATGCCGCAAATATGAAGGACTGCTCAATTGGATTAAATCCGTTGTATTTACCAGCAAGTTTATTGAGCAGTTGCATTGAAGTATCAAGAAGCGGTCATTCTTCAAGGCTGAAATCAAACTGCATCGTCTGCCTTTATCGCTAATACCTTCAGCCCACGCACTGGACATCACGCTGCGCATGCACTCAATACCGGTGACTATATTGATTGAAGGATATTTGCTAGCAACGTAAACACGATGCGCTTAGATTGTCCAATGCAAAGCCCCTCTTTTTGCAGGTAAGGCTTGCCTTTGAAATTGCAATAGAAACCTTTCCCGGACCTGTGCAACTCGAATAACATTCTAGTTCATCTGCATTAATTGGATGACACAAGTTTGCTCGTTTTCTGACCTGAATCAAAAGATGACCTGTACCTGCATAGAATGCTATGGTACGATGATTCTGACGCAGTTTGTGGTCTCCTTGTCTCTGAGAAGAACCATATAATACTTGTTGTTTACGATGCTACTGCGCATTACCTTAAGACAGCAAACATTACACAAACACTGTTTTGGTGCTGTGTTCGATTTTTGGGAAGACCGACCCATGAAACAAATGACGTTACAGAATACAGTCAAATGAATCATTGCCACTGTCAATGCACTTAAATTAACATGAATTCTCCATCAAAGTAGCTTTATTATATTTTACAAAGAGTGCTTTGCTGTTTTTGATATTGAGAGGCATTCTTGGTCATTTTGATACTTACTCGTTGTTTGATTATCATCGTAATTTCATTTTTACTTGCGTTTCATGAAGGGCAGCTGGCTTTCACTGCTATTATGGGCCTTAAGAAGTCTATGTCGCATCATCATTTGTCAAAAAGTAGACAAAAATCATTTCTCGGTCCTTCTTAATATCAAAGCAATTTACTTACCAATAGTTTTCCCCTAGCCATTTCAGGCTAATTTATGGTCTCATGTGCCAGATCACTTGAAGGATCTTCCTTTGTTAATGTCATTCAAATAGCTGTCTGCGGGCATACCATTTCCACTCCAAATGTCTCCCATTTTTCCATGATGATGCATCATGATAAATGTTCCTTAGAATTCTTCAACTTTCAATGACTGACTATCAGTGAGATGGAATAATGCAAGCGCGACAAAGAGCAGACAGAATACGTGAATATCATTTAATAATTTATAGAAACTTCTGTTTTAAAAGCATTTCTTAAACAGATTTATTTTCGCCAACACCAATCCGATCTTGAAAGTAAACAGATTTCACAACATTCGAACGTTTTAAACAGATGCTGATCGCCAGACGAACAAAAACATAACCATTTTGAGAATTCTCTTTGATTGCTCCAAATGTAATTCAGCAACTTATTCTTCAAATGCTTAGGTGTCATATCAGATGAATATCAGAAAACTTTGGTGCAGTAAATAGCAACATGACTAACAACACAGAGCATCAAAATATTTACCGAACCACAAGTTTATATCAAGACAAATGATAAAACAGTGCAGTAATCTTTATTGATTTATCGAGAATTACTTCGATAGGAAACTCTAAGTATCCTTAGTAAATTGAATGTCTCGCATACGAAAAAGAGTCATATTCTAGTCACAGAATAGAGAAAAGGCAGAAAGGACACTGGGCTTTTCACACTGAAGAAAGTTTTACATGCAAGCGCAGCTTTGCATAGCTTGAAAGCGAGACTAGCCAGGCTCATATTCATAAAAACACCCATTGCTATATCAGCGTGAAAGTGAGGTTAACCATGTCCGACTGCAGCATAAACAACTTCAGAGGATGCCGACGCGAAATTCCCCTCTGAGTTTTGCCTACTCTATGCCCTGTAAGGCCTTCATGTTACGACTCCTATTGACCGGCAATTCTTTTTTTCCAAAGTTCCCTTCCTTGCTCCAAAAGGTTAAGCTAAATTATTCTAGGTCAATTTCAGTCTGTTATTGGGCCTTCCCTGAAAGCAACCTTTTCAAATCTTTATAAAGCAGCCAAAATCTTTTCATCGACTATATTTAATAGGCCTTAGTGCCTTAAGTATACTTTTTCCATATTAGCCTTTTTCCATATTAGCCATATTAGTTGAGTTAATAACAAGAATCAAGCAAATGTTTGCAATAATTAGCGTATGAGAAAGCGTAAGACTTGTATCTAAAGACTTTATCAGTCTTTTCTAGCCCAGTTTGCAAAAGTAAGGATTTTCGGTCTCATTGCCGCATCTACTGGGTGGATAGAGTCAAGTATTGCTTCAATGCGATGAAATTTCTGTAGGGTGATGCTCAATAATGTTTTCTAACCTCGAAAGCATGTTCCACGTAATTTAGAGTGTGTGTATCAGTTTCAACCCACTAGCACGTCACAAGTATTCGATGTTTTTTTTTAAGGCTCTTAACTGATCATTACAATGACGTCGCACATTAAGGCTCTTTCCATGGGGATGTCACGATTCACCCAACTCAGGTTGAGGATGTCACTAAAAATCTTTCATTAAAGCCGAGTGATCAGCATTGGCTACCAGAAAAGCAAAAATTATTTCACCGAAAAGCCCTTTGTCAGAAAGCAAAGGAAAAGAGAAACAATCGAAAAAAACGTCTTTTCCTTTCATCTTTTATGCTGCATAAACCTTGGCTAAACCTTCCAATTCGTGATAACATGAAACATAAAGAGGGTATACATAAACATGAATATTCACATATAATCGCAACTCTACAGTTAAAGAGCTTTTACTGTACCTCTTGTAGCTTGTATGCCATCTGAAGTCGAAGAAGTGCTAAAATTGCATAACCAAGTCCCCACTTATAACCTTACGATTTGTGTAGAGTAAACCAGGGCTCAATACCGTGGGGTTAAACAAGTAAAATATGTGATATATACATACATATATACGTGTGATATAGAGTCATTACTTGTGATATATAAATACGTGAATAAGCAAAAACGATTGACTATAAGAAGATTCTAAGGACAATGCAGGGTGGAAATCGTGTCATAATCACTTTTGATAAAAATGGAATGGATCTGGTAAGTAAGGCTTAATTTTAGTATCAGCTTCTCTGTTTTCAAACAGTGTCGTTTGTTGTGTATCGTTAATAAAGTCTATCCAAAAACACATTATTCGACTACCTCGACATCTGTTAGAGGTGAGCGAGAATTCAGCACTGCCCGAGAATAGGTGGCAATGTTAACAACGGCTTTATTTTCCTGGGCTTTGCTTTCGTTTTCCAACCTTCTCTTGATTGGCATGTCAGATTTTTGCATTTGCTTCATCATTTTAACTCTTTCCTCTAAGTGGAAATCCAAGAGCTTATTGATCTTTCTTTGTGAGAAAGTCTCAAAATTGTCCATGATTTCTTTGGTCATTTTTTCGACATGTTCCAGTTTCAATAATGGACCTGCGATTAAAATGTTAGAATGGTAAAAACAGTACAAGCTTTCTCGAATAGACTTAACGTGCATGTAAGTATCAGATAATAATGATGTCACCAATTATTTGATTACAATTGTTTTTCATTTCAGGAAACCACCGAAGCATCAGTCGAACAAGAACTTGAGGCTTGGTGCCTCTTGAATCATCTAGCAGGATTTGAGCTTGACAACAAATAGCTAAGAATGAAATTGGTTTTTTGTATTCCTTTAGGCTTTTACTTTGCTTAAAGCCCACCCAAACTAATAGATTGAATAGCAAGCCTAGTTGAACAGCATAGTAATACCTATTTTCGATGTAGGATATGTTTTGATCATAGATGAAACACAAGGAGAACAATATCCAGTTTGAATAGGTTTATATAGATCAACTATGGGAAAGGGATTCTATTCCCTACTGATCAATATCAGGTTCAATGAAATTATGTAAAAATGTGTGTTGAAATCACCTTGTGTTGAAACGACTGTTCTTTCCCGTTTCAATCTGTAGGCATTATACAGCAGTCCGCAAACGACGAAGAGGAACAGAAGGACAAATAATGTTATCAAAGCATTATGCAAGGATTTAGACGTCGGATCAAATGGTGAAACAGCCTCTCCACTCTCTTTTTGCACCTAGAAAACCAGAATACCAGGCTCTTTGAATGATCGTAAAATATTTTAGGAAGAAGCTCATTGAAAAATTGATCTCAAAGCCAGTGAGCTACTTCTACTCTTACCAGTAAATTCCACATGCATCAAAGATTAACAAAAACTTCAAGAAGAAGAAGGTCAATAAGTAAAAGTAGTTATTTAGGCAAGTATCATAAAGTGAGTTTAGATAGAATAATTAGTGCAATTTTTCTTCAAACGTATTTTAACTTTATTGTTTATTGCACGAAGGAGATTATCAGTGGCGCATTTACCCATGGAGCCCCCTTAGATTAGCTTCAGGGGGCCCCGAGCAACGTTTTGAAAACCTAAATGAAGCAGTGCTCTGAGGGGCCAATCAAACGTTGGCCCAGGGCCCCGGCTGTCCTATCTGTAGCCCTGGCGATTATGAAAGACCATTAAACAATCATAAAGCGATTATCGATTTGAAAGCCATCATCAAAAGCGATTAAGAATCAATTTGAAGCGATATCATGATCATCACTCGATCCATTCTTGATTTGAAGCAGAGTAGTTTATTTTTTAATACTTCCTAAGGTTTCTTTATCAATATTATTTCCAAAGCAGAAATGCCCACCTCTAACCCATCTGCTCTTGCTCTCATATCTTCAAGAAACGTGTCTGCATTGGCATTCATGTAATCTCTAAACGCCGAAGCAGCATTATTCATATCACCAGAAAGCACAAGTCCATAGGCATTAGGATACACAATCTTCTTTTTGGCAACAATGTCGGGGTGCTTGAACAGATCACTACGCATCGCTGCTGAATAAACATCCACTAAAGCGCCTCGCACTTCTCTTCTCCTTAAGGCAGATGACACCTCTTCGATTGTCTTGTATTGATTTTCTAAATGAGGAAGAAACAATACACATCATCGAAGAAGAATCATTTGCTTTCCGCAGACTTCTCAAGACTATCAAAGGAATTGTATTTCATTGCTTTCAGGATACCGATATTAATCAACATAATAGCATTATAAATTTCAAATGGAGTTAAATGAAGCATGGAAGAGTAAGCTCAAAGTAATTTTCAGACTAGAATAACCTTCACTTGCAGGACGTGCTCCATCAAAGACCAGTGAAGATGATAAAGGATAAAAAATGTACTATAACTTTCGCGTTCAACATTGTTTTTTAAGGAAATAAGATTCAAATCTTAATAATTACTTATATTCATTTTTCCATTTCGATGCAATCCAATTCTATATGCTAACGAATCGTGCACAGCAGCAATCTGAAATTTGATTTGCATGATTAATATCCTGTATATATATTAATTCATATTTAAAACATGCAGTTTTTAGATCAGTAATAATTAAAAAAAACATAATTGACATAAACGTTGTTTTAATCTGAAACGTTGATGAGCAAGGATACAAACAAATTGCAGGAAAACTTGTGAAAGAAAGACCTGACTTGTTTTCACAGTCAGGGAAGGCAAAAAGAGTCTCAACGAAGACAAGTTTGGTTGCCTAGTGTGCAAGCTTTTTCTTAAAAACATTTCGAAAAAATGAATTGCAAAGCACTTATTTGAATTTAAACGGATTAAATGACCAGAAACTGTAAATTTTCTTTTATTGTATGTCTTTAAATCTTCTGAAGTATTTTGCTTGCTTGAGACATCGGATGGAAGGCGCAGCTTTATAATAAATTTTAAGATGATAGCTCAACGAGCCACATGGTAGATAAATTAAGAAAAAATAGTCATTTATTGATATTATTTCATTGATACATCCATGAATTACCAGGTTAAGACATATACTTTTACATAATCGGTTAAGACATAAAATACATAGTCATATAAGATACATAACCACATAACATACATAACCACAGAAGACATAAAATAAATTAGATATTACCGATTATGTAAAAGTATATGTCTTAATCTAGTAATTCATGGATGTGTCAATATAATAATATCAACAAAAGCCATTTTATCTAAATTTATCTTACCATGTGGCTCGTCGTAGCTATCATCTAAATATTTAGCTGACTGTTAAACTTTTGGAAATTCAAAAGCGACATGTTCTTGCACATTATCAGAAAGTTCATCTTACTACGCTCCGTATGTATAGATTTTCTGACTGAGTGATTCAATCTTATTGAAAAAGCTTTCCTTTGCAAATGATATTCATCAAAAGTTCTGATTGGTTCATTTTCGTAAGCCAAGTGTAAAAAGAAAGATTGTGCATGCGTAAACGCAAATACGAATTGCTCAAAAAAACTCTTGAATCAAAGGCTTAATTTCCAAGCTTAGATTTCAACAAAATACCAATTTGTCTCTAATATTTTGCAGCTGTTACTTGTTGACCAATCCTGCCAATGCTCTTTTGATTTTCTCTCCGGTTTGTATTACTGACAAAAGATTGTTATTTTGTTTTCTTTTACAGTAAATATTTGAGCAAAGATAATTAAACCTTCAAATTATACAAATTGGACTTTTATTATTCAAAGAGGTAGACAATGAAGACAGCCGACTCACCTCCACGTCGTAGATCATAGAGCTGTCGTAGACTTGAGCAACAGTCATGGATGTGGTCAGGGCACCAGTCAGGATACCCACATTAACGATGCCAATAAGAATCCACGCAACTGCAAACAGACGAGCCAACACGCCTTTCGGTGTGATGTCACCATATCTAAACGAATAGATTTGTATTCTCAGCTTACATTTATTGCTTTCAAATTTTATTTTAGAGTCGTAAACACTGGAGGGGCAAAAGTACAATAGTCGTCTTCCCTCAAGTATGATTCTAGAAATAATCATTTAGCCATCACGTCTAGATTTTGAAAGCTTTTACATGGTGGTCAAGCACCTACTTTAAAATATAGAAATATTATGAAGATCGCAAGGTTAATTTAAAGGTTCAAAAAGCAATGTCCTTAAATAGATTATTTTTCCATTCATTATATACGGTTGTAATGTCTTTGTTATTTTTTTCTGTTAACAGCTATTTGCTTACGGTTTGGACAAACTGCCATTTGCATAGTTCAAAATGGACAGTGAAATGAAAGCTCACTTGAATTGATGACAGTAAGTAAAAAGATCGTCGAAGAATATAACTTGTTCAGACAACAGCTCACTGAATGTATTCACTGAGAATTTTACACTTTTTTCCGATCAAATGAATAGACAAATAAATGAACGCATAAGACCATACCCCTGTGTTCCCATAGTAACAAATGCCCAGTATATCCCGTTTCCTATTCCACTGCAAAAGCTTTGAGGGATTTCATCAGAATTTGTTTTAGAATCCTAGAAGTATGCAAAATGATTACATTATACTAACTTTCTTTGATTTAGGCTTAAAGCTAACTGGTTCTACTTTGAAACCAAAATTAAACGACAGAAAATTGAAGTATTTTGTTTTACACCACCATTTAAACTAGCATACCAGACGTTTTCAACTAGCAATGTTTTCCGTTATATCCAATTTGAATAATTTCCATTAATCTTTGCAACGTCCCTAACAACTGTTACAATAGGTGATTACCTATCCATCAGTTAACTTTTAAGTGTCTGCAGTTCCTGGTATAATATCAATATTGTCAGCTTAGTGTAAATAACTGGACAAAACATGCACTATCCAATTAAAAGTGTGCAAGAAGAAGATCTTGATCTCTTTTGTGAATTCATTTGTATTTTCAAACTCAATTTAATCCATAACTACACTCTCTAATCACCAGCCATTAATTTCCGTTTCCATTCGTTTCCTTTTTTATTAAAGTTTCTTTTTTTGGCAATCACTTGAAGACATGTAACAATATTCGAATTGTAAACCCTCTCTTAACATACCAACTCGAACCACTTTTTTAACATGGCTGGTCTGGTCAGTTTAGTACAAACTACGCTTTAGTCTCAATCATCTTCCAAGTCTCAGATTTAGGAAGCAAATTCACTTACGCAAGTCCAGATGCAGAATCCTGAAAGGACAACGAAGAGAAGGTTGATTAAGAAGATAGGCCAGGTTTCCAGCGTGTTTAGCACCATTCCCTTGATCTGTTTTGCTAGAGTATCCTTGATGATGAAATAGATAACGCCAGCATGAGGGAAGAGAGGAACAAACTGATGCCCATTGTACGAGTGCAGCTCACTGTTGCCAAAAATTGGGAAGCTGATATGACTGTAGTCATCAATGTCCGTCTTCATTTCATTGATTGATCGTTTCTCTGCCCAGCTGTTTTTGCCATTGCTTTTGAAGCTCAGCACACTTTTTGGCATCCGTTTGCATACTCCACAAACTGATGACGTCATGTTATTCAGGATATTAGCAATAAGACCCTTGAGTTCTCCATCTGTGTCTCTGTATATGTACGGAGCACTTGCTGCATAATTAGTGTAGATTACTTCCGGACAAGGACACGTATCTGAAACAGACAACAATGATGCTAGTTTTAAAAAACAATGCACATTATATGCGACTCCGTAGATATTATACTTTTAAGTAATATACATGTTTACCTTCCATTCAATTACTTACATATAAGCACCGGACATTGTAAAGTAGAATTGACTAAGTGAGACGCCAGCTCTAGGACCAATTGAGGTCATCAAAACACAATCTGATGAACTGAGTAAGAAATGAAGAAGCACCCACATGAAGCATACGTACCTCCTGTTATCGTCATTGAGATCTTGCCATCACCGTGTGGATTCGTTGCAAGAACACTGACACTGTACTGTGCATTGGGTTGTAATTCATTTAATGCAACTTGTGTCAATGAAGGATGGACCACTTTTGTTTTCTTTCTAGAAGTGGCAACAACTTGTCCTCCTACCTTTACAAGTTGATAGATGACTTTGTAGCCTGTTAAATCTCCGTAAATGTATTCAGAACTAAGTCCCTCCCAAGATACATTCAGTGAATTATGACTCATCAAACTTTCAATTGTCAGGTTATTTGGAGCTCTAGTTGGTGCTGCAAAAGAGATAATTTTATTGGCTTGCTTTATAATATGTTAGATATTAAATTAATGGTAGATTCCATTCTTCATACACTTTAGAAATATTTTCTAAAAAAAATTTGTCTATCACAGTGATGCCCTAATGACATTTTCTGGAACTTTGTAGTAGCTACTGTTTTTTCAACATGTTGGTATACTGGTCATCTTTGTTTTTAAATATTGATACCATGATTAATGAAGATTTCGTTAGGTTATGACGTGATTTCTCAACCACAACTCACGGCTCGCCAGAGTGGTTGCTTGAACTCTTTGACAAGGGCCTGCTCCTTTTCTCGTCACTGCGCAAGCGTCGATCAAATAAGTTGTAAGTGGGTGGAGACTCTTCAAATGTGCAGAAGTCTTGGGGAACACGACACTCTGATTGCTTCTACGCCCTTGCGGGTCAGAACACGTGAGACGCAGGCCAACCGGGAGGCCGTTCCATTGACTTTGTGCCAGATTCTCCCAGCTCACGATAACAGTAAACGGTGAATCTGCAGCTGCTTGGACATTCAGTGGAGGTGCACTGGGAACTAGAAAAGAAAAAGCCATGCTTATGTAATGGAAAAGCAAAAAGACAGAACTGACAGAAGGTTTACCACAAACGACCGTAATGTGTGCTCTCTTCAAAATTTTAATTATCAATTTTCATTTATATCAATACCTGATTCCTGCGTATAAATCGAAATGGCATCACTTGCCAAGCCATTCCCATTGCTGTTGTATGCAAGAACACGAAAGTGTATTCCGTATAGGACGAAAGGCCTCTCAGCGTCACTCCGGGGCTTGTCGTCGCAATACTCTGGTAAGGCTCCGCCCTAAGGAGCTTTTCTCTGTAAAACAGTATGTACCCAGAAATGTTTCCGTTTTGGTGGCCTGCTTCCACTGGTTTCCATTCAGCAATGATCATGTTGGCTTCTGGAGCTCTTAAGGTTAAGTTAACTGGAGATGCAGATGGCACTGCAATAGATAGAAAATCTGTTGCTATTCATCTGCCTCATATGGAAGACGTTTTTAGTAAGATATGAAAGCTCACATTATTCTAATTCTAAATGCATTAATTTCACAGACTTATATGCAGTTGTTTGTATTCAAAAGCAATTCTATAGTTTGCAATTCAAAAGGCTATCCTAAATAATTGATCTTGAAACTGAATGTAGTCATTGATGTTCAATATTCCCCAGGAAGGAATATATGGAATTAATTGTAGATTTTCTATCATCTGGTACTACAGGCTTCATCAGCTCAAATGTCTGGTTAGAATACCAGCAAGCTTTCTTGTAAATGCAAGATCTTAGATAAGACATTGATTTTTAAGAGAGGCATACAAAGTACTTTCACTGCAATTTTCAAAGTCCTCGTGGTGACAGTCCACGCGTATTTTTGGAAAGTTAAAAGATTTGCAAAGAATCACGTATTTAACACCCCTGTCATTTGTCGCTCTGAAAGGCGAGACGACTTTGGGCAGGTCCAATGCCGAAAATATCAGTGAGCCTGAGGTTTCAGTGCAGAAGCATGTATAAAGGGACTCATGACAAATTCTCGTGTCTTACCAATTGTGGTAATAAGTGAACTACTCGAATTTGTGATTTTAAGCTTCCCCAGATACTTTTCATTTTGCACTGAATCTTGTAGCAACAACATTTGGAACGAATCGAGACCAGTGAAGTAGAGTGTAAATGTTGCTACAACGCTTCCTTTTCTAGAAATTAAGCAGTACATAAGTAGTAAATAAAGTTTGTATTAACTTTTGAAATTGAATTTAGTTGAATAAGTACCTTTACAAGAGCTGTGAATGGCTATGAATTTAAATTAAACTGTCTCGAGTTTGAAAATATTTTGGCTAGACAATTAAATGGAGCTAGAAGTCTGCGAATTAAATGTATGATTACCTCAAATGAGTGATCATGTCCATTCATTACTGTTTATGACTTATTTATTACATACTTTGCATCCCTTAAAAAGATTTTTTTGCCTTCGGAAAGAATTTTTCCTTGTTATCAAATTGTTTTTCTTAAGACAAGGCTCTCAAAAACTCCAACTTTTCTACCCAGCTCTTTTACAACCCTTTGAAGCTTGAAACTATTCATCTCTGTTGGCTATTACCTTAAACTTTGTATATTGCAGTGAAGAAATGACTGATTGAATTTTTCCTCCCTGTACAATGCTCTCGTCTACAAAAGAACAGTGCTTTAATAACCTGGGCAATGGGCGTTAAAGGCAAGTAATTTTCATTACAGTTATTGCAAAATTGACCAAACGCAGGATATCTCGTTCATTATAAAAGAATCCTAAACAACGAACTGTTGCAGCAATTGTTGAACGGTTTATCTCTTACATCATACGAATTGGTAGGTTTTCATATGCTTTTGCCGGATACCTTTCCTGGTTTCCCAACCAAAATGCTAAAACAACGAATTTTAACTAGCACTGCAATCTGTTTAGTTTTTGCTTAAGTTTAGTGCCTCACTAGCCCTTGATGGTGTAATATTCACAAAAGACCTAGTACAAAGCACATCTTTCTACTGGCAGCTGAATAACTGTCCTTTGGTAAATATATACACATAAGCAAATATTCTGTATGATTAGCACATAATGGCTGAGTTTAGTTTCCAATTGAAGTTTCTAGAAAGCTTTCGAAACTAAAAAGCAATAATTTTCACAAATAACACACATTGTCAGTCAGTAAATTGTAAAATTCGTCGTATTCTTGTGACCCAGGAACTCCCATCTGCACTTTCCAAACTTTGTCAAATCGCACATTAGCTAAAGTTACGCTTTCGTCTGAAATTGAAGAAATGAATTGTGCAAATGATTTAAAGAAATAAGTGCCTTCATTTTATCATTGTCTTTACTTTCATATTATGTAACAACACATATAAATTTGGTGATGCTTAGAATGAAGGTGAGTATAATAATGAAAACGTCATTAGGACAACAAAAGCTAGAAGCTAGGCGAAACGGAAAACAACAGGAATCATTGAAACACCAATACATGGTTGTTTCCATTGACTGACTGACTGACTGACTGACTGACTGATTGACTGACTGATTGATTGATTGATTTATTTATTGACGTATCTGTTACTTGTTTGATTAGCTGATTGACTCATCAGATGTTTGCACGATTGACTAATTGACTGATAAATTGATTGATTTATGGATTGACTGATCGAATAACAAATCGTATTCCATACCTGGGCAGACATGTGGGTTGCAAGAGCGCTTTTCCTGTGAGTCCCCAACACAATATCGGCCTTTATACAATGGAGCTGGATTGGTGCAGTACCTCCATCTCCTGTACCATCCACTGTTGCAAGGCTTGTCACAGGCCGACCACTCCGTCCATATCGTCCAACCACCGTCAACTTTTTGATGAAATTTTATAATGTAAGTGATGACACAAAAAGAGTGAAAAAAAGACAGCTTCTCTTTTTGCAGGGTTAGCCATGTTGAAATAGCTGACGAAAACAAACTATGAACTTATCCTACAAGAGAAGCGATCCTATGTGCATTCCTACCTGGGCAGTAATTAACATTGCACGTAGCTATCTCCGACCTAATTCCAAAGCAGTCAAATCCACCATTGCTTGGAACCGGGTTATCGCACAACCGGGAACGACTTCGGAATCCTCCTCCACAGCTCTTGGAGCACAAGGACCAAGATGACCATTCAGAGAATCCACCATGCACTTTTAAATACGAAGATGTGAAAGGCATCAGGGCGGTAATAAGAGCCTCAAAATAAATACTGAATGAAATTAGACTGAGTTGGTAAAACAGCATGTTCTCATGAGCAAAAGGACAAAAACTTCTGTAGAAAGAGAGCAGCCGTCTGGAAATTGCACACACGCAATTCCCAAATTAGATGTGTATCGGCAATAGGACAACATCTTTTAGATAATCAAGATTGCGCCAAAACTTATACTGACGACAATTCTCGTATTATTAAGAGGACTAGGTTATCTTTTAATCCTATGAAAGATGTTTTGAAATATATCTACCTATTAGTGTAAAATCCTTTTTATATAGACAGAAAGAGTTCGTTTATACATATGGTCTTGAAGGTGTGAACTTGATGCTGATTGGTCATTAGACAGCCAATCATACGTTCTTCTCACGACCTCCTAGTGTTTTTCGATCCGTTCCTGACTTCTTTTTTATCAGCTTTAAGTCATCTTCTATTCTTAAATACTCTGATGAGCGTCGGACGGAAAAAAATATGTATGCAAAATTGTTTTTTCACGACATTTGTTAAATTTAGGTGAGGAAAAATTCGCTCTTTATTCAAGTAAGAAGTAACAATTTCGGGTCTTACGATCTTTTATGGTTATGGAAGGACATACCAGGGCATGATTGGGTATTGCATTCTTTGACTTGACTAGTGGGTCCATTGCAAGGGTATTCATTGCATTCTCGTTTCCGCTCTTGCCTGCCTCCGTTGCATGTTGCCGTACAGCTGGACCAAGGAAGCCACGGGCCAAAATTGTCTTCACCAGCTTCAAGAAAATCATACCAAGTCAACTCTTCTATTAAAGCAAGTAATTTGAAGTTCTCCAAAAACACTTGACTCTTCAATTTTCAATGATGGCGTCACAAATAGCAACAGACAGCACTGTGGCTAACGGTAAGGAACACTTTAAACTGAAACACTGTCTGATTAACCTATTTAAAAGGCAAATGCTAAAAACTTTGAAGAAAGAAGGCTTTGCCAACTGCAGCCTTTTAGGGACTTTGCTTTCAGATGCACCATTCATAATATTCGTTATTACTCTCGCCTCGTTTGCAATTTTTCCTACTTAAGTTAAACATTCTTCATGTTAACCTCACCGTCTTAGAAAAGTAGCTTTCATCTACAATGCATTTGGAGAACTTAATGAAGCTTGAACGAAAACGAGATAGATGTTAGCTTGGTGTTTTAGCAAGTTCGGAGATCGAGGATTGATCCAAAAACCCTTAGACGAAAGGACCTTATCGTGTCCAAATGCTATCCAAAATGACCGTAAAGTCATTCGCAATAAGCTTGGTTTGTCTGGAACAAAACGAGAACAGAAGAGAAGGGTGCACAGTTACCATATTTAACGCATCTGCAAAGCCTTTGAATGTTCTCGTTGTCAAAGTTAGGGACTACGCATGCCACTGTTGCGTTTACGTTTATGTAGCCGTAGCATTCATTACTGGTTACGTTGTAACAAGGATCGTATGCATTTCTCCACGCCTTTCTTGTTGATTGGCCGGCGCATGCCTTTCCGTTGCTCACAAAAGCACCTTCTCCATTCCCTGTTCTTATACGCTCTGAACAGAACAATCCTACAAGAAAGTTATCAATAATCGAAATGACTTTTTGAAGGCGAAAACGCTCTATAAGAGGCAAAAACGCTTTAACGGCGAAAACGCTTTAGAGGGCGAAAACGCTTCAGAGGGCGAGGGCGCTTATAGAGCGAAAACGCTTTGTAGGGCAAAAGTGCTTAATAAGACGAAAACGCTTTGAAGGGCGAAAACGCTTTAGAGGGCGAAACGCTTTAGAAGGCAGAAACGCTTAATAGAGCGAAAGCGCTTTGAAGGGCGAAAACGCTTTAACGGCGAAAACGCTTTAGAGGGTGAAAACGCTTTAGAGGGTGAGGGCGCTTATAGAGCGAAAACGCTTTGTAGGGCAAAAGTGCTTAATAAGACGAAAACGCTTTGAAGGGCGAAAACGCTTAATAAGACGAAAACGCTTTGAAGGGCGAAGACGGTTAATAGAGCGAAAGCGCTTTGAAAGGCGAAAACGCTTTGAAGGGCGAAAACGCTTTAGAGGGCCAGAACTTGGAGTAAGAATGCTTGACTGCTACGGCATGTTCCACCGAAACCTGATTGAGAAGAAGAGAAGTCATTGTATATCTCAGAAATGCAGTTATATCTTCTTGCTATATCTCTTAGTGTTCGGACAGAAAATGGTTCTATAAATACATGCCTTTTGAGGTGCAGAACTTTGCGCATTGCTGTCCTGGCTCTGCAAGATAGAGCCCATGCTTGACTTCCTCTTCTGATTCGACCACTGCCAGGAGAAATTGTAGAAAAGACATTGATTAAATGCTCTTCATTTGACTCTAAGCATAAATTCACATCTTTTAGTTATTCAAGATTGCGCCAAAACCTATACTGATGAGGGTTCTCGAATTATTAAGAGGGCTCGGTTGTCTTTTAATCTTATGAAAGATGTTTTGAGATTTATCTACCTATTATTGTAAAACCATTTCTATATAGACAGAAAGAGTTCGTTTATACATATGGTCTTGAAGGTGTGAACTTGATGCTGATTGGTCATTAGACAGCCAATCATACGTTCTTCTCACGACCTCCTAGTGTTTTTCGATCCGTTCCTGACTTCTTTTTTATCAGCTTTAAGTCATCTTCTATTCTTAAATACTCTGATGAGCGTCGGACGGAAAAAAATATGTATGCAAAATTGTTTTTTCACGACTTTTGTGAAATTTAGGTGAGGAAAAATTCGCTCTTTATTCAAGTAAGAAGTAACAATTTCGGGTCTTACGATCTTTTATGGTTATGGAAGGACATACCAGGGCATGATTGGGTATTGCATTCTTTGACTTGACTAGTGGATCCATTGCAAGGGTATTCATTGCATTCTCGTTTCCGCTCTTGCCTGCCTCCGTTGCATGTTGCCGTACAGCTGGACCAAGGAAGCCACGGGCCAAAATTGTCTTCACCAGCTTCAAGAAAATCATACCAAGTCAACTCTTCTATTAAAGCAAGTAATTTGAAGTTCTCCAAAAACACTTGACTCTTCAATTTTCAATGATGGCGTCACAAATAGCAACAGACAGCACTGTGGCTAACTGTAAGGAACACTTTAAACTGAAACACTGTCTGATTAACCTATTTAAAAGGCAAATGCAAAAAACTTTGAAGAAAGAAGGCTTTGCCAACTGCAGACTTTTAGGGACTTTGCTTTCAGATGCGCCATTCATAATATTCGTTATTACTCTCGCCTCGTTTGCAATTTTTCCTACTTAAGTTAAACATTCTTCATGTTAACCTCGCCGTCTTAGAAAAGTAGCTTTCATCTACAATTCATTTGGAGAACTTAATGAAGCTTGAACGAAAACGAGATAGATGTTAGCTTGGTGTTTTAGCAAGTTCGGAGATCGAGGATTGATCCAAAAGCCCTTAGACGAAAGGACCTTATTGTGTCCAAACGCTATCCAAAATGACCGTAAAGTCATTCGCAATAAGCTTGAATGGTCTGGAACAAAACGAGAACAGAAGAGAAAGGTGCACAGTTACCATATTCAACGCATCTGCAAAGCCTTTGAATGTTCTCGTTGTCAAAGTTAGGGACTACGCATGCCACTGTTGCGTTTACGTTTATGTAGCCGTAGCATTCATTACTGGTTACGTTGTAACAAGGATCGTATGCATTTCTCCACGCCTTTCTTGTTGATTGGCCGGCGCATGCCTTTCCGTTGCTCACAAAAGCACCTTCTCCATTCCCTGTTCTTATACGCTCTGAACAGAACAATCCTACAAGAAAGTTATCAATAATCGAAATGACTTTTCGAAGGCGAAAACGCTCTATAAGAGGCGAAAACGCTTTAACGGCGAAAACGCTTTAGAGGGCGAAAACGCTTTAGAGGGCGAGGGCGCTTGTAGAGCGAAAACGCTTTGTAGGGCAAAAGTGCTTAATAAGACGAAAACGCTTTGAAGGGCGAAAACGCTTAATAAGACGAAAACACTTTGAAGGGCGAAGACGGTTAATAGAGCGAAAACGCTTTGTAGGGCAAAAATGCTTAATAAGACGAAAACGCTTTGAAGGGCGAAAACGCTTTAGAAGATGAAATGCACTAGAGGGCAAAAACGCTGATTAGAGCGAAAGCGCTTTGAAGGGCGAAGACGGTTAATAGAGCGAAAGCGCTTTGAAGGGCGAAAACGCTTTAGAGGGCGAAACGCTTTAGAAGGCACAAACGCTTAATAGAGCGAAAGCGCTTTGAAGGGCGAAAACGCTTTAACGGTGAAAACGCTTTAGAAGGCACAAACGCTTAATAGAGCGAAAGCGCTTTGAAGGGCGAAAACGCTTTAACGGTGAAAACGCTTTAGAGGGTGAAAACGCTTTAGAGGGCGAAAGCGCTTTAGAGGGCGAGGGCGCTTATAGAGCGAAAACGCTTTGTAGGGCAAAAGTGCTTAATAAGACGAAAACGCTTTGAAGGGCGAAAACGCTTATTAAAACGAAAACGCTTTGAAGGGCGAAGACGGTTAATAGAGCGAAAACGCTTTGTAGGGCAAAAGTGCTTAATAAGACGAAAACGCTTTGAAGGGCGAAAACGCTTTAGAGGGCGAAACGCTTTAGAAGGCACAAACCCTTAATAGAGCGAAAGCGCTTTGAAGGGCGAAAACGCTTTAACGGTGAAAACGCTTTAGAGGGTGAAAACGCTTTAGAGGGTGAGGGCGCTTATAGAGCGAAAACGCTTTGTAGGGCAAAAGTGCTTAATAAGACGAAAACGCTTTGAAGGGCGAAAACGCTTAATAAGACGAAAACGCTTTGAAGGGCAAAAGTGCTTAATAAGACGAAAACGCTTTGTAGGGCAAAAGTGCTTAATAAGACGAAAACGCTTTGATGGGCGAAAACGCTTAATAAGACGAAAACGCTTTGAAGGGCAGAAGTGCTTAATAAGACGAAAACGCTTTGAAGGGCGAAAACGCTTTAGAAGATGAAATGCACTAGAGGGCAAAAACGCTGATTAGAGCGAAAGCGCTTTGAAGGGTGAAGACGGTTAATAGAGCGAAAGCGCTTTGAAAGGCGAAAACGCTTTGAACGGCGAAAACGCTTTAGAGGGCCAGAACTTTGGAGTAAGAATGCTTGACTGCTACGGCATGTTCCACCGAAACCTGATTGAGAAGAAGAGAAGTCATTGTATATCTCAGAAATGCAGTTATATCTTCTTGCTATATCTCTTAGTGTTCGGACAGAAAATGGTTCTATAAATACATGCCTTTTGAGGTGCAGAACTTTGCGCATTGCTGTCCTGGCTCTGCAAGATAGAGCCCATGCTTGACCTCCTCTTCTGATTCGACTACTGCCAGGAGAGATTGTAGAAAAGACATTGATTAGATGCTCTCCATTTGACTCTAAGCACAAATTCACATTTTTTAGTTATTCAAGATTGCGCCAAAACCTATACTGATGAGGGTTCTCGAATTATTAAGAGGGCTCGGTTGTCTTTTAATCTTATGGAAGATGTTTTGAGATTTATCTACCTATTAGTGTAAAACCATTTCTATATAGACAGAAAGAGTTCGTTTATACATATGGTCTTGAAGGTGTGAACTTGATGCTGATTGGTCATTAGACAGCCAATCATACGTTCTTCTCACGACCTCCTAGTGTTTTTCGATCCGTTCCTGACTTCTTTTTTTCAGCTTTAAGTCATCTTCTATTCTTAAATACTCTGATGAGCGTCGGACGGAAAAAAATATGTATGCAAAATTGTTTTTTCACGACTTTTGTGAAATTTAGGTGAGGAAAAATTCGCTCTTTATTCAAGTAAGAAGTAACAATTTCGGGTCTTACGATCTTTTATGGTTATGGAAGGACATACCAGGGCATGATTGGGTATTGCATTCTTTGACTTGACTAGTGGATCCATTGCAAGGGTATTCATTGCATTCTCGTTTCCGCTCTTGCCTGCCTCCGTTGCATGTTGCCGTACAGCTGGACCAAGGAAGCCACGGGCCAAAATTGTCTTCACCAGCTTCAAGAAAATCATACCAAGTCAACTCTTCTATTAAAGCAAGTAATTTGAAGTTCTCCAAAAACACTTGACTCTTCAATTTTCAATGATGGCGTCACAAATAGCAACAGACAGCACTGTGGCTAACTGTAAGGAACACTTTAAACTGAAACACTGTCTGATTAACCTATTTAAAAGGCAAATGCAAAAAACTTTGAAGAAAGAAGGCTTTGCCAACTGCAGACTTTTAGGGACTTTGCTTTCAGATGCGCCATTCATAATATTCGTTATTACTCTCGCCTCGTTTGCAATTTTTCCTACTTAAGTTAAACATTCTTCATGTTAACCTCGCCGTCTTAGAAAAGTAGCTTTCATCTACAATGCATTTGGAGAACTTAATGAAGCTTGAACGAAAACAAGATAGATGTTAGCTTGGTGTTTTAGCAAGTTCGGAGATCGAGGATTGATCTAAAAACCCTTAGCCGAAAGGACCTTATCGTGTCCAAATGCTATCCAAAATGACCGTAAAGTCATTCGCAATAAGCTTGGTTTGTCTGGAACAAAACGAGAACAGAAGAGAAGGGTGCACAGTTACCATATTTAACGCATCTGCAAAGCCTTTGAATGTTCTCGTTGTCAAAGTTAGGGACTACGCATGCCACTGTTGCGTTTACGTTTATGTAGCCGTAGCATTCATTACTGGTTACGTTGTAACAAGGATCGTATGCATTTCTCCACGCCTTTCTTGTTGATTGGCCGGCGCATGCCTTTCCGTTGCTCACAAAGGCACCTTCTCCATTCCCTGTTCTTATACGCTTTGAACAGAACAATCCTACAAGAAAGTTATCAATAATCGAAATTACTTTTCGAAGGCGAAAACGCTTTAACGGCGAAAACGCTTTAGAGGGCGAAAGCGCTTTCGAGGGCGAGGGCGCTTATAGAGCGAAAACGCTTTGAAGGGCAAAAGTGCTTAATAAGACGAAAACGCTTTGAAGGGCGAAAACGCTTTAGAAAGGGGAAATGCACTAGAGGGCAAAAACGCTTATTAGAGCGAAAGCGCTTTGAAGGGCGAAAATGCTTTAGAGGGTGAAAACGCTTTAGAGGGTGAAAACGCTTTAGAGGGTGAGGGCGCTTGCTTGACTGCTACGGTATGTTCCACCGAAACCTGATTGAGAAGAAGAGAAGTCATTGTATATCTCAGAAATGCAGTTATATCTTCTTGCTATATCTCTTAGTGTTCGGACAGAAAATGGTTCTATAAATACATGCCTTTTGAGGTGCAGAACTTTGCGCATTGCTGTCCTGGCTCTGCAAGATAGAGCCCATGCTTGACTTCCTCTTCTGATTCGACCACTGCCAGGAGAAATTGTAGAAAAGACATTGATTAAATGCTCTTCATTTGACTCTAAGCATAAATTCACATTAACGTTTGTCCTAATCATTGTTAATTTACAAACAAGAAGCCAGATTTGTCTGGTAATAGATAGACAGCTATCTATCCTTTGCACCATGCTAAACTAGGACTCAAGTGCAGTGTTACAAGTGGTGTCTGAGAATACGTTTAATTGCACCAAAGAAGCATTCACAAAGAAGGGCATTTAAATAGAGAACGAAAAAGATGACAAATGACAGTCTTCTGAATAAGGACGCCTACTGCACATGGACATTGAGATGGATATAAGTGTGATTGCCCCTGCCCACAGCAGCAGAGGGAGCGGGAGTTACATGTGCCATCAAATTTGATTCCGGCTTCCAAAGCTCTCTTCTTGATGTTTATTAAAGGACCAATTTTCACTACACCCTATAGGTCGAGCTACGCATCAGCAAGACAACTCGTTTATAGCTGTGTTGAGAAGATATCATTTGAATAGACGAAACTAGACCTTAGTATTGTAGAGCACACAATTGTTCGCGAAAGAACTGCAGAAGCTATCTCTTAACCTTGCTCTAGAATCTTTTCTTGTTCTAGAACAGATTCAAAGGAATATTAGATAAATGAGGCAGTTTTTTTGCTCCACGCCTCTTTCAGAAGAGAGTAAGCAGTTACTTTCTGAAATTAGCAAAAATTCAAGTTGTTGTGTATGCTACTCACTGATTGCTTTCTCTATCAATCAAGAGCATCACAAGGATACGTTTCCTAGAAAGGTCTAGATATTGGAAACTTAGGATCCTGTTACTTTTGAAATGTCACGAAAAAGCCAGTGCGGCAATCAAAAGGAGTATTAAAAAGGGTAGAGACACTGGTGCTCTTGTATCAGGATTCTCCCTTTCTCTTCAACTCCTGGGCCAAAAGTTGATTGGAGCCTTTTCTTAAATACCAAAGGAACTCAGTCATATAACTCAACAGAAATCAACAGAATTTCTATAGGCTTACAGAACTTTACTCAAGCTCTATTAAATTAAAGATTTTAGAGGGCATTTAGGCCCTCGTCTGATTGGGCCGACTCTGTCGCTTCAAGTGGGGTAGGACTATTGTTGAAGGTAGGTAAATAGAAGCAAAGGATGACCTGAAGATTGCGAGAGGAACAGTGGCATTAATCTCTAGTGCGTTATCCTTTATCCCAGGCTATAAGGTCGTTATGTTGTAAGTGAAATACCTGATGTCATTACGCCGGGTAAGCTGCTAGTAGGTAAGGGTTGATATTTGGTGGTAGATTGTGCTTGTTGGGACACTTGGGTTGTGAATAGTTCCGAAAATATTGCTACCTGTTGGCTCCCTTCCATTACTGAATGGCCTTTAGATGAGAGCAACTCGCTGCTTTGATATCGTTCTGGGGTAAATGAAAGCTTCGTTGTTGGTTGGACAGAATGGCTATAGTCCACAACTGTCACCGAGGGATTCGCGGACATGTGCCAGTTTCCTGTTGCTGTCACAGATGACGTGTGCCAGGTTCCTGTTGCTGTGACAGATGACGTGTGCCAGGAGCTTGCAGCTGTCACGGAGGAGCTCACGGATGAGTGCTTTGAGCTAAGTGAAGACGAAGCAGCGACAGAGGTGGATCGGATAGGACCTGTTGGCACTCCAACTGCTGCTGTAGTTAATGCTAATTTTGGAAGAGCAACAAAAATATAAGATTTTGCTGAAGCTACCAGTATTATTTACTTGCTCATTCAAAATTATAAACCCGCTAACAGATGAAAACTAGAAGATCCCAGGAAGACTCGTGACACTTTTTTCATAAACGGGTCAAGACACCGAAAATATGTCAACATGTATGCATAAGGAATAGACAACACGTCATATCCCTACAAGCCTCGTGAATAGAACAATCGGGAAGAGACTTCGTTGCTCAAAAAGAGGCCGAGGCTCTCTTGAAGTTGAAACGTCACCGTCATAAACATGTTTGTGCTTCTATACGCGTGCATAGATATGTCTTGAAGCAAATTTGTTTTGCGCACGTCCTTGTTACGTTCCAGGTTAGTAGGTAGCTAGTTGAGTTGAATGATTGGCGTAAAAGCAAAATGGCGACATGGCTAGTTGAGTTGAATGATTGGCGTAAAAGCAAGATGGCGATAGGTACTCACTCCAAGCATCGGCAATGCTGCAGTCCCTCAGTTTCAAACTACTGCCTTCGTTGTTCCAGCAATAGCCAGTTTTGTATAACTCGATCTTGGAATTTTTTCTCATCTTGAATGACCGTCCACCACATTCTATCGAGAAAGTACTTCTTCGTCACAAAAGAAGCATATATAAAAGATCCTTTTGATCAAAGTTTCTACCCACGTGGAAAGTTTATCTGTTTTTTCTATGATTAAATTTACAGAATCTAAACCTCACAGAAGTTTTTGCAAGGGGAGTTATTGCTAAAGATAAAGAATTGCAAAAATCATCTTCCAGGCAATTTTTGGCACTGTGACACCTCAATGTATGATTTTTGCATCTTGGTTAACAAAAGATTGCGAAATGTTGTCACCAGTTTTAAACGCATTAAAGGAACTAATCGAATCTCGCGTTTTGATCTCTAAAAGAGATTGTCAAAGGTAGGAATACTTGCAAGAAACAAGTGATGACTTTTTGGCCCGAACTGAGCTCAACAGCTGGCGATTAGCAACTAAATCAGTTGGGTAGGCCTTTTCAACATTTCCCTGAAAAGGGCAAAGTCTACGCTGACCCTAGAGAGGCCATGTCATTCGTCAAAAAGAGGCAAAATACGTCGTCTATTTGAAGCCTTGTCAAATCACTTGAACTCGGCCTCGTTCACACCTGGCAAGAACTGAGATCTTTGGTTGCTTTGCAATGGTGATTAATAGGATGCGTGTGCTATCGCAAGCAACTCTAACTTATCAGGTGGCTTTATCCTAAACCAAGTTGGTATAATACACATGAAACTCATACTAGAACAATAGACGAAATCGATGATACTTCCAAAGCTGATCTCTTGTTGAGCGTAGCACTGGCTAAAGGCCTTTCAATTATATCATTTCAATTTGGAATATTTTACCGCTCTTTAAAAGGACATCCTTGCCATCCAGGCATTGGAGAGTATCACAATCATCCACAGAGAGGCACATTTCGTTGTTATTATGTATAGCGAACAACTGCATGTTAGAATACCACTTTAAGGTCGTCGGTGATATTTGATTGTATGCCAAACTGAGTTTACTGCCATCGTTCCCCACTACGAAGCTATCTGATGCTACCAATTTTGTTATATGCATAACGACTGGAAAAGAAGAACATACTTTATGGTGGCATATTGCTCAAGTTTAAAATCTGAAACAAATGCATTTCCTTGTTTAAAGGGAATTGAAGCATATTTGAATGGCTCCGAGCCAGCAAACTCGTACTGTCAATTAAACGTCAGCCAATCACAAGTATCCATCTACCATTTCACGTGATCACTTCCATTTTAGATTGCACGCGGTATGCCTTTGAATCTACTTCACGTGCACAATTACAATGTGACTACACTGCGCAGGCTCTGTACTGTCTATTTTTAGAAAGTGCTTGATCTATGCTTCTATTCCCTTTAAATATTTATATTTTTCTGAAAATTTTTTATGACTTTTCTGAAGCCGCGAGGCATTTTAGTTGTTGCAAGCTAGAAGCTCTTCTCCTTATTCAACCTTTTGCCAATGCATTATGGTTAGGGATCCATCCTCTTCTTGATTACAGCCCACGACTTAAGTTCAATGCTGCTTGCCAATTTGAAAGTTGTCAGTCCAATTTCAAAGACTCGTTTAACAGGGTTTCAAGTTATGGGTTTGGAATGCAGCAAATTGCATTAATTTTATAACATGGATACACTTTGTCAATCTCCCCAAATAAATAGCTGATTTATTCAATCGTAAAAGATTGAGATTCCGATAATAGATTGTGAAAATATAGCACGACAAACGACCAACATACCATAAGAACTTGACTTTGCAATAGGGCAAGTTCCTGCAAGAAAAAAGTCACTACAATTGTGTCAGCCAACTTAAATCGAAGAAACTACGACTTAGACAAATGCGCTGCCGGTTTCTTCTTATTCTAATAAAGCACGCCGCAGAATAATCTTTGCAAGCCAAGTCTTATGTAAATCGTCAGGTCAATCATATTGGCTTAGCGTCCTGGCCTTTTTTCTAATTTATGCTTATCGTGTCCAGATGGGAGCTTTCTATTGCGTCTTCAACCTTGTCAAATCCCCATGTTCCACCCAAAAAGGATTCCTTTATTATTCCAAAAGAGAAATCCCAACCTGGTATCGCTTCAATTTAACATTGTGACCTGTTTTTTAGAAATACTGTAGCGTTCATTTTCTTCTTAAAGTCATCGATATTTTGTCAGTTTAGCATTTTCTTATTGTGAAAGAAAATGATATAATGGACATAAGCTCGTCTTAAAATTGTCAATCCTCGCCTACCACTGAACCCGCAGCAGTTATTTCCAATTTAAATTAGAGTATTTAAAAAAGTGAGTTTACACAGGTACCTACCTATTCTAGTTCAACTGCTGTAAATGATTACGATACAATGCCATTCAATGCTCCGGAGAAAACTTACCATTCATCCTGAATACATAATGATTTCCTGAGCTGCATGACTTTCTGAGAACAGGTGAATTCTCTATTTCCCTTAAGCAAAATAAACTGCTGTCACCAACCAGAAGAAAGCCAGTAGATCCGTTTGTGATTTTGGCGCAATTAGTATCTGAAACAATAATCACTTTGCAGGGAGCAAATCCGAGAGAATCAGAATCAGAGAGAAGAAGGAATCCTAGCAATTTTATTGATAAATACAAACACTTAGGCCAGCTTCTTAGAAACACGTACCTATGGCATAAACCTAATGAGCTTCTCAACTTAAATCTTCTGAAAGTGCGCTAAAGAAACCCAAAATATTGGTTGTGGATAGAGTCCGTGAAACGATACGTCTATTTTATTTCTTTATACTTTCCTTCTAAACTGAGTAAGATGAAAATAGCATTCTTGAGTTTTTTTAAGGGAAAAGTGAACAAAGTCACTGGATAATTATAAAAAAGGGTTAAGCTCGCAGGAAAAGGGTCAATACAGATCCTTCTGTCAAATTTAGTGACGATAAACTTCTGCAATTCGCATAAAAAAATGATGGAAAGGCATAAACGGATCAAAGTAAGTTAACCCTCTTTTAAAAATGTGAGTTAGAACTTTTTCTAATATGATAGCGGAAAGTTTTTTATCGAATAGCATAAAACATGTCCTACTGACCTCTAAAGTGACCTTTGACATATCCTAACTACCTCTGAAGTGACCTTTGACATGTCCTACTTACCTCTGAAGTGACCTTTGACATGTTCTCTATGTTCTACCGGTTGAAGCTCACAAACAAATATAACTGAGCATCTTAAAATCGTAAAGCAGATTTTATGAATGTATAGAAATCATTGATTTTATGAACGTCATTAAATCTGAGCTCTCTTATGTCTGTACCTGGAGCCGTCGATAGCTTGCCACCATCTTGTATCGGATCTCCCCCGTAACACAGATTATTATTGAAAAGAATTTTCTTATCTTGAAGCCTGGGTCTGTTTGTGCCTTCGCAGCACCCTGTTGCTGTTAATTTAAGATCATCTCCTGACGCTCCTGGTTCAAAGCAAAGTCTTCCTTGATTTCTCGTTATCAAGAGGAAAGGAAACGCGTCTGTAAAAGAAGCGAAAACAAATTTGCATCTTGAAACAAAGCATTTAGAAGTCTTTGGAAATAACTTACTGGTGTTTCAGATATAAAAAGAACTATTCTTTAGCCTTTTCTTTACAGAAAATCTGATACCTATTCTTATAGAGACTCGAATTTTTAGGTCGAACCCTAGCAGAAGCTCGGTTTGCCGAGCTAGATTTCAATAGTAATTTTTGCAAAACATATCAACATTGGACAAAATGTGCTTCATTTTTCAAACCTAACCGGCCAAGTAACAACTTCTGATCCTCTTCAAACTTATTCTACCTCACCTTTTACTTTGGTTATAAATGTTTTATTTAAAACCTAATTTTCTTATATTATACAATATAAATATTCAAATAGGAAGGCTTTTTGATAACCGAAACTTAACAAAAAAAATTAATCACTTTCATCCACAATGCTGTCTCCACAAAAAATCTTTTTCAATGAATTTGACAATAGTGTTTCCTCTATAGAAAAACAAGTAGTGGAACTCAGAAACCCTATAACTATAAAGATTCAGCTGGCTTCCGGTAAGTATAAACAAGTGTTAGGATAGTAAAATGGTTATTACATACCTGCTGTATAGGTGAAATGGTCAAAGAGAATGCAGAAAACAACCAAGAAAAGCTGCAAAGCAGATACTTGATTCAGGTTAAATTGCTTAAAGCAAGTCGACATAGTAAAGTAAAGTAAATAAACTTTGTTGACTTAACCGCTCAAAACAAAGTTGTCTTCCCTAATTCTATCGCTGAAAATAGCAAGAATGGTGTTGTTTGGAGCATTAATGCTATTCACAATTCGATATTTGATGATCAAATTTTTATTCAAAATTTGCACAGCCCTAGAGAACTGAATTTCTAGTAATATTCACCTTCATGTCTGATGTCAGCAATCAAACATCTTGTGGTTTTTGCTGAAACAAATTGCATTCAATATAATCATACATAAAAATATGGGGCCGGCAATTGCATTAATAATTGATGAGAAGGTACCTTCTCTGCTGGCTAACCTCCATTGACCATTTGATAAACCATAATCTTTTAAGATTGGTATCAAAAGTATTAATTAATAATTGACTTATGAAATGGTGAAAACAATAGCTAACTTCTCTATTGAGATTTATTTGCCAATAATTGATCTCTATTAATGGTGGAATTGACGTAGATTGAATCAATTTGTCAAGAGATGCGAAGTTAAAGAAGTCACGTAGTTTGCACCCGGGTATGAAAGGCATTTAAAGGGCATTCCGGCACAGACACGAGAGTTGACGGGGGGCATATGGGGCATGTGCTCACATTTTGTGTCATTTGAGACGGAATGGCTCTTCTTGGCTCACGGAAAAGCCCCTGTTTTGCCTACATTTGCCTCATTCAGTTAAAAAGACGCCCCAACACTTTTGCTTTGGTTTAAAGTGCACTGACTACAATTTCTTGCTTCACTCCATTAGTAGGCCCATTTTGAGATCCCGGAAGTGGCTCCTCTAAAGCCAACCATATTACCAGGCCGATTACTGCCCTCCATGCTGTTTTCGCTTCCCCTTACTGCCCAAGTGGTGGACCCTGATAATATCTTCACTTTGTAGAATGGGCTTCAAGCCTTCGAGTGTTATAAGAATAAGGGAATGTTAAAATGATAATAAGGGAATCTTCAATGATGCTACGAGTTATAACTGAAGCGCAAAAGATTAATTTGATAAACAGCTTATTTAGAGCGCACCATATATTGGTGAAAGTTCAAAACAAATAATCAGATCTTTGTAATGAAATGCAAGGAATCTCTTGAGGCTGAGAAGCATTATACTGCGCATGCACTGAATGTTTCCGCTGCCCGCGAGCAACGCAGGAGAAGACGATAACAAACATAACAACGAAGAACGTTAATTGTTTTGAAACCTACCCAAACCACCAGCCGCTATTACTAATAAAACACTGAAACCGAATTTCAGGTATTGTTGGCAGTCGGATTTTCACGTAAACAATTTAATCAAACATCTTTTCTGTATTAAGTCTATTTCTTATTGCAGTTGGAATTAATATGCTTTTGGTTTGAACAACAGGGAGGCACTACTGGATGGCCATGTTTAAATCGTTTGGGTCTGATCCCAGGGGCATTGCTAAAAGATGAGACTTGGATGTTCTAATCTCGTTCTAGCAGTAGTTTTCTCAAGTGCTTAAATAATTGTGACATAACAGTGACATAAAGAGACTGTCATGAGATGATCTAGAAAAAAGTCTTTTGAATTTTTACCAATAGGTGGCTCACCCCAAGCAAATTAGGTGGATGTTTATAAAATTACACCACTCCCAAAGTTAGTAGCATTTGTTGTCACACCCTGCTTAAGTGAGTCTTCAATAGGCCTAGTATCTGCTGCAAGTTCGCGAAAGGACTTTGACAAACTCACCAATCTGTCTATCTGTGCGTCTTCAAGTAAGTTTTACAGACTTCGTTTTGAATGCTGCTAGCTTCCCTTCTAAATGTCGAGTGACACCTAATCGAGCCGTGTGGCTGCGATATGCATTGGTCATACACCATTGCATTGGGTCAAATCAATTGAAACTTCTAACCGGTCACATATTTCAAAAGACCACAAATTCACCACTTGCTATTCAAATTTATGAATTTATGAATTCATGAAAGAGATACTATTTTGAAATAAGAATATGAATGTGACAAATTTGATACGATGCGAACTCAAGCGGTTGGGCAAACACGTCAAACGCCTGCCGAGAGCTAAATTCACCAAGCAAAAGAATGATTTTTCTAAAGTTAGAACGGTTAGAAATAGCATACCACAGCTCCTATTTTCGTCATTCCTTTTCTCTTTCAGGCCAGGATAACTCGCTTGCTCAAGTCTTTTGGGAAGAGCAAATTCGTGTAGAAAAAGATGTACTAGTTAAAGACAACTTGGTAATTAAAATGCAAGACGTAAATCGACAATTGTTTATTGCATTGTAAAGCAAGCAGATGAATTCAAGAATTCTAGCTTTATTCAAGCACAAACTCATCTTTTCCCTTTACTTTCACCGATGTCTTTCTAATCGACTGCCAAATGTTTCTCGTGTGAAACTGTTCAAGTAATTATAATAATTACCAATTAAAGCCCTGATTAAATGTTGGTATGTCTATAATGCATGTGCTTATATCACTCTCTTCAATTTTTTTTGTGTCCTTGAAAACACTTTTTACTAAAAACACCTTTTCTCACGATGGCTATCGATAGCAGTTACCTTTCTTGCATCAAATACTTTTCTTCACATCAATAGAACTTGTGTGTGACCACTACAAGATCGTTTGGTCCACAACGACATCTTATCAAGGTGACTGTTGTTGTCTTTTAAGGTCGTGGAGGAGATACTTATTGGGGATTCATCAACTGGATTTGCTCTTTGGGTTCCAACGTAGCATGGAATCAACCTCAAGCAGCAGTATAAGGCTATTAATTATGAAGGCATAAAGTCCCTGCGGCTTTTCATTAGCAGACTCCCCAATAAGACAAATATGTCGGTCTTGATTAGGTTACAACAAATAACAAAGCCAAAGACGTAGTTAAGGATATCGACGATGCCTGCAATTCAACTGAATTAAAATGAAAGGAACTAAAGTTAAATTTAGAGTTGAAGTCAGAAACGAGGTCAAATTTGGCAAATTGATCATAAATTGAATAAATCTGTTCTGGAAAGTGTTTAAAACAATTTTTTAAGACGGATAATTAAGTTTTGTTTTGCTTTAACATTCTAGCTAGGGGTATGGGATATAGGCCAACCCATGCATATGCTGCATATAGCTGATAGATTTCGTGCAAATGGCGTTGTTTTGACAAGCTGATTACCAATGTTAATGGTTAATCTGTCGTTGCCATGCAACGCCTGAGTATACCTTCTTTTGAAAAACAAATTATGCCATGGAGATAATACTGGATACTTTGAGAAATAATGTCTCGTATATTAATGAAAAATATATCTTATATTAGCTCAAGATATGCCATAATGCGATGCATAATGGTGCGTGCTGAATCATGAGCTTCAAGTTACTGCTCTGAAGCTGATGATAAGCATGACTATAAGAGCAGAGAGATGCATTAGGTGTCGACCATCGTACGATCATTAAGATTGCACTGAGCGTGCAACTTGAGTGACAACACGGAATTGTCTTGTTCATTGTGCAATCAATATGCCCAGCTCTGCCTAAAAGGAATCGAGGGTTTTTTCCGGTAGATAGCCAACAGAAATGTCCATTAGAGTGCAGCGAGAACGAACAGCTTTCAGAAGAGGACGGCAGCTGATCAAGAGAAACTAAGTGAAGGGTCGGCCAAATTGTAGAATCAATCGCATTTCATTTTCAAGGGAAAATGCGTTTTCGAATCCGTGACCGCCCGTTTCATGCACGGGACCCCTTAGCTATCGTTTAAATGGGGAGACGATTTCCACACAATAAGAAAGCGATGAAGAATCAAGTTACTCATGACACTGTAGTCAATAAAACTATGAGCTGAAAGGATGTTAGATTTGTGCCGAAAGCCCATAAATTGACTCTAATTGTTAACGATTAAAGAGGTCCCTTGTGAAGAAGGTCCATACATTTTCTAATTTGTGGCCCTCGTTTCAGAAAGTCGATCACTCTAAAAGCATGAATAAGTAAGGTTAAATATTAGGTATGCACCCACTTTTCCTAGTAAACATGGCAAATTACTCACCCACATTTGTTGCCAAACACACTTGAAGTGAATGTAAGAGCAACCTCGCAGATAGAATAAGCTTTCACCTAACTGTAATGCATTATTGGGAGGAACTCCCTTAACCACAAACACTATAAAATGACATTAATTATTAAAAATGGAAGCTTAGTTTTGCGTGATTGTACGAGAAACTGTTGCATTCTGTTTGTATAACGGATATTGCCTTTACCTTGAAACTGCTCTTAAAGTGTCTATGGTAGTACAAGTCTGTAGCTAGATGATTTGCTTAGGATAAACAGGAAGTGTACTTTCTCCTTGACATTTCTCTTCCAAACGAAAGAAAATAAAAGATTCTGAAATATGAAGCTTTTTGTTTCCTCAAAAAGGTAAACATATTTGAGATTCGTGGGGTAATTATAATCTAGACAATAATTATTTTATTGACAATGTTATAGAAAGAAAATTAATAATAGCTACAAATAGCGGAACTAGTTTTTGCATACCCTTTATAAGTTATTTTTTTGCCCGACACTCCTAAGTATTTAAATGTCAGAGTATAACTAAAAGCTGACACAATAAATAGCCAGTTGCGGATCTAAAGCACTAGAGTGTGATAAGCAGAGCACATGAACAGGGCATTATTTTCCGCCGTTTTCATACTCTGAGGAGTGTCGGACGAAAAATAATTTTAAGTATGCTAAAACTGGCTCCGCTATTTCTAACAATTTTAAAGTTTTGTACAGCACTTGTTTATACATAACCTTTATTTGCATTTTATTGCTAACGGGTGATGCCCTCTAGAGGGATTCAAAAAAATCTGTGAGAAGATTATTACTTACTACTACATACAATTCACGAATCAAAGATTATGCATCAATCGAAACTGCTCCTAACTAACCAAAAATGTTTGCTCTTTGATAGCAGAAAAGTAGTCCACGAGCTCTCATTATCTATCACACGATTCTTTGGACATTTCCATTATTGTTTGAGAGTGGAAAAGAGACTGAAAGCTTCCTTTAGAGAAGTGGAGAAAGATGATTGAAAGCACATTGTCTATGTTGTTGTCTCTCTAACTGGTAGTTAAGTACGTTTTGGAAGAAAGACAAACAGCAATGCTTGCAGCTATAAGATTCATGATTTGGATTCATAAATACAAGACTCATACGAGCACAACAGGTCTAGTGCTATCCTTATCAATCTTTATCAGTTTAGTCCAGCCCCTCTGGATATCAAAACCTTGTTCTCATGATAACGAGACGTACCAAGCGAAATTTCAGCTTAATAATTGATCGCTGTAAATATAATCACGAATTGTCTTTCATGCTGGCGGCCGAAAATCACCTCAACAAAGAGGTCGAATACATACATGAACACACTTTCTTCTCACAGAAAATGGATTTGCTAATCAAACACTGCCTTCCCTTGATAAACTTTTGAATTCCACACATAAACTTTATTTTATTAGCATCGTTTGGAAATTTACCCCATCTATGCTAATGATTATCACCAAAAAACACGCCATTAAAAGGTTATACTCTTTAATAATAGTAGAAAACTGTTTTAAGTTTAAATGAAAGAAAATTTTGCAGTTGGCTTATATTTTTCAAGAATAAATCAAAAAATATTTGGTACTGAACACAGCTGAAGACAGAAAGCTTGATGTTACTGGAGTGTTAATCACCCAAAGCCAAAAGAAGGTGTGGAAATGAAGAGCTTTTTGTGCCAATATAGCAACATAAACAGCTTTATTTTCGATCATATTATGATGCAAGAACACAAAAAATCAATGAACTTGTCCTAGCTACTTATAACAAAGCATTCGTGTCTATTAAGAAATTTTCAAAAAAACTCACTAATAGTTTCTGTTCATATCCAATGCCGTGAAGTTTCTAAATTTTGAACTTTTTCCAGGAATGTTACTTCCATAGAGAATGTTTTATTGCAAACTAAAATTTACATATTATTTTTTGTCATTGATAATAAAGTGCCTCAGTCATTGTGCTCAAGATTCTTTCGAACTTCATGTAGCCATAATATTTGACACTTTGGCAAGAGCAGTGGCGCCAAGCTTGATTGGCTTCTAATAAATTGTCCTTTCAGGCTTTTAGCAATTTTGCCACTGTTAGCCTCATTGAAGACGCAGCTCCTTTAATTCAAAAAGCATCAAGATTCTCAAAACGATGTCCTTGTTTTGGACATCAGGCCTTAATCTTTAGTGTTTCTAATGAAAATTATTTCATTGTACATGAAATAACGCGTTTTCTTGATTGCCACAAACCCGTGTCTTCCTTTTTGACTGATAATAATGCTATCAAGACTATTAAAGTAATCAGGGGAGAGAAATGTCTTTATCGTGTTATCCATACCAAGTTGTTTTGAGAAAAGGTCAACAAAGAGTAGGCTGTCGGATTACCAGTTCGGTTTTTCAATTACCTTGCTCAAACAAAAGGTACCTCGACAGAACTAAATTAATTATTTATCAGAGTTGACGCAAGGCTTGTGCTAATACTAGTGCAAAACTTGAGCAGTAAGTTGTTGTGCTGAAAGAAAAGACAGTTCTTTAGGAATTTTAGAACACTGCCAATGTAAATGAAACGTTTTTTGGTGATATGCGTGAACGAAGGCAAATCGATGTAAAGTTGGAAAGAAATATCGGATTATATCCCTTTTGCGAGGTATGTGTACTATTGTATGTAAAAAAGATGCTATGAAAGTGTAATTGCATATGAAGGAAGCAACATTTTAGATAAAGCAAAGAAACACTTTCATTAGAAATTTAAGATCCGATTTTTGTTTGCATATCTGTTTATTTCCAGTTATACAATTAACTGATTTAATCGACTTTGAAGCTCTAAATCGTCCGAGGTACTCTTTCTTGGGACTCCACTATAAAAAATGGCTGAAATATATGCTTTACTTTATTCGATCATTTTGCTCAATATTGGTTAAAGACTAAGGAAGACGTGACATTTATTGCTGATAAAGACATGCTTCTTGAATAAATGGTTATAGGGATATTTTCGACATTATATTTCACGATAATATTAACTACATTTTATCAGATCCTATAAAGCATCGGTATCGTAAACAAATAATTTCTCCGATCACAAAAGTAGCATGTTCATAAAAGCTCAGAGTAAAATGTTATATTTTTAAAAGGCAAATCTAAGCATTTGCATTATTATAAGCATCAAGACTGATAAACCAAGAGAATACGAGACCTTCTCGTAATTTCTAGAAGACACACCAAAAACACGGTGTGATTTCATAAATGGCAGGCTGTCGTGTCAATGCATCCGATACGCGTGGTCTTCAGTTTCAACAGGTCTTATTGTACATGAAGTCTTTGATTCAGTTTGCGGAATTTCATCTGCAGGCTATCCACATACTTTGAAATGAAACGGCAAAGTGTGCACTTCCTGACATAAAGTCAAGAAACCAGCTTATGAAAGCAGAAAAGTCTATAGATGTGCATGACTAATGTACTCTAGATAACATCCATTAAATTTCCTTAACTGCATTTGATTTATTTCTGTTTTATTTTTCTCACATTCTTTTTATTGCATTTTCCATGTCTTTGTCAAGGCCCCATTTTGGCATCTAAAAATTACTCCTATGTTCGCTAGAAGACGCCGGGGAACGCACTGTAGGCTTTTATAGCCCCCTGTATCAAAAAGCCGTTGCTGGCATCATTGGCTACGAATTGTTTTGTAAATGAGTGAGCTGGAACTTTGCATTAAATAAAATTAACAATATTTGATTGTAAAACTCAGCTTCGATTTCACTCGTTTACTATCGAGACGATAAAAGTATGCTTGAAAAATACTTATTTAGTAACCTGTGTTTTAAGACTTTGAAAAAATGATGACAATTGACACTAAAAAGCATAAACGAGATTGACATTTGAATCAATCAACATATTGATAAAGTTACAGTGTTCAAGAGATCTAATTGATATTTAGAATATTTGAGAAAGTATTAAAAAAAGGTCTGGTAGCAGCTATCCAATCACTACAAGTTAGAAACGCAAACAGAAATTTAGAAGGAAAAATTGCACCTAACTCAAACCATAATCTGTTAATTGATTTATGTGTCTCTTGATAGTCATTATGGAAGAATTGTTTCAATGCGGGTCAATAGGATTCCTGTGTTCTTCAGAAAAATTTTTCCCATTGTTTCAAATTTCTTCAATGAAAATAGGTTCTTCTCGATCACACATATGTTATTCTCTCATACAGAAAAATGTGATAGCAAAAGAAAAATGCAAGATATCCTTTTGTTCTGTCAGAAAGAACGAACTTATTCATTCACTTTCTTTTAAAAAAATAGCTGTGGAATTCTGTAATTTCTCTGGTGAGAAGAAACTTAAATGAAGTATGCATGGACAATCATCGATCTGAAGAAACAAAAATGTTGACAATATTAAATGCTTTACGAAACAGAGTGCCTATTAGTTCTGTCTCATCTTTCTTTTGCAAATGCCTGTTCCCTAGAATTATTTAGTATCAACATTATTGATAAAACAAAGGTACCGAAAAGTGTTTGCAGAAAACCGAAACTCCAAAAGGTTATGAGTTCTTTAGATGCAAGATATGCTTTTTAATGCTACTTGTAGTAGTACAAATTCCACAAATGCGGTTTAAGAAATCGGTAAAAGGAAGTCATCTCAAAATATACAATTGAGTTTCTATAGATTAGCCTTGTAAGCCACCATCAATCTTTTAGGATTTAGAGCACAATGCTTCTATTTTCATGTACTTGTTTAGTTCCTTACATTCCACATGCGGTGTATCACAGTCAAATGGAAGTGCCGTTAAGCACAAAATTTCCTAGGCCATTTTTATGAGCATAATGCAAATAAAATGATCTTTTCTCAAAATACCTGCTTATAGATAAATAGAATCCCCTAGTAACCAAACACGTGCTCGAGAAATTTTTAATCACATTGTCTTTGGTATCAGGAAAGATTTTTAGCTCAGGTGCTTATACAAAAGCCTTACTTTTTTACAATATATGCCTAATTCTTTTCTCAGAAGTAATCTGCTAGTTTCAAAAGAATTAAAGCCTTGTCGCTCTCAGCAGACTTTGTCACAGAAATTCCAACACATTGATAAAATTGCTTTTTAAAGCGGGAAGTATTTATATGTAGTATTTACTTGGTTGTTTAACTCAGGGAGCTTTGCCAGAAGTCTTTTCATAGCTTTTCACGGGAGTTTTGGCGCGAATATAGAATTATAGGTAGCATTTCTAGAAATATAAACTTTAGAAATTAATATTTACTGGAAAAACAACGCAGAAGCCTGTTTGCTGCAATGTTATTGCAGTAAGCCGGTTCATATAAGAAATGAATTATTGGTTCGTTTCTTCTTTATCGTCACAGTCCTGGACCGATTTGAGCCAGCACAGCAGTGAATCAGTTGGAATATTCTTATCAACATGTTTGACATTGGTAGGCCAAGATGTAAAGCATTTGAAATTTTTGAAAGCTTAACTCGAAATCTAAGACAAAAGTGCAGGACAGTGTGATTTAAATCCATTCTTTATACGATGACTATATTATTCCACTGAGGGTTTTCCAGATGAAAAGTGAGTCAATGCTAACTTAGCTGGCAATGTTTGGCTGAGCCATACTTTCTGCAGTCAACATTCGAAATAAACAATAACGTAAGCAATAATCCCTAAATAAACAGCTACCGCGTAGTATTTGCAACTTCGATTCCACAAATCGGGACGTGTGTAAAATGAAAGGTTTTCTGTGCGAGCACCCGAAAAAAAGCAAATAATTTGATTGAGCTTGACGTCACACTGGTGTTTATATTGTTTAGAGATGCTATCACCAGGATGTTTACATCAAGCAGTAGCTTCAGACTGATTCTTGTTTGCAGCAATCAATTGTTCAGCTTGAACTATCAAGAACGGATCAGTCCAAAGACATTAGCATAAGAATACAGGGACGATTACTAGAAATGACTTTGTTTGGGATTCTTTGCATTGCAAGCTTGTGTATTAGTTGCCTCGGATAGGTATTTAGTCTGTCAAATGCAGTGTAAGTTGTTTCAAGGCTGATAGTTTATTGTGGTATGTGACATTCTTTGTTTCAAATATTATTTAGTATTATTTAAATATTTCAGGACATATTTTTAGACATTTTTAGACAAGTAAGATAAAGTTTCTTTCCCCATTTTCACGGTGAATAATTCCTTTCCAGATCCCTCATTTGAAAGTTTCTTTCACACGTCGTACGCTTTTCTCTTAATTTTGGTATACTTCTGATTATTGGTTTGTAAGGAAAGTGTCTGCTATTATCATTTTACTTGAAAATATTCAGGCAGTTCTGTTTAGAAACGTGAATGTATTTTTAGGTTGCTGATGCATTGAAAGAGTCAAATGCTGCAGATTGCTGCCATATTCAAGAAAGAGGTGCAGCTTGATCGTTTGGCATTCATCTTTGGCTAATGCAAAGCTACCCTGATTGAATGGGTAAAAATGGTATGATGACTGAGACCATTAACTAGGGATACGACTTATTAAAAACTTATACAAATATCGTAAATTAAGAATGCCATGCACAATTTGATTCCAACTCTATTCATTGCAATTTGTTTCTTCTTTTTGTTCCCTCTTTCTTTTTCCATAACTGTTACGCATGTTGACAGCTTAAAGTCTGTGGTCTCAAAAGTGCCATGCTACGAAGACCTATTCTATCATAATTTGGCATCCTTCAACCATAAAGAAATTTGCATTTGGCATTCAATAGACCAAAATTTAAATTCATAAACAGTCTATTTCAGCTATGGAATATATAATACTTGATACATAATATATTTTATTTGTACAGATCTTCAATATTGTTTCTATTTTTCTGGTCTTGCAATGCAGTTCCTTAGCAGGTTTGTCAACTTATTTTAGGGTCAATACGTAATTTCACGCATCTTAAGTCATTTTTACAAAATTTGTGTTAATATTTAACCAGCTACCAAAACTTAAGCGGATCAGTACTACTTCTTTGCAGAGCTTCAAGATAATATTTGCTCCCCTTGTTTTGCTTCCTTCCCTATTTGTCCTATTTCAGTCAATTTCTCCTATCTTTATATTACTTCAATCACTTCTTTTCAGTTCAATCTTCCCATAACGTGACTATCTCTATTCTTCAAATTTTCATCATTTTAACATAATTTTCGTGGACGTGAATAATGGTATAGACAGACCATTGCTGAGTTGCAATGCTGGTAAGTAAAACCCACTGCTTATTCTTTTCTAGCTTTTCGTTTCTAGTAACTACGTCAATAGCTAAACTAGTTCTATATAGGCTGCATCACATCGTGTTTCAATTTGTTGTACCTTTAACAACTGAACCGTTTTTCTTCTGTAGCTCTTCAAGACACCTTTCCCTATGTTTACTTCAAAACTGAGAAAGCACGACTCTGCTTCAAACAAGACTCAAGAGGTTCATCAATGAAAATGACAGCCACCAGCTGCTGCAAGAAGACCAACCAAATTTCATTTCGAAACAACAACATTCTAATTGGCATCGATTTGTGCTTTGGCGGAGATATTGGAGATGGGAAAGTGCCAAAGATTGTTTATCAAACAGGTTGTTCAAATTTTACATTTTAGATCCAAACAAGTGATTAGGCTTCTAAATTTAAATAAATGGTTTGTATGAAATTTTAGAAAAAGCGGAAATACGGTTAGATATATTAAGAGTACTTTTGTAATCCGATCCTGCTGAAATTATAAGTTTTGGCGGTTGTTTTGGTTGTTGTCTTCATTCAAAAATCGAAGTTACAATATTAAGCCCCAATAGCTGTGGACTTGACTTCATAGTAGGCATTGACACTAGACACAACTGCATAAAAAACCGCTACCTAAATGCAGAGATATTTAAAATCTTTTCTGTCTGCAGACGACTGCGCATACTTCAAAGCATCGGTAGATGGGTTTCTAAAAGTTAGCCGCACTTCCTCAAGCCACGTTTATTGTGTGGAAGAGTTCCTGACTGGTCCAAAAATTCGAAACTACGGGGCATCATCTCCTCTTTACAGCTTTCATACCAATGGTGAGAGCATCTTGCTTGATAACTATGCTATAAGTGATTTTAACTCTTTATTACTTTACTTATTGCAAGCATACGTGATAAAGCTAGTGTTTTTCAAAACAAGTCATAAACATTTCCTTCAGTTTAAAGCACTTGGTGAGTCTAATCATATGCATACGAGCTCAAGTTTTTATTTATTTCAACAGGCTCTTGCCATGCGAATAAATCATCTTCGCACAGTAAGTTTGTTTCTAACATCACTGCGATACGATTGATTTATTAAAGAATCTGGCAGACTCAGCAGACAAACGCTCATAATCAGTACTAACATCTCATTGAGTTTATTCTATTATCAATATTTACATGCAAAATAAACACCAATGTTTTCATATTTGATTTCTCAAGTTTCTCTTTGTATTGTGCCATCATTCTTTACTGTAGTCATAACAACATATTTTCATTAATTATGAACAGCACTTTAATATTGGGAAAGACAGCTTTGAATATAATCTTTCAAAAGTTTTGTACTGGATAACTTTAAGGTGTTACTACATCTGGGGCAGAGAGAATGAGATTTTTTGCCCCATTCACGGCTTCTAGTTGCGTCTGTTTATATAAAATACTGGTTAACGTATGCCAATTGGCAAAACCTTAGCATTTTGAAGTAACTTCTAGAGTTAGCTAAGAATGTTGCAGCCAAATAAATGTACAACTGCAGCCTAAATTTGCTTGAGATGTCTGCTTTGCTATCTTACCTTATAAAGTGCTATCAGGAAGAAGTGATGAAGCTTTCGATTTAAAGACGCTTTCACTATAAACAGTTCTGCCATTAATGAGGAATGAAAGCATATCATTTAGTTAGATGAGTAAGTGTAAAATTACGGATAAAACAATTTATGTTTATGGAAACTGAATTTGAAACTTAAAATTGAAAACTGAAAAGTAGATTGTGTTCAGAAAATTTTTTTTTGCTCTTGTGGTAATTATTTTTGCAAACAAATGGTCGAGAGTTTTTAGTATGTGTGAAATCCTTAGTTAAAGCAAAAACAAATGGTTTCTTGTCCACATTTGTTTACATTACTTTGTTTGTTGTTCTGTGATTTAGAAGTGGCAGAAATTGAGAAACTTTTGACTGGAAATGATTATACACTTACGAACGATGAAGGAAAGCTAACTCTTACAGAGATAAATAAAAAGCCAACACCGACAAAACTTGTTTGGTATTCCAATAAAGAGCTCTATGCAATCATCAATGGTGGGGAAAGATGCCTGTTTGTTGACGAGAAAGAAAAGCTAAATGATCTAGATGGATTGGATGTGAAGTACGACAAAGATAGCAAAGGTATCATGCAATTATCATCCTAGACTCTTGAGCAATTATTTCTGAGACAATATTTAAATATACTGCCTCAAGAAAGAGCCTGAAGTTAACAAAAAACACTGCTAATTAAAATTTTAAAGCTTCTTTTGTAGTTTTGATTCAAGATCAGCTGTATTAATAGCGGCACAAAATTTAATTGGACTTTTAAGTAACTGCCGCTACAAAACGTTTCTGTTTCTGAAAACATGCGAAAATTCTGAATGAAAATGAATCAGTACTTTTCATAAACTTATCAAATACAGGCAATGGTGTATAAAATTTGTGGTTAAATACAGTCCAGATGAGACCAACAATGACCTGTAGAACTGGTTACTTGCCATAAACGCTGTAAATTGATTGCAAAAATTTTTAAATTGTTTCTTCGTCTTTGAATACAATCACGTGGTGTTTTCTCTCTGTAAATGAACGCATATGTCATGACATGGTGTAAATTTTTGAAAACAAATACATTTTATTGACAGCAGGATTGTTATGACGAATGAGTTATATAGTCCTTATTGTTTTCTTTTTATTTTCTTGATGAAAGTTTTTACTTTTTACTTAAAAAACAATTTTACTTCTTAAAAAATGGAATTGTGAGTAAACTTTCATCAAAAATTGAAAAAGAAAACAAAAATAGGCATGGCAGGAATGGGCCATTATAGTTATGTATCCTTACAGTTGCATAATTAGCTTAACCCGTGCTTAACATTAAGGCCTGTGTAAAACACCTTACTTGTATTACTCAATTATACCTTCAAGGTCAGCTTCTGGCACATCCTTGAAAATTATCGATGATTTTCAAAAATAGAATATGTATCTGATTAAAAAAAGTCTTCTGAAAGAAACTCATTGCATTTAATTCATTTGAAGGATGCAGAGGCCAAACATTTGAATACAGAAAAGACATAAAGACTTTTGAGCTGTTTGCAACAAACTACTGTTGGTTTAACGATGGATCAGCGCTTAAACTAAGGCGATGTTCTGGAGTGGTTTTTCCAACAAGTAAGATACGCCCAAACCTAAATTTTAACTATGATCGCGCAATTTCATGGATGCGTCTTTGATATTTGATTTCGTGATATTTGATTTCCTAAATCTTTAGAGAGTTGAAGTTGCAGTGTGAATGATTAAGTCAGCTTTTCCTTTTGTACAAGCTTCCATAAAAAGCTGAAATAGAGTATCCACATTTGTTTTTCGTGAATAGATTTTTTACAAGTGGTGCATTGATAATCCATTTTTTCATTTTGAACTCTTGCAGAAATAGTTTATAACACAATAGCTGGTATGATCTAAAAACTAATGTTGATAAAGCACACAAAATTAATAGCCTAGCCTAGATTTTTAGATTTATCACCTGCTGTCATTTCTGTTCTTCTTGCTGTATGAGTGGAAGTTCCACAGCTGTTTATAGCGATTTTATTTTATAGTGCAAGAACAGTTGTTTGAGCAGACATCCTCAGCAGTTCATCTCCAGTCATCTTCGATCAAATTATATTCGACATCTTTAATGAATCCTCATGTTCCCTTATCAACCATGCTACAATCTCCCTCTTCTACTGCGTCATCGAAGCTTCCAACCAAACAGCCCTCATCTACGCCATCCGATTTTCCCGCGTCCACCTTGTCCCCTTCTAGCTCCTTATCCACAGCTTTCTCATCTAGTACATTACCTATCACGACAAGTCTTGCTAAAAGCGTCACACAAACATCGTCAGTGGTCCAGCCTTCATTGTCAAGTAGCGTTGATTTGGTTTCCTCATCGTCGCCACACAGACTGCAGTCTTTCTCATCCACTGCTGTTCAGAACAGTTCCTCGTTTAAAACTTCAGTTCCTGAGTCACGTGCCACGAGCATTGCATCAAGCTATGCACTAAATGCTACAAGATCAAGCATTCACACCCAGCCCTTAGATATCTCTTCTGTAGCAAGTCTAGCTAAATCACAGTCACGTCAAACAAGTTACCTCAATGGAAGATCCTCAGCATCAAGCACAGTATTAATTTCAACTTTAAATGGTAAGAATGTGCTTTTGATGAGGGGCTTTTGCTGCCTTCTTATGAACGTCTAAAAGACATTAGACATAAGACAAAAAAATATAAGTGAGAATCTGATGAAAATAAAATATTTATAAAAGTTATATTAAAGGTTTATTTTGGATGAGTATTTGGGTGTTCCATTGAAAGTATCAATATTTTATTACTCTAGTTTCTTTACAAGAATTTAAAGAATTTTTGAAAGTCGAATAGTCTTAGTATGATGTGCTTTCCCTTAATGATGCTGGGATACTGGAATTCTCTATGAATTAAAGTAGAAACAAATCTTAATTAATGAAAATAATAGTGACAAGACTTTTTTTCTAATTACTCATTGAGTTCTTTTCATAGTCTGGCCATCTACGCAATTGGAAACAGTGTACCACAGCCTCTACCTAGCCAGCCCTGGACAGCAGTGTGAGGACCATTGTCGCAACAGAAGTAGGTACTTTTGGTACACATAAAAGCATAGGCTGAGACACGTGGGCCTTCTCTTCTGTCTTTGAGTCCTTTGCAACAGGCTAATGCTTGTTTCAAGACGTAGGTCTAAGAGAGGGGGCATTTGGCAATTGTGGTGATTCGACGTTTTCTTATCTACAGTCCTTTCCCAAGGTTCACAAAGGCAAGTGTCATAGCCAAACAGAACGTTACTCTCTTTTGATTAGCCTGAAACAATTTGGAAGGCTGCTAGAAAACAATTACGTTCTACTTGATGTATTACAGCTGTATTCCAGTAACTGATTTTTTTTCTCTCTCCAAGAGCTGCATTGTTCCAAAAAGATTGATACGGGCAACATGATAGATGGGTTTCTCGAAAACAATGCTTCTTGTACCTTGAAAAGTGCGGAAAAACAGTGGAGAAATGCATTTGACCCGTTCTACAACACAAGCACTAACGCATGCGTTGGATATCTGTTTGTTAACAGAACTGTTCCGTGTTATCTTGAAAATTTTGCTGATGTTACTGTTAGGCGACTTTGCAGATGCATAGCGCATGGTAGGAGATTCGTTTCATCTCAGGCTTAGTACACAATATCTCTTTTAAGCCCAATCTATTAAGTCCTTCTTTTCATTACTTCCTCGCTCCGTTATTAGCCCTCTTCTAAGAATGGAAAGTTAAATGAGCCCCCTCTCTCAATTTAAACCCACTCCATTGGATTTTGGGGCTTAAGTGCCTGGTGTGCAGTATTATTTCAATGCAGATACATATCAAGTAAGGTGCCTAAATGGTATTGCTATTTGCTTGCATGCGGTAGTCTTTGATCAGGCGAAGATCAGCTTTGAAAATCTTTGTCTTTTATGACACTCTCGTCACTGTATATCTACGTGTTGATTTTATTTTATTTTTTTGTCCTTGAACACATTTTCTTACCTGTCTTACATCATACTGCTTTTTATCCTGACATATCTAGGATTAGTATTCTTTTCAATGGAAAAAGCAAATTGCTTTGAAATCTCTCAAACGCATGACACCTCTTGCTTTGACAAGATCTTTTTGAATTATCCTTTATTCCATAACCATTTGTCAATCCTAGTGAAGATGTAAGCAAGTTCAATTTAAGTATGTGAAGGGTCGGCTCTACCAAGTGTTATGAAGTAGTTATAATGCATTTTCTCTTGAAGCTGGTGACGACAATTTCGGCCCGTGGCTTCCTTGGTCCAGCTGTACGGCAACATGCAACGGAGGCAGGCAAGAGCGGAAACGAGAATGCAATGAATACCCTTGCAATGGACCCACTAGTCAAGTCAAAGAATGCAATACCCAATCATGCCCTGGTAAGTCCTTTCATAACTACTAAAGATCGTAAGACCCGAAATTGTTACTTCTTACTTGAATAGAGCGAATTTTTCTTAACCTAAATTTCACAAAAACCGTGGAAAAGTAAATTTGAATGCTTAATCTTTTTCATCCGACGCTCATCAGAGTATGCAAGAATAGGTAATGACTTAAGCTGATAAAAAGGAAGTCAGGAACGGATCGAAAAACACTAGGAGGTCGTGAGAAGAACGTATGATTGGCTTTCTAATGACCAATCAGCATCAAGTTCACACCTTCAAGACCATATGTATAAACGAACTCTTTCTGTCTATATAGAAATGGTTTTACACTAATAGATAGATGAATTTCAAAACATATTTCATAAGATTAAAAGATAACCTAGTCCTCTTAATAATTCGAGAACCCGCGTCAGTATAAGTTTTGGCGCAATCTTGATTATCTAAAAGATGTTGTCCTATTGCCGATACACCTCTAATTTGGGAATTGCGTGTTTTGCAATTTCCAGACGGCTGCTCTCTTTCTACAGAAGTTTTTGTCCTTTTGCTCATGAGAACATGCTGTTTTACCAACTCAGTCTCATTTCATTCAGTATTTATTTTGAGGCTCTTATTACCGCCCTGATGCCTTTCACATCTTCGTATTTAACAGTGCATGGTGGATTCTCTGAATGGTCATCTTGGTCCTTGTGCTCCAAGAGCTGTGGAGGAGGATTCCGCAGTCGTTCCCGGTTTTGTGATAACCCGGTTCCAAGAAATGGTGGATTTGACTGCTTTGGAATTAGGTCGGAGACTGCTATGTGCAACGTTAATTACTGCCCAGGTAGGAATGCACATAGGATCGCTTCTCTCGTAGGAGAAGTTCATAGCTTGTTTTCGTCAGCTATTTCAACATGGCTAAACCTGCAAAAAGAGAAGCTGTCTTTTTTTCACTCTTTTTGTGTCATCACTTACATTATAAAATTTCATCAAAAAGTTGACGGTGGTTGGACGATATGGACGGAGTGGTCGGCCTGTGACAAGCCTTGCAACAGTGGATGGTACAGGAGATGGAGGTACTGCACCAATCCAGCGCCATTGTATGGAGGCCGACATTGCGTTGGGGACTCACAGGAAAAGCGCTCGTGCAACCACATGTCTGCCCAGGTATGGAATACGATTTGTTATTCGATCAGTCAATCAATAAATCAATCAATTTATCAGTCAATTAGTCAATCGAGCAAACATCTGATGAGTCAATCAGCTAATCAAACAAGTAACAGGTACGTCAATCAGTCAACCAATCAAGCAATAAAATGAATCAGTCTCATTCTGGTTGCGATAAACAAAATATTTTACTTGAACAAAGCCTTAATTTCCTACCATCTGTATTTAGGTGTATGTGGTTTATAACCTCTCACTCGCCACGTTAAATGTTAAGCTAATTAGAGCAGCTTACAACTGTCCCAGTTTATATAACATAAACGTTCGTTAGGACTGATGACAGTTGAAATAGGGTTTTTTGCCCAGGGTATTTACATTGAGAACTAAATATGCAATGTTTCTTTTTACTTTTCAGCTGAGAACATCACAGCCATTGATGTACGTTTTGACAAAGTTTGGAAGAAAGAAATGAATGTTACTGGTACAAAGGAGTACCAAGACTTTTATAAGGAGCTTAGGATCAATGTAAGCATTGTTGCAAAGTGCAATATTTATCAAACTTTATTTTTGAAACCCTGAAGCCTTTCAAGATTTCGATACTACTTTAATTAGCAATTATGTATCAATGAACACATTCTAAATTATCTTAGTATTAAGCTTATCATTCTTTACTTTTCTTCCCTAAACAGAACTGTTGTCTCCCGACATTTGGCAAAATTCTATCAATATTTTTCCACAGGTTCGTGTCTTGTACCAAGATGAGGTTTTCAACGGGACCTACCTATACTGCTTAATCAATAGTCTAAAGTAAGAGAATTTCATATTTTTTCTCAAATAATTTCTTGTTATTAATAGATCGTAACAGGATCTAAAATAACATAAAATCATCTATAACTAGTAAATAGTGGAACCAGACAGACACGCATGCACATTCTTTTTAGACAGAAAGAGTTCCCTCGGGCTCTTCTAGAATTTAGGTGTGAAGTGATGATGGTGATTGGTTAATTAAAGCCAATCAAACGCTCTTTTTATCAACCTCTAGTTTTTTATCACTGGGTACTCATTGTGTCAGTTCAGTGATTATCCGACTTTTACATACTCTGGGAGGTTTTGAGCGGAAAACAGTACTATAATTGGGCGAAAACTGGTTTTGCTATATCTAGCTATTGAGAACTTCTGTGCTTCACTTGTTCTTCACTATGCACTTTTTCAACAATTTTTTTCCGAAGAAAACCTTTTCTATTTGAAGAAAACCTTAAGTAACACCATGTCTTTTTAGAAAGGGGAGCATTGTGGCAACATTTACGCTCTATTTTACTGGCCTTGACTCCTTCCAAATGCTGTTGCTTCAAGATGCCGTGGAAAGTGACAGGTATATCGGAAAGCTCAAAATTGTGCACTCGAACAACTCATTTGCGTCAGCTCTTGGTAAGAATCACAACCTCATTTTTAGTTATCACCCATAGAATCAAATTGCCTAGATTGTTTTCGAAATCTGGTCAATGCTGATGTCATGGGAAATGAGATTTTGTGTCACTCGCCCTTTTAAAAAAATAAAAGTTTAACTTGTGTGGTCTCACTAGTTATGGCCCGTCTCGAATGAAGAAGGCGAACTTAGAAACTCTTCAGCCCGCAAGCTCAACAACAGGCGTTTGCTTCTTAAATTAGCAGCAATCACTACACTTCCATGAAATTTTGGACCAATGACCAATTATGCAGCACCCTCAGCTGCCAAATTCCCATAACGCAAAAGATCTTAAGATATGTAACAAGTCTCGTTTTCCATTCCTTTTCTTACAGGTTTGGTTAAAGCTAACAAGTTACAGTTGAAAATGAATTTGACTTCACACATCGAAGTGAAGATCATTCTTAGCTCAGTCTATTCTACTTTCTCTCTCTATTGCAGTGCCATCTGCATCTCCAGTTAACTTAACCTTAAGAGCTCCAGAAGCCAACATGATCATTGCTGAATGGAAACCAGTGGAAGCAGGCCACCAAAACGGAAACATTTCTGGGTACATACTGTTTTACAGAGAAAAGCTCCTTAGGGCGGAGCCTTACCAGAGTATTGCGACCAGCCCCGGAGTGACGCTGAGAGGTCTTTCGTCCTATACAGAATATGCTTTTCGTGTTCTTGCATACAACAGCAATGGAAATGGCTTGGCAAGTGATGCCATTTCGATTTATACGCAGGAATCAGGTATTGATATAAATGAAAATTGATAATTAAAATTTTGAAGAGAGCACACATTACGGTCGTTTATGGTAAACCTTCTGTCAGTACTGTCTTTTTGCTTTTCCAGTACATTGGCATGGTTTTTTCTTTTCTAGTTCCCAGTGCACCTCCACTGAATGTCCAAGCAGCTGCAGATTCACCGTTTACTGTTATCGTGAGCTGGGAGAATCTGGCACAAAGTCAATGGAACGGCCTCCCGGTTGGCCTGCGTCTCACGTGTTCTGACCCGCAAGGGCGTATAAGCAATCAGAGTGTCGTGTTCCCCAAGACTTCTGCACATTTGAAGAATCTCCACCCACTTACAACTTATTTGATCGACGCTTGCGCAGTGACGAGAAAAGGAGCAGGCCCTTGTCAAAGAGTTCAAGCAACCACTCTGGCGAGCCGTGAGTTCAATATTCAATGGTATCAATGGTAATCATGGTATCAATATTCAAAAACAAAGATGACCAGTATACGAACATATTGAAAAAACAGTAGCTACTACAAAGTTCCAGAAAACGTCATTGGGGCATCACTTTGATAGACAAATCTTTATAGAAAATATTTCTAAAGTGTATGAAGAATGATATCTATCATGAATTTAATATCTAACATATTGATAAAGCAAGCCAATAAAATTATCTCTTTTGCAGCACCAACTAGAGCTCCAAATAACCTGACAATTGAAAGTTTGATGAGTCATAATTCACTGAAGGTATCTTGGGAGAGACTAAGTTCTGAATACATTTACGGAGATTTAACAGGCTACAAAGTCATCTATCAACTTGTAAAGGTAGGAGGACAAGTTGTTGCCACTTCTAGAAAGAAAACAAAAGTGGTCCATCCTTCATTGACACAAGTTGCATTAAATGAATTACAACCCAATGCACAGTACAGTGTCAGTGTTCTTGCAACGAATCCACACGGTGATGGCAAGATCTCAATGACTATAACAGGAGGTACGTATGCTTCCTGTGGGATATTTCTTCATTTCTTACTCAGTTCATCAGATTGTGTTTTGATGACCTCAATTGGTCCTAGAGCTGGCGTCTCACTTAGTCAACTTTACTTTACAATGTCCGGTGCTTATATGTAATTAATTGAATGGAAGGTAAACATGTATATTACGTAAGAGTTTAATATCTATAGAGCCGTATCTCCTCTGCATTGTTTAAAACTAGCATCATTGTTGTCTATTTCAGACACGTGTCCTTGTCCGGAAGTAATCTACACTAATTATGCAGCAAGTGCTCCGTACATATACAGAGACACAGATGGAGAACTCAAGGGTCTTATTGCTAATATCCTTAATAACATGACGTCATCAGTTTGTGGAGTATGCAAACGGATGCCAAAAAGTGTGCTGAGCTTCAAAAGCAATGGCAAAAACAGCTGGGCAGAGAAACGATCAATCAATGAAATGAAGACGGACATTGATGACTACAGTCATGTCAGCTTCCCAATTTTTGGCAACAGTGAGCTGCACTCGTACAATGGGCATCAGTTTGTTCCTCTTTTTCCCCACCCTGGTGTCATATTCTTCATAATCGATGATACCCTGGCAAGCAAGATTGAAGGAATGATTCAAAATGTTTTGAACACTTGGCCTATTTTTCTTATCAACCTTCTCTTTATTGCTCTATCTGGGTTTCTCATCTGGATATTCGTGAGTTCCTTTTTGATATTCGTTCCTTCTGTATCGACTAATTGGAGTATTCGACTGCCATATGACAAAAAGTATTTCTATCATTCCTACAGCACAGGCTTGTCTTAATCCTCATTACCTTGTTGTTCGTTTCTTATCTGCACTTATTCGTGACGCATTTTGATTGTTTTTGTGTCTGTGCTTACTTGTTTGTGCCTTTTATGTTTGTACTTGCACTGTACTTTCTTCATGTGTTTTGTGTTTATTTGTGTTTATTTTGTTCAATTTTGTGTTTGTGGCGGTGTTTCTGTTTGTGTTTGTCGGCTTGTCAGTAAGTTGTTAATATGATGCATAACCAATTCGTCCTAAACATCGTTGATTTGTATCCACACTTTAAAACTTTAAATTCAAGAAAAAATTTTAGTTTAACTAGACAGACCTTTTTGAATTCAACTTGATTTGTGTTAATAAATTGATAAACCATTGTCGACTTATTTTGATAGTTACAACTGCCAAAAATTGAAATATTTTCAATTTAAATTCAATGTTATGAGATGTTATGAAAACATGCTTGTATGAGTATTTAATTCAAACACTGTAGCTACCGAAGAGGTAGATAAAAGCTATTGAGCAAAGTTTGGATTCAACTTTTCATGGGGAAATTTAGATTACGACAGAATAAGCCTGATGAAGATTGACTTATTACTACCTTAGGATTGGCAAAAGAATCAGGATGAGATTCCTCATGGATTTTTTACTGGAGTTGGAAACGGATTTTATTGGTCCTACATAACGATGGGCACACATGGGTTTGTTCTTACTTGATAGCTCGTTCAAGCTTTGAAACATATCTGTAAATTGTTATTTAAGTGCACGTATGAACTTGTGAGTGTCCCTTTTGGTAAGATAATTTAGATAAAAAGTGGTTCAGAGTCAAGGAGATGGCTGTGAAAGCAATCTAATGTGATGATCATTTAACAATTGATGGCCTTTTGAGATAATTTTCAATAGGAGTGAATCACCGATGTTGTTTTATAGTGCGTACTGCAAGCAAAATGAAAACCTGGCGCGTTATTTAAAAGTAGATATTGGATTAGAGTTAAAAAACACCTATGAAAGAAAATGTAAGCTGAGAATGTAAATCTATCTGTTTAGATATGGTGACATCACACCGAAAGGCGTGTTGGCTCGTCTGTATGCAGTTGCGTGGATTCTTATTGGCATCGTTAATATGGGTATCCTGACTGGTGCCCTGACCACAGCCATGACTGTTGCTCAAGTCTATGACAGCTCTATGATCTACGACGTGGAGGTGGGTCTTTGCATCACCTTAATCCTCATTTGTTACATGCTTAAAGGCGGTATCGGCTTTGGAAGGCGCAATCAACTTGGCAAGAACTATTCCCCATAACACTTTGATTCCATACCCTTTTGATAAAAATGCGCTTTCTGTTTGTAACAGCTAAAATGCAAAGTGAGACTATAAGTGGCTTAATTTAACGTAATCTAATGTATGTAATATGGATATGTAGCTATATGGAAAGAACTCTCTTTGTGTCAGCCTTTGCCTTGTGTTTATTTATGAATACATATTACTGCTTCTTTTAATGTGAATTCAAATGTGTGCATATATTATACATTTTAATACATGTTATTGTCATTATCGTTTTGCCTTTAAGTATTTTATTATAATATAATACAATCGTTGAAAAGTTTTGTTTTTGCGTTTTCGGGCAAAATCAAAATCTTTCCTCAAGAGTAGAAAATCAATTAATAAAAATCGAGCTTCAATTCCTACAAAGTTATTAGTACTGACCAGTTTTAAAGAATGAAGCAATGCCTCCTCTAGGTTGCAGCTGTTCGTGGTTCCGAAGCTTACAGAATAGCTTTGCACAGGAACGGAAAAGTAAATAAATGTACGTATTATCGAGTTTTAGCCAGATTATTTTTGCACGTTTGGCGACTTCTGTAGATTTAACATGCGTGGAGGAGTATCTTGTGACAAGCTACAACTGTTGCTATAGTAACTGAGTGTAACTCTGAAGAAACTAAATCATCGACAAAGATATCTAGAGTATAAAGAATTTCATTTCATTTCTCTAGTTTCTTTGAATTTGCGACAAAGCCTGCTGTAGGTTAGAATGTCCGTCATTATCGATTAATGATTCCAATCACTAATGGTTAGAATCAATAAATCATTGATTCTAATCATTGATTGCACTTCCACGCAAGTAAACCTCAAGCTCTTACTAAACAGTCATTTTTATGGTCCTAAAGAAGTTTCACTTTGCCTAGTGAATCAATACAAGACAATCGAAGAGGTGTCATCGGCCTTAAGGAGAAGAGAAGTGCGAGGCGCTTTAGTGGATGTTTATTCAGCAGCGATGCGTAGTGATCTGTTCAAGCACCCCGACATTGTTGCCAAAAAGAAGATTGTGTATCCTAATGCCTATGGACTTGTGCTTTCTGGTGATATGAATAATGCTGCTTCGGCGTTTAGAGATTACATGAATGCCAATGCAGACACGTTTCTTGAAGATATGAGAGCAAGAGCAGATGGGTTAGAGGTGGGCATTTCTTCTTCAAAACTGTCAACTTCACACCTATTTACACGAGTGTAATCAACTTAAATGTTATCTAAAGATACATAATCCTACCTAAGAGTTTGAATTTAAGAAACTTTGTAATATAACCTCCGATGAACTGCCAAATGATTTTAAATTTAACTGATTTTAAAAAAATTGCTGCATGATAAAATTGCATGATACATTTGAATAATAAACAACATTATACCATATACCTTGTCACACCTTCGTTTCAGCACTGCGTTAGTTCTTTTACGTTGTTCTAGCCAATGGGCGTTCAATTGTTTTACTCCCATGGGGACACAGCTTTGCTTTGTTTGATCGCACGCACGATTAAGGAGTGGGTTGTTGAAGAAAATTGTAGTGATTGGAAGTTCACCCGGGACTGGTTACTGTTCGAATGATTGATTAGTCGCTGTTTCTTGCCATCTATTGCCATCCGTGACATACCTTACCTTATGCCAACGGGATAGCTGAATTAGAGAATACCTTTAAAGTTCCCCAAGCTACTTTATTGTTGGCTTTACCAAAAGATAAATGGGAGAATTGGGTTAGTCCTCATGCACCTTCGAAATTTTCTTGTAGGTTCGCAAAGATGCAGGAGAGACTGTTGCCATCTTTGACCCTCATTCAGATGTCTTCCAAAAGACCCTGCTGGGTTTGTTCATCGGATTTGTATTTTTCTTTCTCATTGGAGCTTTGAGCAACTTCTACAAAACCGCCAAATCAAAGTCCTGCATTGCGAGTGGTGAGTAAGATTCTTCGACGGATTCAATCTCAGGATCGATGGGTATCCAACTGGACATTAAGATTGTTTGCCGTGATATTACCGATGGAAATCCTTCTCCATAGTCACAATTTCTCTTCATTAACGTCTTGGTAAATCAGACATTGGAAAACAATCTTTAAGGTATAGAAAGATGGTATGTAAAATGACTTATTTGTCTGGCACACAAGTCAATAATCGCCAAAGAACACTCTCTAAAAAGTGTAAGTGTTAGCAAAAACATTAACTAAAGTTATCGCTGATTTGGATGCACGATACATCAATATTTCTTGTTCTGAACTTTAGTATGGGAATGCATAAATTAGCCATGCTTATAATCACTGACAGTTATGACACGCTGCCTGGCTTGCGACTTTTAGATGCAAAGTTTTCTCATCGCAAGACCATTCCAAAGTTATTTGTTGGCCAAATGTAAAACATAATTAGACCCATCTCCTCCATGGGGTACTGATAGGTCGAACTAAATACTCTTGAACATTTAAATGTCAAGACTTTTGAATGTGATTTTTTGTATCTAGAGCCATCACCTAACGTCCAACGTATCCGAGAACTTTGTGAAAGCTCTTTGCTGAAATTTCGGGATTCTTTTAAAGAAAACATCGGACAACTAGAGCAGAAACAGCTTGATAACCGTGTAAAGAAAATGCGAGCCCTTGGTAAGGCGGCGATGCGTCAGAGATTTGAAGGATGCAGGGAACAAAGAAGAAGTTTGTATATAGAAGCTACTGAAACAGTTCTAGAAAGCATTGCAAGTTGCCGCGAATGTAGGTACAAGGAAGCCGAGGAAGGCACACCTACCAGAAGTGTGAATAAATCAAGTCACGATACAACATTGTAACCTCACGATTTCTAAATCGCTCTATCGCCAGAAAGCACTGAGATTTATTAAGATGATATCAAACAGATAATGTCGACTAAAATACTACTTCAGCAATGACAAAAAGATTGAAATGAACCTAAATAATATTGATGCATGGATTTGCAACTGTGCACGAGCTTATGGTCACATCCCCCAGACTTGTGATAGAGATTTAGTTAGTTCTGTGTCCAAGATAGAAGTAGCCACCACGATTTAGTGTTTCCAGCTTTGGCTGAGTTTATGCCCGGTTCTCTTTAAGAGAAGGAGTGGCTTTTCTATTGTGCATGGACACAAGAGTTGTTTTCAATACAGAGTGTATCTGTGCATTGTTTCTGCATATGCTATGCAGGGCAATTATATGTATACCGTGTAATTATTCAGCAATTTATCATGGAATATCAAAACAGTTGGTAATAAAGTAGAGATAAAACCAACACGCTCATTCTATGTTCGAGTTGTTCTGCCCTTAAGTAGCTTGAAATACGGGAAAGTTCATGAGTGTTTTGATGCGAGGTTCAAATGGACGTTTTACGTCTAATGCTGCCAGGCGTAGTTTTCCCTTTGCTGCCACCAACGAAGATTAGTTATTCTCTATTTGCATTGTTTCATTACTTTCCTAAAGGATGGGGAATTTGCGCATTCAACTGTATCATCATTTAAGTAGATTTATGAAATAACTGCAAGAACTTTACTTCTATTTTTGGCCAAGATGCCTCCTATTGGAAAAACCTTTTAAGCATTTGGCTTTTCATTACTTCAAGCTGATGCAAAACTTTCAGCATTGGAAAACGCTGCTGCTAATGGAAAACGGCTCAAAGGGTAGATTTCTCTGCTTTGATGCTTGGATTTTTTCTGTACTTCCCAAAACCTGTTTCTATATAGCCATACACTCGAACAGGGCCGGCGAAAGCCATTTTATAAGTAGAAAGAAAGGAGGTCGAATATTCTGTAATTTATTTTGCCTAGTAGGGCGCTGACTATGATTTTATTATTAAAATATCTAAAAGACGCGAAATTTGCTAAAATATGAATCGCAGTTGAGGTGCAAACGTAAAAAGTAAATTTGGGACCAAAATAATTTCCTAAGTTGTCTTTAACTTTTCACGAGAATTGAAGTCTATATTGAAAAAGTGAATAAGTAAGAATGGTTTAATGCTAAAAATAGGAAATGCATTCATTGCTGGAAGCAAACAACGACATCAATACTTTGGATAATTTTTGCAAACAGATTTTGACAAATAATACCAAGCCTTATATAATTGCTTAATCTTTCATTTCGTAGATGTAGTTTTATCGGTTAATGTTTCCTGTAACTTTGGAATATCTTTATTATTTTAAGACGGAGAACACTTTAGGACATGATGGTAAAAGAGAGCTTGAACATATTCCATTTTTTCTGTTTAAAACTATTTTGGGTGGTTTGTAAGAGCATCCCTAGAATGACCAAACTTCCCTTACCGTCACCCATGGTGGCGGTCTTTACTAAACCCTTTCATACAGTGGTGTAGTGCTAATGAAATAACAAGGGTCGCACAAAATGTTGCAAAATGTTCTTGCACAAAATGTTGCAAAAAACAATAGCAAAAGTAGACATTTTCCAATTTCAAATACAAATCGCCGGCCCTGTCAAATTGCTAAGGAGAAATGGTCTCGTTTTTATAATTACTTATTCTTTGATTGTATTAGCAACATATTGATTTAGGATGCCTGCAATGGCAAGGCCATCTTGCAAAACTCCCTTCTTGAAGTTCGACACTGTTTCAAGTTGATTTGCCTTATCTAAAAACATTGATTTGACAGTCCCCCATAATGTTTGGTTATCGGTCATGTCTTTAGAATCTAGAGTTGTGCATTTGCGATGATTGAAAAATAACCAGGTCTTGCTTCTCTGAGTAGCTCCATCAACTTATTTCTCTGCCTTCTGCACACAGTGAGGTATTTCTCTTTAGTTGAAACTATGCATTCTCAATTCTCTGGACACAATAGTCCCATCTATGCACGTGCACACGTTACCTTATTTGGCATGTGTTGCTAAACTCTACCGGTGATGGTCCCGCAATTTCTTGAGGTCGAAAATATCCTGCAGTCTCGTTTTCGAGAGGTGCAATCGAAGGAAGGACTCGATTCTCATGGTCAGGCTTTGCTTTATTCCTAGACTGATTCTATTTGTGATCATAAAGTATAACGTATTCCCATGCTCGCACGCCTTCATAAAATCAGGGCAATGTGCTATAAGGCCATCGAATATTTTCATAACCTTTCAGAGATATCAAATTCAATCAAGCGGACTTTGTCAGGTACTTTCCTTGTCTTCCACGAATTTGGTTGATATTACTTACGGCCAAGTCCATTTTCGTACAAGTTATATCCTTGTTATAAATAGTGCCAGCCGTACACGAAATAGGCCCACTTGCGAGAGGATTCATTTCATCCTTAGTCTTGTGCAGATAAACTTGAAATATAAAAGGTTCTCTTCCGTTTAATATTACCATGCATTAAACAATCAAACTACAAGCACATCGAAATTAACCTGAAATATCGATATTTCTGCAACTAAATAAACAATGTCTAATGTCTAATGTCTGATGAACGCGGCACAAATGATAAAAATACAATGTCTACTGAAGCAATATTATATACCTCAATAATGTCGAATGGTAGGTATGATAACTAGAGGATAACTAGTATATTATCGACAAGAAAAGAACTGTGGATTTTAATAATCTACAGAGGAAAACAAATTACCATGATTCGTGTGACTAAACCTTTCATTCATTCGCTCTTCTTGGTTGAAATGGGACAAATACTCCCAATCATGGAATCCAGTGAGGAGGACCACAGCAGTCTCATTGGTTCGTAACAACAACGAGAAATTTATTGCTTCAATGTAGTTAAAGTCTATACACCATTGCGTCTAACTGCCTGGGACTAGCTAGTACCATCCACAAACTAGATTTTTATTCTTTAAACTGTTCGACGATGGAAGATTACTTCATTTAAACGGATCTTCCAAATCTGACAAGACATAGAGTCTAATCCAGGCCATGAGTTTAGGAACCCTTGAGAATACTTCATAGTTGGAAGCACAACCTAATCGACTCCCAAAGCTTACAATTCCACCAAGAACATAACTTTTTGTTTCATCATCATAGGCAATCACAGGGCTACCAGAGTCACCTTTGCAGACGTTGACCCCTCTAATAGAACCACCACAAATCATGTTTTCTGTAATTGGCACCGGTGAACTCTCCTTCTTTTTGTAAGAATCATTGCAATCTTTCCTTGATACTAATTGTACGCAAGCCTCTTTTAGGTGCTCGCTTTTTATGCCCTTTTCGGTGATACCCCATCCAGCAATGATCACATGTTGACGGGCTTGGAAAATTTTCTTTTCTCTAAATATAACAAAGATGGAACAATTGGAAAGCATTTCAAGGCCAAACAGTAATATAGTGATACAATAATGCTATATATGACAACAGTAGTAAAATCATGTAGCTTCTTGCGACTTGATTACTAATCTGTTTGCTATCCAGAAAAATTTACATGATCTCAAAACTTACCGTTTCTGGGTAGGCAAGCATATCGGTCGAACGTAATCTGTCATTCGGACCTTCTTGTCAAGTTGGATGAGGGCAACATCAGCGTCGAACGTTTTAAAATTGAAGTTGGGATGCTTAATCATTTGAGAAACCTATAAGTAAGAATCTGGTATTGATAATTATTTCACAAATGGGAATAATTTCAACCAATTTACATTCGTCAGTGCGAAAAAACAACAAAATATGATGTAGATATCGACACCAACTATGACGCCACATTCTGAACGACTTCAGTGTCAAAGCAATATAATCCACAACAATAACATGCTCATAATCCCTGTAAATGAAAAATATAGCACAATTTCACAATAAAACCATAGAATTGGGAAAAGGCGGAAGTTACACTGGGCTGTCTTCTTGTTAAGAAAAGCTCTGTATGCAGGCATAGTATTGCACAACTCATCCGTACCCCAACAACAGCAACAACAACAAAAACAACAATATATGTAGACTTACCCGTGCCGTCTGTATGTTTCGGCTTCTCTCCCTTCTTCTGTGTCTTCCTAGGGAGATTGAAACTTTGTCCCGACTTATCAGTTGCTCGTTCGCCATATGGGTAACACAATGCGCAGCTGTCAAAAAACAAAACCAACAGGAATAGTTAAGTCTGCTACTACAAAAACTGGGAATCCAAATCTTTGCTGGCTTTAGGTTTGTCTAAGAAAAAAAATTGTCTAAAAAATTTTTTTTACAGTTTCAACTCCAATATACAACACATCATACCAGAAGCCTTGTTATCATCTCAACATCAAACAGTTCCAGTTTGATATTATATATAACAACTTTGATGTATTTTTCATTAGGATTTAGCTCTTCAAACTTTTGACGTAATATCTTGGACAATACGTTCTTCGGTGGACCAAACTTTAGATATGCAATCGGGCAAAATACCTGTTAGAACCCATTCATCATTGAGCAGAGCTCCTCCGCAGCGTACGCTACTGCCTTGAATGTGGACAGCTGCAATCCAAGGGTGGCCACCTTGTTGGGCCTTGTGCCCACTCAAAATACGGCCTCTGCATGCAAGCATCGGCGTCGAAGGATAAAGCGTTCTTCCACAGACTGAAACAGCACAATCAAAAAATACTATCAATTTTTGAACCTTAAATTGTTCATACCAGTGAGAAGGAGTTTTCAAATTTCAATCATCAAATATGAATATAAATAAATTGAAAGACTGTAGAATGCAACGCAGTAATCGACACATCTGGAAACATATCAACAGATTTGGTTCAATAACATCTATATTGAAGTCTTAGGCTATATTGTATGATATTATATTAAATCTATATAATATTTTACTCCTTCGTCAAAATCATAAGTTGCAGGCTTTGCTATCCATGTTTTTGAAGGAGCACAACTTCAACTGCACGCAAGCGATTGAGCTTCTGAGGCATAACTAGCCTGCATCACAGACCACTCATTCACTCGTTTATGAATAAGGCATACGCCAAGACATAAGTCGCTGTATTTTACGTACCTGGTTTACACTTTGGTATTTCTCCACTCCAAGACCCATTTGCTAAGCAGGTGCTTGTATTTTGGCCAATTAAATTGTACAGACGAGTGCAGTTGTAATTCACGGTACTTTTGTAGGTGAAACTGTTTCCAATGAAACTTAGGCCAATTGATGATACAGGAGGTCTTCCGCAGGACTTAACTAGAAGAGTGTCGAACAAAAATGAGATCTGCATTTAGAAGATGAAGAACTTTACAAAGATATTTAAATGTTCTCTGAGATCGAATTTTTTGTGAGTCGACATTGTGAGCAGACCGTCAATCACTAAACAATTGTGTAAGCTGCATTTCTTTAAGGATGAAAATTCAGGCAACATATTGAGAATATGTTGGCAAAGTTAACACTGAATTTATTGAACTTTGTTGAATCACAAAACATGGATTTTGCTATATTTCATACTCTTCTCTATCTTCATAATCTAATAGAGACATCAGTACACAAACACAAAAACCATTCTTTTTGTCATCCGAAAAGCTATGTTCAAATTGCACCTTAGCCACGGCGTATTATTCAAAATAGGAGGGAGACACTAGAGAGAAACAGTGCAATGAAAGATTTTGAATGTTTCAGGTCTCTTCTGTGCAGTCAGGGACTGACAACAGTAGACTAGAGTATCTAGTAGCTATAACATGTTTACTTGGATATATTCTAGGCAATGAGGCCAAAATCATAAAAAGGTTTCAGATAGGGAAAAAAGTTTCAAAACGAAAGATAGGATGAAAATGAAAGAACTGAGCTCCTTTACTGGGTGCTACCCCCATTGCGCCCATACTGCAAATTTCCCTGACTGGCACAACCTACTTTTGCATATCGGAGGCTTCGACGTCCATTGGCCATCGTTCAAGCATTCTATAGAACTGCTGCCGACAAGATCATAACCAGGCGAGCAGCCGAAGAGCAGCCGGTCCTTAAAGGCAAACGTGCGCTCCCCAATCAGCTGTCCATTTTCTGGTGGGATGATAGGGGGGCATTTCACTCCTAAAAGAGGATTGAAAGCACAATCGTTAGACATATGTGCATACAGCTTTTTTTATAGAGTGCCCCCCTCCAGAAAAGACATTGATTACGCCATTAATTGACCTCGGTTTGGCGACTATTGTTGTTGTTGTTACACTTGGCCAGAGTTCTTCATCCCTTTGCTTTACGAAATTCTGTCCTTAAGAAGCTGAAGAAAAGGAGATGAGGAATATTTCTCAGGCTTATACGCAATGAGTTTTGCCAAAAGCGGCACGGTGGAGGTGTGACAAGAATTATCTTTTCACAGCAAAATAATTTACGTCTTGGATAGCGATGATTTTTCCTGTTTTTTTTTTAATTTATAGTATAATTCTTTAAAATATATGCCTTTGTCATTGCAAAATTCTAATCACTAACAATAAATGAAAAGCCATTTTCAACTTAAATTTACAATTTCTAGCATTCAAATCGCTTAAAATTGGCAATCGAACTGATAAACCGATAATCAAATGTTGAATTTCAATTTTTGAACCTACTTTCTAGATAATACCGTATCTTGAAACCCCTCCTGCTCTCGTCCCTATCTGAGTGAAAATTCAAGAGAACCCAGTTTGTGTTTGACACTATTTTCTTTGGCAGCTCTTTCCCACAGAGTGCTTTGAAGCCATCAGAGAACTGCACTCGAAGCCAGTCATATGGACACAGATAGTCCGGGTGTTCTTCAATATTGAACTGCAAATTATTTATAAATGCATCACATTCATGGCAATAAAACAAAACTCTTGTAATAGCAGGAATTAGAAAAGAGAAAAGGAACTTAGTCTGTCACGTTTCTACAGTCACTGAAAATCTCCCCTAAGAGGTGACCACCTTAAATAGAAGCAGCGCCTTAAAAGAGAATGTAATCTGAAACAGTTCTGAGCGTTTGAGTCACTTAAAGGGAATAGAAGCATAGATCAAGCACTTCCTAAAAGAAAGCAGTACAGGGCCTGAGCAGTTACATTTTAACTGAACACGTGCTGTACAGTTGCAGGCCTATCACTCAGGCGTGAAATGACAGATGAACAATTGGGATTGGTCGATGTTTGATTGACAGTTCCAGCTTGCTTGCTTGGAGCCAATTAAATATGCTGCCATTTCCTTAAAGTTGATATTCATAGGATTACCCAAGTTCCGAGAAATTACCACGTGTGTAGGGACTAAAGCAGCTAAGTTTTAGTATTTCTAAAGAGAAACATGTACCTACAGTGCGGGAGAATATATAAAACTTAATGCTGCAGGCTGAATCAAATATTTCACGAATTTTTCACTTTCTTGTGAGATAAAAACATATAAAGTAAAATAAGCCCGCCTCAGAGGCACTGAAGCTGCAAGGGATACTGGCATTTTTATTTTTTCTACTGTTAATGCCGTGGTCTTCACAAATTTTTCAGTCCCTAAAATTATAACTTTTTATAAAGTTTCTCGTCCACATGTGGGTTGTGTGGCTAAGTAACCTTAAAGTGTTTGAATTCAAACTGTTTCTTATGGCACCATTTAGGGTATTCAAAAAAGAAGTAGAGAAAACAGACTTCTCACATCTTGGAATTCGAGGACAATTGAGTATCCTTTTTCTACTGCCACATTCCATTCGCAGTCCGCAAACGGTGGGTAATTATTTGGGTATTCCGGTGATTGTAGGAAACCTTCCTTCTCTCTCAAAATTGTGCCTTTACATTCGACTACAAAGGAAAGAATATGCATGTCATTAGTGTAATCAAAATCCGTCCAAATTGCCAACAAATGGAATCATACCTCCGACTCATATGAACTCATAAAAGGCCTGCTAAGAGTGCTGAAACAGTAACGATAATTCTTCGACTTGCTTTCATCTATCCCACCTTCCCACCACAGACATTGTTATCCTGCTTCAACCTTCCTCCAAAGATTTATTTGAAAAACATTTTATTGCCAGCACTGTTTTTGAGGGGAGAGAAGGAGAGAATACTGAGGTGTCCCAATAGCCTTTGGCCAGCGGCGGTTTTAAGGGGGGGGGTGGTGCATGGTCATAGGCCCAAGGCTTGAGGTAATCCAGAAGGGGCCCTGCATCTGAGAAAAAATTTAAAAGGCACCACCTTGAAGCATGAGAATAATGGTTTCGGGAAGGGCTATCCTTAAACAATGCCTCGCGGCGGATTGGCAATGATTTCGAAGAGACAAAACTCAGATTGAAAAATCGCCAAATCAAAAGGAAGGAAAGCTTGTTTTCAAAATACATCCCAGTTTAGTGGCATGACACGAAGATCTGCAAGGATACTTGAGAATCGTGAAAATGAACGGGGCTGGTAACTCACCGATGCATGATCTATTGTTCTTAGCCAGGTGGTAACCAATTTTGCAAGTGCAGTAATGCCCGCCAATGTAGTTGTGGCAAAAGTGCATGCATCCACCGTTATCCTTCTCGCACTCATTCACGTCTGTAAAAGAGATTATAAAACTGAAGTTCACGAATAAGGGCACCTGTTTGTATTAATAAATCATAGATTTAACACTCGTCAAAAGTCACCGAGAGGAAAGACAAAGTTTCACCATGCACTTTTAATTTCATTCTAGAGCATGTTTAGAAACCACTTTCTGGGGCCATCACACCAATAAATTGAAAATTAATGCGGATTACGGCGCCCAGAGGGCAGGATGCGCAACTCCACGCTGCAAAATGCTGTCTGCATGGAATTCCACTGACAGCAAAGTAACGCCTACTGTCGACAAATTTCCAAAGCACCCCTCCTTCTGTGGGGAAACAGCGATCACACGTGCCATCATGTCGCCGCAATGACAGAAATACATACCACTTGCTGATTTATTTGCGTTCTATTTCTCCGCGCGTGCCAGCAATATCGCTTATTCGACACTCGAAGTAAATATTTTCTAACTGTAAAAATAGATTGAAATGATTTTTTCTTTCTAAGCGCTATCCTTTATTAGTCACACTTTATTAGTCAGTCTAGATGTGACGTTGTCACGATTTGTAGCGTCTAAATTGTCGAAGACGTCATTAGAAATGCCAGAGAAGCTGGTATCCTTCATTTCGCAATAGCAAAATAATATATTCGTGTATGCTTCGAACTCTTGTTCTCTTCTGTTGAAAGTTGCAAGCATAAACTATTCAAAAAATTTGAGACCGATGAGACGAAGCACTTCAACAGGAAAAACTCAAATTCTTTTCCATAATGATAATCATGACGATTTCTTGACCAAAACACGTGAGGAAAGTGGTTAGAAAGGTTCATCATTGGAAAACTGTTCCAACTACCTCAGAGCGTGTATGCAGATGAACCTTTAACAGTGCAAAACACGTGACATAGTGCGTTTCGCGGCTACTACGGGTCAGGTTACAATTTCTTCCATCTTGAAAGCACGGCACAAAGGATTTGCTTTGTAGCAATATACATGTGAACAATAACACGTGTTTTGAGATTCTTTCTTGGTGAGAAAAGGTCAACAACTTTGTGGTGGGAGATATAAAAATAAACATCTGAATAATACGCGTTGAAAAGCCATATGAGCAGCAACAACAAACTCTTTTTATTATGTCGATTAGTAACAAATATTTCTAGAAGGGAGGAAGGGAAAAATTGAAAGGGGGTAATGGGAATCATATTGGTAGTTTGGATACCACTACCTGAGATCTGATACGGAAAGAGGAAGTGGAGGGACAAAAACCAGTGACTGAATCAATTCCTGGAGACGACATTTTAGATTGAAAATGGATACCTTGTGCCGCAAAGTGAGCCTCAAATCCATGGAAAACCTCTTCATTGGAATGATCAGTGATGAACTCGATACCCGCCTGATTTGAGGTCATAAATAAGGGCCCACGAGGTACGTTACTGTCCAGCCTCTTTTCGTTGCCGCAGAACCTTCCCACAGTATTGTTCTTCTCCTTTACGATAACATAGTCGTAACTGCATCCCTCGTAATTCTCAGTGTCGAACTGCGTGAAGTTGAGGCTAATGTGGTAACCGTCTATGAAGAAAAGATGAGCATTTGCAACTTGACAATGATGACAAATTTAGCCGCAACTAAAAGAAGAAATTTGATTGGATGTTGTTAGGTTTACCTGGCACAGCTATATCCCACGAGCAACGAAGATTGTCAGGGTATTTTGCAGGAAAATTTGGAGACATGACGCGACCAAATAGGCCACTGAAAGCGCCACCGCATCTCTTATTGTCAGCTGGATATGCGAAGCCTGCAATTGGAAGACGCAAGCTTACACAAACTGTTTCAAATTACACACACACATACACAATACACACACAACAACAACAACAGCAACAAAAGCAGCAACAATAACAGCAACAATAACAACAGCAACAACAGCACCTACTGGATTAAAGGGGTTACCTAGAAATAAAATTCGATAAAAATGAGACGTCCATTTCCTGAGCTCTTAGCTCTAAAGGTCAACACTGTGAATAGAATGATTAATACTCAATTGAACCACAAGATCTGAAATAATTAAGTCACCATGGGCCAAGGCTTTTGAGGTCATTTAAAAAATGTGTCAGCTTATTTGATGGTCAGTGAGAGTTGAAAAAACCACGGTTGTTATCGGAAGCTTTCTTAATCCTTTCGGAAACAGACAAGGAAACGAGTAAATATTTCGTGGATTTCTTCCTGGTGAGACGAGTTGTAGCTAACTGATCTGGTCCAAGTCACTGGGGATAGGCGGGAGGGTTAGACTTTGGGGGCAATAGTGGTGGTCTTCTTTATTCGATAAAAAATCTGTTGGGTGGAAGTTGGAAACTCGTTTTGACAAAGGTCCTTTAGAAGATTGGACTCAATTAGAGTCACATCAAATGGGTTAGACATCGATATAAACAGGATTCCCATTTGTTTAACTGCAAAAGTTGTTCTTGTGGCTTTGCAATGAAAATTAAAGGCCGACAAGCAACCGAAATTCAGTTATTTATCCCTAAAAATGTCGTCATGTATGAAGACTAGTGAAGGGGAACTGGGCACGGCAAGGGGCGCCAGCCGCTATTGTTCTAGGAACGTAATGGGGTGCCTTTTGCTTGAAAGACCTAGCATTTCACATATGCTGGAGATTAGCAAATAATGGCCGATTACGCATGGATTTGTGTTGCCTTTGATGTCTGTCGGTTTATTCCAGCTCAATAGCTCATGCTGACTTTAGCAATCGTGTACACAAAGCCTTTTGGCATTTTTCAAACAGATCCATTAGCAAGAAAGGAAACTCAATTTGAAAAGGACAAGGTTTTCTATACTTGGAAATAAATCGGCATTATGACTCTCATAGCGTACGTCATAAATCACTTCCCTTGGAAGCACCCCTTCATGTGCAATGACTAGTTCATTCATGGAAAAGGGATAAATGGGTCCCATTGTTGGTCTCAATGTTAATCTCCCGTGAATGAATCAGAGTCGAAGACGATGGCCAGCACGTTGTTAAACCTGTTCAGAATGTAGAGGGCCTAGGCTCTAGTAATCTAAATAGTTGTTGTTGTTACATGGTGTGACTTTTGTATTTCTCAACCTTCTTTGTTTCCGTCTTGACTATCAAGACTCCATTTCAAATAGTAAAATCAAGAAGCAAGGACTTTTACAAGAACAAAAGCTTCGAACGACTACATTCCAAAGCTTTTGAGCATGTTGTAGCATTCACCGAGATAATTCTCATCAAGAACCAATATGCTAGTACGCCGTTTTATAGGGGGTGCCCAAGACTGCATTGCCTTTTTCATTTTGAATTCTTTTTAGCCTAACGGCTAGTATATTTTGTCATAAAATGCAGAATGCCAAGTGTGAACTACCTTTTCAACAAAAAGGTTTGTACAACTGAAGTTTCATCCGCATTTTTTTCAATATAACTCTCGCTTCATTCTTTTGAACGGTGATGGCAAAACTAGCCCTTCGTTATTTAATTCACCATTGAAAGTCTAAATCATTGCTTTAAAGGCTATTGCATAACCACAATTTTGCGGCTAAGTTCCACGAATTGAAAATCTTCTGCTTTTAATACGAAAACGCGAATGACAAAATGAACAAACTTGATACACAGGACTGACTCCCTTACACTGGAAAACTTCAGATTTGATTCACGAAATGTTTACACTTTGCCTTCAAACAGCAAGAGTAGTTGTTTCCACAACAAACAGACTTCTTCAATAACAATACTGTCAAAAATCGAAAATTTTGCAAATCATGTAAAAAAATACACAATTTAAATGAGTATAGAGATATAAGAATAAGAAGACCTAGATGAATTATTCACGCTATCCCTTTGTATTTGTCAAGATTGCAGCCAATATAACGTACTTTGAGCATCATAAGAGGTGTTGATGGTTAGATACTGATGTAATTGTGAGTCTACTTCCCAGTTTACCGGGCGAAAAATCAGCAAAGTGGTTTTATATCAGATGATCAGACCTTGTTCCACGAATAAAAAAGGCATTTTAGATGACCCTTCTGTAGAATACAAAACAAACAAACCGTGTAATGGTGCCTTTTCAATCTTAGTTTTTTCATGGCACCAGCAGGCAAAGTTTTTCGAATATCTTTATTATTCCATGGTTCTAGGAACGACTTAACTTGGAAAATGGTGCCCCATTTGAAATACACAAACATTAAACGAGTTGACGGTCAAGATAGAATCGCAGCAAGGAGCCCTTAACCTCGGTAAAATTGCTTAACTGCAAACAAAACAAATTTCAACTCCTTCATTGCCAGTAACAGGTCTATGTATTCACTGTTAGGCCTAGAGGGAAAGGCATTCCGAATTTTTCAAATAGGGAACATTGACTTTTGCCTGGCAGGCTGTATCCTGAATTCTTCGCATGGTCTTTTTACTTTACATCTTTTTGTAAGTACCTACTAAAAAGTATCTGAGCCTTGGTGGAAGAAAACTTCCAAAACCTTTTTGAGCAGCAACGAAAACTAGATTTGACGCTTATATCTTGTTTTCAACTTATTAATGTGAATTGTTTTGGTAAGGTACGATCAACGGTCAACAATCTGATGCCTCCTTTTCATCGATTCCTGGCCTCGCTCTAATGACGACCATCCTTGAAAGATTCGAATCAGTGTCTGAATCTACGCCAGACATTAACAGACATAGACACTAAGCTTGATATACGTCGCTTAGAGATGTTTCTCGACGGCCGGCAAATAAAATCGCTGTCGTGTCTCTCCAAAGCGCAGGGTTTATCAATAACGGATGAACTGTTTGTCTGACGAAATAAACAATTTTCCAAAGTTTCTCTTCATGAATGACTCTTTGATCTTTCATACTTGATTAGCCAATGCGACAAAAATAAGTCAAAACCAGGTTAACGGTTTGATAGCGCGAGCTCAAACAGCATACAGCTTGATTAACATGGGGGGTACCTTCGTCTCCTTTGCTCGGGAGGGGTGGGGTGTTTATTTACTCAAACAACCGAACAGCGGGAAACTCGACGACGATGGCAGTGCCACCGAGGGTGGGGGGCAGGAGGGGGCGAATTGCCCCGAGGCCTCAATGTTTAAGATGGCCTCATTTAGTTAGACCAAACTATTTATGTCACCAGTAGAGGGCTTCGTTAGGCAGTTTTGCCCCAGGGCCTCCAAATTCTCTCGATGGTCCTTGACGATATACCAGTTCTATTTTACTCTTGGACACGGGTGTATTCCAGGGAATGCGTTGTTTGTGGCGAATAGTCCTGAGCTATGGACAGTGCTGTGACTCCTATTCAAACCAGCTCCTTGAATGTCAATCCTGCGCATTACATTTGCATATAGTTTCAAGTCTAATCACGTAAATAGCTTTGATGTCTCTTCGATTGCTCTTCAACAGCATTAACATGCAGTGCTCCAGTTAAAAACACTCTAACACAAGCAATGCAGCAGATAACAGCTGCAACAGTATACAAAACAAGTAACAAAATAAAAGTGACCAACCATACGCCAGAATTCCGAGAAGGATGTTGACAAGAAGCAAACTACTCTTGAGATACATCATTGCTGTTGCATCGATGCTTGCCAGTTCGTCAGAGTTTCTCAGGCTGAACTGAAAGCAAAACAGAGCTAGAAATTAGTTCGAAGTTCCAAATGACCCTGCAAAGCGATACAAAATTATGCTAGGCAACACAAATGCGCTGCCTTGGCTACAGATTTACCTGAAAGGTTTCTTGGCCAATTGTGTACCAAATAATCAAGCGTCAATTTGATGGTCGCACAAGGAGTCTGCCACGATCACTTGTCACTTCTAGTCACACTTACTGATAAATACCTCCCCTTGTTCACACCTTCCAGGAACGATCCACTCATAATATTCATTTTTCATGATTATCTTCGGTTCTTCTTCTAAACAACAAGAGGTACCTTCCTTGGACTCAAAAGGCAATGGAATATTTCCAAATTTGCTTGTTTCCAAATTTTTCCCTACGGACCACTTCGAAAACGGAATGATTATGGAAAATTTCGATTTAATGGTGCCCGTTTTCTTCATACCCCTTTGGAACCAAGACAGTAGGAATTGCAAAGAGGAGCGTAGCTTTGACGTTTCAACATAGCATAGCTTTGACGTATAACTTCGAAGATTTCAGAACGATCGCTGTTTCCCAAGCCTTGGAGATTGATTCAGAGCAACTAAAGACATCTTCTTTTTTTCGGAGACATTTAAACTTTAGAAACTTCTGAGTATGCGCCAGCAACTGAAAGATTCACCCTCTAACGTAATTAGATTTGAGTGATGGTGGAAGAACGATGATATGATAAATCATCGTTGGAAAGTATTTTAGGGCAACGAGTGCCCAATGCCACAAGGCAAATACATAAGTAATAACGCTTCTCTCTGCCGACTTCCCAGCACGTGGGTAAGCGAGAGGACGTTCTCTTATTCAAATGATAATAACGGTCGCTATGATAACGCCATATTGCATAGGCCTATTATTAAAACCATGCAGTTCTATTGTCCTATGTTTACCTCGAATTATAACGCTTGACGAAAAGTAGAACTTCAACTATTCGTCAAGCGAAATTTTCGATGCGCGAACGCTTTCCTCGTGAACTTTTTCTTTCTGCGCATGTGTCGTCGCGAATTTTTCAAACGAACGCTGCAAAAAAGCGTCAGTGGAGATTGGCCTTAACGTTGTGTTTGAGCTGGTTCATTTACCAATTGACCCCGGATAAATAACCAATGCCACAAACATCAAAATTTTGACGTCGCTGCCCAAGAATTCGACCGTCGTAAATCACCAATATGACGTTTACTGGTGCATATCTAATAACTCCGATGGCACGGTAGTAATTCAAATATAAACGCCGAGGGCCTTAGAGGTCCGTGTCTAATAGTGCCCATGCCCTATTAAAAACCTATTGGGGGAACATGTGTTCGTTTCGGTTCGTTTATTTTTGCGGCATATCACGGCCCCCTGGGGGGTTCATGCTTTACCCAATTCACTTTTCCAGCTGATCGCTTCTGATTCTCACAAGTGAATAGCAGGAACACAAAGTCTAGCCCAGATCGAATCTACCTTAAGTCAAAAAGGGACGGTCGCCAGGTGTACTCTATAGATTGCATTATACAATGAATTTTATATGAATGGCACATAGGACTGCTTGAATCGAATGCTTGATAACCTTCAAATTCATATAAATTGACTTCGACTCACTGTTGGTTGGTGAAGTATCAATGGGTAATATGTTAGTCGTGATTCCATACTTCCTTGTGGGAAGGACAAGAGGTTGGTGGGAAAGATTTTATTTGTGTCTCCTCTTTTGCCAAGCTATCACATACAGTCGAGGTGATACTTCAGCCATCGTGAACTATCCTGTAATTCGTAGATGAGTAGCCTATCTCTCATCAAAACCCTATGAATAGTTATCATAGCATTAAACTGAATAGCTCATCTGACGGGGGTGGGCAAAAGCTACATCTATCCCATAGCTAACTATAGAAAGTTGCATAGAACCAAGAATGCATAGAACCAAGAATGCATAGAACCAAGAAGTCTGCATAGAACCAAGAAGTCTGTTTATCTGTCTCTTTGTACTATGGTTTCGTTTCATATCAGCTGTTTGGCAATCCAGTAGAACAATCCTTGCATTCGAATGATCATTACGTGTACAATTTGTTGTTGTGGTACACTGGATCATTATGATTGCGGACCCTAATGGCTCTACTATGATCCACTATACTCATGTTGACGACCAGAGACCGTCATTCAACCATGACCATGCAATCTCCACAAAAACTCATATGAGACTTAATTGAACGATCAGTGTTATTTATTGGTGATCTTTAGACCAGGCAGAAGCAGCTGCAGAAGAATTGGACCTCAACGTCTCTACTCACCCTTAAGACAACTAGCAACTATGTCTTTGTCGAATTTCACAGATCACATTAAGATTGTATGCTTTGTAATGTCTTAACGTGCTCTGTAAAAATACTGTTGTTGTGGCTGTACAATGTCTCTTAGTTTCATATTCTGTCTTCAATTGCGAAGCAGTTTGTCGTTCCTGCCGCGACTGAAAACTTTCAAAGTCTGAATTTTGAATTTCAGAAAATTGACGCGTTCAAAACGGTTGTATACTTAAAACATTGGGCAAATTTGTTTAGCCCCAGTATTTTGGAAGCCAATTCTTATAGTCGTGCCCATCAGTTGTATTGAAACCCTTGTTTTGATTGAACCCTTTTATCGTTATCGACGCAATCATCTCATCTCCACAGACACGAGTTGGAATTAAATGACACTCGATAGCCTTATTGTAGTTTGCCACGATTTAGTTCGGGGAATCCACAAAATCATGAAGAAAATCCGTCAAACATTTCTTTGCTATTTGTTAAGTAATAGCTCCAATGTACAAACAGGAAGTTTTGGGTGTCGTTGGTCAATTCCTACAGGTACCTTTCAGAGCAGGAAGAAACGAGATCACCTATGCAACAGCTTAGTCCAGCACTAGTCGAAAGAAAGTTCAAGCAATGGGTAAACCGTTGATGCGGGACTTGAACTTAACCCAACCTCAATTGAAACTGGGAGCTAATTTGCCTATTACAATGATTCTGTTTAAGTTTAAGTTTAAGCTTTAATTAAAAGCAGCAAAATGGGATGCTTGCTTTCTGGTGCGAAAGAAATGTCTTGTGCCACATGGGTTTTTAAAACACGTTCACCCCTCATTAACCTTCGATTTGCATTAAATGGATATGCTGCACGCAGAATCCTCAGTTTCGCAACTGCTGTCCTTTCGGAGAGAAATACACAGGACTGCATTGAATCATCCATCACTACCCACTATAGATAATAGCAACACAGTAGGATATCATATATAAGCATATCATTTATCAATAAAAATGAAAAGACCAAGATAAATTTTAGACAATAAGAGTGCAAGGATTTGGGGTTCTAGGCTAGCAATGCTCAAGGTGGTTAGCCGGTTAGTTCCCGCAATTTCTCGATATCCGCCCCTTCTCTCCCCTTTCCCCTGATAAAGCTTATTAGCACCCCCGTACTTTTGGCGTGGACACTGTTTATAAAAAGACTTTTGCCAGCTTTCAAAATTTCGACACAAATGCCAAAGCTTATAACCTCCACCTTGGCAGTGATCCAGAACCCGCCATATAGTGAAACACAGGTTTAATGAAACGCGGGTATCATGTTACAAATTTTGGGACGCTGCAAAATACACCTTCGTATGCGTGTTTGCAACTTCCCCCTAAGTCATGTACCTGATCTGACACACTATTTTAGCTGCTTTAAGTAGATTAGTTTTCATTGACGACTTAGCTTCGGCTAGAGAGCAAAATGGTCTGCTAAGTGGCCAAGATCCGGTTTGATCATAGAAAGCATATGAAGTTGTAGCCATACCAAGAGGTATGGTTATCGAAAGAGGTAGTGACAAAAAACAAAATGGTACCAACCCTAGCGAAGCCTGCATCCAATTCCGTCCACACCAATTCTCGTATGTAGTACTACAAGTAGGATTGTTTTCCTATCCGCTGTAGTACTGGCGCAAGGCGACACAATTTCATGAATGAACTTTCCAATAATGGTTGCAGACAATAAGGAGATTCGCGCGGTAACTTAAGAAGTGGGAGGAGAACTGTCATTCCTCTATTGAAAGATTACGGTCTTGACCCTCAGCGGCCAGCCACTGAAACATGAACCCGTGTCCCTTTGCCTGAACTAACATGGTTGTAACTGCTGACATGGAGATAAATAAACAGATTCAATCAGAGTTGGAATGATGAAATTTCGCGGTACCGTAGTAAATATAGAGGGGATCTCGTATCTTATACGGATAAAAGAGTTGAATGTAAATAAAAATAAACTGCGTACTTCCATCTTTATTGCCTGAATGGCGGCACTATACGTTCGCCAGATCGTTTCCACGGTCTATTTTAACCAGGGGAAAATCGAAATTTTCACATGGCTTTCGATTCAAGAGATAATTTCCTAACTTCATCAACTGAGAAATATCTTTTGATTAAAAAAGACCTTGTAAAGTTTCCACAGCCAAACTTCTATGAACATTATGAAGGATGTTGTGCAATCAAGATCAGATGAAGCCATCAGTATTTGATTTGTCAATGAGCTTACCGGAAAGCCAAATGATTTGCAGCTGTGTGGCTTACTTGCTAATGCTCTTCCTGCCCAATACATGCCTCAGGCCCCTATGATATTTACGTGTATCGAGGTAGAAGGCCAATCAAAAGAATGCCCAACGAGCAACTGCAAATCAGCGAAAATCAAAACACGCACACATCAAGTAACTGATCATTTTAGGGGCCTGGGACTTCGTCTACTATGACCCCAAACAAAAATAGTAGTTAGTGAAACCATGTTTTCCTTAATCTGAAACATTCATCGAAAATTCCTGTACCACTACCAAGCTTGTATAATGAAACAAGTGACGTTTTATTGCGACTTTTCAATGAGCTTTCAAATCGCGGAAGCTGCGCTATTTATTCCAGGCACAAACACTCACATTTGATTGAATCTGAAATAAATACCCCCAATAATGAAGGAAATAGTGTCTATCCGTCAATGACCAAAAGTCCGAACTTGAGTCTAAATGACGTCATCATAACTGTAAACATTGATGCTATTATTTATTAACTTTATTCATCAGCCTTTTCATCAGAGTGCACCGAATGGCTAACCCATTCCTGTCATTGTCACATATTTTTGGGCCTATGTTCAAATAAGGCTCTATACCTCTCCTCCTTCTACCCACTCACCCACAGCCCCAAGCCCCCACCCCCCGCTATCCTTGCTCCTGTCCATGTTGAAGAGCATCCATTTTATAAAATTGAACGCGCATACCCCTGTTACATATCAACGAGTCCATTAATTGCACACTTGATTTATATTACATCGTTAATATAAGTCAGTATTTCAGATCAACAGATTCAATTAACAATGTGGGTCAGATTTGAAGCTTTATTTTGAAAAAAAATAATGAACAGCAAAAAAGATAGCAAAATGCTGAACAGCGCGCTTTTTTATCAAAATGGAGACAATACTCTTAACCAAAGTTACCACAAGATTCAATGAATCTTTTCTCGTAGACTCCTTTACCCTATCAGGTTTAACTTTCGATCTGACTTTTTCTTTGCGAAGCACAAGTGCGTAGCTAAACTGCTGTACATTTGCGCCATCACGGCTAAAACACTCATTAGAAAAGATCAAGGACAATTGATGTTTCGATCCTTCATAAAATGCTCTAGCCAGTGTCACGTGTCCAAGCTACATCAAGTGTTGAAATCTGCAACCTCTGCGTAATCCAGCTGGAAACCAAAGAGGTTGAATGGGGCAATCTGAGAAATTTGAGACCAAAATATTGGAGATGGATCCTGTGGCGCTCGGAGGACATGTTCTTCAAAGTGCTTGAAGAACTCTACTTTAAGGTCAACAAGGTTAGGACTGGTGAGGCAATAATCTGAAAAACATGTGTTAGAAAGTCAGATTCACCAAATATATGCTTCAACAAATCTCGTCATCGTCTTGCCATCTTTGGCAAAGTAAAAAAGGGTGGATTTGATGCCAATCTGAAAGGGAAAATGTAAAAGTGGGCAGAAAATTTATAAATTTGATCATCGACATTAATGTAAAACAATAAAGGCCTTATTGACATGGATAATCAAAGCCATGGATGGCAATGAGGCTAAGAGCTGCCGCCATTCTCAGTAAATTTAGTTCCCCCTTAGTTCGATTTCCCCCTTTCTCGGAACACCGCCATTCTAGACATATCGATCCCAGTCCTCTTTAAGGTCTGTCTGTCTCATCCAAGCTCAGTAACAGAAATTGACTATCCTTAAGAAGTTATTTTGCAGCGCGTGATCTGGAGCAAGTGCCGATTAAAGAATCAAGGCTTTTTGCTGCAAACCATAGCATACAAACTATATTCCTTGCGTTCATTGTGATGAACTTTGTACGCAATAATCCAGTGCAACATTCGTTTGTTGACCGTTGAGTGCTCTATAGCAAAGAGACGTCTTCTAATCATGATTCCCTTCCAATGTTATGCTTGACACAATTCAGCATAGATGCAGTAACCAAGTGTTTCGTTGCTTGTGGAAACTAATCCGGCCAAACATGATATAAATCGAGCTACAACACAATATCCTTTTGAAGGTTTCAGGCGGATCTTTCTATATTTCGTTGTCTGTTGAGAAAAGCAACGGCTGAAACAGCCTACAACGTGAACTATTTCAACCAGAAAAAGCATTTTAAAACGAGGGTACATTCCTTCAAACTTTTGTATTATTAAGGCTGATGTTAAAAAGAAAGTTACTGGAGACTTGATCACATTAGAAAGCCTATATTTGGCTCAAAAGAGATGAAACGGTCCACTCTAGTGTGTCACGTAGCCCAAAGCTAAAGCAGAACCGGGGGAATGCCCCATCAAATAGCATCCCAACTCTCTGTGCCCCATGACCCTAATACAGCGAGCATGAATCTTGTTTAGTACATGAGTGCTGTATGTCACACGCGAGGCGTATGCCGAATCGACACTACCGTTAACCGACTAGCTTATCTTATACAAACTGGCTTTCAACAGCCGAATTTTACAGGTATCAGTAAAACTCATGGCTACTCATGATAAACTTTAGATATTTTAAGAATGTAAGGTCCTTCAAAAATTGACATAAATATTGCAAGCGCCATTGTGTTGGAATGGCAAATGCACTTGACTAAGAGAGAAAATAATATTAGCAAGAGAACAGCCCCTGTGAAGCCAGCTTCGCCTGACAAATTTGGCAGATTAGCCTCGAAAAGACCAGAGCCTCGAATCGAAGCCACGAGTGACGTCACACAAAAGTGGACACTTGAAACAAATTTAAGCCAAGAGTGACGTCTTTTAGCAAGAGGAAGTATGGACAAGTTCCTTCCTCGTAACTTGTTTTCAATGCCAAAGAGAGTTTGGATTTGCAAGATTTTTATCATTCTAGGTCGAAATTTCTTAGCAAATATTGATCTAAGTAACCAATTCTTTGTTTCCTGAAATCGCACATTCACACGATTATGAATACTGCGCACACTCAATCTTCCAGGTTTCACTGTATTACTCAGTCAGTATTACTCACCTACCTATTTATATTTCATTTGTCGCCCCCGCTACATTCTCTATCCATTCTCTTTACAGGGGCTACGATTTGAGGCGGGAATTCCGTACCTTTCACTCACTCGCTGTAGATTACCCCTTTCTCAGTCAGCAGTTTAAAAACAGTACACCGTAATTGATCCACAAATGACTGATAAGTTATAGCCTTATTATTCAAACTGCTACCACAGTTGCAATCTATAAAAAGATGTAGACCTAATATAACACAGTTAAGCATAAGCAAAATATACCATGTCATTGCTTTTTTCTTCTTGTTCTAGAAAAAACATTTGCTTCCTGGCTTTATGTCCTTACCACGCCTTTCAATCCGGTACATCCACTTTCAATCCGGTACATTCACTTTCAATCCGGTACATTCACTTTCAATCCGGTACATTCACTTTCAATCCGGTACATTCACTTCACCGAATCTAGTATCGTCTTCAATCATTCATAATTTATTTTCAGTTAATTCGATCCAAATCTTCAAATATGCTTCCTGATGTCTCTGGATAACACTGATAATTATGGCCAACAACTCGCCCGGTTGTTTAACAAATATCTTTCTTATTATCTGTCTCAGACTGTGACACTCGGGATCAGAAATTGGTCTAACCGAGGAGCCAAAAGTGACCCGTCCTACTCTAAGGAGAAATCCAAAACTCTTTATATTCAATACTTACACTACAGAAACTCTCTCTTCCAGTATGAAATTATACATTAGGAGACTATACTGATAAGGTCATAGGTAGGCTTTAATTCATCTCAAGTTTCAGAAACCTCTTGAAGTGATGTCATTAGGTTCCAGTCCCAACCTGCGACCAACTGTGTATCCTCTTACAATTTTAAAGCTGTTTCAACCAGAAACCAATTTTATATGCTCTTTGACAATTTTTTCTACCTTTCTCTTCATTGCTCAATCAAGTTTGTACAAAGGCTTGAAACAGGAACTTTCTTATGAACATGATATGATGGGAATCTGCGAAGCTTTCCAAACTTGACAGTCATCCAAGTGTGACACAGATGTCGACCATAACAAATGAATCAGTGACCATTTGACTTGAAGTTCGATTAATCACTGCACTCAGGTCATGAACAAAAGATCCTTCTGCAAGAAGCTCTTCCAGCAGCAAACGTTGAAACGTAAAAACCGTTAAATGTCTTGTAAAGCTTTAAAATTATCTGAGCTTATTCTTATACGAATTTCACCAATAAACGCTGGGCCTCGATAATATCAAGGCATATGCAGCTACATAAAGGAGTTTTATGGGTATTCCCTTCACTTCAGGTAAAAGGACAGGCAAGCCTCGTGCGAGGCTAGAAAGCTATTACCTTGTGATGAAATAAATACCTTTTGGGGCGTTTTCGTAAACTTGTGTTTATACAGTTCGAAACAGTGGATGTCGAGTCAACAACATATGAATTATTATAGAACGATCAAGCCTTTCAGATGAGATATAACGGTAATTCTTTAGTCTTAATTTTCTTAGTGACTAGCTTTAGAGTTCTACAATAACTCTTTCTAACATTGTTATGGAAATGTTTTGAAACTTAGCAAAACATCGTGGACATACGAGCTACAAAGAGGCATTCTGTAAAAATTCTTTGTTGTTACAAGAACAAAGCAATCTTTGCAGAAGTAGTTTTTGTCGTGATTCAAAGCTGAAACCTTGTCTGTAGGCTATTTACACGCTGGTTAGAAAAGTGACAACATAATTTAATCAAAGACACTACACTGATCTATATTTGGCTTTCTCTGAAAGTTAAATTTGTTGAAAGGTCAATGTAGACTTTTCATTAGGCATGCTACTTTAATCTCATCCTCATTCCAACTCAAAGCCACGTATCAACATCTCACAAACATATTTTTGTCATTCTGACCGTGGTCATATCTTAAGACCTGGGCATGAGTTCATAAGTAAACAGATGTGGTTTCAAGGCTGATTAGTGAATTTTCTCAATGTTTTAGAATTCTGTGTGTGTATAGATACAGTGCATAATATCATCTTCATGGTTCGGTGTGCAACAGAAACAATAACGTCACAAATTGGTTAAAACAGGGCATCCAATCAGACAGCGAATGTAGTTCCTTGGAAGACAGCCCTTTCCACAGACAACCTGTCTCGATTGCAATAATTTGGCTAAAACGAGACCACAAAACTAGACCATAACAACGGCTTTATTAACACTTTGTCTTTTTAGTATGAACAGCAAGCTTATTTTCACTATTGCGAACATATCCTCTGAGCTGTTCATGGTTCAATTAACACGACTATTTTAGCTATTCCCAGAAAGCACCGCTCCAGTGCTACTTAATGAGTAGTGTGGATGAAAACAACAGGGATACGATAGACTGCGAACAGGCAACGAACGATTTCCTTTCGGACGTTGCTCTCTTTCGTATCCCTATTGTATCCAAAACTTCCGTTCCTCTGATCACCTCATTTACACCTTTCAATAAGCGTTTTCCCCAGCCTTTGCGTACAACTAGAGAGACAGTTATACGTACATCGATAAAGCTTACTAGGCAAGACGGTTTTTGTCGCCTACGCATTCTTGACAGTGAATTTAACTTTTAAATATGAATTCTATGGATGTTTTAACAAACTTGATCTTGTAATTTGATATCTATTAATTTCTTTAACTTTTAATTTTAACAGGACCTTGATTGATAGCAGCTTCTGAGCAAGCTGACCAAGTTCTATTCTGAATAAATATAGATTATTATTACTACCTATTACATTTTCTGCCGCAGAAATAAATCTTGGAATAATCCTGAACTTCTTCAATTCTAACGATCTCTGCTACTGACGACTTCTAAAACAAACAATGACGAACACACTTTTCCCTTTTTTTTGTTAATTCAATTTGTTTGTGCTTGTAATAGTCTTTTTCTTTGTAAACCCAGGCTAGCCAATTGCAAATTACCTTTGTAATAGTGAAATTTGTAATTGTAGTTTTACTTGAATTGAAAATGAAAAGTTTCCATTATTATCATTATTATTATTCATGAAAATTAACACAAAATCAAATCATTAGTTAGTTGCAGTATTTTTACTTTATACGTTACCTACCTACCTACGGTGATTTTGCACAATTACTTGAATGTTGAAAAAGACTTAGATTGCCAGAAAAAGATTCATTTTTTACGCCTTTAAAACAACAAAAATGCAGGGCCATTTATGTCAGATTACAGGCAGGGGCTAATTCTTTGTTCGATTGACAAAACCGTTATTGAATGGACAAATTGTGGAGTTTTGAAAAAAAGGTAGAAATTTGTATCATTTTGCTGCAGATGGGAATTATGAGTAAGCTTCAATGCAAAGATCCTAATAGACATAAAAATCAATGCATTCTATGGCAATTGTCACTACTTTCAAACAACTTCATTAAATTTTTGCATACAAGCTCCTATATACATATTTACACAAGTCAAACCATTATCGATAAAGAATGATACAAAAACATTAAAAACATTTCATAAAGAGAATAAGTATGGCATTTGGTGGAAAACTCCCAGTTTTCTAGAACATTATTGAAAACACCTTCTTGGCCTGTCGTCCTGAGAATCTCCATTTGTTTGAGAATAAAAGCATGAAATGCTGGCTTCTTGTGAATTCTAACCAGTGTGTGGAAATAATCTGGAGAATCTTTCTCTATTTGTCACAGATATTTTACTTCCAATAGTCATCTACTAAAATCAACACTGTAAAAAAGGCCAGTTATCAATAGAACAAAACAGGATCAACACAAGCAGTTAAATGCTCAGAAACCTAGATGTCTTAAAAACAGTCTGTCTGTATAGATATCTGTGTAGATAATAGAATTAGCGGGATTTCCAAAATAGCCAACACTATTTTGCCATGTTAGTGCTATAGCAGTCTGAACAAATCTATACCCATGAAAGTGGCTGGAAATCACCTCCAGTCACTTTTGATTCTTCCAAATCCAACCTTTCTTGCATCCCTTTGTCCCGTAAGGTATCTCTCCTGTTGAATACGAAGCTCTGCTTCATTTTCTGCAATTCTTCTGTTCTGTGATTGTTCAGCTAATCTTTGCTTCAGATCTTTGATTCGCTTTTCTTTCTTTTTTAGTGCATCACCTTGTACACCACAAACCTCTGATATTTCTTAAAGCAAATTTTTTCCTTATCAGTGGGAGTGAGTCTTTTTCAATTACTTTGAAAAGCAGATACATTCTATTTCTTGCATATATCTTCAAATAGCTTACACCTGCAGAGTAGGCTGGTGACCTTTGTAAGCTCTATAAAATTGCTAAAATAAAAAAGGGAAACAGTGAAATTTCCTTATTTTAAAAGTAGAACAACTTACCTGTACATTTATCTAGCAGTGCATTTGTTTCTTGGCTTTTTTGTTGTGCAGAACTCAAAACATTTGAATATCTAAAACGCAAAATTAAAAGTTGAGCCAGCCTTGGGTGTAACATCTATTCTGTAACGTCAACTTTTTCAGTAGAAAAAACTTCAAAAACCTACTCTGGAAACTAATAAATTGCACTAGATCCTGCCATTTCTTTGAAATTGTATTTCTAAGGTAAAAATATCTTTAAAATTGGGCTTTGTTGCAGCCAAATCAGAACAGCAAGTTGCAATACTAAAAACCCAAAGTATAACTGTCACTCACAGATTTCAATCACATAAAAAAGTAACATATGGTTAACAATTAGAAGGTTTTGGCGATAGTGTATTAGACCATATCTAGTTTTTAGTCTAATTATTTTCTAGGTATAATTTTTGGATACCTTTGTTGAGAATAGTTTATCATGGAGTTTTTTATATTCCCTTGACAGGGAAAAAATATATTTTCTAAAGACAATTCTCCCTTTTAGCTGATGCAAGAACAGGACATCAACTTTGTAAGTTGCAAGACACCTAGATCAACTGTAGCTAAGAAATATTTCATTTCATATTTTGAAGATTAAAAAAATTAGTTTTCTAGCAATCAGATCCTTTGAATATAACTATAGCATCAAATAAAAATAATAATACTCACGCTTTTGTGAACTTAGCTTTTTCCTCCTCCAACTGTTTGGATAACAACTCTACTTCTTTCAATGCAAACTGAAGTTCATTTTCTCGTTTGCTAAGCTCTGACTTGGTGATTTGATGCAAGTGCTTTTCTTCCTTATGATAAAAGAAGAACGTCATGTAATTTCTTTGAGTTTAAAAGTATGCAGAGGTATACATTTAGACAAATGAACAATTCATTGAGATACAGAATTTATGACATTCTAGGCAACTAAAAATATGTAGTAATATGAAGAAGTAACTTACCTAATTAGGCAAAAAACACCTTCTAGATAATGTAAAATAGTTGTTTAAGAACTCTTAAAGATAAATATCTTTGGCTGCTAATGCAAAAGTTTATATGCCGTAAATCCTCGAATTAGCCCCCTGGGTGCTTATTTATTTTCGATATTTTTGGATGGGGGCTTATTCGAGGGGGGGCTTATTCGAGGGGGGGGGGCTTATAAAATTACCTGAAACATGCCACATAAAAAGATAATTTTTGACATTTCTTTCTTTTCATAATATACAAAATAATCATAATATAGAAAGTAACATTTGATTAAATTATTGACAAATTATATAAATTTTTTTGGTAATTCACTAAAATGCCAAAGGCAACCTCAGGAGTCAAAAATCAACAAATCAAGGAGGGGCTTATTCAAGGGGGGGCTTATTGAAAATTTGTAGTTCTAGGGTGGGGGCTTTTTCGAGGGGGGCCAATTCAAGGATTTATGGTATAGTCTTCATTTATAAATACAAACAGACATTTCCCTGCAGTTCTCAGATTAAGGTTCATGTCATCTTTTTCATCTCGCTATCTATGGCTCTTTTTCAAAAATGAGAATCAGACTTGAAATCTTAATCTTTAACTTAGTTTATACTGAAAAATTCATGTTGTTTGGACATTTCCGTTGCAAATTACTTTGTTTTGAATACCCAGATTTTTCTTTAGATCACCAGATTTAAATTTTTCACTGCATCAGCAAATTTGATAGAAATGCATAGGAAAAGCTAAATATTGAAAATTGATTAATTTGCAGCCTGACAGCCCAAACACTTTCAGATTTTCGGCACAGACTTATTTTGACATGAAGATTCCCATTATTGGATCAATCTTTGCCATATTTGAAGTTAAAGATTGCCTGAATAGTGTTTTACAATAGACAAAACTTAGATCCAACTGCTACTTCCACAACCTTGCCTAGCTCAAACCTGCACTAGAAAGTCAAAAACTTTTTCATCGAATCTAGTCACCTACCTCTAGTTTCTGTCTCAAATCGTCATAAACTTCCTTTGCCACCGAGTCATTTCCCCTATCAAGCTAGCAATAAAATTTGAAATAACTAGTAGTATATCACTTGCAAATAAAGCCACTTCATGTTATCAAAACAACCCAATAATGGAAGACTGAAAGCCAACTAGTAGTAAAGATGCAGCTTAAACATTGTAGGCATTCTCTTCGTTCTTAAATATCGACAGAGATGAATGGGGAAAAACTAAAATGTTGGAAGTCGATTACGCTATATTATGTGCACAAGAAGGACGAGAGAAACTACAAAATAAAATGACTACCATGTACTTCAGCTTGGCGAGCAAAGAGTTTTGCGTTCTGATTACATCTTGCATTTGTCCAAAAGCAATACTTTGACTGCCAAACGATGAATATAACCCCGAGTTCTTCTCTTTCTGCTTGACAGCGGCGTTCGCCATTTCTGCAAGACTTGGTTTGGTTGTTGATGTTGTAAAAAAGTCAAGCAGAGAAAAAATTGAGTTGAATTACTGCCTTTAGGTCAATACCCTTCGAGGCATGATTCCGCTGCAATTTAAAGACGTAATGCAGTTGTCCCTTGAAGTATTCAAATAAAGTCAGAAAGAACCATGCCGAGTCGTGGGCTGTGTTTTGCATGAGGCATAGACTGTCCTATGCTACATAAATATAGCCTTATATTTTGGTTAGCAACTAGAAGTGCTTTTTTCAAGTATTGCAAAACAATTTCGCGATAAGAAAGCTCAGAGATACATAAAAACAATAGCGAAATCATTTGCAAAATGAACAAAAAAAGATCAAAAGTTATAAATCTGGCAAATTTTTCCAGTCTTCTTACCAAGGCACCTAAACATAGCCGCGTCACTACTCCAGGTAAACAATTTTTCTTATCCATCGATTAACATTCTTTGCAAATATTCAGATTTTTAAAAAAACCGTAGGTTTGAAGATTATGTCAAATTATCTCCTGTTTGCGGGGGCTTAAGCCTTTAGAGTATCTTGGAAAGAGAAATGAGAAAAATAACCAGTTCTGCTTCTACTGTCGTTAAATTTAGCTGCACTTTCTCTATAAACGAGAGAAGGAAGTCGCAGTTGTACTATGTAAAGAGCTAATGTTGATATCATTCGCAGTGGACCAAGCTAAATTTACCGACGATCGAGGTCATTCCCAAACTGTGTGGGTGGGCTTTCTTGTCTTCAATGTTTGTGCAGTTTTTTATCTGCTTGATGTGCAAAAGTCGGCTAACTGGCCGTCGCTCAAAGCAAAAAGCGACCATTAAAAGATTTATTAGAAAATTAAGTGGGGAAGAAACAAATAACATATGGTCGTCGTCATCTAAGTACCGTAAGGACATTGGCGACCACGGACTTCCAACTCTTCCTGTCTTTTGTGGTCTTTAATATTTCTTATTTCGTTATCATCATCCATCTACTAATGCTGGCGATGTATTTTAGTCTTTGCCTTCCTCTGCTTCTCTTTCCGCTGATCTTCCAAATCACGCTAGGATGTTCTCATTATTTTTCGAAGTAACCACATCTCCACTGCTTCTATTCGCTTCTCCACGTCTTTCAACAAATGCTTTGCGGTACAAAACTTCACAATCGAACGAAAACGTACTTTAAGTGTGCAGAAACTGGTTTCGTTATTTCTAGCTTTTCAAAGATCTTTCCTGTTTTCGTAAAGCACAATTCCTGGAAAAGCAACCTTCCTGTTTAATTCAAGCTGGGGACATGATGTTCGCTCAGCATTTAAGACAATGTTACCAACGATAAATCTAGCCAAACCGGAAATTGAACTGAATAAAAATTGCATTGAGAGAGAAATGATAAAGAATCTCATTTAGATATTCACGAAACGAAACAGAAACCTTTCAGCTTTCAAGTGACAGCTTTCAAGACACCTTGACTTGAGCACACACACCATGTTTTGGGACACTGGAGCTCAGAGCGATCAATGCAATCAAAATTCTTCAATAGTCAACTTTTTCCTGATAAAGTATGGACAGTTTTAATTCGATTTAATTCCTTAATGGTTATCATAATACCCTTATAGCAAGACAAAACGATATACTTCACTTCCTGGTATATAGGCAAAGCATTGGCCAACAATTTTCTTTCGCACAACGATAAGAAGAGAATAATCTAAAATACGATGATAAAAGAACAGTCTACAATATTTTCCCTTATCGGAGCGAAAATCCAACGTCTAATGTCACTCGGTCATAATTGCTGACTGAATTGATCCGAGACTTCTGTCTGCCAAAAAAGGCAGAACTACTCGAAAAGTCTACGGATAAGTGGGACGCAGATAACATATTACTGCCATGAGAGTATTGAATTTATCCTAATCTCCAAACCACAAAGTGACCTCGTTTATTGCAATTATATTGACATCAGTTCTGCTGCACATTGGTGTTCGATTGTTTACAGTACCGACAGCTCAAAGCACAGTTTCAAATGTGTTCTACTGCACATCAACACTCACACATCAGCATTGATTGGTCACTTAACGACGTTTAGGGAAATGCAAGAGTCCAATTAACAATTGATATATGTATCCAATGATGCCCAACATAACTGGGCTATTTGTGCATAAACTTCTTGACTGGTAGAGGTAGAGATCAACTCTGGGAAAAAAGCATTCGACAATTGGCGAGTGAAAAATGGGCGAAAAATGCTAGAAAGTATTAGAGCCGGTGTCGAACATGGATCAGACGTCAGGTCAGGTCAAAAGACTTGCTCCTGGTACCATGTAATCCAGTACAACCTGTTACATGTAACCCAATGCATTGGGGGTTAGACAAGATAAGTCAGAAGGCGAAGGCAAGAAAGCCTGACAGAAAATCTCCACAGAATCCAGTGGCTTAGCCTTGGATGGTGAAAGGTAGTCGGAAAGTCGGCGACTAAACCGACTACCCTCGGATTACTCTAGGGACTGAGTTCTACCGGGAAGGGGTGTTGCCATCCCAGTGGGATCAAAAACAAAACACACAAAGGTCGGAAGAACCCGGAAGGGTCAACGGCCAGGCGACAGGAGATGGTGTCCTCTTAAAACACACCCTACAGAAGGCAACGGCAAACCACTGTTGTACTTTGCCAAGAAAATCATGGCTATGCACAATTTACGGAAACACGCGAACGGCGTATAGGGGTTCATGTCCACTGACGTTGATCCCTCGCTTGGCAAGGTTGACTAAGTGCGACAGGTAGCACCTGACCGATATCATGACTATGTGCGACTGTCCGCAAGAAGGAAGACGTCAGGATTGGCACATGGAATGTACGGACAATGTTATAGAGTGGAAAGCTAGACAATGCGAAGCAAGTGATGGGAGTACTCGGAGTCTGCGAAACCAGGTGGAAGCACACTGACGACTTTCAAACAGGCGACTATATGATGATATACTCTGGCGGCGAGAAACATGAACATGGAATGGGAATCATAATTGATGAAGAGAGAGCAAAGTGCGGGATACTGGCAGCTATCTGACAGAGTAATGCTGGTGAAGCTGCAAGGAAACCCCTTTAACATCTGTATAATAATGGTTTATGCACCAACATCAGAGAGCAGAGAAGATGAGATTGATAAGTTTTACGATACACTGGAGAAGGCAAGGGAACATTGCAAGTCACAAGAGATTATAATTGTAATGGGCGATCTCAATGCACAAGTAGGCAAAGATCGGACAGGAAGTGAGAGAATGGTCGGTAATAATGGGCTGGGAAACAGAAATGAGAGAGGCGACCGATGGGTACAATGGTGTACAGCACACGACCAAGTTATCACCAACACCTGGTTTCAAGAACACCCAAGACGACTATGGACATGGAAAAGCCCAGGAGGTGATGTCAAAAATCAAAATGATTACATCACCATCAATAACAGATTCCGTAATGCAGTTAAACAGTTAAAGACGTATCCAGGAGCTGACTGCGGGAGCGACCATATCCCAGTCATCTGTAAACTTATGGTAAAATTGAAGAAACTGAAGAGGGCAAAGATTGTTCCAAGGCTGCAGTATGGAGCACTGCAAAGCGACCCCACACTGAGAGAAACATATGCAGTGTCACAAGAGATACACAAGAGATTTTAGATCTGATGAAGAAAAGACAGACCATTCTTAAGCAAAACAGCGCGGAATACAAGCATGCCGACAGGGAGATCAAGATCAAATGTCGAGAGGCTAAACAGGCATGGGTAAATTTGAAGTGTGAGGAAATTGAAAGATGCAAGGACACTGAGCCATCATCCATGCACAAGCAAATCAAAGAACTTGCAGGGACTAAATCGTGTTCTTCATCGGGTTGTCTGGGAACAGTCATTTTGGAAAAAGAAAAGATACTGGAACGATGGACAGAATACATACAAGAGTTGTTCCACGACAACAGAGGGGAGAAGCCATTGATTGAAAAGAACATAGAAGGACCGCGGATATTAAAATCAGAAGTGCGAGCAGCAGTTGGTAGGATGAGAAGGAACAAGGCACCAGGACCAGACGAGATAGTGACAGAGATGATAACAGCAATGGAAGAGTTTGGAATTGAAAAACTTACGGACGTCATAAATGAAATCTATGACAGTGGAGAAATACCTGGGGAATTGAGCAAGTCTATCTTCATCGCACTACCGAAGAAACCGGGTGCCATAGAATGTGAACTACACAGAACAATCAGCTTGATGCGTCACAAGAGTAGTGAGTAAACAGCTAGAAAAGCCATAATTTACATTGCAGATTGGAGAAAACTGAATTCAGCAAGTTTGACGGTTTAACTACCTAGGAAGTTTTATAACAGATGATGGAAAATGTGACTCTGAAATCAAAAGAAGGATAGGAATGGCGAAAGACGCATTTCAGAAACTGGGGAAGATACTCAAAGATAGAAAGATGTCCATGGATACCAAGTTCAGAGTGTTAGACTGCTATGTAAACTCTATCCTTACGTATGGCAGTGAGTGTTGGACAATCTCAAGTCAGATGGAAGGAAGACTGGAGGCAGTAGAGATGTGGTTCCTGAGGCGAATGCTCCGAATGGACAGATCACATTACGAATGAAGAAGTGTTACGCAGAGCAGAAAAGGAAAGAAGCTTGATGAGATCAATCAGGAAAAGACAGTTGGAGTTTTTTGGGCACATAATGAGAAAAGAAAGTCTTGAGAACTTGACACTAACGGGAAGAATCGAGGGTAAAAGGAGCAGAGGAAGACAGCGGCTGACCTACTTAGGTAGTCCAAGCAAATGGATGGCAGCCCAACTGCCTAAGAGGGAGAGAGCAAAGGTATCAGAACAAGAACTGATGAGAAGAACAAGGGATAGGAAGCTGTGGAGAACCATGATCGCCAACGTCCTCGCCGGACATGGTACTTGAAGAGAGAGAGAGAGAGAGAGAGAGAGAGAGAGAGAGAGAGAGAGAGAGAGAGAGAGAGAGAGAGAGAGAGAGAGAGAGAGAGAGAGAGAGAGAGAGAGAGTCGAACATGGGCATCAAAGTGCACCTTCTGTAAATTAGATTCCAGAAAAATCCCAGAAAAAGGTGGCGTGTTTGTTTAATTTGTGAACAGGGCGGACGTTTGCAATAGATCGCGAAGGTAATGAAACAACGCAAGGGCAAAGAGACAAGCGCACGATGGAGTCAAACAGGGATATGGATGTCGAGAATTCGCGGCAGTCCAGAAACAATTTTAGCAAAGGTGCTTGCTAGGTTTGATCTTTTAAGGATTTGCTCTTCCCATGTTTGAGTGTTTATGACATTCGCTTAAGTAAAGAATTTTTTAAGAGTACCTTGTAACATTTAGTCTAAGTGCAGATCTCAAAAGATACTGCTAATGGAGAAAAATTCAGTGTGATATTCCGAGCCAGCACCATGGGAATAATTATATTGGCTATGATGTTTCTGGCACCAATTCAATCTTTGATATGGAATTTAGAAATCATATAACACAAAATATTGAATATAACTGACAACATAATGATCATTTAAAACTTGTATTTAAAATTTATTAGCATTTGCAGCACTTGGAAACTTTATACTTTATTGATTGATGTAACTTACAGCGGCACAGGAACAAGGAATCAGGGAGTCCATTGCCCCCACTTTTGGCAAAAAATGCAAAAGCGCTGCTTCAAAAATATTAATAGTCTCCTTGCAGGACACAAAAGTATCCTTTTGAAATAAAGAAATAGGAGTAGTTGTGTGTCCATTCTAATTGGGCCCCGATTTTCAGATACTTTCTATGTCCCTGGCTACTTATCATACTCAGACCCTTACACATAACACATAACAGCAAACTTCATGCTTGAATATGTGCATGAATTGACACTTGTATTGTATCAATGAGTTCCAACAGAGAAATAAAAACATTAAAACAGTGAAATAAGCAATACCTAGCCACAACAATTACAATATATTACAAAAAACGAATTACAAAGTCAACCATACATTTACATGGTGTGAGGCAGCATGCACAATCAACCTTTAGTCAAAAGTCATTTTCCCACAACTTCAATACTCTAATTTTCAATAACATTTGTGCTTTCATTTTTTGCCTGAAAATATAAATGGTTACTAGTATCAGAAAGAGTATCAGAAACAATTTTTGACCTCATTAAGTGCTGAATGCAGCTCGTTTTGAAAACAAAGATCTTATAGAATAGGTACCCTGATGATTTGCAGTAGGGGCTGGAAACCGGTAAATTTACCAACCAGAACTCTTACTCCACAGTGTATAACATATTTTAAATTGATCTATTGTCAATTTTAACTGTTTCATCAATACCTTCTTGTCAATTACAACTAAATAAGATTCTTTCATAAAATGAGGCATTTTTCTTCTTGGTTAATATCTATATACATGATTTTACCAGATTTTCAAACGCACACCATTTCACGCCTGGAATGCTCAAAGGAGTGCAATTGAACTCACACCTCAAATATTTTCCTATAAGGCCCGATTAAGCAGTTATTTTCCATATAATTACCTTAACTAATCCTTAACTAAACAATTGATAAAGTTTTGCCTACTAACTAACATTTCTGATCAAAGAGTCTGCCCATCAATCAACAATTTTAACTAAAGGCTTCCTCAGACAAGTAGTAATGTAACCCCTATTTCCAGAATTCAAAACATGTTCAACAAACTGAAAGAACACTGATAATAACCAAAATAGCTTACCAATGATACTTTTGGAAGCAGCTGCTTGAACTGATGCTGACAGTTTGAGACAGCCATTCCTAAACCGGTGCCAACACCAAAAGCCACTGGCCAGCCGCGTCCTTAATGAGATGAAAAAACAAATAGCTTAACAAGATTTAAACAATATATAGTTTTTCTTAACTTGTCGAGCAATGCTCATTGAAAAATTAGGGAACTGTGGTTTATGGATGCATATTTAGGCCCATAGCATCGTGTCCTATGGTTGTTTCTACCTTAGGTAAGGCCCTAATTGTTCAAAGAAACTGAATGTGCTGTTAGGGGTACATAATATAGGTTGTAGTTTTATGTTCCAGTTCAACAATCTCCTTACTTTCATAACTGGGTGAAACTTTGCCTGATGGTCAAGGCACTTTGATTAACAACTCCCACTGAAGTGTTCTGTGATGATGTGATGATAAATAAAAAAAACCTTTTTCTTTCCTTCTCCTTTTTGTTCTGTACAGGTATATACATATCTAAGCATACTTTCTCTAAGTACAAAAGTACTTTTAGGCTCCATATTTTTTGGGTTATTAACACATTCTGAACTTAAATATATTTTTGATCTATTCAAAGATAAGTTGATTGCCAAAAGTCCTTACTAGCAGATAGGCAATCTCCCTTTAAAATTGCCCACACTAAAACTTTCAAAATCATCCTGCTTGGTATGAAAAACCAAAGGAACAAAGAGTGATTCACTATAATTATTTCTGATATCTTGCTCATAGTCCCAATGTCATTTGGCTCTTCTGCTTTTTTAAGCAAGGTTGCAGTTTTCCAACAAACAAAGCCCTGTATTCAATAATCAGCACACAATTTCTTGATCTAAAGGAAGACTTGCTGAAACTGCAGAAAGCAAATTCAGTTGATTACTTTTAAAAATCCATAAAAAACATGGCTATCAGTTAACTAGTGTATAAGCTACAACTGAACACTTACTTTTAAAAAGCAAAATTGAAAAAACTGCTCCTAGTGCACCTCCTGCACCTAAAATGTAATGATGGATACTAAAGCATTTCAAAACGAACAAAATATCAAATAAAAACTCAGAAATTCAACAAAACATGACCAGCTTGTAAAGAAAATTGATTTGGTTGATCAATTTAAGTGTTTCAAAGGTCAAGATGAAAAAGAAAAATCATTTGGCCAACAAACTAGAGGCATCACAATATGCAGATCATTATACTTAAACGATCTCCAATGAAATCTTTTTCATTATTTATAACTACATAACTTGCAGTTTAATCCTTTACATATTATATGTTTCTTTAGCACATTTACACAGGGAACCTTAAAAGTCCAGGAGTGTGAACCAGGGCCTCTGATGAGAGTAAAAATGTCGGGAGGGGCGACAGTACAATTTGAATGGCCCTGTGGATTCATTTTGTTGGTTAAGTAGATTAAATAACTAACAACATGAGCAAAATTATAGCTGACATATTGATTAAAAGGCTATAAGCGGTTACAGCCTTCTATCCACAAAAACGTACACTAGCCTTCACTCTACAGTCAAGTCACTCTACGTCTTATAAGTTGTAGGCCAGCCATGAAACAAGTATCGAAATGGTTCAAATGAACAGCACATGAAGTAGCCCGTGCAAAATTTTACCTGTTTTAATAAGCGCATCCGTGAGGCACCTATCAACTTTGTCACCGACCTCATCTTCACTTCTACCTGTAGGAAAGGTAGTGGTCGCCATTTTACTTCTTCTCGTGGGCTACGCAGTGTAGTGACGCTGTGATTTTCTCTCCCAGGACCAGGTGCCCAGATCTCTACGTCACGGCGTCCCTAACCTTTGCACCATTCTAAAACAAGTTCGTGTTTCCTTTTACAAAGTTATGGTGCAAAGTTGTTATGAAACAGCCCTTTCACTACAAGCCCAAATCAATGACCTATTCAAAGATTGTGAATGTTCAATGCTTTCGTTGAGAGACAACTGCACAAACGAACAAGGAAATGGTAGGGGAGGGGTGGGTACATGGGCAATTTTTGAAAAGGCAAGGGAGAGTAATAATTTACCAACTGTGTCTGTAACTTCATTATTCTACATGTTATGGCGTCTGACAACAACTTAAAAACGAAAATGAAAAATGAATTTTTTTTTAAAAATGTTAACAAGACTTCTTTTGATATTTCCCAAAGACGTACCTTGGCAGGGGGTAACAACCCAGCAACCACCTATGAGGCACACATCCCTGTCCCCTTTTCCATGTGAAACAAGTGCTCTGTGCAATGTGGCAAAAAAACCTAGTTAAAGAGTCACAAATTCCATTGTTGTAGCCTTTTTTGCTCACAAGTCCTAAAAGCTCCTAAACGCAGATGCTGACTGGCACTTTCTTCGGGGTGGCTGTTTACCTCTAAAAAGGACCATACAGGATCTGGTCAGCCCTTAAATGGGTGTGGTCATTTAGAAAACCAAGTTTTATGTCCTGCAATAATTACAATTGCATTGTTTTCCTTGAGTCAATTTTCAACAACTAAACATGAGGGGACAATCATTTGGTTGGGGTCCAGAGAATTTAGATGTTATTGCCATATATTTGGATCAGCTTGCAAAGCTTACATCGTTGGTTATAAATTTATGCACAAATCTGGGTAATGACTGAGGCCTAGCCACCTGGGCCAGTTCACCCCTGCCCCAGGCCAGAAACGTCTTTTATATTGACAGAGAAAAACAGGGGCATGTGCCTCCCTCACATTCAAGATGACTCTCTTTGTTCACTTTTGTCCAAAGATTGGCCTCTTATATCAACCAGAATTATTTTCCACTGAGAATTTTTTCAACTTTTTCAGCTTTATTCAAGCAATCCTACAATTATGGGTGCATAGCACTTCTCCAATCGTATAGCACAACTACCTACATTTTGCATCCACATTTAGTTCAAAAATCAACATTTATCACCTTGGAAAAGCATTGACCCCTTCAATTGAACCCTTGTAAAACATTATCTTCAAGCTTAATAAGAATCCAGCTAAAATAATGGTGAATGTTTGTAACTTTTGGAAACTGAATCCAAAATTAACTTCAAATATTGACAATATTGTTACAAAATTAACTAAACAACAATACAACAAATTTTTACTGATTGGTAATAACTCTTTGAATTCAAGTGCATCAGATATCAGGAGTCAACAATTTGGCTACAAATTCTCACGTCCTGACACAATAAATTCTCATTGTGGGTAAAAATTGTGTTGATATAATACTTGCCAAGTAAGATAGATGTATAATTTTTCAAAGATCATATGTAGAATTGGGATCCAAGCACAAATTCTTGATTACTTTTATGGTTGTTATGTAGTTATTAGCAAGGTATTGGATTGAGAAACAAGCAAAAATAAGGATTTTTATCATTAACCAACACAATCATCAAGATAATGTTTATTCAAGCAGCTTTGTGCTTGAATTAAACTGTGACCCAAAAAGGGTCAATGCTACTAAACTAAGAACAATTTTATCCAGAGCCATGTGACATAGAATCTGGCAAAAAAATAAGCTTACATGCTTGCAATTAGGGACATGCCAAACCTGGGGTCATAAAGTGATTTTAAGCATGTTTCTGCATTATAGATATATTAGGCTTGCTAACTATACTTCTCTATATACATTTACATATTATACTGTTATAGAAAGCAGTTTGAAAGAACAAATTCAATCTTATTCCTAACATTTATTACATGAGCAATAATTTGCTGGCCCTTGTTATTGTATCTAAATGTGGTCCATCAAAAATGTCCGTATTTACAATCCTCTTCGCCAAATTACCAGGAATGAGGAAAGTATGATGTACATTTATAAAGGTTATAGCTAAATTCTTAATAAGCAGGAAGTTTTTGTTGTCATGGAAGACCATGCAGGTCATGTTTTGTATACAACTCCTCGACAGAATCGTATACATCACGAATTGCTGAAACACATCTTTGCAGCATTTTCTGAACTTGTTCCTGGTCTGTGCGATTTGCCACAAGGACCAACATGTCCCCTCGCGAGGGCAGCGTATACATTGCTAGAGTGGCTGCTTTTCTAATGAGCCAAGGATGGTACTTCGCAAGGCTTTGGGAGTAAGCACTCGAGGCGATCGATGCCGCTTTCTCGTTGTTGGAGCTTTCAGACAGCTTTTCCATGAACAACATCGTAAACGACAGAGCCCGATGCAAGCGCAGCAACGTTCGAGAGCCAAGTAGCACTTTGTTTGTTTTCTTATTAACTTCTATTTCATGCTCCATCATCTTCTCCACGCATTCGTATTCATCTCTTTCACAGTGACCGTTCCTAAAATTGCGTAGTATTTCGATCTTCTCCTTCACGTCTGATGTGATGAAACCAAAAACAGAACCGAGTAAATTAAAAAAGATACACAGCTCCTCGTACGCCTTGATGTACTCATCGATGTGGAGGCCCTTTTGTATGCAATTTTTCAGAGCTTCCTCCAGGATGTGTATCTTAAATAAATTCGTATTCTCCGGCGTTTCCATCACAGGTTTCGCTTCGACGGAAACGTCTGCCATGTTGGAAACAAGAACGGAAAATGACACTTGCGTCAAAAAGGACGCGAACTTACAAAACGTGCTGTGGAGGAGCACTTTGGCAATTTGAAGATAAATATCAGATGATTTGGTATCTTGTGGACTCAGGTTTATACCGGCGTCGAAATGCTATCCAAAATTTATCAAAAATGGTCGGTCGTTTTAAATTTGGTAGCAAGGAGGTGCAAATGAAAAGAAAGAGTTGTAAGCACCTTTAAGATATGCGCAAACAAATAGTCCCATGTAGGTTGGCCTTGAAAAAGTTCAAACAGCATCCAATTTTTGCCAAAAGTCCTTGAACAAGCCTTTGGCGCTTGAACAAGTTTGGCATGTTTTTTTGCAGAAGGTAGTCTTATAAGATCTTCAGGCCCGATAGTAGGGAAAATAAGGAACGAAGAATTCTTTTTCAATTCCAAAGAGCTTCCTGGACTAGAAGTGGGCTGCAATGTCACTGTGGAGGCGGTTTATTTACACCTGTGGAAGCGGTGATGTTGCTTTTACTTGAAAAGCTTGGAACCGCAAAATAAAAGGTTGTGAAAGTATTCGCGTCTCAGCGAAGCAAAAATCTCAAGGCCAGACTCTCTTTTAACATATTTGGTCCATTCACTATTGAAGCAAACGGTAAGCCACACGAATTAACTTTTGAAAGTTGCTTTCCATCTGATTTTCATTTTTCATTTTAGTCTCCAACAATATAAATTGTTACGTAAGTATGATTTGACTCGATATGCCCAAAATGGCGACGTGTGTTCTCGCTGAAAGGTAAAGAAACCAACGAAGAAAGGGGTATTTAGCTACTCCACTGCAAGGAAGGAGACCGTCTTATAGACAAACACGAGACGAAACTGTTATTATTCTCGACTCTAAGGGTTAATTGAAACAGACCATCCAATACGCAATATTCAAAATGGACGCGATTGCTTCGGCTAGGTAGACGGCCATCATCGAAGGGAAGTGCACAGGGTATTATCGGTTTGAGAAAGCAAATTGTAGTTGCTATGATTATCTATTGATACTTACTTGTAACCTTCAAGTGTTTAAAAATGCAATGCAAAGAACACTTTAAACGTAGGGAAATGTGGCTGCTTCTCCATTTGCACTAATTTGTGCTTTTGATGCAACTTTTAAACTACTTATAATAGCAATCGAGACATCTGACATAAGGTCTGCAGAAAGTGTTTAGATCTATCAATATATGTCATTTCTTACAAGATAATACAAAAACGTAATACAAAAAGGTGAACAACTGTCCAGCCAAGTTGAAATAATAGCGTCTTGATAATTAGGCAAATACACTGTACGTGCATTACACTGTTTTCAGCCTTTAAATTTCAGACCATCATATATTTGAACTTGATACATGCATCAAAATCAAATGGGCTCAATACAAAACCAGAGACAAGACAGAACTGGAACAGATTTTCATCCTTCATACCAGAGCTACTAATTGAAAGACGTCCTGCTAATGATTGAATTACTGCTATACAGATGTGTTTGCAAAGAATGCAGTTAATATATGATTTTCTCTGATTATCTGATTTTCTATTTGATTTTCTCTGTCCTCTTTTAGATCAATTTTGTTTACAAGGCAGTATTGGCATGGATAATAATTTCCCCAATGACAACATCAGTAGAGAAGCTAGATACAAGAAAACAATGAGTGCTCTCACACATGCAGGATTGCTAGATCTGGCCTTGAAGACATCAGAACTGATGAAGCAGAACCAAACTTTACAAAAGGACTTGGATACCCTTGAGCAAATCATGGAAACAACATATCGAGTTGTCAATGGTTTAGACAATTAGTCTAGTTCTTGTTCAGTTAAATCTCCCTCTGTCTATGAAGCAATGATTTATTGTACATATATAATTACAGAAAGCAAAGTTTAACTGTTAGCTGTATAATTCAGTTATCTTTGAGACCATGTTACCTTTCCATGGTCTCATCCATTTGGATATTATGTTCTATACAGTTCTAGAACGTAATTGTACAGTACTCTGCTATGGAGCTGTAGACTCTCGTGGAAAATGAGAAGTAAATAGGATACTTGTTAAACAAATAGATGTATAGATGCAAAAAACATCTTTTTCTTGGTTGTCTCCCTTTGAAATTGGGCTTCTCAGCAATTCTGAAGTTTTTTGGAATTGTTCCTGCAATTTATCTACACAAAAAATAAGCACATTGTTTTACAACACTCTGAAGTACTGACCTAACCTCCCTTTTAGTCAGGGTATTATTGACAAAGCTTATTATAAGGTGTACTTACCAAAATCTCAAATTAAGCAACACTACCATTTCAATTTTCCCATGATTTTTATAAAGTTTACCCAATCTAGGCTTCAAAAGAAGTTTCGATAATTTTTCACCTGTTCTTTTAAAGAGCATATCTAAAAACATAATCAGGCCCAGGTAGGACCTTTTATTATGCATATCTCACAGCCTTGACTTTTACTTTTGTAGTATCTTGTTGAAGTCTGAAGAGACACAGAACAATATAAATTGCTTATTCCCTGGAAAAGACTAGCATACCTCAGCTTATTTTCAGAAATTAAAATGCTTAAAAAGAGGAAATATTTTCAAGTTTGTACTTTGTTGGCCCATCATACAGAGCAGTATGTGTATGTAGGACAATGTAAATGCATCTCTGTGTAATCACATATATATATACAAATGAACAATCTGACTTATTTACATGGTCCAGGTTAGACTGCTTATTGGCAAAGCATGAATTTTGCGAAATTGGAAATAAATTCTGATTTTACCGGATTTAACAGGAGATGAGACAAAAGATAATCACTTATGTCAAGTCACATTTTTAACATCTGAAAAATATCATTCAAATGTAAAAACAGTCTATTCATCTGCTTCATCTTCCTCTTCATCTTCATTGTTGATCTGGAAGTATCTCAGCTCATATGAAGTTTGATTTGAAGCAACAACTCTCAGCCAGTCACGAAGATTGTTTTTCTTCAAGTACTTCTTTGTAAGGTACTTCAAATACCTGCGAAATAACACATTATGTTGCTACAAAATCAGTTGCTAAAGGTAAGAACAATTACTTTCAAATAGCCAGAATTTGCAAAACAATAGGCAAGAGATCAGTTTATGGGTGATGTATGTTTACATCAAGTGAGTGGAGACCTCAGTAAAGTGATCAATTTCATCATTTCTCTTGCAACATCATTTTTTACAATCTAATAAAATAAAAAATCTTTATCAGTGAATACATGTAAATTGTATGCTTTAGATAGCAAAACGTTTTACCTCTTGGAAAATGGCCTTTCAGAAATGAGAGACAGTTTGTTCTTTACACGTTCCAGAGTGATTGCATCACCAAAGTTATTGGTTTTGCCTTCTACTTTGATACGAGCTTGCAAGAATGTTTCCTATGATTGGAGAAAACTATACTTAGGGAAGATGGCCCTAAGTAGTGCCATTAGGGAAGAGAACCCTAAGGCAAGAAAACGATCAGAAAAGTTTGTTAATAAGAATAAATTTCAATTTGTTTCAACAGACTCACTAAAGACAAACTTACTAGCTAAAAGATTCACATTAGAAAAATTCTTTTAGTGTATTGCTTACATTTTCAACATGGCAAATATCTTTGACTTGCCCTTCAGTGTTGTATTAGGCAAAGACAGGGATTAATTACCATTTGCAGTAAAAATGAGAGGCAATGCCATCATAGGTTTCCCTCTCGCTTAACAATAGGATAAGATACATAATCGTAAATATTCTTTCTCAAATGTTCGTTCCACTTAGAAATAATAATGATATCTAGAGTGCAAGGTGAAAGCTTGATTAGTATTCCCTAAAATTTCCAAATTATCAACTCTGTCTCACCAGATCATCCACTTTCATGATCCCATCCTCGACTGGATGAGTACAGTCAATGGTGAACTTTAAAATAGTCTTCTTCTTTTGCTGTTTCTTTGTTTTCTGTTTAAAAAGAAGACGACCTCATAAAGATTTCGTCGACTTTCCGAATTTAACGATCTTAAATGAAGTTATAGAAGCAATGCTGTGTGGCTATTCGCCTGTTTAAGTCGAAGCATGGTAGATAAGTAAACACGAGCAAGAAAATCCAATTTACGAGACAGTTCCATGCTAAGGGCAAGATAAATTCCACCCTTAGGCCAGAGTTCAATGTTGCGGGTATAAGTAGCATTTTGAAGTGCAGTAGCTTGCTGGAAAGGTTTTTGCGAGAATACTACCTTTCTTATATATATGAGAAGTATAAATTTGAATGACAAGGCCAATAGAAACTAATATACTAACATATACTAACAGAAACTCGACTATTAGCAAGATGGCCTAGCACCAACCCTCTTTTTTTAAAAGTCCCCCAACAGCTGGTATGGATGCTGAATTAAAAAATATCTACACTTGGAAAAGCAACACAGCTTTCAAATTAAATTAAGAGAAGCTTGGATAAGTACTAGATACGAATCCAGCAACGATGTAAGTGGCTTATAGTTTTTACTTACAGGCGCCATGTTGCCTACAGAATCTGAGAGGTCGAAAGGACGAGCCAAAGGCAACGTGGTCTTTATGGGGATTTTAGGGGTCTGGGCCGGTCAAATTACCTCATGATGCCTGGGCACGAACGGCTTTCTCTCTACCGTAAATCCTCGAATTTTTTGAAATTTCTTTCTTTTCATAATATAAAAAATAATCTAAGTATAAAGTAACATTTGATTAGATCATTAACAAAAATATAAATTTTTCTGGTAATTCACTAAAATGCCAAAGGCAACCTTAGGAGTCGTAATTTAACAAATCAAGGAGGGGCTTATTCGAAGGGGGGCTTATTGAAAGTTTGTAGTTCTAGGGTGGGGGCTTATTCGAAGGGGGCTTTTTCGAGGGGGGGGGGCAATTCGAGGATTTACGGTATCTATTGAAACTCTATTTCTCTATTTGAAACCTCCTAGAACTCACGTCTTAATTTCCATGATAATTTTCTCTAGTTGTTTATAAAAACTTCTTAGGCAATGAGATTGAGACTGTTTGATATCGACTCAAAATTATATTCTCCTGGCCCTCATGCTTTATTTACACATAACAGTTATTTGCGTTTTGTATGTAGCTAAAAATTGTTAAATGTATAGAGTAACGATAAGTGAAAGTGTATACCCAAAATGCAAATATTGTTAGTTCCCTATGATAGCTTCACCAATCTGATGGGCTGTCAAGCAAACTGCACACGTATCTGATCACATGAACCAAACTTGTCACACAAAAACAAACAAACCCCTCTGCGGAGAACCGCTATTTACCATGACTCAATGCTTTAGATGTTAAGAGTTGTTTCTCCAGTCATTGATTTTTAATTTAAATGTTAAGAAAAAATTGCAAATGCTTGTATACAAATGCCTCTCACAGCTTCGTTCGAGCTGTCCCGATTTCTTCATTTGTGGTCTTGTAATACTGCTAATTCTTTCTAGTCCATTCGTTTGATTTTCCTTACCTAATCACTCTTGGTATTCTGTAATTTTCCTTGCTCGTTCCGCATTTTTGTATCACGTGTATTAGGTTAATCTTTGTATTATTGTGAGTAACTTCATACCTACGTCAATTATCAGCATGTTACGTAGATCGCCATAGCAACCCAGTATTTAAGGATATCACGCTACCCCACCCCGCTCGTCACTCAGTAGATTACACGCTTTTTTTATAAGGAACCACTTCATTAGGAACCTACAAGTAGAAGGCCGAAATATATAAAGAATTTATATTACTAAAAATGAAATCTCTACGGAACTTTTCGATTTGTAAAATTTTTATAACTGCAAGCATCAAGAACTAAAAACCCGGTTCCATTCATTTGCAGCCAATACTCCCATAGATTGTTCGTGTGTCAAGTGCATCATTGAGTAGTTTCCGTATATGCTGTCTCGCCCCTCTCTCTATTAAGTGTTAAGGCTAATTGATGTGCAGTGAAAATTAAGGAACTTTTAAGAAACTTTTGGTACTAAAATCTGATGATTTGAGGTCTACAGATAAGGAACTTTCGGAACTAGGCCTTGGGGTAGGTTCCTTATAAAAAAGCGTGTACTTCCTTTCACCATTTCATTTACCTATATGTATTGTTTTTAGTTCAGTATATATATGAGCCCCGTACCTCATCCTGGGGGTAAGAATTATGGAAAAGTAGCAGCAAGAGAAAACAGTTTAGGCATGCACCGTTTTAGGGGCAAGAAGCTTCTGAAATATTTTGCTCTTAGTCGTTTTGAGATAATTATAGGATATATATATATGTTTTGAAAGACCTCTGGGATAGTTCTTGAGAAGGATTATACCAATGTCACGCGTTAATTATTATGCCGTACTTATTACGGTATTCTCTCTTGTAGATTCCCAACTGTGTTAGGTATTTGTCACAAATTATTTCTTTGAAACTGTTGGAAATGCATCCGATGAGACCCAAAAATTGATATAGAAATGCAAGGTAAAGAGCTAAAAAATCGAAATCTCGAAATCTTCAGAGTAGTGAGTCTAGTAGATTTGCTTCAAGTATATTTCGTGCTCGAGAGAGGAGTATTTCTTTTCCTCCTGTGGACTTGTGCGAAGGAGACGGATGGCGGGAAGGGGAAACGCAAATTTCGAATACGAGTCTAGGGAAGTAATCAAGTCGTCATGTAGCCTGCGTCACAGACCAAAAACTTCCGTGAAGGCTAGTCGTCATGCTGCTTGCCTTCCTTCTTAAATCTAACAAACATCACATATGTGATGACAAGTCAGCACATTGGACAGGAACACGGCATGATAAGAGTTTGTTTGCAACTGTCATCCGTCCTTTTGTCCTTGTTTGCAGTTGTTGAGATCCATTTGCATTGGGAACGCCCAAGCACATGTGAGCTTCGGACTTTCTGTGCATTCCATCCAGTTCGGTTCTGCAGCAGCAGTCACGATGTTGAATAAAAACGCCATCTTGTTCTTGGCCGTTGGCTTTGCGTTGGTTTTTCAAACACGTATGTATTTTTTCCGTACTATTTACTAATTTTCTGTTCCATTGGCCACAGTCGGGGCAGTGGTTCTTGACGGAAGCAAAACCAGGCGAAATTCGTTTGACGATTTGTCTTATATCTTTGTGTGATTTAATAAACAGTGGTTTCTAAAAAGATTTTGGAATTTCTTGATATTTTGGGGCTTTTCAAGTTTGACATGCAAGTAGCTATTAAGCCACCCCCCTGCACAATATTTGTAACGAAATGCAACATCCCGCAAACCTAGGATTGGCAAACTTTGCTTCGCTTTACATTGTTTGTAGATGGAAAGTTGCAGGGTGGTTAATGTGTATCGAACAATTTGTAATGTCCCCAGGGGCGGATTTAAAAGGCAACGATTTGAGGGGGGGGGGGGTGGTGTTAGATTATGATCGGATTTTAGTGTCACGCCCTTCAGGTTCAAATAATAGTAACGCACATTTTCCAGTTCCTCGTTATAACTATAATTTCTTGGATATTTGCATTCTGTAACAAAAACTTTCAGCCGTAACTAGTTACACAATATTCAATTATACAATGTTCGATAATACGCATCGCTTTGAAGCGTTCTTCGATTTCAAGTAGTTTATTATATTGAAAGAAAAACTACAACCGACTCGACGAGAAGACAAGTAAGGAAGAAACTAGCGTCATTTCATCACTACTGACTACCAAATAAGCTTTTTACTGAATCAAAACAAAATTTACCGGAAAGCACAAAAATATCGTCCGTCCCTATATGTCCCCCCACACCCCCCGGTAAGTCGTAACTTTTTTGTAAGCCAAACCTTTCTACATATTCACTTCCATGGGAATGAGATCCTCTAGAGGATATAATAGTGGACTGTATCTAAATGAATTTGTCTTTGATACCCGAGGTACTTTGATCGTGGCGTGAGTTTGCAAAGACTAGCACAACCAATCCGCACCTTGTACCGTTTCCTGCTTCCCGTTTTCTTTGGCGGGGCAACTCACATTGCCACGATGAAAAGGTGTTGAAACAGGATCGGAAAGAGGCAGGAGCAACAACGAAAATGCCCCGTTGATGATCGCCAAAGAGTGTCCCCTTTGAGACTTCCTTCAAAGATTCAACTGATTTTTTGTTCTCGTGAATGATAGAAAAAGAGAGAGCGACTCTCGTGGTGCAAAGGTCGTGAAGCGAAGAAAATAAAAGCAGCGAGATCGTTCTCTAATATTTTCTGCAAAGCCAACAATCTTAGACAATTACTAAAGACTTCCCTAAACAATGACTTAAATTCCTCAACATCCCTACCTACGCCTCGAATCTCTTAAGCCTGAAATACACAATCAGTTTTTCCGTCAGCTTTTGCTCATCTGTCAAAACATATGACTTTTTTTTGACTGAGAAGGCAAAACCGTCAGTTTTTTCTCAAAGGCCTGACGTGCTTAAAGCGTAGTTTACACGAGCAAGTTTTCTATGACAATTTTTAATTGACAATTTTTTTTTGCTCGTGTAGATGAGGTCAATTTGAGCTCATATGACAATTTTTCATATGACAAGTGTACTTTTTCAAAAGCTGGCATGCCAGCTTTTATTTGCCATATGAAAAATTGACATATGTGAAACTTGCTCGTGTATAAGCTTTGACAAGTCGCCCTCAGACCTCGCATGACACAACGCAAGCATTTTTCGCGCCAATTATTTTTCGTTGCAATTGCCGCCAGACTGATTTGGACAGATCAAGCCACATCTACATTGTAACATAGTCACAAGAAGGAGGACTCAAACTTTGGGGTCAAAACTTTTTCCGAGTCTTCATTCACTCCTGTTCACACGGTGACGCTACGCTCCAACAGCGCTCCCATAATCTATTGTCTTTAATGCAGTAGCCTGGCAATGTAGAAGCTGTCATTTCGAAACAGAGGTTCCGGAGCGAAACCGTATTTTTCCAAGCCGGAAAAGAGTGGTAATTAAAACAAAACCTTGTCAACGGATTATCTACGACGTATTTAGAATGTGCATAAAGGGCAAACCTCAGATAGACAATCGGTTCAACTTGCTTCACCTTTAAAAGCTTCCTGAATGTAGCCATTGTTTTACTCATGTGGACCTCTGCAAACTCCTCCTTTTCGTTTTGAAATTGTGACAATAGTAATTGCAGCTCTGTATCGCTTTCAATCCGAAAACTGAAAAATTAATAAATTTCAACTGATCTTTTAAACGAAGATAAAAATATTTGGGACAAACTGACAGGAAAAAGCCGATCGTTTATCTCAGCCTGTCTGTTAGGACGGGGGTTAACTTAGTAACACCAACAATCACCTTGTGGACCCCCGGGATTTGCACCAAGATTTTTCCCCAAACATCTCACTGAGCTACGATCAACAAGCCTGCCAGGAAAAAATGTCCCGTTCGTTGGATCACAAACTAAGCCTTACTCCGCGCCTTACTCCGACTTGCTTAATCATATTTGCATTCTAACAAAAATGTGGGCCAATACGACCTACTTACTTCGCTCTAATTGGGATTTTATCACTACTGTGAGCAGTGAATGGTTTTTGATAATACTACTAGCCTGCAATTTTAATGTTATATTTACTTCCTTTCAGCCGCTTTTAGCAATTTAGAAATTTCGTAAAATGGTTCAAGGCTGTTTCTAAGGAAAAAGGACCTTTTAGGAAGCAGGATGTAAACAAAGGGTACAATGGCAACAACCATACGTACAGGATTGAGCCCCCTAGCTCAACACCCCTGCATCTACTACAGAATCTATCTCATATATAAGGGCATGCTTAACGATCAGTTCCCCTTTGCTTACAGATTCACAGATTTGCATCGATCGCCAAGATGTTGTACTGGTGTATGAGGTGGCCAACAATGCACCGAATCAGTTTGAAACGGTGAAAGAGGCATTTCAACAGCTTGCCTGGTTATTAAAGCCGGAGAATCATGACTGCACGAGACTCGGTATTGTACTCGCATGGAAACAGGCTGATGTTTTGGTCGAACTCAATTGCACGTATGGCGTCGCACAGTGCTACAAGGGAGCATTAGAGAAAATCGAGGGCCTGTCCAAGCAAGAGAAGAGCTCAGGGAAGCAAGTTGCTATGTATAAGAAGGAGACTTTGGTTTCAGCTATTCAAACTGCGAATCAAATGCTGGAGCCAGGTAGGTTTTGGGTGCTGATGTATCAAAAAAGTATTTGTTTCATTACGCATTTAGTATTTAGTAGAACTATTAGGTTTACAGCTAAAAAGTTATGCTAAAAATGCCTTTTTATGTCTGTTTTATGCTTTCTTTACTGTTTTCTTACATTGTACATGCAGCTGTGTAAGTTGGTACACATCTGATGAACGTACCTAGAGCACAACAGAAATAAGTAATTTGAGTATCGGGTGAACTGGCATCAAAAAAGCTTTCCCAAAGTTCGTTTCCGGTTTTTTTATTTATGGTCGATTTTCGGAGACGAAAGAATGCTATGCTCCACATCACGGTTTCTTCCAGGCACCGCGGAGCGTTGAGAAAAGTGGGCGGGGGGTTCTAAAAGAGTTGGGGGGCTAAAACCATTTTTAAAAGGCTTTATTGGTAGTTTGTTACTTAATATTTCGCATTTTTTGCAAAAGCCCCCTCAGCCCCCCCCCCCCCCCTGCTCCGTGGTGCCTGTCTTCTGCGCTCAAGAGTCTAGATATCTCTTTTCAGGAAGCCCAGGAACAAGATTCGGCGTCGGGAAATCTGTAATCCTGGTCCTGAATAATGGTCCGGCGTATGACAATTTGCCTACTGAAGACGCAGTGAAGCAAATTCATGATGACGGCATTACACTGTACGTCTTGGCGGTTGCGGAGGGCAAGAAGGAGCACTTGGACCACATCGCCATTGATGACCGACACGTGTACAGGACAGACGACAAAGACAGCGCGACCCGCGCCCTGAAGCTGATCAGCAACCTTATAACTGGATCATTTAAAATGCGTAAGGATTTCTTGGTTATTTAAATGGACTTAGAGTGCTGGCAAATCTATGAAAAATGCAACGCAGTCATAAATGAAGTGAAATGCTCCCTAACCTTACTAGGATTCAAGAAAAGAACCTCAGAATCTAAATCATATGTACATTTGATCCTTGCAAGGAATTTGAATACAACCTGAATTTTCACTGCATTATATACAATATTCGGTATTACACACGAGTTGGTTATAATCTTATGAAGCATGCATCGTTAGAAATTCTGCCAATGTTAAGCAAAGGATGACAGAGATTAATTCTGATGTCACCCACGAATTTTCCAATGTTCAATTTCATGGTGTCACCGGTACGATAGCCACGATCACCTCACGGCCCCCACGTGACATTAAATATTTGAATATCATATCCACATACGTTTGAAGAACAGAGTTTCAACGCGAAATATTGATTATATTTTCTCCTTGGCATGCTAAAGTTCAGCAATATGAAATGGGATTCTGAAGTCACTTTGAAAAATAGGTTGCTAAGAATGGACTTCACAGAAATCTGCATTATTCTATTCCTCGAAATACCCACAAAACGACATTGTCAGCAGCATATTAATACCAAATCTAGACTTTTCACACTTGAATTTAATTTACCCGAGTTCAATGTGAAAGCTGTCTGTTTCTAAGCATGGTGGGAATCATGGCCTAATTTTCAAAACGATTCTTGTTTTAGTTGGAGAAAGCGTTTCATTTGAAGCTCCTTTACAGATTGCCAAAATAGGTAAGTGCAATGTTCTCTTATCTAGTTTATGTTTTGTATCGTTTGATCTAGTGAACAAGGACTCAGCGAAACTATATGAGCTCAACACTTACTAATAAAGTTATCAATAAACATCTCGAATGGATAGCCAAATGCTAGAGGAATCTTTTTATGCCAGATTTTTTTATTGGTCTGTGATCAATGAAGTCCAAGGCCATGTGGCACTATGTTGAAACTTGTAGCAAAATGTGTTCACTATTGGTCATCTATTACTTATCCGAGTTAACTTTAGGTCATCTGACAAATTAGTGTGAGAATTCTCAAAGTCTCTTACTTAGGCTTTTGCATGAATACTACTTTTCAAGCTTTCTCCTCTCGCGTTTACAAACTGTGCGTTGGTATGATGCACTCGATACACCAAGCTGAATCACATAAAGCGAAGCATCTAATGAATTCAGTAATTTCTAATTGTCAGCTTCCTAAACGGCCTATTGTCAATCTTCTGTTTTCAGAGGCTGATGACCAGTTCGAAGCTCTGAGCGTATTGCTTGGTAAGTGTTTAGATCTACTACTACGATGTTGCTATTCATTTCTTACCTCGCTCTCATTACGAAGTCGCTCTCCCTAACGAGGCTGGAGGCAGAATTTAGTTTGCCAAAGTGTCATCAATGTCAAGTAAGCCAGCTTCACGGCTAAAAACTGAAGTTTCCATAGACAGAATGGCTGCATGGGCGTGTCCGTTAGTAGGCATCCAGCAGAGCTATTTTACAATTTACCTTTATGAAAAACTTGCTTAGAAAGAAACTGTAAACTGGCTTCGCCTTAAATGCTAACAAAGGAACCTTTATCTTCAAGACCGAAAAGGAAAATAACCATGCCTAAAATTTGTGTAAATGCCTAAAGCTTTGCCAAGCACAAGTTAAAGTCCTGCGTTTCGTACAATTTTATTTTGCATTTCTACAAGCTAAAGTTATTTATTCGTTTTAGCCGACTCAAAATCGAACTTGTGCAGGGAGAAGGTTGACATTGGTTTTGTTATGGATTCTTCAAGGAGCATCAAAAAGTATTATTCCAAAGAAAAATTCTTTGTGCAAAGAGTTGCTGCTGTTGTTGGACTTGAAAAAGGATCAAGAGCTGGTGTCGTGCTTTTCAGCTCGGGGGATTACGTGAAGATGGTGATTCCCTTTGATAAACAATACACTCTGACCAAATTTAGACAAGAGGTTGAAGGTCTGCCTCTCTATGGGTATCAAACTCGTATTGACAAGGCCTTGAATGTTGCCGGGAGAGATCTGTTCTCCGAGAAGAACGGAGATCAGCCGAAGGTGAAAGACATTCTGATTCTCATCACAGATGGCAAACAGACGCCACCAGCCGGTGACTATGACGGAAAAACGGAAATCGTGGCTGAACCAGGAGAGGTGGCAAGGGGCCTTCGAAATAGAAATATCTCTATATACGCCGTTGGTGTTGGCGGTGGGGTGAACAGGACACAGCTGGAGCGAATAACAGGGGACCCCAACAAGGTGTTCATGCTAAAGCGATTCAGTGAGCTCATCACCGACGAATTTGTCAGGAATTTAACACAATATGCATGCAAAGCAGCGGAGATAAGTACGTAAAATAATCAAAGTCTTTATCACATGGTAACCTAGAAGGGGAGTTGGTAGCCTTGAGTTCCAAAACTGCTGATGGAAAATGATGGTCTCATTTCTCAATAACTGACCAAATGCTGTTTTTGGTAAATTTGTTAATAGGGTGAATTTACTGAGAATCAACTACTAACAGAAAGCAAGACGGAGGAAGAATAACAGAGGAAATACATTTCTAATGATTGAGCACTTGCAATAAGCGTGTAAAAACTGTGTAGCCACGCAGGAAGACATTTTTCTATAAATTAGACGATACCCTCATGGTTACTTGCCTAATAAAGAGTTTCTTAAGATGTCTTTGATTCATATTTTTCAACAAGGTTCTGCTCACACCTACCCATCAAACACTAATTGGTCACATTAGAAGGATAGACTATATCAGGAAATCTACATCTTTAATCATTCCTTCAGTAGGGGTAAGACGCGAAAACGAATAATACAATGTCAAAAATAGTTTTAGGCCTTGCCAAGTAGCTTGAAAAACACTACACACAGAGGAGTAACTAGCATTTTGTTTGGGGGGGGGGGGTAGTGTACATAAGATTTTGCCCGACATTTTCGTCACAGCCCGACTAAAATGTTATGAGATTTGTTTTACGCCCCTGACTACACACAGAAAATCAATATATTGCTCTTCCTTATGGTAAGGAATTCAGTTGCTTGTAAAGCAGTGCAGCCAATCACATGATCGTATCCAGTCTAAACCAAAAAGTCGTAAGCAAATGGATTTGATTTCAAATCAATTCAGTCCTGTCGAATTGTTTTCCCACAGAAACTGCTACGCCAGCCGTGGTGACATTCACAAATGCAACCAGTACAGTACCAGCAACAACACAAGCTGCTGTGACCACTACGGAGGCTAAAAAGGATTGCAAATGCAAGGACTGCAAAAGTTGCGGTGAGTTTCCTGCAGCTTCGACAAGCCTTTGAGAATCGAACAATGCAATCACGAAATTATTGTGATTCACTTTGATTGACGTGATTTTTGTTAGGTGATTAACATGACACTATAGAGCATGGGGATGTCAAATCTCGATATGATAGGTAGATTGACATGAACTGGATTTGTCTAATCGTCATTTCCCAATCACATTGCTGTGAAATACTTCCTTGATACTTCCTTGAAGGCTAACAAAGGCTCTTAGAACTTCCAAACAGTTTTAAAAGTCTGCCAAGCATATTTTATCAGATGGATGACTTGAACTTTTCGTTGTGGTTGAGGCCCTTTTCCGATTGTAGTCATTAAGAATCAGTTTGCCATTTTTCGACACTAAGAAACATTTTAAGTTTCGAAAACCACAATCCTCGGGCCTAGCAATCTTAATTACATGCATTGTGACTGGCCCAACACTTCAAAATCAAAATGCAGTATTGCAAGCCATTAGCGACGCCTTTATCAATCGTCGTTCTTATGTATCTTTATTTGTTCTCTAGGGTGTGGCGGGGATTGTGGGTGCAAAAGAGGGTGCGAGAAGCCAGCTATTTACCTGAATGTCTTCAATGGTGCAAACGTAAGTGTATCAGTAAGGATTCTGTGGTTCTTTGCTAGCGTGAGATGAAAGGCCTAAGGCAAGTAAGACAACAGCGTAGTCGATAGATCAATGTATTCTCAATCTGTTCCAAATAAGACTGACTTAATGGTCACGAAACACACTGAATATAACACTGAATATAATTGGAGATGACAATCAACAGTAATACGTCACTCTACAACAATGAACGTGATCACAATAACGGAAACGACCCATAGGGAAAAGACAATACATGCTTGTTAGCAAGATTAAGATCAATCACAGACACTGCACGCAACACAACTAATTAACAAAACCCTAACACGTTACATATCATCTATACTTCTACGTACCAGTCTATATCATGCCTATTTCACGACACGATACGTGCGAATTATTGTCCATGAACAATAGTTTTATCTTCCGTATGTTAAACGCTGCAGTATCTATATAGGCACTACTGGTACAGCATTAAGGCGCATGGTACTCCATGGCCACCAATAAAAGCTCAAAGCCCATTTTGCATATTGTGTGGATATTGCTGTGAAACTAATAAACATAACCATATAGGCCCATTTCCATAAGACTTACGCGTTCCTTGTCCACCATCTTCTCGCGATCAATAAATGAGGGGCTTAATAATGTTTAATAATGCCTAATAGTGTTTTGCTTTGGGGTTCAGGCTCTTTACCATTCTTGTACCAAGTGATCAATTTGAGGCAATTGCAATCAGCATAATTCTAAGCCCTTCAATGCTTGCCAAGAGTAAAAGATCACCATCAGCAAGAAATGCACACCTTCTAACTAAAGAAATCAAGTTTCTTGCATCATTTGTAAGTTAAATTTCCCTCTTTCCACTAGAGCAACAATGTTGTGGTGCAGGGTTCGAAGGTTTCTCAGACTGCCCAGAGGAGCTCTTTAATCGACTTTGGACAAGGGAACGTTCACCCAAAACTGATGGCAGGAGGCAGCTTTAAGAACAAAACAATCGATGAGATTAAACAGCTTTTGAAGGTACGTACTCGTAACCAATAGTCGCTCTTTTACAAACAGGTAGATAGCTGGGAAACACACATTGAAGAGTAAAATGCAGTCGCTTAAAGAACCTTTTATCCTTCCAGTTCAAAGGGTCCATGTTAGCTAGCATCGCGAATGGTTATAGAAAAGGTGTGCTTTAAAAAAAGCAAGCTGGAACATAAATTGCACCCCGGAATAATGGATTATTGGTGAATTTATACAACCGTAGCTTCTTTGGAGTGACGTAATCTGCAGTTCTAGCGTGTCGAATACACCAATACGATCGACCATTCCAGTTTCAAAAAATATTGAAGACGTATTTAAGATGCCCTTTTTAAATTTTTAAAGCCGACACAAATAAGTAGCAGTTTCTTTACGAGTCATAACTTGCCTTATTCCAAATATTTTGAATTCAGTAGAAATTGATTTAAGTATTTATAATAACAACTTCCCCTACTTGTTCTTGATGCATAGATTTATTGAAATTCTAACATAAGTGGTCATAAAAACGACAGAAGAGGTATTTTATGAACATTCCAAGCGATGCAGTGTTAAGATGGAAAACCTCCTAGTGTGCTAACGTGGTTCAGCCTCTTTCAGATATGGCTTCCGTATCAAAACAAAGCAAACGAGGCTGTTGCAGAGCTGTTGCGCCGAAGTATGCAAAAGAGGAGGAAGAGATCTCTTTAATTTTCTAACAAATAGTTTCTAGAGCTTTTCGTAACAACGATTTACTAATTTTGATTTTTGTTATGATCCAAGTCGGTTTTATGGAAGCATAGATAAGGACCACAAGAAAGAGAAGCCTTCTATTCCAAGAATTAGTTTAGCTTTTCCAACTTTCTAACTGATTGTCACTAGTATGAATTTGTTTCCACGTTGACTTCAAGCGGCCTAACTGAGACTTAATTTGCCCCTGATCACAGTGATAATATCTTTCACATGGCCAATCTCTGTTACCAATTTCAAACTTAACTCTCTGCGAGTGTCAAAGCCAGCTTTTTGCTAATTGTGTGCCACATTTTTGCCATGATTTACAGTATTCTTTTTTAATTTTTGCTGTATAATCAATTATAGAAAAGAATTAATATTATGAAAAAGATCTCATTTCTGAAAAATTCTTTACCTTAGAAAGTTGCTAAGATGGAAACTTAAAGGATGAACTGAATTATCCATTAATCATTTTGTACTAAAATTTCAACCAATGATATCTCTCCATTTGCCTTAAACTCAAAATCTCGCAACAATAATCACAATTATCGCTTAGGTTTTCTAGTTTTTCCAAGCTTCTCTTTCCTCTTCTTTACATGCTTTGGCATTTTACTCTTTCTTCTTTCCCTGTTATGTTCTTTGATCATCTTCTTGTGCTCTTTCCTTGACATCTCTTCTGCTTCTTCATTCTCATCGCTAGGCTTGGTATCCCCATCAGAAGACACATCTTCATCAGACTCTTCCTCTTCTTCTTCCATTTTGCTATCATCATCATTCTCTGTTTTCAATATACTAGGCTGATCTTTGGCTCCTGTTAGATCTTGCTTCAATCCAGTTACCATCGGGTAGTAAACATCTTCTGCAGTGCCATCTAAGGTCTTCAAGGCATCACGCTCAAAATCAATCACTTCATCTAGAGTTCTTGGGATGAATGCGTTTTTGAAGACCTCTTCATCCACCAAGTCCCGCTGTGTCACATCATCTACGCTTCGATTTACCGCTTTCTCTTGGATCTTTTCAAGATATTCCTCTATATTGGTATCATTTATTGTAGGGTCTGTCACAAACTCAAACAGCTCTTTCACTGTCATTGTATTTACATAGCGTTTTCTGAAAAAATCGTTGATATTTGTGCAATCTTTCCTTAGAAATGACAGGGCGGCTGGATGGTCGTGTTCGACTGATTGGGAAACATCAATTACATAGAGCTTGTCAATGACCTGGTTAAAAAGCATGTTGAACTCGCTCAAATCTGCATGAACTAACTTGCATTTCCAATACAGATCTCTCACTAGTCGCACACATTGCATATAAAGCTCTCTTGCCTTTGACTCGGATATAACACAGTCTTTCAGAAGCGGAGCTGGCCAACCATTACAGCCAATGAAATCCATAACGAGGACATGACTTCGCAGCAAATATGGCTCCGGACAGGGCATACCATTATTAAACATCCGTGTTAAGTTTCGCATCTCTTTTTCTGCCCAGGTTTTCACCATCTTTCGGGGATTACTCTTGCAATATCCATGTCTAAACCTGAACTCCCCAGTTACATACTTGTCGCGGTCCTTGAAGGTTAATATAGAGGTCTTGTAAACTTTAACAGCTCTGTCTTCACCATTAGGCCCAGTGGCATGATAAACATTAGCCTCCTTACCAGTACTGATACAGCCATCTATACTTTTTATAAAACCTCTGTTTAGCAGTTTGAACAAAATCATCTTCGTTCTGGGGTCCAAAACTTGCTCAACAGTTGCTCTGTCGGCTTTGTCTTTTGTACGCCTTTCAGATTCTTTCTTGGTGCCACCCTGCGACAAACTTCCGCCTTCTCTTGGACCAGTGAATTCACTGACACTTATCTTATTCAAGAACTTGCCAAACTGTTTCTCCTGTGGTTGCAAAGTAGCTTTCAGTCTGTTCTGGGTGGTTCCACTTTTATTGACAACACCAGTTGTGATGTTGCCAGTTCTAAACCCGTAGTCGTCCTCCCAGTCGTCATACTCGTCATCATCATCATATTCATCATCATCATTATATGCTGACCAGTCACATTCCTGTAAAGCAAGATCAATATTGATCAATCAAGAACTCCTAAGCAAATGCCCAACAACAACAAGACGTTGGGTAAACAAAGAGTGTCTCCAATTTTTTTTATTTGCTCTGGTCCGTCTTTTATACCCAACTACAGCTGCGGGAGGGTGGAAAAATTGTTTGCCAATTTTTGACATGATATAATTTCGAGAAGCGGATGAATTTAAGAAATCTGAGACACTCTTTGGTAGCTTAGGATCTGCACTTCCTGCTGGTATAAGTAATATTTTATTACTTCAAACGCCAGGGTACAAAATAGCTTTTTTAAGGTGGTACACTTTTTTGAGCAATAAATTCGCTTGAAAAATATAATTAAACATTATTTGCCAATAATTTTGATCTGGCTGGATACGCCACAGTCTTGTTGCATCGAATGATATATAGTTTACCCAGATTCCATGAACAGTTTGGCCTTTAGGAAGGAAAAACGTTTACCGTAACCTTAATCTGACGAAAACAACAAAGAGTAGCTGGTGTTCAATAAACCTTAATCAGTAGATACAGAATTGGAATAGGTAAAAAACTATCCTGGATTTTGTATGCTCGTCAACCGGTTAACCAAAGTTGATGGTAGCGAAAGAACGAAATGTACAGCCTCCAAATGACCAACCTTTTCTTTCAAAACTTTGTCTTCATTCTGCAGCAAATGTTTTGGTTTTTCCGCTTTTTCAACCCCGATGTCTTCGTCTGCATCCATAAAACGTGCTTCGTCGAGATCCGCCATGATTTTGGTTCGTATCGAGTTGTTGCTGCTGTTGGAGATGTTGAAAAGGAGGCCTTCTCCATGACAACGAATGTGCTTTCTTGCAACCAGATATTGAAATTTCCTTCAAGTCTGCTTTGGTTTTATTGCCTTCATGGCGAGACCAAAATATTATACACCAACTGAAGTAAGCGTTCATAACACTCTGAAAGACTTGTGGGTGTCTTTCTTAGGGAAGGTCTATGATTTAACGCCACTCTGCCAAAAGCACGTTGGTATGTTGTTTATCAATTATTGTGCCTAAATTGTTTCGCTTATAAGTATACCGGCATAGACAACTGACAAACGAAGCTATAAATAATTTTGAGTGGAAGGGAAGTTCTCGGGCTCAGATGAAAGTCTTATCAGTTGCAGTAGTTCCAACCTAATGTTAAACATAAACTTAATTAATGGAAAATATAAAAGAAACATTTTCTAAGAAGGAAGGAATTTAGATCATTAATTGCTAGCACCCATTTGTAGCTGCCTTTAGAAGGATCCAAACATTTGATAAAAATCAATGAAAATTGCCTAATCATACACTATACCTTTCATGTTTAGCTTCAATAATGTAAGTAAGGTAATGAAAAGCCTCTCCATATTCATTGTCTGTAATATAAAGTGAGGTGTAGTAAGATGTTCTGAATAAGTGCTTGGTCTGAAAATAAATGCCAAAACCGTGAAATAGGTAGATTATGAACTAAGAACTTTTTGCAGGTGATGTTTTGTTGAAGCCAATTGTAGCTGCAGGAGGATCTGATATTTCACATTGGTTTGATACTAAAACAAAAGATGTAAGTTCTTTGCTAACTTTTTCAAATTTTACCTGATGCCAAAAATTGTTATAGAGAAACAAAAAGGGATACACTTTTCCAGTTTGATTTTCATTTTGAACTGAGTAAAAGAGTTTTTTTCTTTTGTCTTTTCTTTTGCCTTTTCTTTTTAAAAAAGCTAGCTTTATCATTACACCTCATTTTCATCCTGTGATCTTCAATCAATTACAAACACTGCAACTTTGCTTTTAACTCCTAGCAAAGTGTTCTTTTTAGCCAAAGTTTTTGCATCATCCTGTGATTCTAATCATAGCTGGTTTGTTGCTTGAGATCTCCCTTTTTTCTCAGCAGATAAGAACATGTGCTGATCCAAAGACAAAATGTACTTTCTCCTACACACCCATGGGCAGATTCATTCACATTCCACCAAGATGCCCAAGAACAGACTGGGCAAATGACTTTGGAAGGCCTTGGTGGAAAGATGATAACTACTGCATTGGACTTCTTTCAAGAAAAACAAGACAAATTCGAATAATAAACACATTGACCTCTCAAGAACAAACTTTGGAGGTAAAAGCACCTTCAGTGTAATTGCAATATGAGAACTTCAGCTTGTAGTCAAATCAGATTCCATTGTTTCCAAGGCTAATAGTCTATGATATACTGGTTTAAACTCAAAATCAAACTTTGCCAATAATGTGCTACTTCCCCACCTCAAACCTCTTCTCTGCTATAGAAGCTTGACAACTTGCCTTAAGCAGATAGTCAATTCTTCCCATTACATCTGCAGTTTTCTTTGTCAGTCTAGGCAAACATCTCTTTTCCCTACAAATATATCGTCTTGCAGAACAATTCATTTCCTTGAAAGAGGAATGGGCTTTTGATAAAACATACCTATGTTCAAGGAAACATTTACTAATGGACAACATAACATGGACATTATCTTTCAGGTTTGTTCAGAGGAAATAATGTCTGAAATCTTAGAGAGATACTTGGTATACAATGCCCATGCTGCGAGTTATACCTGGAAGTACAATGGAGAGAACCTGGCTATGCATCGAACTCTTGAGGCCAACAATGTTATAGATGAGAGTGAGGAGTTTTACAAGCTGGGCATGGATGAGGACCTATTCCTACCTGCCCTGCATTTGTATTTCAATGATGATTTGACTGAACAGTGAAAGGTCTTTGCACAAACATTTGGTTACTAAAGGTTAACCTTGTATAATAAACAATTTTCATGCTATAAGGTATATTCTGTCCTAGTTTAATTTTTTGCTTTGTCAAAAATTGTACTGATAAGGTAGGGTGCAAAGGTCCTATAATAGGAAAACAAAGAAGGTATTTAAGTATTGAGCAACTTTGCAATCTCAACATTTGGTGATGAAGAACCAAATACCAGGTTGTAGTGAAAAGAGAGAGCATTTAACTGTCAAACCTGGAGAGTAGAGATTTTCCAAAATTAGTTCAAAACCATTGAGGATTTCCACATATGCAAAATTTCACAATGAAAAAATCAACTAGGTTGGTAAAAGCAATTACCTCATTGGGCTCCACCTGAATCTTCGTCATGCTTTAGTCTACATTGTGCATGACAGAACCATAGCTATCAGGCATTCCGCTAAGTAGCACATGCTCCAGATTGAATCTGGTCCCAATGATGAACAAAATAACATATTGTCATAAATCATTGTCACAGAGGCACTAGCTTAAAAATACTAGGTGTACATTTCTGTACCATTTACCATACATGCCGCAAAAAAGAAATTCACCGAAGCCAAAGAAGACATCTAACTTTGATGTTGAAAAAAACTTGATTGCACCATTATTTAACTACAATGACTAAATTTTACAAAAAATTCAATATGAAAAAATAAATAGCTATAACAAGAAAATGTATCAAGACAAACAATATCCATTAACAGCCAAAGGCCTATACAATTTGAATCTTTTACTTGAATTGAAGGTAAAATGATTGCTGTATTATATCTACCCCCTACAAGATAAATTGCATGATTTGGAGTCCAGGTTGCTATTTTGAACCATGCAATTATTGCCTAATATGGATGCGAAGCATTATGGAGCACGGTATCCAAGCGGTGGAGCTGTAACTATGGCTATTTATATTGAAGATGCAAATGATAAAAGCCATTGATAATATAATTTATCAATATTCTAAGAAATTTATAATTGAAAGACAATCCCATTCTGAGCAAATTAACATTTCCTAGCAAATGAATATCTGCTAACGTTATTGTAATAGCACTTAATTTTGTTTCTTTAAAAACCTTGCTAGAACAACAACGAAGAAAATTATTAACAACTTGCAAATATAAACTCGAGCATTGCCTTGGTTGAAATTTAAGAAAAACAGTGAAAATTTGCTTCTAGCATAACAATTTATTACTCGAAAGACTGCGCAACAAGGACTAAGATAATGCTTTTGAAAAGATCCTTCTTGTCAACAAACAAAACGGACCAAACAAAAGATCAACGTTAAGATATGCCCCTGTAATAAGGTACAGTTTTGTGAGCTTCATATAGATCTACAATATATAGATAGATTTAAATACATCAAGTAGACATTGATTCTAGCGCATCGACTAGGCCATTAAGGAACGCACAAAGTCTGGCGAACGACATTCCATGCCTAGTCGTTGCCTCTTATCGATCATATTTCTGGCTTTTCCAATCATGGGACAGAGGCTGATAAGTGTTGGGCGTGGCCGCATAATTCAACTGTTGATACATGCGCGGATCACCTGCAACTGAACCATTTACATCTTTGGCCTGGTCCCCGGCTTCTGCATAGACAGGTGGGTTTTCTTCGATTTCACGATAAACTGGGCTGCTAGGGGTCTGGGACTCTTCTAGTTCCCGGTACACTGGCTGCTCCGCAGGGCTCATATAGACCTGCTCACCGCCTTCAAGTTCACGGTATACGGGTTGCTCTCCAGACTCAAGTTCTTTACCGACCCGGCCTGAGATGGGTATGTTTGTATTATACAAAGGGTTGCCAATCGGCTTGCTTGCAATATCATTTGGCCTGCCCATTGCGTCATAAGTATGTTCATAGACAGGACTGGCGGGGCTTTCCAGTTCGTGTCTCCCGTTCAGATCTGAAACGAGCAGAAGAGAGATCGTCAACAAAGCACAAGCGCCAAATCGTTTAATCGGCTCACATGGCCTAAAGCCTGGTTTCCATAAGAAAACTTTCTATCTTGATCGCTGAAACCGGTCAAAAATCAGTCACGGCAGACGACAAAGAGCAGTTTCTAGTAATACGCACAGATCGCAATTTTGCCAGCTATATGCACACAACAGCTCTGTATCATATCAAAGCATTGACGACATATTAGGGGCGAAAAGAGTGCAAAAGAACTGTCAAAAAGCTTAGTCAGTTATTGGCAAAGTGTGCGAAATCACGAGAATAAAGTTACAAACCTAAAAAGCAGACAGTGATGAAGCTTTAAATTTATATCTCTTAGATTTGTTAGGTTTGGTAATCGTAACTATCAACACCATGAACTGCTTTTGAAACTGGAAAATCCTTCGAGTGGCTATGGGAATTGTTAGAGTTAGGAAACCCATAAGGACATTAACTCAGGAAACAATAACTTGATCTAAAAACCAGTGCCAAAGGTCTAAAACAAAGGTTTCAACCATACCATGCATGGCTTTATTTCGCTACCAAGCGAACAATGTCAAAACAAGTGCTAACTATAAATTTGCATCATCAAGATTTCAGTTTTAATGAGCACCACAAGGGTAGTTTCCATTCCTTTTTGGCCTATAGAGTCCCCTTTCTTCCAATGTGATGTACTGATGGAGACGTAAAAGGTTTAGAACTTGAAGCAGCAGCTTTCTGCTAGGTCATTGAACGGCCACGGAACACGGTTATCGATGAGAAACAATCGCTCTTAGCGGGGCAGTTAATGCTTGAACGCAGGACACGTGTGACTTTGTTGTAAATCGATTATTTAGAGCTTGAGATGGAAAATCAGTCATGTTGTCTTTTTGATATTTTATATACAACAAAACAGAACATATTTACCAAACGTGCGATTTTAACCCGTGCTAAACTCAACTCCTAAAAGAATGTCTAATTTAATATTATTGTATAAGTGCATAATTGGTCCTGTCACATGACAGCTTATTATGTGACCTCGAACCAGGGGGTTGCCTATCCAATAGTCTTGAAGGACACGTGTAGGTCATTGCACTTTCCCTGCAGCTTTTCTAACCGAAGAAAACAGGACACAATTCGTGTTAGCCAAAACAATGCGTTTTGAAAATGAGCATGTGGCTATCCACACATTAAACTTACCCAATAAATGCAAAGAAAACTCACCTTGGAATTTCAGTGATGCGGAGGAGCGGCACGCTTCGGTTGAATCCCTAAAAGAAATATCCTCTGTTGAGATAGGAAAGGAAAAACAAGGACAGACAAAATTGAAGAAAGATCTTATTAAGCAAACTATTTCTGTTTAAAAAGAAAGATTGTAGTTGGTCAACCAGTTTAAATTTAAACTGGTGCCTTTAGTGCCGAATGGTGCAGTAGGTGAAGAACAATGTATGTATGTATGTATGTTCCTTTTTGCTTCAAAATGTAATTTAATAGGTTAACACAAACAGAGCGCAAAAAAGCTATGAAACAAGACACTGATAAGTAAGGAAAGTAATAAATTTCCTGAGTAAGAAAACTTGGAAGAGATGTGTATGCTATAAAAATCCCTTGGTCGTAGCTGCCCTTGGCCCTTGATTTTCTCTCATCTACTATTAAGCAAAGAAAATTTTTGACCCACAAACCAATAAATCGTTTGGCTTTGGTAAACTGAATAAAAAACAATTATTCCATGTCTGGCCCACTGAGAAGGGTCAAGATTGGCAGATAAATCCATGCACCCATAAATATAAAAAAAGGTCTATGGGTGCAGATGACAGCAAATACCCTTGGATTTTTTGCCATGGCCTTCAAAACATTATAGATAACAAATCCGCCGCATTTACACACTTCCTCTACGTCCCATCTTCCGCGTGCTATGTTGCAAGTGTATAAAATCCCGTAATAGCAACAGACACCCTCGGAATCTCCACTGAGAACAGCATACTCTTAAAACATCCTACTTGATTCGATCACTCGGCCCTCAATTCATTGAAAAAGAAACCTACTTGCGACCCTGCCTCCGCCTCCGCAGGTATATCAATGCAGCTACTAAGATAATCAGGAGAATGAATCCAATGCACAATCCTGCAGCAAGGCCAGCTTGTGATTGTTTACCGGCAGTCATCGCTTTGTTTTCCTTGTTCAAAACTCCAGTGGTGGATACCACGCCTTTTGAGCTTCGCACCAACGTTACCTACGGTTAATAGTAACACATAAAGTAAGTCCTTGTTCATCAATGCATTTCGCTTGATGGTACGAGGTGCCAGTAATAAACACAAAAAGGTTCATAGTGTCATAGGGTCGTATTCATAACATGCTGGAGAGAGATTAGTTAATGATTTATCCAGTTAACTTGACTTGTAAGAGAACGCAGATAGTGAGCAACTCGTTTATTCACTGGCTAATTATGCAAGCGAACGGAGGATGGATGAATGTGAGGCTATTATATACAGCCCTACTACACCATAACAAATCTGGCTTTTTTAATGTTCTACGATAACGGCAAACAATGAAAGTTTTACAGATTTGATCTGGGGACCCTGTGCACCAGTTGTGGTGATTCTACGAAAGCAGTTTCTGTGAAAACGTAGTTAAACTAACAGCACCTACCTTGGTCGGGGAAGTCCTTTGGTTTGTTGACTGTGTTGCTGAAAAAAGGTTTATAATGATAATTTCTTTTACAGTCAAGATTAAACTAAGCTTTAAAATCTCGCAAACCAAAGTCAATTTTAATTGGCTTTCCCGTGTTTTATTAGAAGAATTACATAACGCGATACATATAAATATCTAAAAAGAAGATGCATCAGTGCAGGTAAAAAGAAACAGATTGGGGAAATATAAAGAGTATGTGGTGGGGAGTCGCTATGGACAACCCTAAAATGTCATATGTTGTGAACTGACCATAAACTAACAATAAATAGCCAATTGCGGGTCGAAAACCACGTGAGGCTGTGAGCAGGAGCGCATGATTGGCTGCCTAATGACCAATCAGCTCTCTTTACAAGAGTCAAACTGACAAGACGACCTCTCTTTGTCTACACAGAAATTCAATGTCAATACATAGAGATTAGAATGGGTTCTCTAATGGATTCTCTAAAAGATATTGTTCCATAGCCAAATCACAATAAACTGTGGAGCTTTCGAAAGTTTTTAGCTGGTTGTTTCTTCTGCCGGGGGGTTGCTCATTATGCTTGTGAGAAAATGCTATTTAATCCTTGTGCGCCATGTGCATCAGCTAGTAGATTCATAGCCTCGCGTCAGTGACAATTTCACGAATAGATGTTGGATAGGAGGTCACCTTAGCATTTTCATTCAAAAGGGGATTCGCGGTTGAAAAACAGAAAAGAATGGCTTTCTTTATTTGGGTTCAACCCATAGAGAGGCATCATAAACACAATACTAACATAAAAAGACAAGGCGCTTTTTCAGGTCCAAACAACCTTTCAGACCAGAGGTTGGCAACTTTTCTCTGACGTAGGAGAAGGTAACACCACCTGTAATACTTTTCATCTTATCAAGTTCCAAGCCCAACAGGTTTTAAGAACAAATTATAAGATCTCCTCTCCATTACGTGTGCTAGCCATTTGTGGAGACCATTACGTGTACTTTCGTCATTGCCTAAAGAGCAAAAAGAAAGGTAGATGCGAGAAATCGCATTTTGCCGCACCTCGAATGAGTGTGTCTTTATTGGCAATTCAACGGCATCACAGACCAACCACGGGCTTGCAAAGCAGTGACGCAGTCAACAATGGGCCTACAGGGTCTAGGGCCCCGGCATTAAATGCGGCTCTATTACCAAGGGCCAGCACACGCTACCCATGTTGTTCGATGATGCTTGCTGATTACCTCTATTAATGCATCATTTCCGTGTGTTCTATCGGTCACACTTCCATTTGCTCTACACAGCACTGATGTTTACAATACTGTCAGCACGTTATTTTATTGAACGAAATGTAAACAACGAAACTTTAAAAATTAAACAGCCTAATCTCGTTTATATTCTATCGAAAATGAATGCTCTTCTTTAAAGAACTCAAGCGGAGGCCTTAGTAGGGGAAGTTTCAAAGTATTTTCTGAATCGATGGATCAGATCATTCGTGGTGACTAATCCTCAGGATGCATTTCAGGATGAGAAGGCCCGAAATGTCCCGACAGCGCGAAGTAAAATGCCTCGGCAAGTGAAGGAAAATTTAATTCCTTCGGGTAAAGTTGGCAGAAAGCCCCTAACATCAATTTGCTGTGCAAAATAATAGGGGAGTCATGGATTGAAAAGTGAAGGGTTAAATATAGAGTGCCGAGAAAAATGTTCGGCGTAAGATCAACATGGATCGCTCCTGGCCTAAAGCCCAATCTCCACTAGGCGGAAAATTGTCGAGGCGGAAAAATTTCCTGCGATCTAATTGGCTAATTGAATTGTCGCGGCGGAAAATGTCGACTAGCGAAAAGTAGAAAGTCATCCTAATGATTGTGCCATTTTTAACAATCTTACAATGTATCGTAAACGTACATGCGACGAATATGGAGAAAATAGGGTAACTAAGCAAAAAGGTTGATGCTGGAAGGTTCCACGATATATAACATATATAAAACATATTTACACAATAAAAAGATTTCAGTGGGGCAAATAAATAAGTCTTATTTGTTTTGGACATTGGGCAGTAAATTTTTACAGATCGGCTTTATACAAACTCAGGGCAAAGATTAATAATTTACTTGTGTACTTCCATGCTTCCGTCTTTTTCCTGCAGTCATCCAACTCAATCACGAACAGAAAATCCCTTTTACAAGTGCATCTGGAACACAAGTCTCCTACTACCCCTTCGCACCTCGCACTTCGGTTTCTACACCAAATTTTTTGTAATAATGGTACAGGCGCTTTATTTATAAAAGTCCTCGACATAATATTGCAGCTGCCACACAGGTCAGGACTTTCTGGCCTACTGAAACATTTCCGGGCGGGGAAGCCAGATTGACAGATGCGTCAGGTGATGTTCACAAAAGCCATTTCCGCGGCAAGATTCTCCTGTCCATCAAAGAACCAAAGACGAGAGGGAAAGTATTCTTTGCAGTTGCCGAAGTTAGTGCTATCGAATTTTATCAGAAATATCTAAAAGGACCATATGATCATTCTGCTCTGATAGAATTTTGATTGCTGCACCCGCATTGTTTTTTGCTCGCTCGGAAAGCACGAAGAAAACTGTGGATAGAAATCCCAAGTTGAACAGTCGACGATGTTTACAGTTGAAAGTTAAGGCCCTTTGTCTGACTTGACTTTAGTCTACTATTTTTAACCCGGAGCATGAATAACTTGAATAGCATAAACAATATAAGTAGGAGCATAAAGCAATGAAATACGTTTGCTGTGCATAGAACCCGCCACCTCAAACAACTACTTTCTCCACAGAGGTATAATATTCAATTCTCATACCGTAAATCCTCGAATTGCCCCCCCCCTCGAATAAGCCCCAACCCTAGAACTACAAATTTTCAATATGCCTCCCCCCCTCGAATAAGCCCCCCTCGATTTGTTGATTTTCGACCCCTGAGGTTGCCTTTGGCATTTTAGTGAATTACCACAAAATTTTATATTTTTGTTAATAATTTAATCAAATGTTACTTTATACCTAGATTATTTTTCATATTATGAAAGGAAAGAACTTTCAAAAATTATCTTTTATGTGGCATATTTCAGGTAATTTTACAAGCACCCCCCCCCCCCCCCACCCCCACGAATAAGCCCCCACCCAAAAGTATCAAAAATAAAGCCCCCAGGGGGCTAATTCGAGGATTTACGGTATTTAATTATTATCCCCCTTCAGGTTCCGCGGGTCACAATTCCTGTAACTCCAAGCTAGGGAACCATTGCCTATTTCAAATTGCCGTCGATTAGGCATTGCTCCCAAAGAGTACTATCTTACAGCTTCCTGGAGAAACTTGGAGCAGAAGATGCATGCTTGGCTTTACTGGAAATCCCAGCTTGATGCATCAAAGCTATGGCTGTCTGAAACATGATTTATTATGTGAGTATGTACTTTTATACATAAGAAATTTTCCATCATTTTATTTTGAAAAGAGAGCAGTTCACTGGTCAACCTTCTTCGTAGTCTCAGCAAAGTTGCCAATAAAAGTCGAAATCGAGCGAGGTCTACAGGACCTTGTTGTTAGTGGCAACGGTTCCGCCCAACGGTGTTACAAGAACACCAGCCTCGAACATGATCAGAACTAAAAACAAATCAATCCAACCGAGGCTGTCAAACGGTGCTATAAAACGTGAGATTTCCAAACATGCATTTTGATATGGCCAGCCTATGTGGTCCCAGAATAAAATGGAAAACCTTTTTAAAAACCCTGAAACATTTTATTACCTTAACACGTCTGGCTTTAGGCAAGCTAGTGGCTGCAGGAAAGTGTGGAAATATCCAGCTTGCATTGGAATGGAGGAAACGATGCTTTAAGTCGCATGTGTGTCTGTAGCACTGGTAAAGAGGGCAGTGAGTATTTTCTCCTGCACTGTCCTCTACAGACAGCATGAACTCTACACAGCCAGGATCTTTTGACCAGTTCTCGCGTATTGATGGTTGCTGATGCAAATAGGAAAAAACCTTTGTCATTTACTCTTGCTTGGAGATCGTAATTTTGGTACGGTTGCAAACAGAATTATACTAGAAGCAACAATTTCCTTCGTTAAGGCCTCGGCAAGGTTAAATTGATGCCGAAATACAGCAGCAGCATCATTTTCTTTTTTCTTCTTTAATTTTTATTTATTTTTTTCAATTTCTTTTTTTTTCTTAGATTATTTTTTTGTTGAATTGTAAGTGGTATCATGGTGAGGACAGGGCACCTTGTGTCTTTCCTCCCCCATGATTAAAAATTTAATGTTATTTTAGTTTAATAATTTTAGTTGTTCTTAATTGATAGATATATATATAAATAAATAAAAAAACCAAGCTTCTCTGTCAAATTGCGAGTTCATTAGCCTTCTACAAATTCAAACACAGGCAGCTTGAACTTAGCAGAATATTATTGGACACCCCTCATGGAAGATGGGGGTAGTGGACCCCTAAAAATATCATGGATGTTAAGTCCAAGAAGTTTGAAATTCCAATCAGAGGTACAAACTCTACCATAAGTCTTGGAGCACTTGCTCTAGTTTACGCTGCGCACAGGGTGCAAAATCCCCTCACCCCTAAAAGAATGTTATGTAGCGCAGGTCACAACCCTACGAACATAAGTGATGAATCACATTTAGCTATGGCTTTCACCTAAGGATACAACATTGTTTGAGGGAGCAAAGGGGTTGTAACGACCTAGGAGACATGAAAATAGAACGGGGGTCGAAAATTCACAAAAATCTCACGGTGTTCCAATTACTTTTGGCAGAGGTGGTAGCTCCAGGACCTCTATTGTGCAGCCCTCCAGCTGGGGTGGTTAACATTTTCCGGGCTGAACCTTTCGAAACTCAAGATAATTTGATGTCAAGATCAAAACATTCCTTTATTGATCAAAACAATTATTGATAGACAATATGCACTTATTTGAGTAAAAGAGATTTTAATGCTCGCTATAGGGTTTCAAACATATTACTATGGCATTAAGGATTGCCCACGGGGAAGACACAACGACATTGGAAATCCACCAACCGAAAGTGGTTTCTTGAAAGGTTTTGAAAATTGCGGAAAAACTTCTGTGCTGCTGTACGAGCCGGGAATTCTACAAATTTCATACTACGATCGATTAAACCCTGCCCCCAGCTCAAGTGAGTGACCCGAAAATAGGGGGCAGCAGAGTGATGAGGGGCAATAACGTTCCCCTCCATGATCGCAGCTTTGTGGGTGTCACTATAAACCTAGCCTCCGTCACGGCGACCCAGACTTCTTAAAATTTCAAAATTTTTTATAACTGCAAGCATCAAGAGCTAAAAAGCTCGTTTCATTTGCAGCCAACACTCGCATAGATTGTTTGCTATTCGTGTGTCAAGTGCTTTATCGAGTAGTTTCCGCATAGTCTATCTCGCCCCTCTCCCTATTAAGTGTTAAGGCTCGTTGATGTCCAGTGAAAATTAAGGAGCTTTTAAGGAACTTTTAGTACTAAAATCTGATGATTTGAGGTCTACGAATAAGGAACTTTTGGAACTAGGCCTTGAGGTAGGTTCCTTTTAAAAAAAAGCTTGTACCTGTCAAAATGCTACTGAAAGAAAAGCTTACATTTACTTGAAACGGGACCTGATGTTGATGGCAGAGTCGATTTTGCTTTCGTTTTTACGGTTGCTTCCTTCGTTGATGCAGCTGATGTAGGACTTGGCCTAGGCAAGCTATTCTTCGATGAAGTCGTCTTTTCTTGGGTTGTGTGTATTTTGGTCGTAGTCTCAATTATCCTTGTGCTGGGATAACTTGCGGTTGTCCAAGGGGGTGCAACAACACAATAATCAAGCTGATCGTCATATACAAGGCCATTTTGACAAATGCAAGTCGTGCAGTCGTTATTGAGGCAATCGGCAAACCTAACCCTGCAATAATATTTTCGGTGTTTTCGACGAAATGCACGATTTTCGAACTGCTTTTGATATGACATCTTGATTCACACTCCACTTCAATGTCACTGGCCTAAGTCTGTTAGTAAGCGGAAAAAGTGACGAATGTCTTCTTTCACTTTCACAACTTGCCCAAAAACTTATGCAATTAAAGCTTGCTGTAATTCAAGGCTCTTTAAGTTTTTCTCAATTGAATAAGACCAGAAACTGTACAGGAACATTGATCACCTAAACAACATTCTTTCCGCATGATATAAAATTGGTAATTCCATGGACACGCGTGGCTGCGATCAACGTGATTCACAAGAACGTAATCACCATTGTCCACCCATTTCTGTAAACCACAATAAGACAATTTGGGGCAATGGTGGATGCGCTTCGAACAGGGCAGTGTCTATTTAAAAAAAATTATAAACGGTGGAGAAGCAGAGCTAAATTTCCCATCTGCAAGTCCTAAGTACGCACCCTCCCCCCTCTCATTTCAAATTATACCTATTATACAGTGGCGAAGCCTGCACAGAGGTGATGGTCCTGCCCAAGGCAGAAGGGGGGCTGGGGGCTGACCCCCCAGGAAAATGTTTGGGCTGCCACGCCCTTATAACTCGCGGAGAATTGGGCAACGCCCATAAAAAAGATTGGAAAGAAAATTGATATCCAAAATTTTTCACAGAATTTTACCGAATATCACATAATGGAAAACGAAGGTTGTTTTGATGGCCATTTACATGACCTCATTTAACATGATTCATTGAAAGCCTTCAAGATACTCTCATTTGTGAATAAATATTAAGTAACAAAATTTGTCTGAATGCAGCATACGACTATTGCTTCTTTGACATAACTAAGTGTATAAACCTTTTTAGCAAATCTGGTTTTTTAAATAAATAGAAGCCAATATCAAGACAATTAACAGAAAAGAGGGAAATTCAAGAAGTCTCTGGGTTAAAATTTGAAAACTGAAGTATTTGTTACCAATTTCATGGAATACATAGTAGATGTTGTCCAGTAAAATTAGTTCCAAATACAAATGCAAGGCAAGCTCAAGCCCCATGTCAAGAGTTTGCCTGCTGCTCAAGTTTCCATTTTAGTCAGAAGGAACCCCACCAACTTTATGTACAAAAAGCTTCTTAAGTGATATTTCTTCAGAATGTCACTTAGCAACTAAATTAATAGAGTTGATGACAAGCAAATTGCAACTCTCCTTTAATGGCAACAATGCACCATTACAAAAAGATGATAAAATGGAAGCTTTTGTGGTTTTGATGCTCTCATCTAGTACCACAAGAAGTTCTCAAATAATACCTCTTGGTATTTCTTTTATCATGTAGTTTTAATATAATGTCTCTTATTTTTCTTATCAACAACAAGGTATAATAAGATTTTTTCAAATAATGCCTCCTGGTATTTCCTTACCCAGCAACAAGTTATAATAAGGTACTTAACTTTATGTATTCTTTTTATCAGCAACAAGTTAAAATCACAAAACAGGTAGTTCTCATAAAATGCCTCCTGGTATTTCTTTAATGAACAGAAAAGTATAATAAGAGGTTCTCTAAAAGTACCCCTTGGTATCTTTTTACTCAGCAACAAATTATAGTAAGAAGTTTTCAAATAATACCTCTTAGTATTCCTTTTATCAGCAACAAGTTAAAATCACAAAACAGATGGTTTTCAAATAATGCCTCATGGAATTTCTAATCAGCAGCAAGGTATAATAAGATGTTCTCAAATAATTCCTTCTGGTATTTCTTTAATCAGCAGCAAGTTATAACAAGAAGTTCTCAAAAGTGCATCTTGATATTCCTTTTATGAGCAACAAGTTAAAATCACTAAACAGGTAATTCTAATATAGTGCCTCATGATAATTAGAATCATCAGCAAGGTACAATAAGAAGTTCCGACTTGAAGAGTAAACTGGGCCAACAAGAAAAAGTTTCGATAACTGGTCTTTCACAGAGCAAATCCTGCCTTGAATACCACTCTTCTTGGAGAGATCGATTTCTAGTTTTCAAATCTAGTATCGGTGTTTAGGTCTCTCTTGCTGTGCGATAATTTTTGTTCACCGACACTCCTAGCAGCAAAAGACCTCTCCAGAGGTAAAAAATAATCTCTTTGCTGTTATAAATTTGATCTATGAACTTCCGTAAATGTAAACCTCAATCGAAATTCCTTGTGGTCTCCAGACAGCAAAATAGCAAAGGCATACCTAAACATAGGGCTCCCGAAGTTACAGTCCTGCCTTCAAGAGTGAGCAGGACCTGAGGTCCTGCCATTTCTGAAAGGCAGGAGTGCCATTGTTATCCTCTATTGTGAGGCAGGACCAAACGCAGGGGAACGAGGGGATCGCCCATTGTTAGGCAGGACCAAACATAGGGTTTAGTCCTGCCTACGAATATTGAGCAGGACCTACCACAGGGCTTCATTTGACCATAGATTTTAACTTGACCAGTCGCGATATCACGCCCTGTGTCATCAAAAGAGGAAACACGACCAGGAGGGAAAACAATAATTTAAAAAGCATAGATTACGGCACGAAAGAACCATGGTATTGGGTATTGAACGATCTTGTAAAATGAAAATAAATGATTTTCCATTATTTCGAAAAATGATAACTTTGGCATCTTTTAGTCCTGCCCGGCAGGACAAGCAGGACCTTTGGCTTCGCCACTGATTCTAGCTCCATTCTCTGTGTTATTGCTGTGTGGTTATTGGACACACCCTCTACGTTTTTTGTCCCATCGGAGGTCCTAGTCGCAACTCTTCAATTAATTCCGTACATGCTTTTTAATGCACAAGTCGAAAAGTCGAAATTGCCTTTATTGTGTACATCGTGCAAAATTTTCCAGCCACTGACGAATGGAAGAACTTTCCAATGGCCAGAAAAATAGGCCTAATGAAAAACGAATACACGCTTTTTATAGGGAACCACTTTATAAGGAACCTACATGTAGAAGGCCGAAATATAAAAGGAACTTATACTTCTAAAAACGAAATTCCTAAGGAACTTTTCGATTTGAAAATTTTATAACTGCAAGCATCAAGAACTAAAAAGCCGGTTCCATTCATTTGCAGCCAATACTCCCATAGATTGTTTGCTACTCGTGTGTCAAGTGCTTCGTTGAGTAGTTCCTGCATATGCTGTCTCGCCCCTCTCTCTATTAAGTGTTAAGGCTTATTGATGTGCAGTGAAAATTAAAGAACTTTTAAGGAACTTTTGGTACTAAAATCTGATGACTTGAGGTCTACGAATAAGGAAATTTTGGAACTAGGCCCTGAGGTGGGTTCCTTATAAAAAGCGTGTATACAGAGTTACCTATCTAGACTAGTATAGATCACTGGGTAGCTCTGTGTGTATTTTGTTTAAAAAAATGGCTTTCTTTCACGTTCTTTACATAATGCATTCGCAACATTCATCCTCAAAGCGAGTGACACCTCCCCTAATTGTATCATTAGCCTCAAAATAGGCCACTTCAAAAACATAATTTTGGCTAGCTCCATCCCTTTGCAATATGAATATTGAAGAGAGAAAATCCGGCGAGTAAATCAATTTTTCTGTTGTTTTTATTTGCTCTTGAGTGAAACTCTTGAGCTGGTTTTTGAAAGAGATTACCTTTGGGAAGAGCAACGTTTTGCTGAATGCACACATTGGGCCTTGTTTTGTGCTGAATTCGGTGTGAATTGCCTGGAATTTCGGGAAAGGGCGATAGTGACCCTGAAAATGTCAATTTTCTTATTATTTTCTGTGTCATGGCAAGCATCTGTCCTTTAAATGTCTCCTTCTTTTCCGAGAAAATGCATTTTCACCACTGATATGAAAACAAGGGGGATATGAATCACAGAACGAGGTTAAAGCAAAAGGATATTTCTCCACAAGATGAGAGAGCGTGAAGAGAGACCATTAGCACGATGACCAAAAATGGACTCATTTGAATGCTTCTTTGCACATTCGAAGGTATTGATCACTTTCCCGGGTGGTACTCCCATGCTTTGCAATGCAATGTCAAACGAAAACAAGATGGACAAATATTTCAATACCAGAACGAAATAATATTTACTAGTCATGCTGCATTTTTTAGTTGTTGATTCTACAAAAGCTTTTAGCACTTCCAGCATATTCCAAAATTTACCCTGGGTACCATCACAAACATGGAGCCCTCAGGGACCGTGGAGCATTAAGAAAAGTGGGGGGTCTAAAAAGTGGGGGGTCTAAAAAGTGGGGGGGGCTAAAACCATTAAAGAAGGGGCTTTATTGGTAGTTTATTACTTGATATTTGGCATTTTTGCAAAAATTGGGGGGGGCTAAAGCCCCCTCAGCCCCCCTCTGCTCCGCGGTGCCTGGCCCTCAATTCAAAATCAACTTGGTGCCTCTGTTTGTTGCATGATTCCCCTACACTTGGTTTCAATGACAACGCTTTGAGTACTAACCTGGTTTATGGCTATGCTCTTGGCTAGGGGGTTGATTCGATCTTGTGCTTGTCCGCTTTCTTGTGGCATGTTTCGTGCTTGTAAGGACAAGCTGCTTTGTCGACGCACCAGATGTTGTGGAACGAAATCCTGTTGTTGTTGGGCGATGCTTCGTTGTCGACGGGCGATGCTGAGCTGTTGTGGGGCGCCGTGTTGTTGTTGGGGGCTTCTTAGTGGTAGTTGGGGGACGGGTGGTAGTTTGGGGCTTCTTAGTGGTAGTCGGGGGACGGGTGGTAGTTTGGGGCTTCTTAGTGGTAGTTGGGGGACGGGTGGTAGTTATGGATCGAGGGGTACTAGCTATCGTTGTTGGCAGCGCGGAGCAAGTATCACGAACAAAGTGTGTTCCTTGTCTGCATTTGCAACGACAGCAGCCTGAAGATTCACAATCAGCATGTCTATCCGTGCAGTAATACTCACGACACCTACCACTGTTACCAATGGTATCAGTGTTCACAAACTCAGTTACGAAAGCCATCGGATTCTTGCTTCACCTCTATCCATCAACAATAAATGAACATTCTTCGTCAAAGAGAACCTTAAACCTTCGTGTCACGTGCTAATTGTCACAAGTTGCTAGTCACAAGTTCAACTGATTGTCACGAACGAAATTCCTTTATCACTACTATACAACAGAAAGCGTCCAGATCCCAACAACGCCGACGAATCTTCGGTGCTTTACGGCACATTCAGGTATGTCAGTAGAGGCTCCACAGTGTAAACAACTTGAATGTAAAAACTGGATTTCATCATTGATAACATCGCCCAGACGACTTCCGCTGTTCACGTGACGTAAACGAGTCACGTGTCTGGTTTGCTTTCGTCAACAAGGAAATATGTGCAACAGATGTCTATATTCAACGCAGATCGGCTGACTAGAAAACCAGCTTCTGAAATTTGTCTGGTTAGGATGTCATTGGTTAGTAATTCGCAACAGTGGTAAATGATTCACAGTCGGGAAGTGGAGAAATAGATCTAGAGTATCAGGGTGGGACAGAGCCTAGTGAACTTACAGCTTCTGCAATCGAAGTGTTTTAAGTCCTTAAAGAATATCGTAAAGAATGATACACGATTTTCCTCCTATTCATCTCCAAAAGAGAAATGGGAATCATTGAATAAAAAGTCCTGTTGTTTGGATGAATTTGGAACTAAAATGCACTACACGTTTTTTTATTATAAGAAACCGGTTTATAAGAAACCTAGTACTAATTTAAGAAACTTTTAGAACTAAATCAATATTTTTCAGAAACTCTTCAAATCAAGATGACTTTCTGAGCCCGAAAACAATACGTACCGGGTGTCTTAATAAAAAATACGCCGGTTTCGATACGATACGATATCAAATCTTATTGTTTATAAACTTCAATTATAAACTTTAATAAAATTTAATCAGCAAGGGAAGGCGCAAAATTTGATATTTATCTAAAAATAAAGAAACTTTTAAGAACTTTTAGTACTAGAAACTAATGAAAAATTAAAAAACTTTTAGTACTAGGACCCAAGCTAGGTTTCTTATAAAAAAAAACCTGTAATGACCAAGTTCCTGATCAAAACCTTTTACTTCCATGACTTTTAGAAAATATTTCAGTCTTTATAAGGTTCAAAATACTTAGAGATCATGTAGAAAATAGAAGGCTACTTCTTAACATAAAAGTCCTGTATTTTCTTGGAGATAAACAATATTTCTTTTGGATCAGGAGATGTTGCTATAGATGGGCTACAGGGAAGCAGATTAGTGGTTACAATGCGTAAAGTAGATATATACAAATATATATTCAAAATATTAAAATATTTATTTGTGAAACGATGTTCTGAGATTTATGAACTTATAAGGATTTTCCGGTTTTTTGGATTCATGTGCATTCGTCATAATTTATTCTCTTACAGATCCTAGTATGGTTCAGAAGTATGTAGCAAACAAACTGACCAACAACCTGTGGTCCAAAAAGTCAATTGACCAGCAGTGAAATATGATCATTGAGTAAACTAATAGATGATGTCTAGCATGGCATTGCACAACATTGAATAGGACTGAAACAAATGGGGTTTGCCGTAGGCCATAACAGCACGAAGGGGTTGAAAATGAAGATAGCAGGAATGTGAATAGCGCAAACAGAAAAAAGGGGAAGGGTCGCATAATGGGGGGCCCGGCTTGCAAAGAGACGAGAAGAGAGAGCTTGTCAAAAGTGTAGAGTTTATAGGGGAGGCTACCACCCTAATGACATCATTAACAAGTAAACGGGGGGGGGGCGACTTCACTGGGTGAAGCGTGCAGCCTCAGGCTCAACTAACAGCACCGCCGCAGCAACAATAACAAAGGCCTGTAGAGCAGCAATGAAATTTGATTGCTTGTAAAGGCCACCTGCTTGAAAAGCTAATGGATAAAATGTTTAACATTAGCTCCATGTTTGTTTTCCTTTTCACTGTCAATAAAGATCCATAGTTTACATCCAGACTTCACATAATATGACGTAATTTTGGCAAAATATTGTTTTTATTTATACTAAGACGGGCACTTTGTGCGTTTGCTTGATATTCATGTACAATTCACTTGAAAAGAGAACTCTGGAATGTGGCATTGAGCAGAAATTAACAAATTTTTCGTACTGTAGACTCCAAAATAACACGGAAAGATGGAGCCCTAATTGTGGATGGATACTAAAGTAATTTTTCAAATGAACCAACTCAGAGTATGCAAGCGTCGGAAAATGACAAAAAACTGACATATAGCCAGTTGCGAATATATGACACTACTGTTTCATCCACCTAAGAAACGAAGGCGAGCTTGGTAAGGTGTCACCATTCCATATTGTGTTGGTCTCGTACTGGTATAACGAAAATGAGGCTGAAATGTTATGGAAGTGGTCAGGGAAATCGAACTGTTTGGGAGGTCACAGCCCTATTGTTGATTTCCGTCCCGATTTGAATGCTAAGTAGCATGTTTTATTCAGAATAGCTCGATTGAGCTGTGGTTCTCCTATCCTTACTCACATACATGAAGTTACCATGAATCGCAATGACCTCATTTCTTATTCATGTTAATTATCCATGCTTTTAAAACCATTACGTGGCATTCGTCCACGCTAAAACTAGCTTGTTTATGAATACTTAATTTAGAGTTACATTAGATTAGGAGTCCTGTTTGCTTTTAGTGCAAAGCAAAAACTACCGGCTTGTTTAGTGAAAGCAACAATGATCACAAACACCCCTTAAAAGCAATGGTATTGATGTTTTAAAATTGGACTTAAGGGTTGGATTTATTTAGTGTTATGATTTAATGTTAGACTGTGCTGTTACGACATGCAAAAGAAATTCAAAACTTTTAAATTCCAATCCCCAAAAGACTCAATCCAATTCTATTATTTCGATATTTACCTTAAAGTTTGTCTCAGACCCCTTTCGACCCATTCTACGTCATGTTTTATCAGGAATCCTCTAATTCAAAAGTTTAATTTGATTAAACTTGTTTCCCTTTCTACCACAACTTCTCCCATATTCAATTACCTGGCAAAACTTGAGCTGGAAATACCTCAATCATTGTAAACATTTTCATTTTACAAATGCATTCCTTAGCAAACAGAGAAATTGCATTGAAAGCATCGCTGAGTTTGATGAGGACGGTTGCCAGATGCTTTTTGTTGGAGGTCTGTTTGATTGATGATTATTAGCGTCATTTAATTAAGTTGTTGTTGTTTAGCTCTCAGTATAGCAACCTTCGCTTGGCCTTCAGTTAGCAGAGTAGTTCGCTTGTGTGTCTGTGTATTATGGGACGGAAAATATACTTCATACAGACTCTAGTTCTGTATGTGATATCTTTTGGCCTTTTCGACAAGGAACTTGGTCTTCGTGGCGCAACCTACTGGCATCTGCGAGAGCAGAATGGAGAGATGCAAGTGGTACCCGGCGAAGCGAAGAGGGAGCTTTATGAATCTGATCCCTTTTTTAGCCTGCTTATAAAAACAAATCCCCCGAAAGTCCAGTACAGCTTCATGAATCAGTCTAAGAATTATCATGTTGCAGTAGCTGGCGTCCGGTATGTCTCTTCCTTTTAACTCTATTTGAAATTACAATTAGTGATTGCACTCCGTTTATATTTGAGTTCTCCATCATCCCATCCCCCAGCGTTCCAAGAAAAGGCAGCACTTTGAAAGCAAAAAAACAATTTCCCTTGACTGCACAAAAGTGGTGTATAATGAGTGAATGCTGGCAAGATTGATCCCTCTTCTATAACATGATGGCAAGATCGATGCTCCTTCTACGTCTCGTGGGCATCGAGAAGTCATTTCTTTTCATCTATTGCACTCTTTGTCTACCTAACACCTAAATTTATATCACTAAAAAGCCCTAATCTATTCTTCTTGAATTTATTTAACATCATTATTTGTATATTTTGAATAAAGGAAGATATTTAAAGTGCTTTGATGCAAGAAACTAATCACTAAAATGGAATGTTTGGTGTTCTCCTTTTTTGGCTCACTTTCCTGCAAACATTCAAATTTATATTCCTCCATTCAGGCAGTTAATCAAATCATGATCAAATAAAGAATTGATTATAAAGCTGTCAATTATAAAGCTATAAAGCTAGTCCAGATATGCTTCCAATGCATGTGAAAATCGGTTGGCTTTAAGAATATTGAGTTTTCCAGCAAGCATATAGCAATAGTGACTCCCTATTAGATCTTACTCACTCCTGAGTTGTTAGATAACATATATACATTATGTTTATAAAATATACTTTAGACCCAGGCCAGTTTTCTGTGTGTATTTAGCAGGGGATTTATTCCATTTATTGTTTCATTTCAGTAAATAGCTCCAAGCATGTCTAGAGAAATATGATGTTGACACAAAGTTAGATATTTTTGGACTTCTAAAATACTTGAAAGAGTGATATGTGATTCAACTGCTCAGAAGGAAAAGCAAAATTATAAATGCTCATGTCATAACAATATACTGTTGTTTACAAAAGGCACCAAAGTCCTTCCATCTATGGTCTTTTTGCAAAGATTGGAGGCACTTTCCAACCCCAAAATTTTGGGAGCTATCTATATTGCCACTGCTTTTGTCTAAAATACTGATATAATAGATAAAATAGATGTCTAATACTGTCTAAAATAGATAAAATAGATGTCTAATACTGTCTAAAATAGATAAAATAAATAGGACAAGGCTTAACGCACTCTGAACTTTTTAGTGCATAGTTTATTTGTTTTGCAACACAGGCTAATGTAAATTTCATTTGAGAACTGTAAACAATCAAATGACACTTTACTTATTCTTGAAGGCCAATTATTCATCCAGCCATTGCATTTATCTAATTGTTTATGTTCATATTCATAAACTCATATTCTTTTACAATCCCTGATAGTGATATCCAAATGGGTAACATGTGTGTTTAGCTAGACTAAAGGTTGCTGTCAGAGAAATTATATAATACTGTTAATAACTATAACTATAAAATGAAAATCTTTTTCAGGTGATGTTATTTTATTGTTTGATGTCAACATGGTGAAAGATGTTCCTCTTTTAACTAAATGTACCAATGTTAATTAAAGCTAAATTTTTCTATTTTGAATTTCCAGAATAAACTCATCTGATCAAGAAGCAAATGCTGTTGGATCATATAACCCGGGTGTACATTGTGGTCCTCCAGTATTTGAAACACCATTTGATTATCTTCCTGGAATTTCAAAGAGAAAACAGCATCCTATTTATCCAGAACCAGAGGTTGCTCTAATATTCAAACAAAATGAATTTGATGAGCCTAATTTGGTTGATATTGAGGCAGGACTAAAGGAAGCTATGATCCAAGTGAGTTTTTCTAGAATCAACTAATTAGATTAAATAAATTATAGCCAGAAACTGGATGTGATATGATGTCTACAAAGTTCGTCTTAATATTTCTGTTCTGGTTCAATGCTCTTCTCAGAAGGTTACCCTAAAACTATGCAATTCAACTTCAAAACAGCAATAATGGAAATAACAACTTCATATCCTTGACATAGCAGCAGGAGTATATTTGTCTATGGGTGTAAGAAGCACTTTAAGTGTATTATGAAAATAAAGGCCTATAATTGTTGTTTGTTGTCTTAAACAGGACCCCCTAAAAATGCTGAGTTTTGTTTTTGAGTTGTCTTTTTCATAACTAGTTGCACATAAGTTTGGTTAGTTTCAGCACTTGGCTTAGAGACCTGAGAAAATATGTTTCTGATTTTCATCATTTGCAATGAATATTGTAAAATGGCATCCTACAAGGTCTTCCTATCTTGTCTTGTGCTGCATTAAACATCTAATGCTTTGCTATTTCAGGGTGAAAACAAAGTTGTTTTGTTCAATCAAGTTGGTAATTTTTTAAGAATCAAAGGGGACACATACCACTCTATTGAATGTTTTAGAAGTGCTCTGGCAATAGCACCTAATAATGCTGATGTTCTGTTAAACTTGGCTCGTATTTTGCACAATCTCAAATATCTTGATGATGCAATAACTTTGACTCAGAGGTCTTTGGATCTACAACCAGCAGATCACAATTCATGGCTGCAGCATTTTACTATGGGTGAGATCTTAAAAAGCCGTGGAGATATTGAGGAGGCAAAAGTACATTTTCGTAATGCTTTAGACTTGAACCCATCCTTCATACCAGCAGAACTCCATCTACGCGACCTTGGCTATGTTCATGGAACCCTTAACACAAATATGTATTCAGTGCTTTTGATTGTTCTTCTGTTGTCTTCCATATTTCCCTTTGTATATTTTACAGTTGTTGGCGATGATGATTCCTCTAGACCTAAAAGAAGAATCAAATCATAGCTGCTTTTTAGCCATTTATAGACTGTGAACTAGTGTCTATATTTTTCTTCTTGTTTTCTTGTCAGTGTTGTTAAGATGAAAGTTATTATTTTATTTCATCTTTGAACTAGACCTATTGGGTGTGCTAGAATCATGAATGAAACATAACCAAAATGCCATCAATTTTAGTATTTGCAAGGTTACAATTAGATTCCTTCTGCCACTTTGAAGATATTTTGAAATGACCCCCATTCCCATGAAATTGTAGCTATTAGGCAAAATTGTTTGCAACTGAAACTAGTCCTGGAATGCCAAATTTAGTTTTTCCAATCTAATGCAGATTACCAGACGAGAGCTGCAAGAGTGGATGTTGCCCTTGCAATATAACTCTGTTTAGATTTCTAGCATTTTTGGCACTATTTATGCTAACATTTGCAATCCATTTGAGTATTTATGCACTCCAGCTTAACTGTTTTATTTTTGCAGTTATTTGAATATATGAACCTGCATGACAGTTTTTTGGGTGTCATTGCTTATAATTGTTCCATACCCTTTCCTTTGCTTGTGTGTTCTCTTGTTTGCTCTGTTGGGTCACTGTAAATAGCAAAGCTTCATTCCATGTCTTTCATAATGTGTCCTATTGGCTTTGAACTGGATTTAAGCCTTTAATATTTTGTCACATTGAAAAATTTCATTGCGTTTTAATGCTTTATTGAAAGGAAATTTTTGCATTATCTGTTCTCGTGAGACTTTTTGTGCAAAATGGTAAGGTATTATTCTGTTGTTTTGTGGTCTGAAATAGTTTTCCACTTGCATTTTGAAAACATCACTTGTTCATGGCCTGCTGTCAGATGGTCATTGTTTGTTGTTTCAATCCAAAATTTGCTTTAAACTACAGTTTACCGTCTGGTATAAATCAAATGTACATTTCGTAAATGCAAGCTGAAAATAAGCCTATTCCTAATCAGGTGGCTCTTAATGCATTTGGAAGGTAGTGGGTGTGGTCTGGTATACCACGCCCATTATTTCTCGTTCCAGTGTTTTGTGCCAAGTTAATTTTTGTTAGGAAATATGATAAACCACTATCCAGGGCTTTTTAATCAGATTCTAGAAGAAACACCCTCCTTGATCCTGATTAGACCCTCCCGCCAGTGAGAACAAAATGTACTGACTTTTGTGAATTGCATGAAAGACGCAAGAACTTGAGTTATTGGAGTACGTAACGGTTTATCTCTTTATGAATATTTCATACCTTGCCAACCAATTTGCTCTAGTGCTTCTGCTATCCAAATGTAGGCCAGAAAGAGATGCAAATAATTACGACCGGCTGTGTGTTACGACCGAATTACGAAATAATTAAATAACTACGACAGAGATGCAAATTTACAATTTGGTACACGAGAAGACGGTGTTCGATTTGTACACCCCGATTTGTTCACAAATTTAAACAAGGGAGTGCGCCTTCTGACGAGCAGTTCAAAGCACCAATATTCGCCCTAAAGAAAAAGAAACTAGTCCCTTTGGTAATTACATCGTCTTGGATTTATTTCAACTCTTTGTCTAAGACGATGTAGTTAACAAACACTTTTTGCTGAGCGATTCCTCATGGCTGAGTTCAGCAGATAATAATTGAAGATGTCAGTTGTCTTAGGACTGCCCTGACCCAACGTCAGTGAATAGCTCTCCGTACACATTTAAGTTTTTTTAACATATTGCATATAAAAGGGAATCTTATGGTTAGTGTTTTTCAGAGCTTCAAAGGTAATGTTTGTAATGTTTTACGTTAGATTGGAGTCAATTGTAAATGTCTAATTTGCACTTCTTGCTAATCTTGTTTCTGTTGCCTAACAAAAAACTGACGATTGATTTGCATTTAAATCTTTCTTGCAAACATGTTTAAAATGAACATAATTAGGATGCAAATAACAAAACTTGTTTTTATAGAAGAAGAAAACGGAGTTAAACCTACACGCTTTTTTATAAATATACTTAACATTTTTCCAACTTCTCAACTTTTTTTAAAATTTTCGACTTTGAGCTTAAGATTATTCTTAAGTTATTCTTGCCCAACACAAGGTGTAAACTTGCCTTTTTATGCGTTGCTATATATATATATACACACCTTGTTGATAGTTTGTAGAAATTGGAGTAAGAAAAAGCAATGGGCATCAACATTAAGTCAAGTTGCAAAGGTCAACGTAAAGATTAAAATTTGTGCGGTTATTAATTACAGGGTCCCAATTGACAGGGGAAATATTGAGAATTTATTGTTCTTTTTTGCACTTTCTTGTCAAGGCCCCCTCCCAACTATTTGGGGCCCTGTAAATAAAATATGGGTGCCGGACAGTTTCTTTCGCCTCGATGTGGATTCTGCTGCATGATCAGCTTAGAATGCATCTTAGAAAAGAGGTCACACAGAGTAACAGCAAAGCCCGCGGTTATCATTATCAATGACCTCGAATACACACCTTTCTACTATAAAAAAATCTATAAGAATATTGATGCTCAAAATTGCTAAACTTTCAGAATATTTTAAGGATAAAGCCAAACTAAACCTTCATCAAGACTAAAAGTGCTCCTTAATCTGAGTTTATTCCCAAAGCAAAACAACTATCACTTTGACGCTATATACATTATATGAATATATGTTTGTTTCTGTTGAAATAACTGATGAAGCAACAAATCAGAAATTATTTTATACTCTTCTTTTATCTTAAGGTAAATTTACAACTTGTGTTGGGCAAGAATAATTCAAGAATAATCTTAGGCTCGGAATTGAAAATTTTTAAGAATGTTGAAGCTCGGAAAAATATAGGGAAAAAAACGTGTGTAGTTCGGGCGTGAAGGTTTCTATACTAACCACTCAGTTCGTAAAGAGCCTCTTAAGCGACATTGATTAATTGCGTGCTGTGTATATTGTATTGAGCTTGTTCTTTGATTGTTTAATTATTGATTTCAATTTTGTAAAAAATGCCAAGCTAATGGCAATCGGACCTGCTACAATCAATCAGACTTTCCTTTTATCTAGCGTAAAATTGAACGACCAGACATTGCAAGAAGGCATTATGATTTCTAATGACATTGTTTTCTGTGATTAAGACACTAAATGACTGCAGATAAGAATTCACTTTTCATCAACCGCTTAAGATGCAAGAATATGTGAAGGTGAACAGATCTGAAAGTTAAATATTGAAGGAAATGTTTCGTCTCGGGTCCGTCTTTCTTCATCATTATTCACTTTCACCTTATGAACCTTGTCTTTCTTTGGCTCTGTGAGCTAAAACGTTCATAGTCTATGTTGTTGCATCCTACCTTTTCTCCATTAAAGCTAAATTCTAATCGTCTTCTTTCTAAAATTCCTTTAATTTTGCTTTCTCATTTTAACTCATTCTTCTTTGTTACTTTTCCTCCACCTTACTTCCTACCTTTTTCTTCTTTAAAGTCCTTTCCTTCACAAACTCTTACCTTCTACTTTATTAATTCTTCTTCTTCTTATGATATTCTTTTCCACATTAATGCTTTGTTCTTCTCGTAATTTTCCATATTCAAACTTACTAGTCAACAGCTATTGTTTACCATATGTAGCATAAATTTCCGTTTTTCTTAGCAATTTGCAGTAATCTTATTATGCTTGAAGGTAGACTTACATTTTCAATATTTTTTAATCCTCAAACGTTTCCTTAACCCTCACCTTGAAATTTTATGAAACTAAACCTACTTGTAACAAAGTGATTCAAGAATGGGCACATGAACTAAACAACAAACATTCGACGAAAAGCACAAAACATGCACTTCAATCATGCATTGTAATATGACCACGTGAGCCTTGATTGACAGGCTTATCAAAGATTGCGAAATCAACCATATAAGATTAAGATGCTATATTGTGGCAAGTGAAGTAGGGCATCTTGTCATAGCGAAAAACGACTAAAAGAAGTTGGAAAAACGAGATTTTGTGCTTTAAACCATAATTCTGTTGAGTGAGTTTTGTAATTAAGTTAGAAAACAGACGGATTTGTAAGATTATCGCATAGCACTTGGCAGCAGCTGTTTTCGCCTCTGACAAAGAATTCAATTCATTCGTTTTGTTTACTGTTGAAAGTATTCACGACTTAATCGCAATTTTCAACCTGCTGCAGAGAGTTACGCCTTGAGGATACTAAATGTGGAGACGGAATAGCAGTGTTGTTTGCTAAATCTGCAAGTCTCTTTCAGCGTGGGTGTGGTTTAAGTGATCAGGTCAGAGAAGCACTGCGAAGCTTGTTACTGCACATTAAGCCGCGCAGAGTGTACGGCGACTGGAGAGCTAGCCTAAGAAGAATTCTTCTGTGGTTTTGGAATGTCGTTTCTTCTTTAAAGTAGCAGCAAATAAATGAGAATCGCTGAACGATGGAACACACAACGGTTCGTTGAAAAGTGACAGTAGCAAGAAGCAGCAGCACAGAGTGACTAAGAAATAAGCGATTAACAAAACTGCAGATGAAAAGGAATTCATTAGAGAAATAATTAACAAGCTTCTGTACACAAGACATTCAATTAGCAAGACCATAAACAAGAGTCTTCTTCTAAGGAGAGGCATTGTTCGATGTTTGAAGTCTCAGGGCAGACGTAAGGAAAACAATAAATCATCAACGTGGTAAATGCTGTGAGAAAGTGGAGCAAGCAATTGCGAATGCCATCTGTCGATCTGCACTCCTAGTTGTCATTTTTCATCTTGTTTGGAAGACGTTGTAGTGCAAGTTGGCATCACAGGGAAAGTTGGAAGCTCCACACTCGGTAGGGGGATTTTGAACCTGGGCGTAAGTGATTTGGGTACCAATTGCAATGGCTGAAAAGCGTGGTGTCAAGTCAAGACTTTTTGGAAGCAAATCGGGGCGGCACGAAGAAGAACGAAGGCGGCAAATGGAACGAGAAAAGGAAGAAAGGTCAAGAGTGGACAAGAAGAGCCTCTTCAAACGGGTCGTCAGCTCGGGTGAGCTGTCTTTGTAATTTCTGTCATCAATTTTTGTTGTCAAAGGAATTGGAAATAAAAAGTCTGACAATCCTTCAATCAATTGCAGTCAGTTTGATCATTACTTGTACTTCATGGCCTAAAACATTTTCATGAAGATCAAGGCGGGAACATTTAAGGAAAATACCAACACCCGTGAGTTGCTGCTTTGATGCCAGTCAGATTCAATGCATCTAGTTGCTAATCAGCTTTTGTTAAGACTACAAACAATCCATCGCTAGAGCCTCGCATTTTCGCCGTTTGTTTATCTTCTTTTTTGGGTCAAAAAATAAAGCACGTACGAGAAACCTTGCAAAGTACACCTGCATGTAAAATAGTGTTTTGGTATCTCATAGCCTGGCTTCTAGGTGCGGCGAATCTTTCAAACGATTAATGACATCTCTTTTGAATATCTTGAGCATTCTGCCTCGATTGATAGCGCTAGAGACAGACAAAACTCGCAGCTCTTTCAAGTAGAAATTGCTGCCAGTTCTTTGCTCATCTTCAACCTATTCGAAGGTCAACACGGGCATGTTTTAAGGTATCCGGCATCACTTTTAAGCACAGCTAATCCAATTTCTTAGCCCTGTACAATCTAAAACATTAATGAGAAGCATGAAGCACGCAAAGAGAAGAATTAATTTTTGCTTTTAATTCTTGCTCAACTTATGATTGAGGCTTGTTCGAGAACTGTTTCCATGTAAATGCACTTCTTCAAAGGCTTCACATTTTGATTGCCAGAACTTTAATGCTTTACATTTATACTGATATCCAGAATCACTGGGGCGATTTTAAGCTTCTGCACTCAAAGTATCATGCAATCACGTAGTTATTTAAACCATATTGCGAGATTCCAAATGCATTATTTCGTTAGATTTGTCCCCACCCCTCCCTCTTATATTGGAAATCTAGCAACTCTACCTGATGCTCTTTAAATATCATAACCTTAATGATAATATTAGTCTGCTTCTTCATTTTCATTTGAAAACATTTTTCTAAACATCATTAAAATCAAAAGTTACTATTCCTGGTCTTCATAGATTCACGACATGTTGGTAACTTCTTTGAAGTATTCCTTTAAGTATGCATCGATGTTCCTTCTTTGCCCCTGATTGACTAGTTGATGGGAATTTTAGGCAAAGACGATAAATCGCAGCGAAGTCGCTCGAAATCGCGGGAAGACGAGGAACGAGAGCGCAAGAAACAGTCCCTGTTGGAATTTGGATCGAAGGCAATTGATTCCTATGAAACACACTCGGACCCGAAGAAAAGAGAGGCTGAGGCGAAGAGGAGATTCGAGAAGGGAGAGACCGAAGATCGAAGAAAAGATGGAAAGAAACAAGGCAAAGTGCAAACTGCTCTCAAAGTGGGGAGATTTCTTCATAAGCACGGCAAGTAAATAATTCACGCGTCATGAAGATATCAAGACGTTTGGATAATGGAATGCTAAAAGTATACCCTTCTCTTTAGCTTATTAAATTCAATAGGTTGCCTAAATGAAGTAGTATGTTATTTTGTTTAGCTAGAATTGCAATGATTTGTTTCCTAATAGTAAAGTCAGCTACCTTTAACTTATAAGCTGTATCGACGTTATTAAGGTGTGAAAAAGTGCGCGAATGCACTTCCTTATTTTAATATTGATAAACATTATCAAAAGTTTAGGATACAGAGTAGTTTAATTTAGCATGCAAAATATGATATGAGGTTATAATCAGATGAATCTCAGATGAATCTATTTCGCTGATTTTCTTCAAACGTGATAGAACAACTCTTCCTAAGCCATAGCGTGTTGGATGGAAGATTCTGTCTCCCGATAGGACAAGCCACAGACCACATCAAAAGAAGACTGGATAATCTAAGGATGATCGCGTTTCTGACGTGTCATCAATTTTACAAGCTCGGACCAGGTGTTGTAGAAGGTGAATGACTTGCAGAGAAGCAGAGATTGCCTTCTAGATAAGCAGAGAAGGGAGTTTATCCGACTGATTATGTTCAGAACTATGAAAGCTTCCGTAAAAAATGGCAGAATTATGTCAGAATATTCAACGCTATCTTCTTATCTTGAGCTAGTTTCAAAAGCACGTGCCAATTTAGCTTATTTCACACAGGGGTACGATGGAAAACCTATAAGCACCATTATGGCCTAAGTCGCAACCGTCGTGGTTATTGGGGAGGTGCTACAGCGCTTCAATGATTAACAATGGCTCAGCGATAAGGGGATTGAGTTATGTAGTAATGATGCAAAGAGGGTTTCTGAAGAGAGAAATCAAGATATATTCATTTCAGTTAAGTCGCTAATCAACATCATTGCCCAGCATTGAATCACAGTGCCATCGACTTATTGCAAGAAATCTATCACTTGCCTATGTTCTGTTGTTGTTACTGTTGTAATTGTTGTTGTTGTTGTCCTTCCAATAAAACGCAACTAGTAGCAGGTTGCATAAATCTGACAGAACGCATCCTGGGAAATCTTCCAGACTGCAATGAAATATGCATTGCCGGTTTTATGAGTACTGTGAGATAACTCTATAATGGGCAGGGTTTTACTTCCAGCTCAGTGAAACTTTATCAGTGATGCGAAGATCATAGGAAACCGGCCGACATCTTATCAGGGTCTGAAGCTTGCACCCTAATGGATCTTTCTGTTGAAGCTTTCATCCCGCTAAAACAAGTTCCTACGTATTACAAGAATGATATATGACATAATGACATATATTAGGTATTCATAGAAGGAAATGTGAAAGTATTTATGAATATGCCATTTCGATTGGGATCATGAGACATTAAAGATGACTCTTTGTTCGTAATGCGCCAGATAATCGTCATCAAAAGTTTCTGAAATGTTTTCATTCACTAATGGTAAGATGTATTGGTGCAGTTTCAAAGTTTTGGAATACCGCACAAAGATAGAAACTGTTATGACAAGGTATTGAACCTCCACAAAGTGTTGTGCTTTGTCTTTATTGACTTAAAAATGTCCAGTGAAATGCTTTTCTAAAGTAAAGTAATTATTCGCACGAAAAAATGATTTGCTTGACTTAGTGAAGAGATGATTATTCCGACAATATCGTTTGGCAACGCCTCTCGTAGTACGTACATACATAGAATGCTCAATATACTTGTTATTTCTGCCACACAGGCAAGGTAAAAAGCGTGATGGGGAGGTTTTTCACTTCAGAGCCTTTTGAATGTACATTTCAGAGGTCCAAATAATTTATTGCATGTTTAATCAAAGGCTGTCTAGCAACACATACTTTATTATTATAATACCGGCCAAAACGCTTGCAAACATGACAACGTTCTCAAAACAACTTAATTTTCCTTTGATTTCGAAAAACTATTAATAAAATGCATACCTAGCGCAAGGAAAATGCACGCCATTCAGCTATTTCTAGTTTATACAGAAAATCAAAATATAGTTGAATCTATACATCGAAGTTGAATATAGAGCAAGATTTGAACGAAGCAGTCTTATTGTAAACGATGACGCAACACTTTGCAGAAGACGCATGTAGTGATGCAAACATAATCGATGCTCAAGTTGAATTTTCTTCTTATAGATAGAAAAACTTCCATCACAAAAATGCGGCTCGTGGAGATTACAGACTTCTGCAGACAGAAACCAAACTTCCAAATTAGCTTTCATTAGCTATGCGATAGTTCAGCAAACTGATTTGGTCAAACTTTCCACTAAAGGTCATTCATCTTAAAATTTAAAAAGATTTACTCTTACTGGCATTGAAAGGTATATAAGCTTTTTTATAAATAGCAGAAATAATTGAATTTATTAATGAAAAGACAAATCAAAATGAGGATATAGGCTTTAAAATTGTGTTGGAGATTTCATTGATTCAAGAAATGGCAGCTTTTGGGATAACAGATTAACTTGACATCAACAAGTGCCTTGGTATTGTGTAAAGAGGATTGAAAACTCCTACATTGTCAAGAAAGATAAGGAGATATATCCTGAGGACCTGTATGGAATTAATATGGAACAAAGAACAGACTACATAACCCTACAAGAATTAGTTGTCTAGACGTGCATAAAAAACCACTTTTGAAAAGAGCAGAAGCATTAAGCCACACGTAAAATGAGTTTTTCTTCGGCAAAGGTAAATAAGACATGGATAAGATCTTTCTTCACTGGCAGCTGCCTTCCATGAAAACAAAAACAGCTACCGTTTTAATTTAAGTACCCGAGAATGCTCTGCTGGTGCTCTGCTGGTGCTCTAGTTTCTCCGACATCGTTTGACAAAACAAGCAGTTAAACTAACGTCAGCCTTTTTGTTTCTTACTATTCTTTGTTTACATGCAAAGCAAAGCCTGTTATCACAGATGCTACTTGCCTAGAACAAAAAATGTGATCGCCTATTCAACATTTTTCCATATTACTCCATTTGTAAAGACTGAAAGCCCGTACTTCTACACTAGGTAAACTACCCCAGCCTCGGTTGAGTATTGCCTTGGGGCTCGCTTACCCTGGCGTCTGTAATAGTAATCAGAAGATGAAAGCTTTGTTAAATTATGTTTCTGGAAACATAAAGTTGCTATTGCAAGACAATGCTCAACATTGTATTCAAGCAACCTCAACAACCATTCCTTGATACACACACCAGGATAACAACAAAATTGCCCGCTAAAGGAAACTAGCTACTATAAAACATTTCTTCATTCATATTTTCTGTGATTTTGAAATCTTATGGAAAATAAGCACCGGTAGCCAATAAACAACAAAGCAGAAAATTAAAAAAAAATTCAAGATTGTTAACACAAATCTCTATAGAGACAGAGGCTCCGGGGTTGCTTTTATAGCGATGCTTCAAAGGCTATTGAAAGAAACGCACATGGCAACCACAACTGCAGTTATTTTTATCTATGGTTATCTACGTAGATAAGCCGATATCAACGCTTACTCGTCCACAAGCTGTGCTTTAAATACCTGCAAGTTGGCAAACCGTACAACTGCGAGAAAGTAGCGTTTTGGCATAAACTGAAATTAAGCTAGTTATAGACTTTGAACTCGAGACTCTGCTAAGATTGAAAGTAGATCCTTGTGCCATGACTTTTGATAAGCAAATTGATATAGCAATGCACAGCAAAAGATGTAACAGTAGCAGGTAGGCAATATTTATCATCCAAGCAATTCCACTTGTAAACCAAAAACTTATAGGTCTTTAATCACTTTATCAATTTGTTTTGGAAAATGTTTTCTTTTCTTAATCTTCTTTAATAGGACTAAGAATATCAACAATCGATTTCTTCCATGTAGATTGCCAAACCTCGGATTCTTTTCACGGAGTAAGACAATGAATTGCGATCTATTTTGCGAAAATATCAACTGTTGGAAAAGTAAAAGGGCTGGAACATAATCTTAGGTGATTAAGTTGTTGAAAAGTACATAAGACCTGTTGTTACAAACGAGTAAAAAATTTATGTTAGCTTTGTTGATAAGCAAGGACGCTCGGTTGTCAGAACGCCTCTATAAGAAACCACAAACTGTTATCAGGCTTGCAACCAAAGTATCTTTTCATTGGAATCGACCACTTGAATTCGCGACATGCTAATTCACAAAATTAATAATTGAAGTTGTTGTCCAGAAATCAAAGCCCAGAATTTAAATAGGGAACATTTAGATCGTTCAAAGTGACTGTTTTCCCGCAGGTTTTCGCAATACTCAAGATTATGCTTCATGTCGAATTCCAAAAGTAAAATTATGACATTGACTATTAGTCAACTGGGTGCTGATGTCATACACGCCTTGAGCTGACCTCTAGATCTGCTGATTCTCGGCAGTAGGTGACCTCGTTCCAGATTTCATGGACAGCAGGCATCCGTGCTTTCATTGTTCTGAAGCTTTCGGCAAAACAAACCGGTTTTCAAGTATGATTGCGGGTTTTTGCACTCCCGCTGTGTTTACTGGCGTTTGAGAAGCTCATTTCCATCATAATAAGCTTGAGCTTACCACTCTTTTGAGCAATAGCCTGGTTTGCTACTTGGCCGAACACAGAGAATGAAAACGCATTGACATTGTGTTCACCATATGGTATTTCATGTCAAAATATTGCATGGACCTAACGTGGTTTTCAAACCCATGCCTTTCTTCTACACCATCCCTTCTTCTCCTTTCTTTTACCTCTTATTTCGCTCTTCCTCTTCTTCCAGTTCAGATTTTCTTTTCCCGTCTTAAACCTCCCCTTCCAATTCTGCTTATTCGTTCAATTCTCATTCTTCATATACTTTTCCTTCTTTGTTGGCGTTCTGATTAACACCAGGTTCCTTCTTTTCCCTTTTGCAAATCCTTGCTTCATCAACTACCTCTCTTTGCTCTCATCTTCCTGTCAATTCTCTTTCTTCTTCTTTTCTCCATTTACCATCTGCTTCCTTCTCTCTCTTTTTCACCCTTATTCTTTTTTAGTTCTTCATTTTGCTCTCCCACCTTGTTCTTCTTCTCTCTATTCTATCCTCTATGTCCTTTCACTTTTTTTTTGCTTCTTCTTCAAAGTCTTTCTCAGCTACTCTCCCATCTTTCTTTGCATCAGCATCATAACTTCCAGCTCTATTTTTCCTTCCACTTAATCCATCCTTACGTATACTGTTCATTCCTCTCTAGCTTTATTCTCTTCTTCTTCTTTTAATTTGCTCTTCTTCTAATATCCAGAAATAACGTCTATGAATACAGCTGAGTTGACACATATCCTGTTACAAAAAGAAAAAGTTTAGATATAAAGAGACTGCTTAAAGCTTGATATATACACATTTTTCACCCTTAGCCTACATAAGTTAAATAATACATCACTAGTTTTGTAGTACAAAATTTGTAGCAAAATCTACACATAATAAAAAATAAGTTGCTAAAAATTCATTGAATACAAAGTCAATACCACAAAGAAAAATAAAGAAAAGATTATCCCATTGTCACAAAGTAACAATATTATCAAAGTATTTACAGACAGGTCGCAACAATATTATCAGCATGTTCTTACAAACATTTTACATTCATTTATTAAAATTTGAAACTCTTCAAAACTATTCCAAATTTGGGGCTTAAGATTTTTGCCAAAAAATGTATGCTTTTATGGATTGTTGTGTCTTTGTACATATAAAGGTTACAACATGTGAAACACATATCTGAATACTAGAGAAATTTAATGATGACTACCAGATGGAGATCCTGGTAATATTTGCAATGCCAAAACCTTTGAATTGTCACAATCCAATGCTCTTCATCACCACTACATAGTAATAAAAAGAGTATATGACAGTGGTACTTACCTGGTCTCTGATTGATCTCAAGAAAGCCGCTTCAATATCATAAGATACAGAATGCTCAACAATTATGCACAGCAAGTGCATATTCTTTAGGGCCATAGGCTTGACAAATAATGACTTTCAAAATCATTGTACGACATGCAATGTTACTTTGTCACCAAAAGTCTTTTGGAGCCACTTTGCCACCTGGACATAAAACATAATCTAGAATTTTGTCCAAATGAAAATGCTCTAGTGAAAATTCGTAAGGATTTTTGAACAAAATTTTTGACGCACCTTGCTAGATTGTGTAACTATAGCAAGAGCTTAATATAAATTCCTAAGTCCTGAAAATTAACAAATTATGTACTTATATTGAAATATTAGATAACAAACATTAGCAGATCTTTCTTATAAAAAGTTAAAAAGTTTGCAAACTTTGCAATAAAAAAGTAAATGAATTATATCAAAAATTAGGCAAAAACCCATCTTGAGGCTCACCAAGTCCCCTTTGCTTTCAAAGTAGAAAATGAATACAGCATTCTTTACTCTCTACAAGGAAAAACTATATTATTTCATTTGATAAAAGAACACTGTAGAACAGTCTTAAAACTACTTATTTACTATGTTAGTGTAAGGATGCAAACAGATACCAATATCTTTGAGTCTTATACTAAAAGCGTGTATGTACTATTAGCTATTGCCACAGTCACCAAATGATAAACATTTAAATACTAAATTCCTAAATACATATTCTTTTAAAGTAGAAATTTAATCAAAATATCTTTACAACTGGGCAACAGTTCCATCACAAATTAAATCAAAATATAACCACTTCTGACCTGGAAACAAGCATTACAATCAGCTAATTCATCTTTGGCAATTGATTTTGAAACCTTTTTCCAAATTTGCTTGCCAGAGATGCCTGACCCTGAAATATGCATTTTTATGGCAAAAAGCCATGAAGAATCTGCTCAGGATCTTGTCGAAAAAATCATTTGCGAGACAATTTTGTATCTCGCTTACCATTGAAAAACTGCAGCAGAATTTCAGCAGAATTGCAGCAGCAATTAAGTTGTTAGTGTGACAAGAATAAAATGTATTACAAATTAAATGAGATTTTTACGATTTTGGAGTGTTGAATGCAAATAATCAAAAGGCATTTGAGGAAGAGTTAAAAAAACTCCTAAATAGCAACATCTTCTTTTTCAGCTTGTCTTAATCCTTTCTTCTTTGTTAACAAATTTTTGGGCTGGTTGCTTTACAGAATAGCTTCCACAAAGAAAAATGACTTCAACAACAAACTCAACAACCCAGACTACACCTTACCAAAAGATTTTAAAATTGCTTCATGTCTGATTTCCACTGGCATTTCTTTTTCTTCTAAAGAAGAATCTTTCTTCCATTTAGCAAGAGACCATTCTTCCTAAGAGATGAAACTAAATCTTAAAATCCTTCAAACCCAATCCTGCAGTTCTGCAAACCCGACATCTGTAGTCAACAGAAAGAAAAAAGGTTATTTCAAACTAGAAAGAAAAGCTAGAAAATGAAATACCTCTGGTTCTAAACATTTGTGTTTAGTTTCATTCCCTTTTGCACTTAAAAGTTTCTGTGTAAGTGTTTGTGGGATATGATGACCAACTCTGTTGTTATTGGCAACTAAATCTTTGGCAGTTGGAGGTTTAACAGCAAATATGTATGTCCTCTCAATGGCTGACTCTGAAGAGAAAGCAAAGATAGAGTTAAAAACATAAGCAATATTTTTATCATTGGCTAACTATGTATATCAGATTTATCAAAGGTCAGTTTATCAGTTTATTTGAAGACTGCTACTAGATTCTAATTACTAATTTTTGCTTAATTTTTGCTTCAACCGTTTCATTTTTATCTGATTCATTGCAATAACTAAAACAACTAATACTGGTTTGTTCAGATTATAAAAACATTACTTGTGTTTCTAGCAGCCGAAGCAAGATAATTTAATATATTTTGGGAAAGCGTATATACATTTTGTTGATGTTGAAACTTGAGTATTGATTTCATCCTCCTTTCAAGTTGATTTGCAATTTGTTGCATGACCCTCTCTACTTCTACTTCTGCATCAATACTGAGCAGGGCTGAGTATCAGTATAATGCTCAGAGTGCAAGAAATAATAGATTAATGGATAAAAAGTGCTAGAAGATGCCACTGACCAATGATTAGATTAAACATTTACATGTCAAATGAGAAGCTGTAAATTTTATTTGGCAAGATAGAATCAAAAAAGGGACTGAAAATTAAAGGGAACTTCGAGAGGCATTGTGGTAATGGATTGGTCGTCAGTGGCATCTATGAATCAATGCAGGTGCGATATCTCGTAGAGTTCCATACTCTATTGAAAAAATTGTTGGATACTGCCTATCTTCATTGATTGGAGAGGAAATAATTTAATAATTGAGCATTTGTACAACATGAATTTCATTTGCTTTGATCATGATCAAATATCAAATAGGCCTAGCCTGAATTTTAATGTAATGTAAAGATTTTGAAACAGATTCTCGCTTGCTACTTTGGCTAGAATTAATGATTTGATATTCCGCTCGATAATACACGCATATAATTACAATCAACTTCTGAAAAACGTTTGTAGGGTAGGGTAATTATTTGATGAAAATGATCAGCAAAACACGTCGTTCATACCATAAAGCGGTTTCATGTTTGTATTAACTCTAATCCAAGGAGCTGGTTTGCTCTGATCCAATAAGTCCACTGATGATGCAAATTGGACAGTCGATTCAACATTTTCATACATTCCTGCAGCCTGGTTTTCATCTTGCGGATGTAGTATTAGCAAACTTCTGTGTTGGCCGATGTCAGCCATATTGTTTCAAGCAGTTGTAGCAACAACAGCAACAATAACACAAAACAGTCAATCCAAACTTTCTCTTCACCACCATTTACATCCGTTCATAACTTTTCATGTCAAGAACTTTCTTCGAAGAATATCAATCAAGCTTTGCACCTTTTATTTTTCTTATTCTAGTTCCAAAATAAAAGGCCTTGTGTATGATGAGGGATACAGAAATCACTTTGAACTGTTAGCGGCGTCGGCATCGAGAGGAGAAGAAATATGCACTCGCTACATTTTATATGTTTTTATGAACAGAACATAGCATAGCTTGAACTCTAACTTGAATTCATGAATGTGCCGAGATACTTAATATGTCTATAACAAGTCACATGGATGTCGTTTGATTGACAGCTAAGCAACGTCATAGACACGTTCCTGCTACAGAAGTCCGAGGGGGTGTTCCTCTTACAGAACTTGGAGGGGGATGTTCCTGCTTCATAACTTGGAGGGGAGGTGTGTGACACCTTGAGGGGCGGGTGCTTATAAAATTACCTGAAACATGCCACATAAAAAGATAATTTTTGAAATTTTTTTTCGTTTCATAAAATAAAAAATAATCTAAGTATAAAGTAGCATTTGATTAAATTATTAACAAAAAGATAAATTTTTGTGGTAATTCACTGAAATGCCAAAGGCAACCTCAGGAGTCGATAATCAACGAATCGAGAGGGGGCTTATTCGAGGGGGGGGGCTTATTGAAAGTTTGTAGTTCTAGGGTGGGGGCTTATTCGAGAGGGGGCTAATTCGAGGGGGAGCCAATTAGAGGATTTACGGGGTGTAGGTTCAGTGTCTTAATGTAAATGTGTTTGCCTAAAGATACGGTTACAAGTGCAGTCAAAAAATGAAAAATAACGTCTACAGATTAATAGCGCACGCTATGTAAAATGTTTTATCTTAAGATGATGTCAATTATCTTGTCAAGATTTTAATATGGTGCGAGACCACTATACTTACGTAACCAGCCACCGTTAACAAAGTTGATTAGAGCTTTTTTAAGTGGCTATAGTGTGCAAAAATAGTGCAATGCCAATCCAGGTACAGATATTTTTATTTTCTCGATAGAACACGATGTGAATTTGTAAGGATTGCAGGTCTCCCCCAGGTATTTTCGGCCTTGCTTGCAATTGAACTAGCGGCCCTTCAAAAAGGAGAACCCGTTTGTGTCCGTATGAGGAAATTGCTTAAGAAATTAATTCCAGCAATCTCACCAGTAACCAAAATAGAAGTGAAATGATATGAATTATTAATTGACATTGTAGGCGAAGCTGAATCTGATTATCATTTACCAAAGGCTTCTGAAATACAAACACAGAATAAAGAATTGGATTAGACGTTGAAATAGCGAATTATTATTATTTGAAAGTTCTATCGAGAAAATTATGTGCTCCTTTATCGAGTGAAAACGCAAGGATTCATAGCAAAGCCTTTTGGACTTCTACAGCCAAAATTGAAGCTCTTTCTGTTTATTTTATTATTATTTTAGCCTCTGTATGAAATTCTGGGCTGCTTGTTTCTACGTTCTACCGTTTTTTAATAACAGGTGTTTTATTTGCTGCATAAGTTGGAAGTTTTATCCAATTGAATAAAATGACTTGTATTTCAGGCATCATGTCTTTTTACAATAGAAAAGAATGCACGGCCCCTTACGCAAGCTTTCAAGCATTTATATCTGTTAAATTTCAGCTGCTAGTTTACTTAACTGTCAAGTAATGTCACGTAATTCGCTCATATTGCCATTGCTTTGCCAGTATTGTTTTGCTATTGGACAGTTTTACTCCTTCTGCCCCCATTATATCCAGGCGTCCCTGCCAGTGTTGTAACTTGAACTAAGTAGATGGAGCTAGATAGAATGTGAGTAACCAAATCTTTCCAACGACTCCTATAGCTGACAGAAATATTCTTTTGAAATAAATATCGCAAAAAATACGTTTTGAATACCTTGTTATCCAACAAATGCGTATAAGATGTCTTAACACAACTTAAAGCTCATTAACTGTTATCTTATATCAGTCGAAGGATTCTTTAATATAACATGAATCTATAAGATTCAAACATCTTTCATGGACATTTGTAACAGAATAACGATTAAGAATGCAAATGACACAATTTAAGAACTACTAAGGAAAAGCAAATACGATGTAGTTTTCTCTCTAGGAACATAATTATTAACAATTCACAATTATTGCTTGTGATATCAATGTTTCGAGGTAGTATTGCAAGCATTTTCTATTTAGCATTGTCTTGGAGAGTTTTGCCCTTTTTGCCCTTACTTTTTGAAAAATGGAAAAAATGTCCTTCTAAGCTGCTACAATAGTCCTAAAACCCATTATGGTGACCCAAGAAATATAGGATTTTCCCTAGATAAACCTTCCCCTTGAAAACTATCTTAAGTATAGATTAGTTTACCCCTAATTTTATCCGATGGGTAGCGACCTCTTACGAACGTAGTCCAGAACTATCCGGGCATATTTGTTCAAATTGATGTCCACAAAAGGCTTTTGGTTATCAATGTTTAGTTTGTACGTCGCACAAATACTAGAACGCAGTGGAACTTTACATACTAGCGTGTTATGAAAACCTCATTGATTCGGAGCGGCATAATTTCAAGACGATTGTTCCAGAACTAATTCAGAAACAGGTAAGCATGCTCACCCTGTAATCTCGCCTCAGTACGAGAATTTCTAACTAGCTTCTGAACGATAATCTTGGCACCTTTGCTGGAATAACTGCTTAAACAATATACAGTTGCCATGTAAGTAATACATATCTAATCTTAAAGATTTCAAGTTTCACTAGCTAGGTGCATAACAATTTCGCTAGTAAGCAATGTTTGTAGCTTCGACTAGGATTTCATAAACAATGAGAATATGGAAATGCCTGTAAAATAGAATGCTCGTTTAATTCTAACAGAATTTAATAGTTGCTTGTTTCAAATACATTCGTGATCAACACTAAAAAGGATCTTTCTTGCAAAAAATCGGAAAAGCCGAACAAGAGATGACTCAGCAATCTAAATTGATCCGCAGCTTGACCCTATCTGTCCTATGACCCTGACCCGACTTATCCTATGACCTTGACCAGGCCTACCTTGTTGCCTAATGCGCAATAACCCATTCTTCTGTTAAAACATGTGGTGACACAAAAATGAAAAAAGGGGAGGATGTTTTACTGTAAGATAGGACAAAGAATGATTGCTTTATAGGACTGAAAAGATACATTGAAACCAAATCAACAAAGACTATACGATGGAGAATAATCGTCATTCTTATATTGATCGCCCTTAACGATAAAGGGGCCAAGAAGAAATATGGTCTTTCTTCGAAAGGGTTTTGTACATACGCAACTATGCTTTTTCTGAAAGCAATTACACAGCCCTTGTATGCAGCCTATTGCCTCTACCTACCAGGCACTAGAACGTGTGTTGGTTGGACTCGCTATTCCTTTCATATGAAGGAAATTACCCTAATCTCCTAAGTCGTCAGTTAACGCTCTACACGTTGCATAGAAGCTTCATTGACACGCAACCGGGAGATTCCTTTGCATCATTCGGCTGCAGTCCATTATCTTCCCTTGCGTACGTGTTAACAGACCGTACAGGAATCCTGGTCATGCCATTATCGTTACCCCAACTACTACCATCGTCTAGTTTCGGTTCCCAAGACATCTTCTCTTCCCTCTGAATTTCTTGATGCCAGCCTCTTTCGAAGCCTACCAATGCGTTATCGATCCTTTTCACGTTTTGGTTTAGCCTGTTGGCTCTGGAGCCTCTGTGAGGCAGGCTTGCGTACATCTGCGCGACTTTCTGATTACCCGCTGGCTCCTTCAATGCCGGAATCACTTTCTGCCGCCGATGTGGTGAGTACGGAGGCGCAATATCCTGCTTACCGCTTGGCTTTAAAGCCTCATTACCAGTCCCTTCGCTAGGCGTGCTTTTGGCGTCCTTTTTAGACGTTGTTGTCTTTGTTCCCTTTTCTTCGCTCTGAGAGAAGTAGCTAGAGAAGGAGTTGCTCCTGCGCACATGCCTTCTCCTCCGCAGGGTTTTTACTTTTCTCGTATCCCTTCTAATGACAGAGCATTCTTCACTGTTGTGCAAGTTTGTGTCGCTTGAAGTTCTCTGCATTTTACTGGAGCCCTTTTTGAGTCTAGATACAATCTCTGAGAATATGCCTTTCTTCTTACGTTTCCTTTCCACAAATTCTGTTTCATCACAAATGAGCTCAGTTTCCTCACTGTATATCTCATAAGGCTTCCTATCACTTCTAGGCTTTTCTCCGCCTGGTGACCGCTGGTAGCTTCTTCGATTAGGAGCGTCATTCTCGTTCGCTTTCCAGTCGTAGACAATATCAGGATCGCTGCTTGAAGTCGTCGTGCTTGAGGTCTCGTGCCCTGCACCATCTAGCACCTGCTCCACCTTGGACGAAATGTCTGTCGATGTATACATCGGGTTGAAGTACATATTGCTGTTGGATGTACTGTCGGTGACATACTCCCCCTCATCATCCATTACCACTTGTTCATGGCACTCAGGTGCGCCATTTGCCACCGGATCTGGCGGCAGTCGATCGACAGTACCATCATTTTGTACTATGTACTGGTCCATGTTGTCTGTATCGATTTCAAACTGAGAATTAGAGCTATACGGGTCCGCAAACTCTTGCAACAGTTCTCTATTCCCTGATACGGGGTTCCCATCTTCATACAATACGTCATAGTCGCCTGACTGCGCTGCTTGCTCGAGAAGTGCGTCCGAATCATGAACTTCGGACGAGCTTCCGCTAGTGCTGCTGTCTGCGCGTGTCCGAGGCGAGGTGCTATACTCCAAGTAATCATCAATCTCATCTTCATCATTATAGTCGATGCTATAGTCAATGGTCAGTTCTAGGCGACGGGCGCAGTCATTGCTGTAAGCTCCCTCTTCTGCTATGGTTTGCGATGACTTCTTTCGCCGTAGACTGTTCTTCCTGTTGCCAATACCAATGTCTGTGTGACTCGGAGATCCGATTTGCTTCACTGAGCCGGACACGTGTTGGTATTGTTCTTGGCCTAGTTTATCGATCGCTTGAGAATATGAGACTTTTCTTTGACCCACATAATCCTCCTTCGCAGCGGGCTGCGTGTACTCACTCCTATCGCCTAAAGACACACTCACGCTGGATTTTCTAATTGCGTCACGTTGCCTGTCAAGCTGCGAATCAGGTGGACTGGAGAACATTTGTTCTAGTCTTCCGTGAGTGGGAAGTGTATACGAGTATGTATCTTCGGTGTAGTTCGGAGGACCGAGTTTGCTTGCAGGTTGCGCTTGCTGGTTGAGAGACCAGGCAGATGTTTTCCGCGCCTTGTGACTTGCTAGGTTCATCTCGGATGCAGTGTAATGCGAGAGATTTATCATGGACGAATACGTCTGCAAGTAATTCTGATTATGAAAATCGTAGCCTTGATTACTGAACGGATCCGATCTGTCGCATGCGATTTCCAGAAGACTGTCGGCCGACATGACGTAGAAGACGCCATGATCTTGCTGCGTAATCTTATCCATATACCACTGCGACAACTCTATATAGCCGCATCGTGACATTTCGTTTGCAAGCAGTATCTTCATGTCCATGTTCATTGCAAGATCTATTGGCAGCTCGTCTGTTTTCGTCAAGGCAACGACATCAGCACAATTCGTAAGCAACAGCCTGGCCATTTTCATGTCCCCTGTGGCGCTGGCTATGTGGAGACATGTCCAGCCGTTTGAGGTCTTAGCCTCCATATCAGCTCCTGACTCCAGCAGCATCAGAACGAGGCGACTGTTTCCGTCAATAACGCTTTGCTGCAATGCAGTTAGGCCGTGCGGATTTCTTTGGTTTCGCTTCACAATAACACCGTGCTTCAACATAAGAGTGACGACTGCCATATCCCCCCGCATTACCGCGTGCTGGAAGATGCGGTTCACAAAGGGATTCAGCTGGTCGATGAACGACGCGCGGTTTCGCGGTATATACTGCATCTTGAATGCTGCGAATCGAGCTGTGTTTGTCATTAATAAGTGCAACACACACTTTGCTGCGACATCATCTGTGAAATTACCACAGCTTTGCGTATGCTAGTTCTCTAAACAAGCCTTTCTATCCCTTGAGCATGCGCACTGAGTGCTGGTATATTGACAATTATGCATCCAACAGCTTCTCAAAATCTCACCTGGGAAAACAAAATCGTATGGTTGATATAACACCACTCTCTATTTACTAAACTGTAATAGTCATGGTCATAAATATTTGATTTCCACATTTGTATATTTCAAAATTGTTCGAGAAGCTTTTGCAAAAATTCCTTTATCTCCCTCTTATCTCCCAATAACAATTCCCAATGATGGCTTTTTAAATCAGCTCTATATGAAAGGAGATGAAAACTTTTTCCAATATCATGCTCATTAGTACATAATAGGCTTCAACAAACCCAAATATTCATCATATGGCATTGAAAAGTATTCGCCTATGCATAGGAAATTACTATACCTGACCACTGACTGATCATAATCAGAAACAGAGATATGAAATACTGCGGAATTAAGTCTCTGGATAAGAGTTTAGCCTCTCTTGAATCAAGATATAAATTTTGTATTGGATTTTGTACGGCTCTATCACTGAAATGGAACTTTGTCGATTATATAAAAAAGAATCTTTAGATAGAATCGGCAACGCGAGCTTTGGGGACTGTTTAATGACAGCACTTTTCAAGTCACTGTGCATTGCGTCAATAATATTGCATGTATCGAAATTCTCGAATAAGCCCCTGAGGGCTTATTTGCAAAAATGAATTTCTTGTTGGGGGCATATTCGAGTTGGGGGGCTTATTTATGAATTAAACATTTTCTTTAAAGTTGACATAAAAAACGACGTAATTTCGACAATTAAAAAAATTGAAAATTGACAAAATTATATTTTGCAAAATATTTTAGTCCATTACTATCTTTTCATCGTCATCACTGTATCTGAATTAATTGTCAGTTCTTCTAGTGTTGCAACATCAACCGCATTAAGAGTAAAACGATTTTCTTCCTCCTCCGCAAAAAGCTTGATGTGCTCCACAATTTCTTTATTTGCAAAAATGAACTTCTAAGTGGGAGCTTATTCGAGGGTGGGTGGGGGGGGGGGGGTTGCTTATTTGTGGATTTACGGTATAGCACGAATGAAGTCTATCTTCAGAAGAAAAAGATTGCCATCCCAAAAAACTAACGATGATTCAGCCTCGAATGTAGAGTTTTCTGAATGATGTTAGAAAAGTCTTTGATGGCGGTTTTGTATTCCAATTTAACCGTGGATAGCCATTTTGAAGCGTTGACACTTCACTCATTAACCTTGTATGTATTTAAAGTATATAAGGAAAATAGAAAAGTCCTGACTAAGTACTTGTTAGGGTAGAAGTAATTCGAAGCTGATATAAAGAATGCAGGAGTTTTATTCAATAGATAAAAGACAATGTAGAGCTGATTCACTTCAAACGATATAGGGTATAAACCCCTGGTATGACATGCCCACTCCTCTTTCTTCTAAACTGCTAGAAAAGTTAGATGAATTTCTGTCTTAGTTTAGAAGGGAAGTAACTGGGGCTTTCTTGTGTTTTCATTTCGCATTCATTTGAAAATTTTTCATTCAATTGTCGCGAGTATAGCTTGTTTTTGTTACCAATGTAATATAAATCGAATGAACCATGGCTGAGCCATCGAAAATGGAATATAACTGAAAATCAATTGAAGAAGCAGAAAGTTCTGAAGGGTAAGAAAAGTCGAGTTGAAAGCAAGTTAGCCATCTAGGCTTTTTCCTAAAAGTGCGAGTCAGCAATAAATTGGCCCAAACAAAGGAGATTGCATCGGCCAGTATATTCTTAGACACATCTTCTGAGCAACGAATTTTACAAGTAGCAATTGCTACAGTTTATCGTATCTTAATCTATGCTAATATTAAAATATTCTTCCTTGGAGTCCTTCTTAAATGTCTATTCACAGCCTTATAGGTCAGATACATCTGGTGAGCTATGATTTAGTAAACCACACAGTATATCGGTTACCCTTGATGCTGAGATTTGCTTGGCGTTTCATTTAGCTATCAGAGAGTTTTCTAGTCTCAAGTGTCACCACAATAACCTGCAGAGCTACGACCATCAATTCAAGCCTCCAATTAACAATCCTGCGTCAACTAAGCCTTGTATGATACCTGATTAAGGCTTTATTACTCCCTTTCTAGCAAGCTATTCAGTTCTTTGTCATCAGACAGTCTAAGAACGATTAAAACATTCACGTGATGACAAAAACTCTCTTGATCGGCATCACGACGTGCTGCATTGGATCTTAGTTGATCATCCTTTAAGTTTAATAAGATGCCACGTGTGGGAAGACAGCAGCAAAACCCGTGGATTATTTACCATATGTCATAACAACAGATTACTGCTTTGACCACTTTTAATTGCTAAAACCAACGATAATATGGAAATGAATCATAAAATGCGTACTTCAAAGCAAATATCACCATGCATATGCCAACGCTACCAGCATTTCTTCATCTGTAATTTAAACCGACAGGAAAAGCCAGATCTTCCTTTAAGACAACGCAAAACATCTTCTTGCCCGTGTGAAGACTGATTTTCTTTGTCAGCTTTGCTTGCGAAGAAGTAACATATCACGAAGAAGACAGTTGTCTAAGACCATTTAAAGAACACATGCTCTTCGCAGCTCCGTTTATTGTAGCATAAGTGGACGGCATGAATCAAAACCTCAACATCATCCAAACACTTATTGGAGTGATGGCCACTCTTCAATCATTCGCTTCTGCTTGGCCGAAACGCGTTTCTCTCCTTCCAATTTCATTTAAGCTTCGACTTCTAAAACTTGAATATGAGATACAAAAGAAAATTGTTCCTTTCACGAAAGATCGGTATAGCAGGTTCTTTTCTCATTGTCTTGCATTCAAACCATATGCGCAAACCATATGCTTCGAGTATAATGCTTTGTTTACAAGTCGAGATCGCCTTCTGTGATCGGTCGTTTACAGTGTTCAGTGTTATTGTCATGTCACGTGTTCTCTTCAAATTAATTCATTCTGAAGTATGCTCTATAAATTATAATCGGCTCTCGCTGATCAAAAACTAGGACATAACTTTCTCAAATGCAATTTATTTCCTCAGCATCGAAGTTGGATTGACATTATGTCGAACGAGAAATTTAAATTTTTTCAGCGCAGCCTTTCATTGTTGTTTTTAATTCTTGTTTATTCAGAGAAACAAAGGAAGCAGTAATGCTAACACGCTGCCAGCTTACAAACCTGCATGTTTGAATTTGATTACTTCCATAAAAGAGATGTCCTTTTTGACGTAATTGGTCAAAGCCTTTGCTACAAAAACAGGAAATTAACTAGGATTAGTGACATCTTGTTTTCTTACTTTATAACTACGAAACTCTCACTAGGGCTAAGTTATGTCAAAATTGTTGGAGAAAATCCGAAGGGCTCTACATTTCCCAACTAGTTGCACATATTTCTACCCTAACAAATGCTATTTTGTTTAAAACTGTCAAGTTTACACTTTAATTTGTATCTATTTCATGTCACCTTTTTCGTCTTAAAGCTTTAAAGATTTATTTTTACTCCTTAATGCCCAAAATATTTCGTTTTTGAGTAACATATGTTCAACTGTTTGATCTTCCTTAAATGTGATTATAATGGCTGTAAGAAATGATCCACAGGACACACCCTTTGCTTTCAATGCCAGTTGCGTCTAAAGAGCACCTTTTATGCATGTTCACACCAATGTTAGTTTCTTGAAAGATTCCCTACCCTTGTCTAGAAATTTTTAAACAGACCAGCCTTACCTTAACAAATTCAAGGGTGACTTGCATACTTAAAATATGATTAGGCCTGACTTGATGGATATGGCAATTAACCTCGCCACCAAAAAGACAGATACTTTTAGCAACTTTAGATGTGATGGGGTATTAGAATAACACAGCCCCAAGTTGGGTAGACAGACCCCCTCCCTTTCTTGTAAATCATTCCTTTCTAAAATTGATCAAAGAATACTTTTAGTTATCTTCATTTAGATATTCAATGAATTAGGCCTTGAGTTGTATGGGAAATTTGTATAATATACATTTAAACTGACCGGTACTTGTTTGCACATTTGGATTAAGCTAGGAAGAAAATCAAGAGATTGGCTTTGGGTTCCAAAAAGGTAACCTGAAGTCTTGGGGGAGTTTTGCCTAAAAGGGGGGAATCACGTGCATTAGATAGGTGGGATGGAATAATTTTCAAGATACAAAATATCCTTTAGGATAGATGTGATGTCTTGACCTTTGACCTGAATTAGCCTGGTACCCCTGTGTTTGAACAGACTTGGATAAGCTTATTGTGTGAGCAACGTGAATTCAGGTATTCAAAACACTGGATGAATCTTTCTACAACGTTCAAATTAGAGTTATGAAGCCTCTGAGCGAGAGTTGTGGTTGCGTTCTGCTACGTTTGTCGTGTTTCGGTTGAATCTACGTTTTTAACACATATCAAATTGTTGTGACAAACCAAGAGTTACATAGACAAGATGTTTTTTAGAGTGCTTTATTAGAAGCCTAATATTTTCTATAACGAGTGACTTCTGCTTGTCTGCTTGACTAGGAGAGGCAAGAAATAGCGCCGGGGAGTCGAACCAGTGGCCTAGCATCTGCGGAACCAGTGGCCTAGCAGCAATGTGATCTGCAAGAAAGCTTCATTCACAGAACGAGTCCTATGCCGGATTGAACATAACTTAAGGTAAGAAATTGGACATTGCGCATGTCCAATATAAAAAATACGTATAAGAGGCTGTGTTCTTTAACATTCTGACTGGACGTTCATGTGCATGGCCCTTGAGGAACCTTTAATCACTGCTCTTTTGATCTGTTAAAGCATTCCAATCAAAATGCATCGCTTTGCATCGAAAACTTTAAGTCAATAGTCCTTCATCCACCCAAAAGTATCGCCACTGTTCTATAGTTTGTTTTTACTTATGGAAACCTAGACAAAACGAACCATTTCACTAAACATTTTCTAAACATTTCGCTAAACATTTTCCAAAAAAATTCACTAATGACAAAATTAAAGCTTTTAACAAAACGAAACGAAACAGAATGAAAAAGCTTTTTCTGAAATTTGGAGTTGTCATTATTTAAGCAAATCTTTTTGCATTTTTTCATTGTACGCATCCTTCTATCGAAGCAATGTTATGAAGTAATGCTTGTTATTCACTCTAATACAAAAACGGTTCTAGATCTAGTCAACTCCAAGAGTTACACAGTTCTATTTCAAGTAGTGTCAAAAGGCCCGATACTCTTAACATGATCGATCAAGAAGAACGAATGCTTCAAATCAAGCGTACGTCTAAAGAAAGACTCAACACTATGCCAAAGAGAAATTTTTCAGATAAAAAGCAAATGTGGAAATTAAAGTTATCAATTGCTCATACTCAATCTGCCAGTTTCCTTTTTCATTATGAGATTTCTGAGAATTTTGAAGCATGTTTATCGGGCCCACGATGGTAAGACAATAAATCGTCTAGGCCTTTTGCTGATGGTTTAAATGGGCCTTTGGGAAGAAAAGGAAAAACTAGGCCTAGTGAAGCTTAGAATATGTTAAAACAGCAAAGTGTTTGACTATCACTGCAAGGAAAAGCTCAAAAATAATTTTCACATACTTGAAAAAGTGCTTTTGTTTCCGGTACTCCTCTGAAAATGCAAATGTAAAATGCTAAATAACCAAAAAACGACCTTACTGATCCTTAAAGTATAGATTAATTTTTAAAATGAAGCTTTGTAAACATGTTTAATTTCGAAGACTGTCTTTGAAAGACAGAAATCTTTGTCTTTGACAAGCGCACACGGCAGATTTCTGTCTTTGGAAGGCAGAAGACAAAAATCTTCGTCTTTCAAAGACAAAAATCTGCCGTGTGCGATAGGTTTAAAGCTTTCTTTCAATTTACCTAAACATTTACCTAAACATTTTCTTTAATTGCTTATGGCCCGGGGACACTCTTTCCGCCGGGATCGGCTGTAACGCGGACTGTAATTTGACAATGGAGCGCTTAACCGGTCTTTTACAGTAACCGCCCACAAACCCAAAACAAAAGGATTCAGGATCTTATCGTGCATTGTTAAAATCACGAACACGAGGCCAATTGCATAAGCCACGGCCATGTGCTCAAATTGCAGTGGACATTTGTACTTCTAACTTGTGTTGTGAGGGGAGACGAGAGGAAAAGCATCAAAGATGGGCCTGTTACTGCCTTTGTTGTTCTCGTTCTTGGGACTCGTTACGGGAAAGATAGGCCCGCCTCGGTGTTTAACCGGAATCTACCACAAAGCTACACCAGGGCCTGAAACCGCGGACTACAAAGCGTGCCATGCCTACAAAAGCAATACTTGTTGCACGGCAGACTTCACCAAGCTGCTGAATGCCACGAATATCGAAAAGATTGGCAATTTTTCGTGGACCAACTGCGGGCCTATCAGCAGTAAGTGCCAAAGTTTCATGAAAGAGGTCGAGTGTTTTTATCAGTGCTCGCCCAACGTCGGATACTGGAAAGGAGTGTTTAAAGGATCGTTTGTCGGAGTACCGATTTGCAGTACGTTTTGTAATGCCTGGTTCGATGCATGCAGGGATGAGAAGACATGCGCCAAAAACTGGATCAGTGACTTTGACTATAACCAGTTTGGGGAAAACAAATGCAAATTGCCGAAGAAGTGCTCAAGTTTTGCCGATGTTTTCAAGAATGGGGAGGGCCTGTGTAATTCAATGTGGGGGGCTTCGTTTAAGTACACTGTTTCGCAACACGCAAACGACTGCATGCATTTGAATTCGTCGAGGCAAGATGGAGTGGCGAAGAACACGCTTGTAGCAGAGAGATATTATTCTATTAACTCTGGGTCCATTAATTTAAAAGCGTTTCTATCTAGTGTCATGTTTTGCCTATCTTTAATAATTGTTTTGTTCTAGTTCTCTATTGTTTGTCAAACTGCGTGCCTGGATTAATAGATGTTGTTCATGATAAGGAAGTTATTTAACGATGCATTAATGGATTTTAAATTGTTTTATTGTGATTTAAGAGAATGCTTTCTCCAATTGTATTTATCTTCAACAATAAATCTTCTCGTCTTGTCTCTTGTGCTTGCTCCTAGCTCCACCTACAAGGAAGCCTGCTATTTCTATGTACACGCTTTTTTTTATAAGGAACCTACCACAAGACCTAGTTCCAAAAGTTCCTTATTCGTAGACCTCAAGTCAACAGATTTGAGTACCAAAAGTTCCTTAAAAGTTCCTTGATTTTCACTGCACATCAATAAGCCTTAACATTTAAAAGAGAGAGGGGCGAGATAGAGTTTGCGGAAACTACTCAATAAAGCACTTGACACACGAATAGCAAACAATCTATGTGAGTATTGGCTGCAAATGAATGAAACGGGCTTTTAGCTCTTGATGCTTGCAGTTATAAAAATTTTCAAATCGAAAAGTTCCTTAGGGATTTCGTTTTTAGTAGTATAAGTTCTTTATATATTTCGGCCTTCTACATGTAGGTTCCTTATAAAGTGGTTCCTTATAAAAAAGCGTGTAAATTACGTTACATTATGTTTTGACAGACAGATTGGTGAATAAATTATTCGTAAAAACCTGTCCACGAACAAATAATAGTGGAAAGGCTCTAATGATTTCCTTATTTTTTACTCCCAAAGTCATATGGCAAGCTCGTGTATGATGTATACACGTATTGTAGGTCTAATGGGGAAGACTAAAACACTATCAATTTTTGATGTACGATAATGAATAAACATGATTGTGGAATAGGCATGCGCATATACTACATTAGAAGCCTTTCTATCATATCATATGCAAAACCAGTACTTATAGGTATACGTGATTGGGATTAATACTTTCACCAGCTGCTGTAAATCATTTCAGAGTCAAAATTGATGGTGACTTTTAAGTTCCTGTTCCGATCTTGGAACAGCTGTGTTTAAAGGGCTGTTAATGACCCCTGAGTTTGACTGACAGCAGCTGTTCTTGCCAAATTAAAGCTCCTTTTTTGAAATAACCAGTTCCTTAGGGTGAAATTCTTCCTTCAAGTACTTATTAGCGATCTGATTCCTTGCATCGGGTGTCAATCCTAGTTGTCTCAGACCATTGTACGAAAATGTCCCAAAATGACATAGTGTTATCAAGAGTTCAAAATATACAGAATTTTGTGGATTCAAATATCACCCCGTTGTCTTGACAGGTAAACAGAGAGCTGATAGCTCTCTGTACACAGATAAAACCATGCAAGAAGAAGGCGGAGTGTGATATTTCCTTATTTAACGATGCAACATCTATATATATACAGTAAACTCTATTTGTGCAATGTTAATCTATATACACATCCAAAACATGCGTTTAGCAGCATTGTAAAAACACTGAAAAAATCCAGCGTCGCAAAAGTGGACTAAAAGCTAGTCAGGTAGGAAGAATTGAACAATTAATTCTTCAAGATAAGGGGGCCTAGGAACCGCTTCCCTATCCGCGCCAGACCTTGTGCGGAAAACCAGAATCGAGGCACGACAAACAGTCTTCGTTTCGCGAGCTGGAACAAGAAGCGGCAGATCCAATTTATCTAGCTATTGACAACGATATATTAAAATAAAATATTTATTCTGTCCCAGACTTATGAAGTCGAAGCTAACCGAATAAATTTTATAAGATCATTAACAACTAGGCCAACAGAGTCACATGAATGACTTGAGATTGCCGAAGGCTTTTGCTTGGGAGTCTTATTTGAGGGCCTTTTACTTGGGTTATGAGTAACTAAAAGATACGCGTCAGGTAAGAAAACAAGAATCACTTTGAATGTAAAAGCAAAGTTAGTAATGCCTCCATTCGAACTTGTCTCTGGTCTCACTCAATAGGCCTGCAGAAATGGCTGGTTGGAAGTTAGCATATATCTTTAAAACTCGCTAGAACTATTTTCAAAAAATATCAGCAATGTTAATCGTATTTACCAAATCGACAAGGGCAAATCAAACGAAATCTAATGAAACGCTTTATATCAAGGACACCTTTCGCTTCAGCCGCTTCCCAGCAATATAAACACTTAAAGGTCACTTGGACACCATTTAAAAATACATAAGCCATACCCTAACTAAAAGCTAGTTTTTAAAAAAAATCCCCTTAAGTAAAATTAGTTAAATAACTAAGAAAATTACCTTTGATAATTATACAACAATAATGCTTATAATACAGTTCTGGACCCATTTCTAGTGAAATATCTTCTTACTTAAAGAAAGCAAAAATCTTGTTTGCTGGAGAACACCTCATATTGGAGTCAATATAATGGAACCTGAGATATCATATGCGAAGTCACGTGGCTCTCTCTAACCACAAAGCCAATCAGATCTTCAAGAGAAACACAAAAATACACGTGACAAGGCATATGTTTCTGCCCAGTGATTAATTAAGCTTTGTAATGTGTTTAAATATTTGTAATTACTTGCAGCATAAAAAACACTAAAGGAAGTGCAAACGAAACAACTTGCATGAAAATTGAACGTTTGTAGTCTAATTAGGCAAATTACATCCGCGGCCGATAATGAATTCATTTTTCAGCATACAATTCTCACCAAAAGTCATACGGATATGGACTTTGTAAAATTCCAACAAGAGTCATTTCAATCGAAAAAATGTTTAAATTCTAGACATTCGGGTTCAAGACATCTCGAGGACATTTGACACGGATGGCGGCTTTTATCAGGTGCACTTATTTAGGCATCAAGCTGTTTGTTAAGAATAGGGCCTTTTTACGGAAATATCACCCTCGTCTTCAGTATACATCCAACTACGCTAAAGCTAAATACACAGGCAACCGTGCAGTCTAGCAAAATAATTAAAAGCAATAAAATTACGAAATCTTCGCCAACCGCCGAATATCAACGGCAACAGAAGGCGTTTGACTATACTCTGTCACGTGGCACAGCCGTTCCATTCGCAACAAGGTCAGGAGTAAATTAAATACTTTCGAAACCATAAAATCTTCAGATAAAAACGATCTAGGACAAAAATAGAAAACCCGGCGTCGTTTAGAGAATGGAAGACCAATCGAATTCATCCTCATCTTCGTCGACCAGTAGGTTAGCGTGCGGTGCCGCGTGCAGGTACTGCTGCTCTGTGGTCGGGTCCTGCATGAATTGCCGCTCGCTGGTGACCGGGGAGGTCGAGTATCCGCTCAGCTGGCTCGAGTAGCTGTGCGCTATGCCCACTCCCTGCATACGGTTTGGCGCAAGGTGGGCAACCCCCGTCGACGACGCCATCGACCCGCTGCTCAGAAGCGCGTTCTGCCGCATGACCGGGCTGCCTATCGGACTGTTATTCGGACTCACACTGGGACTTCCGACGTACGGGTTGCTCACCATCAGGCCTAGCGACATCGGTCCGGGCGCTAGCGGGTTCTGGAAATGGTTATCGCCAAGCTGTGGGCTACGCGAAAGCGGGCTACGCGACAGCGGGCTGCGTGAGAGCGGGCTGTTTGCCGGACTTATTCTCGGACTGACATGCGGGCTCATGGCCTGGGCCATATGCGCCGTGCGGTTGTTGCTCGGTATTGATATGCCGCCGCTGTTGGAGCTCATGGACCCCATACCGGACGAGCTGAGGCTTGCAGCGACTTTGAGGTATTGGCTGTACGAGTGCTCAAGCTGATGAAGGTCGGTTGGGTTCAGGCCGTCAAGGCCTTGGAGGGTGTCCAGCAGGCTGTAAAACTGGTTCGGGTCTAGATGCGAGAAGTCGCCACTCGACAGACTCTGCATCAGGGTATCCATTGTCGTCATCAGTTCTTCTGAAATGGCTGCACTCGAGTTTAGACTGGCCGATGAGTTCGAGGAGTTGGTCTTGGTGCTATTCACACTATGATTGCCTAAATTCGGGTCACCATCTAAAAGAAAAAAATTGTGATACAAACAGACTGTAAGAAAATATTTTTTTTAGAAAAATATGATCCTGTAAATTTCATTAATGGCTTTGATTGTCAATAATGTATACAGTAAATAATAGGCTTTAATTAGCTTTAATTTAGCTATTCTTTTTTCCAGCCTACTTTAAAAATATGATTAATAATATTTATGAAAAAGAAGCTCAAGTTGATGACAACAATTCAGGAATGAATCAAAGTCCATTGAAGGCCATAAAAATGGTCCTAAGTGACAATGGCCAAAAGGGGCGGTAGCAGACACTTTCACCTTAAAACAAAAGGAAGTGAATTTGAATAGATACAAAAACAACGAAAATTCTTGCCTTCCATCAAACCTTATTCGTGCCTGGTGATTTTCACAGAAATGAATAATGTCATTTGGTTACATAGCATAAAAGTCGTTTTCACTATGAACCTAACGGCTGCAAGTGGATGGAAAGGAGAAGGTTACCGTTGAGTAGAACATCCTTCCGGGAAGCCAGTTGATTGCCATTGACCGTGCCGCTTGTGAGTGAGCTTTGGAAGACCGACTTGTACAAACTGCGGAACGACGCACTCAGGTCGTCAAGATTCATGGTGTCAGCCAGGGTCTTCTGTTCCATCTGCATATTGCTGTTGTTGTTCCTGTCCTGGGTCTCTGCCGTGTTGCTGACAGTGATTGACGGAAGAGGCGAGTGTCCTGGTTCGAAGCTGGAGGACGACGCACTGCTGTCACAAGATCTGTTTAGGCCGTGGTGCTTCATGCGCGACGAGAAGTCTGGTGACGCAGCTGACGGTGATACCATCGGAGGGATGGGTGAACCGGCTGACGGGGAGTATCGGCTGTTCTCGTCTCTGTATGGCGATGATTGCTGCAACATACCAAATGGCAGCATTTCAAATGACAATACATTTCAACTACGATCAATGCCTGCAGTAAACGCACTTCACAGTGGACGGACCAAGTCAAGAATGCTTCCGGCCAGGTCTAATGTATATATAGGGTTTGGCAATGATTTAAAAAGTACTGCAGCAGGATTAATAGGTTGGTACATGACAATAAATAGCATCACTCAAAAAGATAATAAAACACATCCCTGAGCGATGATTATGGGGACCGGGGTCCATAAAGGATTCAGAAGATAATTGAGCACCCTGCATAGCCAGTTCCTGATTCTTAATCTGGTGAGCCATTGCCATAACAACAATATCAAGTGACCCTTGTCAGCATTTTTTGCTTTATAACTAGTCATAACGAACACAAAAATACAAAAGAATAGCCTTCTATCTCGGATTGACAGTATACAATAAGGCAAGCAGCATTATGCTTCTAAATCAATTGAGAACATTTGACCAGTTTTATTTTCATTACAGTGTCTTGTGCTTGTACCCCAAATGATAAGAATATACTGGTTTGCTAAGGGCTGGTTTTCAAATTTGTGTCAGCCAAAAAGCAAGGTGCAGCATTAGACAGCAGCATGGTGTCTACTTTGACTCACACCTGAGCACGAGTTTCTGTGTACCATTTGATCAGTATACATTCAGAATAACGCTGAAAAAGAATTACACTAGAAAAAGGAGGAATAACCATATTTCATGCCTTCCACAATCTTGCACCCGAGACATTCTTTGATGGCTTGGATTATGTGCAGTGAATTTCTCAGTCATAATTTTAAAGGTGTCCCCTCCCCCGGTAGAAGATGACATACCCTTTCCCTTTCGTCTCTTCGCCTGTGTCTCGACTGTCTGAAAGGCGTCGGGTCTTCTTGTGGATTCTGCTCGATCGCCCAATACGAACCCTGAAGAAGCAATTAAATCTCAAAATTATCATCCAAAAGTTGAGCGCTTTTAGGCCCCGTTTACACGGGAACGGATTACGATAGGCCTTATTCAATACGGAATGCCACCACTGCAGAAATTGGTACGGAGAATCTCTTACTACTTGATCTTAGCACCAAGATTTACAAACGACGTCATATAAATATGTGTTTGATATGTGTTCGCAATCTCTTCTAGACGTTGGTTAGAATTCTGAGACCTTATGATGATAATCTCCATATGCTTTAAGCATAACCCAACCAAAAGATAAAGACACAATGCCTGCCAAAAGTATTGGAGCCCTAACGACAATTTATTCACCCACAATCATCCAAGTTGTCTGGGTGCAAACATTTTGTCTTGGTGCAAAACGAAACAAAACTTTTGTAACTGCCCTTGGTAACTGACATGGTTTTGGGGGTAGAGGGAGGGAAGAGGGCTTAACAGCTCAACTTTCAGGATGCTCATTTAATGCTTGAACAAACAATTCTTAGCCCCAAGCAAGGATGGTCACCCCTGTGCTCTGGAATAAAGCCATCGCTATCGAATTTCGTTCTGCAACTGGGGAATTGAGTTTCAGGGGTTGTAGCAATGTAATCTAGAACTGAAAAAAGACCCTACCAATTGATATTTCAGCCTCCCAAAGTCTCCAATAATTCTAATCACTCTACTTCTAAACATCTTGTATGAAAGTTGAGCAAATCATGTCTTTGATTCTATATGTAGACAAAACAAGGAGTGAAACCTTATTACGGCTCCTTTAGGACTTCCTGAGAGTAAACGCCAGACAAGGGGGGGGGGGCACTGTGCATCGCATAATTTTTCGTCTATGCTCCTTCTGTCTCTAGCTTCAAGTAACTGGCAACCAAGCAAGTTGGTTACGACATTAAAGATACCTCCACCCATCCTGGTCAAATCAGACCTAAGAACAGTGTGTGGCCTGACGCCCCTCTTGCCATGACAACGACTATTTCCCACAATTATCTCTTAACCCACGTAACCGGCTTGCCCAACAATTCACGCCATTCCGCGTTGAGCATAAGCCAAGGATTTGTTGTCGATTCCTTTACGCAATTGACGATGGAATGCTTCGACTTCTTTGGAATAACACAATCTATGAGCCTGCGCCACTACAGCCCGAAACGCTGCTGCGAGAATACGAACTGCGGAGGAACGCCGATTTACTCGATGCTGTGGAGAACTTGAAGCCCATGAGTGGTGAAATTTTACATGCTGTCTCGTGTTAAAGCAAAACATGATTACTAGGAGGTGATTTCAAAGATATGAATTAAGTCAATGGCCTGAAGCTCAGACAAAATTAAATTTCCAGGTTGAAATTAGACACATTGACCAGACTCAGAAAGGTTATAGAACATAAGACTATTTAGCGAAGAAGCAATGGATTTGACATAGAAATGAGTCTGGCTTTTTGATCCTTTAATCCACTGGGTCAAATCATGCTGTTTGGGCTACAGATCTGCGCACAGCGTAGAGTTATGACGCCGAAATGCCCTTAACAAAAAATTTTCTGAGTCGTCACCGCTTTCTGGTAGCTTCTAAAAGAGTAAAATTATCACTTCAAAGCCAAAAATCTTGCTGTCGTATCCTCCACAAGCAGAAGATTTGAATATGAAAAAGGAAAACTCGCGTGCTTCTGTTCCCTAGCCATTTTCTTAGCTTCTTTTATTCAATTCAACAACAACAAAAAGTAGTACATATAAACCAGGGGGTTACATCATTACACTTGTGACTGCCAAAATTACATGTGCAATGAATATTTTACAATCAATTCATTTTACAATGTACTTTTATAATCATTGGCACCGGTGTTATTGAAATATCTAATGGATATTTTCAAAGACTGTTAAGCTTCGCGGGAATTGTTTTATTTTGTTGATTGCTGAGAAGTTCCTAGCGCATGTTACTTCGGTTTTAAGTTCTAAGGGTCTACTGTAACCCAGGACTCCATCCGCGTCCTCTACGTAAAATATCATTCTAAACAGTAAAAACTAAGTTTGAATTTTTATGTCAAAAAACCTAACATTCGGGCCTAAGCTTCTTCCCCTCTCCCCAGTACTCTGTGGTAAGTACGCCATCGGGAGACACGTGATCAAGAATGTAGGTAAGCATGGCAAGGATAGGTGAGCGTGTGAGATCAAGAGTGTATCGAGAGAGTGTGAGACATGTATCGAGAGAGGAGTGGCAGTTGGTATTGCTGGTAAATGCAACTGTTGATGTGAGTATTTAACGGTCTCTGCTTACGAGATCTGCCCAATCCGGAGGACCATGACAATTAGGCTCGATTTCAATAGCGTCCAGGAAGTTCTTAGTGCAAAAGGGGGGCGAATGCAATTCTAAATCGAAGAATTTTTCTTCAAGTTTCTGGCTACACGCAGCTTCCGGAAACTCAATTCGATGTTAGAACGACAAAGGAAGGAAACTTTTCAATAAGGATCACAGATTCGATTACAGTGTGACTAAAACTGGGTATTCAAAATTACTTTAGAAAATCCTGCCTTCAATTCAAATGTGAACGATAAGCAAAATAATATCTCCGCCGGAAATATGAGAACAAACTATTTAGTGGTTGTACAAAGCTCACAATAACAACCCTCTGGTATTTTTCAATTCGCTCTAGTGCTCTTCTCACAACCCTCTGGGTTCCTCTACCTGCAACCGGTTATTCATTTTGACAGTATTTCGTCAAGAGTGACCGTCGGGTGAGGGAAGTGTCTACATCTTAATGTGCAAAAAAAAGTTTCTACAGCTTCTTGTCATAGTAAAATAAAATCTATTCCAGATTTTATAGACATAACAACAAACGTATGACTCAGTTTGTATCGAAGGTCACTTGGAAGTCAGTTAAACGGCCAAACATCTTATGTTGATAGGCGGTGTCTCAGTATTCTTCCCACAAAGGGAACCTTTGGCAAAACTTGAGAAACGAATTGCAACTTATATCACTTTATTATAAGAAACAAAATCTTAGAAGATTGAGTATCAAAAAGCAAGGCCTACTTTGACAGTGAGCTTGTACTGGTCCCGAAAAACCTATTTCCCACAATTGTGACAAGGTTAGGGAATAACAGATGAAGGGGAGGTCGTTGGTCTCTCGAATATGGCCAGTTTTTCCTTCAAGGGATGTCTCTTAGCCTAAACACACGAGCATATATTCGCCTTAACATACGATCGTAGTTGTTTGTAAATATCCGTCTATCTCTAGTGGGTCAAATAGCGGCATAGTTCATTCAAAAAGTTTGGTCACCCGCTCGTCTGCTGTTAGTTGTTCGTCTGGCAATTACTCTATTTAAACAAACACATGTTGTCCGCCGCAATTGAAAGTTCTCCAGGGTTAGCAGAAGGCCTAGGCATCCGTCCCTGGGCGAATGACAAAAGCTGGCATATCTTACGATGCATCCTGCAACACTAACGCAAAAGCTAGAAGACTGTGGTTGGAAAGGCCAAGATGGCTGCCGTTCTTAGGCTGGCGAGAAACTTGGGTCAAGTAACAGGCAAAATCATAGTGTTTGGACTCTTGAGCTGGGTTCCTTGTAATCGAATACATGTTAAAAAGCAATGAATGGTTTCTAACATCATTGTTGCTGACTATACCTCGACTTCTTCACAATTTAGTCCTTTACAAACTTTTACTGGATTTATCGGTAGTTAGAGTGCATACTGTATACACGCTTTTTTTATAAGGAACCTACCACAAGGCCTAGTTCCAAAACTTCCTTATTCGTAGTCCTCAAGTCAACAGATTTTAGTACCAAAAGTTCCTTAATTTTCAAAGCACATCAATAAGCCTTAACACTTCATAGAGAGAGGGACGAGACAGCATATGCAGCAACTACTCGATGAAGCACTTGACACACGAATAGGAAACAATCTATGCGAGTATTGGCTGCAAATGAATAGAACGGGCTTTTTAGCTCTTGATGCTTGCAGTTATAAAAAAATTTCAAATCGAAAAGTTCCTTAAGGATTTCGTTTTTAGTAGTTTAAGTTCTTTATATATTTCGGCCTTCTACGTGTAGGTTCCTTATAAAGTGGTTCCTTATAAAAAAAGCGTGTAACAGAGCTCACGTTAGCCAAGACAATCTTCAATTTAGTTCTCTAAAAACTTAATGTAAGAAGAATAATGTCCATCAGAAAGGGTACCATTTCGGTGATCATACCACTTGCGTAACATAAAGTTGCATTGTATTTTGCTATCCTCCAACTTTTAAAGATCCGGCTGAATGGCAATATGCAGATTGTTGAATTGTACAAAACTCACAACAAACTGCTTAAGATAAATGCCACAACACAATGCTATACTTTCGGTAACACTATGACGCAGTTCTTGCGCACATATACTTCATCAAAAATAACATTACCGTGACAACGTGCTTTCTATCGGTTGATGACGGGTATAACAAGAAAACACTGCATATTGTTACTTTGTTCCAATTAGACAATGGTGTTTTTCAATATCCTATGGAAAAGGAAACATCGCATACAAGCTTGGCTCTATAAATAAATGTTCTTGAGCTCTGTTTTCTAATGAAACTGCAGTTCCTGGTACAGCCCCTTTCAAATGGAGGCCAATACTTGACCGATATCAAAATCGATTTTAAGTTTATTATAATAATTCGATACCCTCGTTCCTTGGGCAATATTCTACAACTTTCCAGCAAAAGTTCTAGAAAAGCCAGTTGCAAAATAAAGGTGAGGAATCTTATTAAATTGGAATTAAAGAAGATGGAGTTGAAGAGACTCAAAAAGACTAGACTCGAAATAAAACAGTAGTATTAGGATGTTTTCAAAATATTCCTTATGAAAGAATGTTGATTTTCCCATGACACACGTTGAAAATTGCTGACAAAGCTGGACGCCCACACGTGGATAAAACCTTCTAAGTAACACAGAAATGAATAGACAAAAGAACACATAAACCTCAAGAATGAAAAACGCTCCGCGATGACTTGAAACGATAGAATGCAGCCCAAGATTACTTTGCGGCGAGGGTCAACCTGCGCGCATAGAAAATTGCGGTTCTGCGAAACAGGACGTTATTCTATGCAGAATAGGTCATTGACAGTTAATACTGCAAATCTAAAAGGATGAAGGATCTTTCAACAATAGAATAATTCGCACGACCTGCGCGAATTGGACTGGCACCTGGCGATTCGCTGCATCAGTTGCGTGTTTACAAAATTAGTTGGCAGAAACGGTGAATCCCTTAAGAAATCTTTTTAGAATATTGTTAGGATTTAAATGGTGTTTTTCTTGAAGTAGTCTGTAAGCAGACCTTCTAGCATCAATTATTGGAGTTTTCAACTGTAAATTTGGGATGCCTTCATACAGAGGTGTTTAAGCTGTGTGACCTTAAAATTCTTTGAGCTGGAATGGTCTTCAGGTACTATTCTCGACATATCCAGACACCAGTTAATTTGTGAAACTTTTAGAAGTTAACATTGGTAGATGAAATACTCTTATAAGTTGCAGGTGGTGTTCCTTCAATCAGTGGTCCATGTTAATGAATTTCACCATGTCTTTCCTAGATTAAGAGGCAGGTCCTAACTATACTTGAGTTCAAAATGATCTAACCTTTGTACTTTACAAGCCAAAAAAACTTCGAGAATAAAGAAATATACAAAGAACATTTTCTATTCAATTTTTAGCTAGCTTTAAAAACAAATGGCACTTAGCCTTGCCTTTTAAGGTATTCAAATAACCAAAGTGTACTATGTATCAGGTGGCCTGAACTTCAAAATTTGTCGTTAAAACAAAAAAACTTTCTAGGGATATGGAAAATTTGTCAGGCAGATTATAAAAATTTGGATATTTCATACTGTGTCAACTAAAGAATAATAGAATGCAACAATTACCTTTCCTGGATCATCTTTACTTCTTGCAACTTTCACAAAGCACTTGTTTAATGATAAATTGTGTCTGATTGAATTCTAGAAAGAGAAAAATATATATAAATTATGCTCTATAGGTACTGTAGTAGAGAATGTGCACATTTTACTTTTAAACACAGTTATGAGAAAATCTGTTACTCTTAAGAAGCAGAAAAAGATAACAACTAAGACACACAAAAACCAATCTTTAAACAATTACTTACACAAAGATATATCTTAAGAAAATAACAAAAAAAATTCTGCTTTTGAGGGATAATAATAAAACACTTGTTTCAAGTACTAAGATAGGTTGGGATGAAAATCTTGACAGCCAGAAGAGGATAAAATTCCAAGACTGCTAAGAGTGACTCAAAATCAAATTCTTGTTTTTTGTATATAACCTGGTATTTCTAATGAAGGTCTTTGCAAGATAATTTTCAATATATTTTAAGCTTGAATATGTTTAAGAAATAAACTTTCTGACTTTGAAAGTCATCAAAAATGGGTCTAATTAGATTCTTGGGATGCTTTATTTGTGTAATAAACAATTAAGTCTTACTAAACCTTGTTACTCAACCACTGCTAGCTATGCTTTGACCTGACTAGCCTTTGCAGATCATATTCCTGGATATTTTTGACTACGACTATGACTGCCTGTCATTCATCATCTCTATTATAAAATGTGGTAGGACACATAATCTTGATGGCTATAAGAAACTATTATTGTATCTTCTATGAGTACTTTGTAGGGAGGATTCCAAATATAACAACCTGAAAACCTCATAAACCTCACAAAGAATAACTACAAATGTGTGGAGAAAAAAAGTGTGTGTATAAAGGTGATTTCAAATTGGATTAAGTAGCCAGGACTTTTATTAGATAAACTTCAATAGAAAAACAGAGAACATTGATGAAAACAGTCTTTATCATCAAACTGTTGACTTTATCTTCCAATTATGCACAAAGAAAGTATAATCTGCTTCTTCAAAAGAAAGTTATGTTTGCAAGTGAGAGTATATCTAATTGAAAAAACCCAAGCTGACAAGTAGATGAACTATAAATATGTTATTAATTGGACATTTTATTTCCTTATGTTTTCATATTTTGAGATACTCTCATGACAAAACAACATAATAAAGATTTCTGACTAAGCCATTAATTAATCCAGGTTGATGAAAATCTTTTCATCTGTGTGATTTCACTTTAGACATTGATACAGAAAGTATGTTTCTTTGTTTGCCAAAACACAGATGATTTTTGTAAGCCCTGTTATATGCATATTTGAAGATTTCATTATGTGGAAAACTTTTTTTTTGATTTAATGCTTCTATTTGTGTTCAAAATGTTGTAGCAAAAGAGCACTAAGACTGAGCCTTCAAAGCATGGTTCATTTTGATATGTGTTTCATTAAATTCTAAAGGACACTGAAATTGCATAAGGGTTCAATACTAATGAAGATTGGAACTTTATTGTGTGAGTACAAACTGACTTACAAATTTTTGCTACATTTTTTAGATGAATGCTTGCTAAATATTTTCTACACAATAAAAGTATACATGCTCCTTTTTTGCAAGAAATTAAGGCAGTCAAAGGTTACATGGAAATATTTGCATATGACAATACAGTATCATGGGATAGGTAGAAATAATAACATTTTTGTAGGATTATTTTTACATTCTCAGACCATTCACAAAATCTATTTTTCAATCAACGAGTTATGCAAGACCACATTTCTCAAAGAGAAAACAGTTTACTAGCCATCTTAAAAACAAAACGATTTGCCAACTTAACTTATCAAAATCGTAACATTCATTACTTTGCAAATGTCATTGATTGAAACATAGCACAAGACTCGTGAAGATACAATAAAGTGTGATTAAACATTTTGAACTCGATTATATCAAGCTTCTAAACGCTGGATGGCACTTCCTTTTGTTCTACCAAGTCCCATTTACGCCAAGACTAATAAAAACTCTCTCAACTTTGCATCTTGGAAAAAGTGCGTTTCTGTAGCGAATCTCTTTTAAAAACATGTACGTATATTTGAATTCTTGGTTAATGCAAGAGGGGAAAACGGATAAGAAACACGTGAGAAGGCAGCAAAGCCATCTGAAGAAATCAACAACTTTGGCGTGAAACTGCCGCGCGTCGTGGTAACTATGGGCCGGGAAGTGGTTAAATGTCATATTTAGGAAAGAGAACGCCTCGTCCTTCAAATATAATTATTAAACCTAACAGTTGCATACGTACTTCAAAAATTAGTCCCTAAAAGCTCCAATCAATATCATTTATAATGATTCCAAACCTTATTGGCAATATGTAGGGTAATCATATGTAAGCCCGGGAGGTGTATGACTTCCTGCACAATGCCATGCTAGCATCCGAGCGAACCAAACACAAATCTCAGCGCAAATTGGAATTGGAGACTTACCTTCCATCCATTACCGGCTTCTCTATAATATGGAAAATTCTCACAAATCCAGTTATAGATCTCATTGAGAGTCATTTTCTTCTTAACAGTACTGTTGATTGCAAATGTTATTAAATTTGCGTATGAGTACGGAGGCTTGTTCTTTCCCTGGTGTAGTTTAGCTTGCTGTTCGTCCAAAGTTGCTGTCGTATCCAGAGCAGAGCCGGGAACCTGTCTCAGGGCAAATCTCGGTTTTAGACTATCATCCGCCGATGGACTAGCTATGGGACCTCCAACGCCCAATTGAGGGAGCCAGTCCATAGCCGTTAAACTCGAATTTAGGTCAGCCATTTTCAAGTTCCTGCAGTCGTCCGCTCTATCAACGTAACAGCCACACTGCCGGTTGCTTACCACTGCGACGGCGCACATTAAAATTAACACAATGTATTTCACATTCTTCAGGCAACACTCTTCACTCTGATACTTAGCGAAGTTTAGGTGTTAAAAGCTTGAATTGTGGTTTTTTGTTTCAATTCAGACGGTTAAATATGGCACCTTTGAAGTTTTGCCGCACGAAAAGAGCTATTAGGGAATGACATTTGCGAGAGAACGAGGAATTAGACTTTGTGCAAAATAACCTGATAGATAGTCTTGGTTAAAATTGTAATGCATTGTGGTAATTGTTATTACAGGAAACCTTAATAACAATGTAGTTAAGAACGAGTGCAAGTCACGAAACCAAGCCATTATTTTGGTAGAACTTGTCCATTAAGTATTTGCCATTGCAATTTAAAGGATTTAGAGGACTAATTTTGAGATATACCATTAGTGTTGCCTGCCTGAAAATAATTTCCCATGTAATGTCAAAGCCAGCAGAACTAACTAATGCCCGCTTTTTACTGACCAACAACAAAGCATCTGCTTTTCCTTTCAAAAGAGGAGATAATATCATTGGTAATATCATTATTGAGTTAAAGTCCTAGCATTTTGACTAATGAGAAAATAAATTGCTTCCTTCCACAATTGTTTTCAACAATTGCATAATCTTAACTAATTTTTCGAATAACTGACAGCTTTGTCTATTAGAACATTTTTTGGCGTGTAATATTTGCTCAACATCAAAAGATTCTTTAACTTGTTGGCATCGACAAATTGTCAATGAAGTCCAGCCAATCGCAAAATCAATAGAAATAAAACAGCATTGATAGGGACAAGCAACCAATTGTCCTGGTGTTTGGTTAGCGTTTACTCGCTGTTTGCACTGACCTGGGCGCGTTACCGTTAAAGTTGAAGGTGAAAACACGCTTATGTAACATAGACAACTACAAAAATTCAGTTGGTAAAAAGAAAAAAAAATGAAACTATTTTTTTGGTAAATTTATGGATCACAATTACGGTTGTGTCGTGGCAATCGAACGACGAAAGGAAAACTCCCTCAATAAACGAAACGTCCCTGTCTGTTTGTGATGTAGGTAATCGGGGCTACATTTTGAAGATGGTAGATGCAATTTTATAATATAATTTGTCAGGTTTTTTTACTAAGTCTCTTTATAAATATTGAGACTGTGACGATCATGAGCTTTATTAGAGCCCTAGAACGAATTATGGTAAAAAAAGGCTTCTTGCATTTTCCAGTATTTCCTTGATAAATATTTACATTGATATTATCAAATGTAGCTGACATGCTTCGTAATATGACAGATATTCCAAACCATCTAATTATAACTTTCTGTTGTCCCTTAAAGGCGCAGCTTCAAATGAGGACCCTATGCTTCATATCGTAAGTACCTTTTCCAACTTGTCTTTCCTCCATGAAGAAGGTACCAGAATGTTTTATGAATTCTCAGATTGTAGAAAAGATGTAGATTAGCTTCTATTTCTAGACGATTGAATTGATGGAGTGCAAATCCCCAAAAGCAATGAAATGGGCATGATAAAGACATCTTCGTTGAAGTAATTACGTGGAAATTATCGGCTTTACTATTCATGAACTGTAGCAGGTGCTAGAAGTCTTTTTTGTTTGACTACTTGAAGATCAACTTTTCTACTGAAAGGCAACAGTGCCTAAGTAGTTTAAATAGGACGACAAAGCCTTTTTCTGTACCTATTTTTTCATCACAGTTATAATTCAATAATTACGAGCAGTTATTCACACAGCAATACATGTATACACAGCAGCTCTTGAACCATAGAAAACGTGCCAGTTTTATTCGCTCTTTGCTAACTACTTATCCGGGTTTGTTTTTAGACCAGTTATTTCAAGCATGCTTCGCTGGAACCAAGTCACTGTCTATATAGCCATATGCTTGAAGAATTCACCGATCGTCATTACTTTTTTTGTTTTGCAATGAAAGTGGCAATGCATTAATTGGTGCCTGGGAATTCTATTCCAATCCGACTATTCAAGGCCGTACACAGGATACTTTCAGTGGGGGGTTGCCCCCTACCCTTTCGCAATGTACGACCCTGTGAATACTCACTGCTTCGTATGTAGCTACTTCTGGGGATGTACTCAGCTTCCTAGCCTGGGTGTACCCAGTTTCCTAGCCTAGACCATATGTAAAGGTGAGTCTGGTACCCAGGGCACTAACTTAGTATGTATCAAGGTAATTTTTGTCCTTGAATACTATTAGCATAAAGCATTATCACACGTTTGACTATAATCTTTGTGCAATGCCACGGAAAGCAGAGCGTTTATTTTCACATTGCCTTCTACCTTTGTTGTGTCGTCTGCTCAAGGCCTATACCCAAGGATCTCCTTTCCCACATCTTCTGCAACCTTACTGACAACCTTTTTAGTTCTAGTGTTCTTTCCTCTTGTACTCTTGTTTCTTCAGGGTCATTCCTTTTTATAGCGACTTTATTCAAGATGTTCTTGGCTAAATAAGCTAATTACCGTACCACTTAGGAGCGAGCCAATGCTGTTGCGCCTTGTTGGCGCTACTTTTCAAACGACTTATCTTCCTCAAGAATGCCCGGAAACTAGAGGGTTGCGATCTATAAATTTGATTATGGTGCAACAGTGAAAACTTCTGAATTCTTGTTAAAGCATTCAAATTAAACTTCTTTCTTTAAATAAGGCTTACTGCAAAAAGTTGTGAAAATTGAGATCATCAAAATGTGGCCATTGAACTCTGGCAAGTTTGTAGTCAATCTGAAAGGGGTTCTAATAGGGGCTAAAAGGGGTTTTTAACAGTTTCTAATAAGTTTTTTAATAGGGTTGTTCATAGTTTTGTAGTTGTATTGTAAGAAGGTTAATTTAGTTATTTACATATTATATTTATTTGTAAGTCGTGTAAATGGAGGGCCCCTTGAAAATCAGCTATACAAGTGAAATGAATGAATGAATGATGTAACTTTTTGAGGTGTGGGTGTAGCTTTTTTTGGAAATAACATAAGAGGACTTTCCAGTCCTTATCCGCATCCTACGACTACATGGGGGTTGCAAAAACGTTCTTTGTTGAAGTCCAAATCGTTCAGTGAAAGGCATGGCCGGTGATTTGCATTCGAAAGAAGGGGGGGGGGGGGCAACATTCGAGGATTTTGAAATGGCTTAGTAATGTTAATCATCCCTTAATATTTTGCTTTTAAAATCAAAGTCAGGGCCCTATTACAGTCAGGGCAAAATTAATTACAGAACATTTGACTTCCCTTTTTTTTACTTACAAGCATCCTTTAATTTCTTTCTACACAACCATAGAAATATTTTGTTCTAGAAAAAGTGGGGGGGGAGGGGGGGGGCATGGCTTACGAGTTTCTCCAGCCATGAAAGTTAAAGCTTTCCGAGGCTAATCTTCCTAATCTTATGGGGGCATGAGAGGTAAAGCCCGCGTAGCGGGGCTTTGGGTGCTAGTTTTAGGGACTACACGCCTTTTTTATAAGGAACCTATCTCAAGGCCTAGTTCCAAAAGTTTTTTTCCGTAGACCTCAAATTATTAAATTTTGGTACCAAAAATTCCTTAAAAGTTCCTTAAGTTCTAACTTTCGGTGTTTTGACTACAGTAAGTCTTAACACTTAATAGAGAGAGGGGCGAGACAGCATATGCGTAAACTACTCGATGAAGCACTTGACACACGAATAGCAAACAATCTATGTGAGTATTGGCTGCAAATGAATGGAACCGGCTTTTTAATTCTTGATGCTTGCAGTTATAAAGAATTTTCAAATCGAAAAGCTCCTTAGGGATTTTGTTTTTAGTAGTATAAGTTCTTTAAGTATTTTGGCCTTCTACTTGTAGGTTCCTTATAAAAAATGCGTGTAGTCGTTTACCGAAAGGTCAAGATTGAATTGCATTAATGAACTCGGGGCCACAATCCTTTTAGTGCGCTGGTTACATTTCTTTGAAAGAAAGGCAAGATGGCGTCAAGCAGTGGGCCGGACACGGATCCTGAAGAACCTGTACACGAACAGAAAGGAGGTATTATTGAAATTTAATATTGATAATCTGTGGTGCAGTTGTCTTCAAATGTCTCTTTTATTTGCCGAGGAGGTCAATTTGAATTATTTTTAGCCATGAATTTGATCCCGAGGGGTGTGTAATGTTTTCATATTCAATCACCACATCAAGAAACCACACTGGTTACCACAGTTGTACCTGGCTTCCAGGTCCCTTAGAGGCCGTTTGAACTTAAGTAGCGCCTAGAGTAACGCCTTTGAAAGCTCTGTGAAAGTGAGATATTTGTTTATATTCTCACAGGAATTCGCTTTATGGAAAACTGACTTAATTTTAAATGGCACAACATCCTAGTTTAGACCATGGAGTTTTTTGTATTACATTCGCTATCTTTTTGCCTACAATCTTTTTGTCTTTTAATGTTTGGAATCTTTAATCGGTTGGAAGTTTAAATGCATGGATGCTGTTGTCCATGAAAAAAGATATATGTTATAATTTTGTGTAAAGTGCTTACCTGACCAATCCACAGTATGCTAAAGCACAGCTGCACAGTTTGAATTTTGCCAAAATCTCTCACAACTTCCTACTGAATTGAAATTTTGTAGGAAGGATTGAATTTCTTTGATTTACAGCTTGCAAGAAAGCAAGCAATTTTTATTTGTGGCAGGGGTTTGTGGCAGCTATTCAGCTGATGTAGGCCTGAAGCGCTAGGGCACTTGCCCTCAGGATTTCTCCAGAGTACCCATTTACGGACGTCAGAAGGCTGGGCAGCTTGTGGAAAATGGTCTGACTAGGGCTCACACCTGGGTCATCAAGTTCTCAGTGCTGTGCCTTAACCACATGACCATGCCACCACCAGCTTATTTATATCTGACGAAAGGAAATATTGTAATCTCCTTGCACCTGCAAATATTCCTCCTGTTCCTAGTCTAAATATCTTATATATACCCTTGCATATTTTGTTACCACTTTGTCTTTGATGTTATGAATTATACAGTTAAAATTTTAATCAGGGATTCAAACCATTTATTATATGGCACTGGTCTTTGAACAAGTACATTGTTAAGAAAAACGGCTTTTTATTTAAAGTACTTCCATTTTTCAAGAATTATATTATTTCCTTCATCTAATGTTAATAAACTTGTTATATTGATTAACACGATCTTGTCTCTTGCAGAAAGTGAACCTTACAAAGCCATTGAAATAAATGATGATGATACAGTACGTTATTTAGTTTCAATCATCCATAGACTTTAATTTAAACTTAAGACATGACATAATTTAAGATAGCTAAGTAAAATGGACAGAGTTTCAGAAACCAACTGTGCTAAAACCAAGTTGTTTCATTTTACCTTTTTATCTAACAAAATTCGAGTATCCTGGCTTTTAAAATTTTGCTTATTGATAATTTCATGTTTTGAAAAGAATTAATCAAGTAGACTGTTAACTGTGTGATCAAGAATACTGTAGGATTGATTTGAAAATATGGTACGTATTTGTAGGCTTTCAATTTTCATCTAATAATTATAGTAGCTTTTTTAGTTCAAAAGTCAAGATTGTCTTTTCTTTATTAATCATAGGAGGTTGATTTGACTCATGCTGGTCTTGATAAAATTGAAGGATTGGAAAAGCTTCATCAAGTAGTGGTATGCTTTTCATATGTCATTATTTATCATAATTATGATCCTAACTTGGCCAGAACCTGTCTCCTGTAGCTGAATTATTCTAGATTGCACTCAAGCAGTGCTTTTGCAATTTAGTCACCTGAATGAAAAACTTTATTGTGACAGGTAAACTTTGTGAATTAAACTACAACATCAATTTGTTTAATAGTGGAAATATATGTTCTTTTTGGTGCCTTTGATGTAACTTCAAATGAGAATCAAAACAAATACTCAAATAAATTGGCATTTATACTTGTTCTGATGTTTTATGCCATGAATTGGTGTTGTATAAAGTTGCCAGAGAAATGGATACCTCTCCATGGCCATTTTCAAACTAACAAAACCAGAGAGGAAAGCTTAAGTTTATCAATTCAAATTCAGACAAGGCTTTTTTGTAAATCTACACATTGAATGTGTCCTATGTGACTAAAGTTTGCTAAATGGGTCATAAATCACAGCACTTTATCTGCTTATTCTAGAGCCTTTGTCTAAGAAGAAATAAATTAAAGAAGATTGAGAATTTAGAACCTTTGACAACATTGACTGAGCTGGATTTCTATGACAATCTTCTGACAGAAATCGAAAATTTGGATTCTTTGGTTAACCTTGTGTAAGTAGAATGTTTTGCATTATCAAGTCAGATTGTTTTGGTTAGTAAAGAAATGTTATGTTGACAAGTGCACTGTCAAGCCATTAACTGATACACTAGGTATCAATAACAATCACTGCATTATCTCTCCTGCATGTTTTAGCTTGCAAGACATTGATAGGCACACTACACTTTCTTCCACCTTTTGTGGTGAAGCCTTTCAAGGTCAAGCACAAATTCTTACAGAAAGCATATACAACAAGCATATAAATTAATGATGCAATTGAGTGATTTTTGATATATGATGTGTTAGAAATATTCATCTCTCTAAATGGCTTTTGGCTTTGTTTTTTATGGAGCTGAATCAATTTTCAGAAGATAAAACAAAATAGTGTATTCTGCAGTCTCTTCTACAATGTATTGTTAAAGAGTTGCATCTTATTTGCCACAAATAGTCCAGTTTATAAGATGCCAATTCTGTCATTTTTCCTAACAGTTATTTACCATTACCGGTTTTGTGAAGGACAAACATAACCATAGTTTCTTAAAAATTACTTTTTTCTCTTCAATTTCGTTGTAGGACACTGGATTTATCATATAACAAGATACGGAAAATAAGAAATATTGGCACTTTAGTCAAGCTTGAAAGTCTGTTTTTGGTAAACAACAAGATCACTAGAATTGAGAATATGTCATCATTTACAAGTCTTACTATGCTGGAGCTTGGCTCTAATAGAATAAGGGTGAGCTTAAATAATTAGCTTTGATACTTTGCTGCATACCATTTCTTCTTTTGATTTGTTGTGTTGCCATTTCTTGTTCATTGTTACATTGTGCCCCCCCCCTGAATTGCCACTTTTTCAAACTTGTGTTTTCTTTAAACAATAATTATTGTTATCATTAGGGGTGATTATTTTTATCACTTACTTCCCTCCTTTAATATGTTTTGTTTGAAGTTGTGTGAGATCCACTTCTTTGCAAGCCTAGTATTGTTGTTCTCATCAACGTTTTCTCTGCACTCTACATATTCACTCCCTCCACCTATCATACTGGAATATGCGGTGTTTCCCAGTTTCTCAGTCTTCAAGCTTCAGTCTGCTATATTAATCTTGGTCATCCTTCTAAATTATCACCTGTGCTGAAGTGCCTGTGAATTTTGCGATTAACCTATCACCACTGACATCAGCACATGCACAAAGGATCCCTTGATTACTAATATCTACTCCTCACCTTATTTCTTTTACTCAATGTTTCCCCATTTGTTTTCCGTTAAGCCATTCTTAAAGTATGTATCTATATAATCTCTGCTCGTATCTCTTTTTCAAGAAATTGGAAAATCTAGACATGTTAACCAATCTCAGGAAATTGTTTGTTGGAAGAAATAAGATAACAAAGTTGGAGGGAATAGGGGGTCTAAAGAAGCTGGAAGTTCTTTCAATTCAAGTAAGTATATATCTTGCCAATTTAATCTACTTTTTTAAACTACAGTTGAATCTAAGTACCATGTAGCTTAGACTAGATGGATCCTGTTATAATTAAATGCCAGAAATAAAAAGCTTCATGGGGAAGCGCAATAATTTTTCACAAAACGTCATGTTCAATAAATCTCAAAGATCTTGGCTAAGAAATTTGGGCAAATTATATACTGAAAAACCTCAATGTTTTCCGTGGTATTATTTCAGAAGGCGGAGTCAGTATTGCAAAGCTCCAAAAGGGAATTTCCAATCACTCTAGGACTTCATTGTCATATCACCATGATCACATTTCATTATTACTCTCATTCCATGACGAGGGCTTTTCAACTTTGTCGAGAAGGAAGAATCTGTGTTTGCAGAAAAATAGCTTTTTTGTTCAATCATTCGAAGTGCTTTGTGTATAAATTACCGCGAAAGGTGTCCAGAAGGAAAAGGGGAGTTTTCTCAGTTCTCAGTGTAATTGGAAGGTTTCATGCTGATTATGCGCAATATGATACGTGAATCATTTCTTCTTGTCTATGAAACCTTTTGTAGAATAACTCATGGCCGGATTATATCACTTAATATATGAACAAAACAATTGTGAGTATCTCCTTGAATAATTTTCAATTAAATGGCTGCGATTGGACACAATTTTTTGGAGCTGTAGAATTTCGTGGTAAACTTTATATGTATAGAAGATTTCAGAGAATTTCAGTACCTCGTTGATGAACGTAGAAGGTAAATCAATGAAGTGGATTAAGAATTGTCATTTGTGTATAGATTAATGAGCATGCAGTGTTCTGTTCGACTCGACTATAGGCTGAAAATAGGCACAATCTGAGATTGCGTTGTGTTCGCCATGATCTCGATATCAAACCAATAATTACCTCCGCGGGGAATGAAAAGATTAAGATCTTAGCAAAGGAGATAACGGGATCGAGATTATATAAAAAGTTGAGCTGAAGGTAAACAAGAGGATACCGTCTTTATCTGTCGTTGTTGTGCATGCAGAATCAAATCCTTCTGTCGAACCACTTCACACAACCTGTTTCCGTTCACTCGTATCAGCTGTTTTGTGATCGTATTATTTTCTGGCAAAGCAAGAAATGAAGTTCACTGCTTTGAAAAGCCAAGCTGATTCGTCAGTGGCAAAGGGAATGTTGTCTTTAGACTTCGCTGTTGCTGGAAGTGATGCATTTTGAAGAGATGTTGCTTTAAATCAGGACTTTCGTGATCGGATGTCAGAGATTGATGAAATCCAGCCGCAGCAAAGCCAATTAAGTGGTAGATGGAAAGCCGTCGAGTGCAAATCGAATCAGCGTAATCGTGTCTACTTGCCAATTCACCTCATAGACCTCGAATCACTTGCCAGCATGTACTCAGCTCTTGATGACGTGCACTAGGCACAGACAAATCAGGGCCATAGTTCGAAGCTTTTTTCTTGGAAATGTTTCTTGGAAAATACTCAGTCTTGTAGCTGCATGATGCGATGAATTGTTACTGGTGCGATACGTGACTGGCAAATTTGTTTCAACTCGTATATGAATCAAACATGACACAGTGGATAATAATGACTGTATGCCTTTTGGCACTTGGCTCGCTTTTTGGTATTCTCAAGCTCTTTTTATGGTGGCTTAGTCGACGAGAGAAAAAGAAACGTAGAACGAAGATAATATTCTCCAGGAAGTTCCACCGACAGCGACCAGTGTCCATTCAGATAAAGTCTAAGAGCGATTTGCACATAGGGCGTGCGAGAATTTCAAAACGAAGCTTATCAGATCTATCGGCTGTTAGCGAATCGAGATCGCATTCTAGGCTGGTTGGAAGCCTGGAAAACATGGATTCTGTTTGCTCGATTTGCCTAGGATTTTACAAGGAAGGACAGAAGCTTTTCCTGCTGAACTGTGGCCACGTGTTTCACGAATCGTGCATTCTCACTTGGCTGGATGACGTAAGAGCGTGCCCAGTCTGCAGAAACAATATGACTAGCAGTGATTTGGACTTCATTGTGGAAACACTACCTTTGGCAAACGAGTCGTACAATAAAACTAGTTACATCTGAGATGAAGAGTATTGAGAGCGGCTTCTGTTTAAGTACCGCGCGGTTGGAGCGGGCGATTTTGCAGCAGCGTTTAATCAGGACTGAATTGTGATCAGACACCACGAGAACCGTTCAAGTGTACGTTTTGCATTTGCTGGTACTCCCGCTGTGTGCATTGTATGTCTTGATTGAACGCTGCTGAGAGAAGCTCAGCGCTGTCTTTGTCAAGGAAATGATTGATCGATTTTCACCTGCCCAAAGTGTGCTCTCAGAAATTTCAAAAAAGAAAAGTTCTTTCAAAGGTATACCGTGCCCGTATAATTATTCCCTTAGTTGGTCGTGTTCGCAGGAATAAATCGCAGCCAGGAAATACTGCTGCTATCGAGTTTCGTGACGGTCAATTCGTGCGTGGTTAGGGTGTGCAGGCTTTTTACTCGTTTTTGCCAAGATAAATTCAGTGAAACTTTCAATTTTTTAGCGAAGTAATTAATTTTTCACAACGAAACAAGCAGTTTGGATATCTAGCAGATCTGCTTAAGTTACTATCCCTAGTTTTCTAAAATGCCACTATAACAGCTTTTAATATCGCTCCCACTTTGCCTTGTGATGCGATATTGTGATAAATGGAATAAAAACCCCTAACCTCCTTCGCATCCCCGTGTCACTGCTAACTTTGCAGTATTTTGAATAAATTAGCATGTATTATGACGTAACGTTAGTTAGTGAACGTGTGAATTAGTGATAGAGCACGAGGCCAAGGAGTAGGACCAATTGACATGGGCACGTGACTACAAGTTTCCTCTGCCTTATACCAAAAACAAGCGGCCTACTAGAGCGCATTACATTTCCCTAACAAATAACAGCCGGTTGAAGAGGCCATCATACCAATATGCCGCTAAGTTTTAACCTGGGGATTACAGGCGCGTTCGGTTTTGAGTACGCAATGTTTATTGAAATAGAAGCGGGTTGTTGGGGTTAGTTATAAAGCAGTGTCAAGATAAAGTTATAACCTTGCTCCGGCTGCAATATTTATTATTCAAACCTTTCTCATTACCCCTTCAAAACAAATTTTTTCTACAATGACTCTCATTGTTTATAATAAGAATGACTAATAAACCTTCCACAAATATGACATTAACAGGCAAACCCTTGCTCCGCCTCCCAGCCGTAGAGCCGTCAATTTTTCTGGACTCCGTTTTAAAACTCCAGATACAGCTGCAGAGGAGTCTGGTAATTCTTTGGCCAAGCTCCATTGTGTATATCTTAATTAGACCATTGTGCCTTTTTCAGCTGTTTAAACCTTTCGTAAGTATTTACATCAATGACATAAAAACGAAGTCTTCTGATATTAGTTAGTGACGTCACTTTTCACGTGACACTGCTGTATATTGCTTATATTTGGCGCCTCATTTGATCGCTTCATCCTTTTTAGAGCAATCGTCTGTTGAAGATCGAAGGACTAGAGGAGCTGGTTGAACTTCGAGAACTCTACATTAGCCATAATGGCATCGAAAGACTCCAAGGCTTGGAGAAGAATGTGAGTTTCCAGTTGCATATCTAAACACCCAGATTGGAGGCCTGATTCTTTTCGGATGCAAATCTTTATTTGCACTTTCCACCGTGGCTTAAATATCTTATAACTCGTTAATTTTATATGCATCGTAGTGTGATTTATCACCTTTTGAGGGGACGGTTTCTTGTTTCAAAATCAAAGTTAAAAACTTTTCATTGAACAGTGGAATAGATGCACGTGTTTTTGCATTTTCTTGTTAGAACGTTTACACGATTTTTTGAATAATTTTGCCATGGATTCATGTGTGGGCATCAGTAGAGAAATACCGCTGTCATATGTTTATTATGCCACTATAACTCATCAGTTAACTAGTAAGGTTATGGTAAGGTTACTCTTTTCAATGATTAAAGGGAGTCATGTCTTTAACAGATCATACTTCTATACTAACACCCAAATTTTCAGACGAATTCGTGACATTTAAGATTGCCTTGAGCTTAATGAACTTGAGTATTAGGGAGAAAAGAATGTAGCCTTACTTACTATATACAAATCAAATACCCATTCCTAATGCTTTTTGCCAATGCAGCACGTATTGTCTGGCTCTGCGAAGGAGCGTACGAAGGACCTGCCTCCCGACAGGCACCTGAAGCAGTCTCTATTTCTATAAAGGACATGTTCCACCTTTATCGAAGCGTCGGTGGTGTAGCGGTTAGCATGGTTGCCTTCCAAGCAATCGATCCGGGTTCGACTCCCGGCTGACGCATTTTTCGTTCTTTTTGGCTTGAATTCTTTATTGCAACCACCTAAACTGAAATTTTTGATAGCCAGCGAGAAGTGTTGCAACAAGCATCCAAGTATTCTAATCCAATGACGTCATTGGTTTGTCTGAATCGATTCTTTAGAATAATTGTAAACTCTACAACAGCTGATTAAACACTGAAGTAATCTACGAGAACGGAATCTCTAATAAAGTATAAACTTTTATTGCTTCTAATATAGAGATCACTACGCCTGCCTCTAGTCCTACTTGTATAATGAATATGACCTCTATGATATGCAGATTTTATTAAGAATTGAGCAATTTTGTCCTTATAGTAGCATTTTGATAGAGTCGGATTGTTCCTGTACAACCCTCTTTTTGGAAGTTTGTTTGGTGTCATTTAGTGTGAACTGTTGATTGTTGTATTTTAGGTGAAACTCAACACTTTAGATGTTGCTGGCAATAGAATTACAAGGCTTGAAAACATCTCACATCTCGATCAGTTGGAAGAGTTTTGGGTAAGAGCAGACAGCAAACGGCTATCCCTTATTCTTTGTCTCAAGCCACTAACATCAACTGTGCTTGGCCATTAACTTGCTTTTGGAAGGTTTCTGTTCTTCAGCACTAAAATTGCCATGCAATTTGTTTCTAGCGTAAACTAAGCTTTCCTTATTTGAAGGGTCTTGCATCAAAGATTTTTTATCGAAGTTAAAGTTTTTGAAGGGTCTTGCATCAAAGGTTTTTATCGAAGTTAAAGTTTTTGAAGGGTCTTGCATCAAAGGTTTTTATCGAAGTTAAAGTTTTTGAAGGGTCTTGCATCAAAGGTTTTTCATCACAGTTAAAGTTTTATTAGTCTAACCCTTTTTTAATGACAGCCTCTTTTTAATCCTGATTTCACTTCTTCGAATCCATATTTTAGTGCAACGACAACAAGGTCGAAGACTGGAATGATCTTGAAGAATTGAAGAAGATCAAGGCGTTGGAAACGGTGTACCTTGAGAGAAATCCGATTCACTACAACGATACTAGTGGCTACAGAAGGAAGGTTTTACTTGCGCTGCCCGAACTTAAACAGCTTGATGCAACATTGACTGGCAAATGAAACAGCAATGTTTGATCGATGACAATTGAACTCTGACCTTTGTGCTTCCTTTAAATTTATAAAGAGAAAGAAGAACTGCAATTATCAAAATGTTGTTTGGAGACTGGATTCACAATTCTACGGCTTGTAAGGTTTAATTGATACTTCCTATGTTTAACTAACTCTGACCTTTGACCTTTGACGCGACTTTTAACCTTTCGATGTCCATACTTTGTTATTGCAAAGCACACGTGTGACCTTTGCAGTTATTGTTTAAAATGCAATAGTCTTACATTTAGAGCAAATTTCACTTACTGTTGGCTTCGAAATAAATTAGAAAACCTTTTACTTTGAGAAAACAATATACGTGATGTTCATCTCTGAGGAGGACCCCTCTGAGGAGGTTCATTTGGCTGCAGCTCCTCTTTTTTTCTGACGTCACTTTTCACTTCCAAATTACGTCAGTGTACTCCTATTGATAATGCTGAACATAATTGAAGTTAGAAGTCGAGTTTGCTCTAGCAATAGATGGACATACGATTGTTATTCATATTACCCTTCTTGCTTTGGGATTTGGCCCATAGTCCGTTTCCTGCTTGACAGTCATTCCAGTCTCACATTCTACAAATCTTGTAGCACCTAGATGTTTTTATCGTCAACGTTCATATATGACACGCATCACGTATTTTAAAGACTTAGATTAGAAGGGGGGGAGGGCTGATTTAGGATGGGGGCTGATTTTAGCTAAGTCCCTCTTTTATCAACTTACTTGAACTTTTATGCCACTGTATCATAAAAGTGGTGGGCAATAATCTATTCGTTTAATCCCGTTGTTTCTACATGAGATTTTGGCATTTAACAATCGATTATTGTCTTTTTAAAGTATAACTTGTGTACAACGAGCGATTTGCTCAATCAAGTTGTCAACACCCCGATTTCCTACTTCTTTTTATTGTCAAGTTCTCTTTTGGGTTCCTGGTTCCATCGAATTGATATTTGAACAGCAAGCTATTTTAACAACGAGAACTTGTACATATCAAGGTTCTTGAAATGATAATATGCCGAAAATACTGCCCAGATGTCATGTTAAAGGATAACCAAGAGATTGGAGTGATGAAGCATTATGTTTTTGATACTGAAATGCATCCTCAGATGTAAGTTGCCTCTCTGTGATCTACAATAAAGCGAAAGCACTCCGATTTTACGTGGCATCCCGTGTTAACTGAATTGGTGTCTGCTTCTATGTTTGACTGGAATGCATTTCCTTGCACTGAAATGTCACTCCTCTATACTCCACGTACACGAATCTTTTTTAAAAGCTTTTGAGAGTACAGTTACGTAGATGCAAACTTGTTTTCAAGGTCACTTCTTCAATTAAAATGTCGTTTGGGACCGTGTTTATGTGTCTTTTGTCTAATTTTGTGAAAAAGTATAGAACAACACTAATGGAACACTCAATAAAGTTATTCTATGGAGCATAACGCAGATGGCAAAATAAGTAGGAAGTGAATAAAGCGAATATATAAGAAGTCTGTGTTTGTTCTCAGATAAAACAATGAACTAGTCTTGGATTAATACGATAAATGGTTTATTCAATTTATGATGTTATTAAAAAAAGCGGAGCAGGGGGACGAAATGCATTAGTTTTTTTCATTTTCGAAAAGTGCCATATTCATGAATCTTGGTAGAACTTCCAAAAGTACATTTATTTTAAGTGTGCTAACTGGAGCCTCCCCACTAGTACATTTCCCCCGTTAAACTACGCTCCTTTCAATCATAGGCGCCGACTACGTGGGGGCTTGGGGGCTCGAGCCCCCCTGGGGATTGCTATGGGGGGCTCAGCCCCCCCTGGGAATTTCGTTTGAAATCAATCAAAGAATTGAACTGATGATACTGTAGACCATGATGTTATATCTGCTTTATTAAAATGTTTTGTTTTGTTATTATACATACTACATATGTTGTATTACGTTATTAAAGCGACAGGTAATTTCTCTACCTTTCGACTTTTTTAAAATTGATTTTAAATTCAAATTTTGAGCCCCCCCTGGGAAAAATAAAAGTCGGCGCCTATGCTTTCAATACTGAAATATTGGCGAAAAGATAAGAAAAATCTAGAGATACCTAAGAGTATTAGATTGAGCTTTGTTTGTTTTAATAAATATGGATTTATTTTCATTATTTTTCTCACCATCGACCGTATTTTGGTCGAAAAGTATTATTGGAAATTTCCATGCGCTTTACATGAAGTATCTCAGCTGTCCATGTATTTCAAAATGGAGCATTATTGCAGGATGTTTTGCAAAGACATGTGTTTGGAGGAAATGATGGGTACAGCCTAATAGAAATATTTCCAGTGCTAGTTTTTTATATAAATTAAAGATGATTATACTCGGGTAAGATTCCATCAAGAGAGAATGTCATTTGCAATTGGCCTATGGTTTTCGCACCCGGATTTCCACGTCGCAGGTTAAAGATCAAATCGCCTTAGTTCAGCAGATCTCATCAACAGAAATGCTTGAAGGTCTTGCAGCATGGGTCTTAAGGACATATGTTGGTGAATATGTGGAAAATCTCAATACAGAGCAACTCTCCATCGGCTATGGTATGAGCACAATAAATGTTGGTTCAAAGCAATGTCTACATAGTTAATACCTCAGTTGTTGGTATGCACTGCAACAACGTAAAATGCCTTTGGTAAAGTTTTGGTTCAACTTCAGATGAAACCGCATTGTTGATGATAAAATCAAAACTAGTTATTTTTACATTGATCCCGGTTGAGATTTGTTAATGTGTGGTTTTTTGGAGTCACAATATATTAATATCATCTGAAATGGAATAATGCACTCAAGAAATTCTGATAATAATTTTACCAGGTAGAAATTATTCAAATTCATAAGCTACAGAAACGTAGACAAGAACAAATGAAATGCATCTTCAAAGTGATTTATTTAAAAGCAAGGGATAAACTGATCTGAGAAACACAGCACAAAGCTGAGAAACAATTATTCTTATGCTTTTTTCTTGTGCTTTTCAGTCTGATAATCTCTTTACTAGAAAACATGAATAGAAAAGCTGAAAAAGCTCAAAATTTCATTTAGTAAACCATATTGCAGAAAGCTTCTTACTCTTCTTGGTCGTTATAAGTTGCATAGAAAATCTTACAAACACTATGATAAAGGATTTGTATTTAGAGTATGGCTCAAAAATGGTCTTCATTTTGTTTCAGATAGTGAAAATTAAATTTGAAAAAACTTGAAACAAGTCTTTTGGGGCAAGTTTTGTTAATGTTTGTGTGACTGGACTGCCAAGCTACCAAAAATTCATGAAGCTGTTAATCTTGAATCCTATATGTTTTACCCTGATGGATTTTGAAGAGTATTTGAAAATATTTGAAATTTTTTGCAGGAGGAATTGAGCTAGAGAACTTAACACTGAAGAAAACTGCTCTAGATGCTTTTGAGCTGCCAGTTGAAGTTCGTTCTGGTATGATCTTTTATTGGCTGATTTGTTTCGCATTTAGAAGCTCCATGATATTAGTTTGTGAAAGCTCATTTTGTATAGTCAATGTGAAATTTGTTTTGAGCACAATATTAATTTTTATTTCCTTGCTAGACAACATCCTAATTTACTTCACCTAATCTTTTCTTCTGTTGGTTTGGTTCCTCTACTTGCATGATCTTTCTTCGTAATGAAACTGCTTAGTTAAAGTCACATTTCTACTTTTGATTTAGAAAAATCTTTTTTGGGGGAATGAATGCTGATTATTTTTATACTGGTTTGTTAAGAAAGCACATTTTGTCTTTACTTTTTGTATTAAGATTTGTACTTCACTTTAGATTAAAACCCTGGTGTCTGCAATTGATAATATTTATGCAGTTTTTGTTGCCACTTCTTTGTAAATGACTTTAATATACTGTGTTCACCTTACTGAAACATTGTACAATGCATTGCCAGATTTTCTAGCTAATGCTTGTATCTTCAAGGGTTCATTGGCCGCTTAAAGCTTGAGATACCATACAGTAGGCCAAAATCACAGCCTTGGATTATTTGCATTGATAACCTGTATATAGTGGCTGGACCACCTTTGTCTCCACATGTAAGTACAATTATAATATCCTCCTGGTAGAATGTTGGATGATTTTTTGTTTTCTAGGTGTGTTTCTTGTGATATGATAAAATGTGTTAGCATGTCATATTCTATCATTTCACATTACTAAAGCTTCAAAAATTATAAACAGGCAAATTACTTTAAACTTCACCTTGCAGGCTAACAAAGAAACCAAACAGAAAAATGACAAAATCAGGAAGCAACAACAGCTAGATGCACTTGAAAACCAATGGAAGGTAAATGATTCTTATTGTAAGGATTAGCATCCGCTAACTTCTACTGATGTGCGAGAACATTAGCAAGAATAAGTAATGTTAAGAGATGGGCGAGCAGATCAAAATTGTGTGCAAGACTCAATGCTCTACTCCAAGCTGCAGCCAGTGACTTTGCACACCATTGTTCACTGAACCACTCCCCCTGGTCATAGTTTCATGTATCAGTGGAAGGTTAAACTGCTTCACCTTCATGCACTCATCCTTTACCAGGGAGGCTGTGAGCAATGCTGTTACAGGTAAACAAATGGGAAGTTATCATGTTGCATTTGGGGTGGTAGCAAGTGTGGATTATGAATTCATCCTGAACTTCTTTGACCATCAATGCTTTATCAACTGACTCATCTTATCAAGCTCAAATTTCTTTTCTAACTTAATTTTTAATTTGATGTTGTTTTTCTGCTGCCATCAACCTATAGAATATCCTTTCCATAGGCATCAAGGGAAAAACAGGGCAGTGGTTGGTGGTCTGAATCTTGGTGGCCCTCTCTCTATTCATCTTTCTCAACCACTGTTGCAGAAAATCTGCAGCTTATTATAAACAATGTGCATTTTCTGTACGAAGATGCCATGCTTAACCCTGATAAACCATTTTCATTTGGAATTACAATTGGTCACTTGGCTGCAAGATCAACTGATGCAGATTGGGTATGATCCACAGATAAAACTTCTTTATTTGAAACTATTCAGTAGCCACCATTTTAATAGTATCTTTATTTTTAGGTAAAATATTTGTTAGTCATTGGTTTACTCTATATTTTGTTATTGATATAAATAGCCTAAGTGCACTGTGTCAAATAAATCTAACAAAGATTTTTGTTTAATATTCACAAATTTCAAGATTAATGCACACACATCTATTCTAATATTTCTGATACATTTTCTGCAGGATTGCAAATTATTCTGCCATGATATAGTATGGTAAACAGCTAGGAAAGCATTTCTTGATGAATAACTATCGCACTTTATTATGTCTTATTTTCAAATTTGATGATCATTGCAATGAAAAGATGATATAATTGATTGTAATGCCTGCTTCATTATACTCCTCCCCCCTATTTGGCTGAACTGTTTAAAGTAGATAATTCTTTGCAGGAAGTAAAGTTTCTTCACAGTGATGATGCATTGAAGTTCAAATTGATTGAACTCACAAATCTTGCAGTTTACTGGGATTCAGATGTACGCCTCATTGGGAATCTCTCTGCAAAGGAGGCAGCAGTAAGGATGGCTTTAATGATAAACATTTTTTGTAGCAGTATTTTCTAAATAGTCTATTTAGCATCCTAACAACTTTTACAATTGCTAGCAATTGTTATGATGTATAATTATAAACCTGCCATGGCATTCTTGCATTATGTGTTACCCAAATCATTGGTGCTTTTGCTGAGAAAATTCAAGTGGGTGATTTTTTTAGAATTTTCAACTCAGTATCTGGCTCTTTGTTACAGTAAATCTTCTGGAAAACCGTGGCATGTAGATATTAATATTCAACTTTGGAAAATGCCAAACACTCAACAAAAGCTAGTTATGCAATGGGCAGCTTCATGGCCTTGATAGTGACTTGATAGTAGCCAAACCTGTTTTGTTATTTTTTAGCTTTTCTTATTTTTTGTTAGAGGGCATTGAAGAAATCAATAGAACATGATGCTGATGGTGCATTGACTTCTCAGGTCAGCTTATTCTTTATGAAGATAACCATGTACTGGCGAATACTATCTTTCTTTATTTTGCTGATATGTGATGTATTTAAAGGTTGTTATGCTTGGTAGTCCAAGGGATACATGAAGATATTTGAAGGGAACTAAAGCTATTTGTCAGATATTCCAGAAATAGAGAATTTTGTGAGGGAGGAATTATGCACTAAGTTCTTGTCTTCGTAAGTACATATAAAGTTATGTAGCATCAGCTAAGTTTCTCAAAGTTGCCAAACTTTAACTAGTGTTCATAAAGCATTCAAGTTCTATGCAGAATTTTAATATTATCGAGTACGAAAAGCATGTTTAAGCTAGAAATTGGTGCATGTTTTTTAGAACCACACTTACATCTTGGAGCCTATCTCAGGACAAGTCAGAATGAAAAGAAATTCATCCAAAGCACCTCTTCTGGCTAAAGATGGACCAAGATTTGATGTGGAATTTATTCTGGACAAGATCTCTTTGAATCTTTCTGACAGCCAGTTTTCAGGGATTTTAATGTTGCTTGATGAAATGCAAAGATATTTTAGATTGCACAAACACATCGATTCAAGACCAAAAATGTCTGTTTCTAAGAGGTATGTGGTCAGCAATGCAATTAACTCTTTTCGTAATAAGCATGCCAGTACTGCTTCTAGAGAAGTTTTGCTTATATAAATTATTCTTGTAGTGGGCAAGGGGGTATGGTCAAAGGAGGGTTGGAACTCATTGTCAAGTGACCAAAACGGTAGCTGGTATGAAAGAGTTTGAGGCGTATTGTCAAGTGATAATTTTGGGGTTTTTGCAGTTACAGGCTGAGCCTCTTTTCAAGGATCTCATGCTTCATGAAAATCACAAAACTGGAAAATTAAATTCACCTGCTAATCATGTCAGTAAATTTTTAGTCCCGTCTGCCTCACTCTTTTAGTCCCAGGGACTGGTGGAAGTTTGCTATCAATTGTCATTTGGGTCCTATAAAAGAGAAGAAGGAAAGAGGCAGCAAGAAGTTCATCACTCAGCGAGTTGTTGACGTCATCCTTTATGTGAAAGCTTACACGGAGCACCTCACGAACGCCGTTAAAGGACCTGAAACAATGGTTAGTGCCGTACGAATCCTGGCATGCAGATAAGTCTACAGCCTGGAAAATCCCTGTTCAGTCAAGGATGATTTGATCATCTGTCCTAAATGATATAGGTCTTTTTCTCTAAGCTTTAGTTTAGCTTCAAAGAGGCACGTGCTCCGATTCAATTCCGTTTAAACTTTGCTCATGATTGGCAAAGAGGCCTTTATATAGTCAAGGGTCTTGAAGATTAATTTCTTATGAATGTCTCTTACAATTCATCTCTGCGTCAGTAAATTAAGCTCGTGTCTTTTAATAAGCATTATTGTATTACTTTTTCGCCATCTGTTGTTAGGTTTTATAAAGTTCAATATTTTGTGATTTGCGAATTTTAAGGAACATGTTATTGTTGATGAGATGCCATTAAAATTCTGTTTAAAAAAGCAATCATTGTTTTTTGTTCATGATAAGCTCGGTTTTCAATTTCATTAGCCATTACGAAAGGCGATTGAAGAAAAGCTAAGTTTTGATGAGATTCGCATTCTTCGCAATGTTGTTACCTCACGAATCACAAAGGAGGAAAGTCTCCGAAAGGTGTGTTGTTCCCCAATTTGTTTAAAAAATTTTCAGGCACTCCAAGGTTGGGAAATATACTTTCAGTCGCTTGAACTAACTGATAGATGGAATAATTTTCAATTCATTTGTTACAGATTTGAATTTCATGCTTAAATTGTATTTTCAGTTTTTCGTCTGTTTAACGACTTTTTGTATGCATGACAGCACTTTTAAATAATTGTCTATATAATTGTTTTAATTGGTTTTTATTTTAAAGGCATCAAATGATCCATTATTGAGCGAATGATATTGTATTTGTCCAATCTAGGCTGCAGAAAAGACCAATGAGTTAAAGAAAGCTGCGAACGAGGCTGACAGTTCATGGGGAGGCTGGCTAACCGGATGGACGTCCTGGTATGGCTACGAAGGTATCGAGGAGGCGGACAACTCAGAGAAAAATCCGTCAAAGATTAAATTTGAAGGACCCGTGTCTGCTGGTAGGGAGTTTTCGAATCTGTTGTCGCTTTGAAAAACATAAAAGCTTAATTCAACTTTTTTTCTAAACGAAATTTTGACGCCAAATGTTTCAAAGAATAGATGCAACAAGTTTGTTAGTCTCTTCTTTGCTGTTAGATTACGCAAATATTTGCGAGAGCCAAGAAAGGCCTGCTCTATCAGATGTTCATTCCAAATTGCCCCTCTCGTGTCACCATGGCTGTGCCAATAGATGTTAAATGTTCTTCTCTTTAACATTCACACAGTGTAAATGTCAGAGTCAAAATCGAAAAGAAATGATTTAGCTGGTCGTTTAATCGTTGCAGCAAAATGGAAACTGCGTATAATTTGCATTCGTTGGAAAGGGCCTGTCCTTTTTACTGTAAAATTAGCAATGTGAAGTGAGACTTGAATTACGGGCAATAGGAGTCTCCGCAAATTTAGATGAGTTAAATCGAGAATGTCTATGCAAATTTGCCTCATTCCCTATCATAGGACACTAGTTGGTAATTGTGACTAGCATTTCAGGTGACAACTTGCAATTGCTGATTGCTTTTTGTGAAGAGTCCAAAAGTCGTAAGCGGAAAATAATTTGCACACATTACTGCTTCTTGCCTCCCTTGAATTAGGAAGAATGCGATGTGTTATATTTGGTAAAATGTTACAGAAGATAATTTATAGAGCTTTTGATAAACAAAACTTTGTCACTTTGAGATATCTATTTGATTTGTATTGCCCACGTCATCTTGATACGTGGTTTGTTTTTAGAGGAAGAAGAGTTCCTTGGAGAACTTGCTGAGGCCGGTCAAAATGAATCTCTTTTTAAAAGAGATCACGTCTTTGTTCAGTTGAACTTTAAACTTTCCAGTGGAACACTCCGAGTCAAGACTTCAAGCCCCGATGCAGGTTTGCGATTATTTGTCATCCATCTTTCCTTCTCGTGGCACTCAAATAATAACAGTCTCTCCCTTCATCATTGCATCGACTGTTTCTTCTTACTCCATAATCCTCGTTGTAAAAGCTAAAGGTAAAAGCTATTAGTTCGACCCAGTCCTCATTCTGTCAACCACAGCTTTGACAGCACCTTCCACAGTTCCATTACACAATGTTCTTGCCCTTGAGAGTTAATGTCTAGACTGGATTACAGTTCGCAAAGCTAACATCATTTGAATCATAAGAGGTAAATAATATACTTTCGTTGATAAATTTAAAAGTAATAATGTCTCTGCACTCTCCCAGCCATCTTTGTTAGACATTGTCGTGGTGCACGTTAAGTCAGTCTCTGTTTTAAAAATGCGTTCAGTTTAAGTCGAATACATGGTACCATGGCAGCTTAAAAACAACCTACTATCGAATATGTGAACATCCTATTCGTTTTCTTTATGTTTACAAACTATCCACATGTCAACCTTTTGTTCCATCGCACAGGCTGCGTTCCAGTTGCCGAGCTCGAATTTTCAGAGGTTGCTTGGGTATCCGAAGTTAGGCCAAAGACGAACTCCTGGCAGTTTTCGACCACACTTGGTGCTTTGTTTCTTCGGGATTTGTACAATGAGCAAACCTTGTTTCCTGTCTTGATCCAACCCCAGGAAAAAGTGAGTGAAAGATAGTCGCACTCATTGATAACTGACAAAAAAGGTCTTTTTTGTTGTCTGTAACGTTTGGATTAATAACATAATGCATAAGCAGTTTAGCTTTTTTATTAACAAGACGGTTGTAATTATCTTTGCTTGTTTTGTTATTTACTCTTCGATGTTGCTTTATGTTTGTCGCCAAGGTTTTGTGACAAGGTTTGTCACCAGGCATCAATCATGATTAGCGATTTGTGATATGTGTTCACATTTAGTTCAAGGATAGCATCACCAAATCCGTGACTATACAGCGAAGGCAGTCAAAAGAGAGCACGGTGGATGGACTCGCATCTTTACTCGAAGACAAGCCTCCCTTGCTCGAGATTTCTTTCGAACAGAGGCCAGCTGGAATCAGGAGTCTTTACCGGTGTGTCTGCAACTTCTCTTACAGCGATTTCCGTTGTGAACTTGTTTTGGAAACCCTTGAGGATGTTTTGTAGTTATGACGTATTGATTACGACTCGTCATCACCCTTTCTGCCACTTTTTAACCGCATTTATAAGAAATGGATCGATAGAACCATTATTTTTTGCAGGTTTTCAGTTGTTCACTCTGCGTTGAAAAGATAATTACTAGGGTTAACAGACCTCACTTCAAGCTTTAGTTTTGTTCGCTTTAGAAAGATGCTGTAATCTCAATCGTCAAAGTTCACATTCTGTCAATTCTCTAATTATTATTTATTGATGGTTTCAAATTTTTTTTAGATTAATCTTGTGATTCTTCATATTCAAGTTGAACACCATGCAGAATGCATTTCAGGAAGTTTGAAGGTTACCTGTAGTAGAACATGAATGAGAAATGTTTGTTGCTCTGGATAAAAGATGTTATCGCCTATACGTTGGATTATTATACTCTTCAACGTATACGTACCCCTGTGCTGCACCAAGTTACATAGTTCTGATGGAATGTTGTTGTTGTTGTAGCCTTTCAGTTAAACTGCAACCGCTGACCATGACGTATAACCGGGATGTTATGACCCGACTGTCTGAGTTTACAAAACCGACCAGCCAGTCGAGATACCGGCTGAAAAGCGCCAACATCGAGAGCAAAGTGAAGAAAATGGCCCTGGAGCGGTACCAGGAACTGAAGGATGTTACCAAGGCGGAATTGATACAGTCGCTTGACGATCTCATGAGCGGGGAAACCAAGGTATTTGCTTACTGCTTCGTTTTGCAAAGCCATTGCACCATTCTGCTAAGTTAAAAACAATTATCTTTGAAGCAACCAGGTCTTGGAGGGTTAACCATGTGAAAGGGGTAATGTTTCAAACCCCCTTTTTCATGCCCCCTTTTGTATTTCAGAAAGCAGACGACAAGTGGGACATAGAGCTGGATATTGCTGCTCCTTCAATTGTTCTGCCTGAGAAATTTAACGGCGCAAGTACTGCAATGGTAAGCATAGACGAATGGGAAATTGGGAAATTTTAGTCGTTTGAAGAGAAGGAGGGTGGGGGGCTATAAAAAGGGGTGGTCATAAATCAAGCCATGTTGTTTTCAAGCCGCGCAGATACTAAGTATCATGTTTTTTTAGCTTACATTAAAGCTATGCCATGCTTACATTTTAACGAGGTACACCGGAATTCGGCTGCTGAAAGTCAGATTCGTGATGGTTAAAAGCATGGAAATAAAGCATTTGCTCCTCTTTTTTCCTTAAATCAGTCTACAGGTTATTTTTTCCCATTTTCTTGTTTGCAGGGTTTTACTGTTTATGTAGGCCGTGGAGAGGTTTTATGCTTCTCTCCTTCTCGAGAGGGTGTACCCCGCCACTTTCTCACTACCTTGACCCCCTTTTCCAGGTTATTTTCGACTTGGGAAAAATCTCCTTCATCAATGCACCAGGTCTGCACAGACAACGAAGCAAGTCTATCTGTGAAACTGTCGATTCAGGAGATGAAGGTATGCTTTGCGTTTAGATTGCTTGGTAATCTGCCCTTGTATTTGGAAATATGTGAAAGTACTGTGTGCTTTTTGTGTCTTCCTGTTGGTCATGGTATGGTTATATATACGGATCGGCTGAAGTCATCCTTAGATTGACTCAGGAGATCGTCAAAGTCGTCATTTTTCGGCCTCTCTTGAAGTCAATATTTAGAGTCAAGCTACGTCATTTGCTTCATGTTGTTCTTATACCTAAATGTTTTGTGTCGAAGATGGCTTGGGTTTTGCGAAAAAGCTGGGTGGTGGTGACAGGGGGAATCGATAGTGTACTTCAACGGTTTTAAAAATTCACATAGACTGTTTTCTTGAAATGCCATGAGCCGAGTTAAAATTCAATCCGATTTTTCTGTCTGACCCATAGACTGCTGTTACTAATAATATTCTGCGGTGTCAGATGTTAAATCTTTTCATTTAAGTTAACCAAGTCTTATAGATTGTGTTAATACCTTCATCGAAACGTTTTTTCAGATGACGAATTTCTCACACCACTATCAACTCCCCCGGATGAAGAAGATTTAGAAAAGATCATCACGGAGGCAGCATTTTCACAGGAAGCCAATGATGTAGAAGCATTGAAAGAGAAATTCTATGAAAGGTATTTTAGGGCAAAACCAGCATTTTTTTGATCGGTGATTACATTGTTCTTGAATAGGTAAAGTTAGCCAATTAAAGAATAGTAGAAAAAGGCATTATCAAAACATCGTTGTGTTTATAAGCTACTGTTTTGCGTTTGTGCATCAAATCAGAAGCAGTGGTTCCGTATTAAAAACCAAATTTAAGTCTTTTGCTGAAACAGCAATCCTCAAGTTGATCTATATTTCGAATATTATTTGAAAGCACATTGCATCCGATTGAATTCCCTTTTAAATTTTCTTTCCAAGTGGCACAGCTTTCCTCGGAATTGTTGAAGCTAGAAAACTAAACTCTTTTTGACCATTAGTTAAGCCTTTTTTTATGGTACATTTTAAAAATCACTTGATTCACCAATGATAACTGAGAGGGTTTTTGTGAAAATTGAGTGAGTCTAATTTTGCACTTTTGCTTGGTTTCAGTGGGTTTTTCTGTCGTTCGAGTCGAAAATGCGATTTTGACTTTCGCGTAGATTACCGGTGACAAATTGCTGATTTTTATCAGGATTTTTCTGAAAAAGCCAAGCGACTTTAAAGAAAACTTTATTATGTGCTCAGAAAAAACACTTTAAGGGCGATTGAAATCTAATAAGAAGCCACGCAATTCCTTGTTATGAAATGGCTTGTTGGCTGGGGATTAGTAGAGGCAGGCGAAATGCTATTTTTGCTTCTGACCTGGTTACATATTTATCCTATTTGCTACCATAATTTGATGAAACTGAATGTTGGGAAAATTAGGTCGTTTTCCCAACAATTTGGCTTGTGTTAGAATGTACAGCATTTTGTCTTAGAAATCGGCTTTAAGGCCATTTCTGCTTACTTTAATTTCACTGATTAATGTATTTTCAAAATGTGTTTCAGATATCTTTACGAATATTTTAGGGATTGCTTTTGAGAGAGGTTTGAACATTGGTAGAAGCCCAATTCTTTGTTTGAATTTTAGGATGATCGTTCTCGAAAGCTTGCAATCTTTATTTTATGACACATGGTTTTTTAATAGGCTAGCCCAGAGGCTGATAAGAGGCTAGCTCATAAATTTATGTTATTTTCAAGTCTTTGATTTCAATTTCAAGGTATGAACTCAAGTTCACCCACCTGCAAGTGGTTGTTTGCAAGTCAGCTGACGATTGGCGCAAGACATTACTTCAGGACAAAAGCGAGTTCCATATTGTCAACGGTTTCAGCATATCCTTGAATATGGAGAGGTGAGAACAATGAATAACGATTATGGTTCTATTCAGTGTAAGGGTAAACTGAAGAGAGAGGGAGAGAGGGAGAGAGGGAGAGAGGGAGAGAGGGAGAGAGGAGAGAGGGAGAGAGGGAGAGAGGGAGAGAGGAGAGAGGGAGAGAGGGAGAGAGGGAGAGAGGGAGAAGGGAGAGAGGGAGAGAGGAGAGAGGAGAGAGGAGAGAGGGAGAGGGGGAGAGGGAGAGAGGGAGAGAGGGAGAGAGGGAGTGAAGGTGAGCAATGAAGTGCGAGGGAAGGGGTTGTTTGTCCTGTTTGAGAAACAAATATATGAGACATGTTTGTGGATTCCATCCGCGCGCAGAGGCCTAAGTGGCTGGTGATGGTGTCCGACTCTAAACGTGTTCTCTTTCAGGAGACTCGCCTTCACGTCTGATCCGAACTGGCCAGCGGTTACCCTCTCTGGAAGTTTGCCTCAACTCATCGTGAATATAGACGAACAAAAGGTAAAATTATGTACCAATGATATTCTTTTATTTCTTTTATTCATACTTTATTGTGTCTCTTTTAATCGCAACAACACGCGTCTTCAGTGTCTCACAGCAGATGTTGTTGTTGTTGTCCTTTTTCAATGGTAGATATAATGGTGATATGAAAAGACCATAATTAAGCAGGCGCAAATTAACTGCAATCTAACTTCCTGTGTGGTTTGCTTGCTCCAATGACGATTTTAACTATTTTTATACGCTGTGTAAAGATGGCAGCAATCTTTTGATTAACACATATTTACTGCTCCCATTTTTGTACGGCATTTTTTAACATCCTTAAGGGTATTTGTATGAATTATACCACTCGGAACATGCTATCTGAACATACCGCAATTTTTTCACTAGGGTATACTGATAACGCAATTGTTTATTTTTTCAACTATTTTGGCTGCTTAAAGTTTAAAGTTTAACTTTATTTTTATTTCATCATGGCTATTAATCCTCCGTAGCTCTATGATTGAAAAGTGAAAGACATGCTCTAACCCTTCTAGATCGCTGTGCTCTTCAAGTGCTTCAACCAGCTGCAGCGGGATGGTCCTTCGTCTTTAAATGCTGAAATCCAACGACCATCAGTCATAAGCAGCTCTGATGTTCTCAGTATGTTCTTAGACAGAGAACTATTCCCTTCTTTATTATTCTACTAATGTATCGAATCTTAGGCTTCAATCCAGAAAAAAATGGTGGAGATTTGACATTTCCTTTTTCATTAAGAAACGACTCCCCCTCCCCCAATTCAATGACTCAGAAGGGAAGAGGGAGATTTGAATTTGCAGGAGGACACAAAACTTAAGCTCTAAAATTGTATTCGTCCCTGCAATTTTGTCTAAGATTGTAGAATCTTTTGGGAATCGATGCAGCATGTTCTTACTCTCGCTGCTTGTCGTGGGAGTCTTTTGCGTAGGTGCAACATGTAGGGCATCTTTACAACCATGGTCGTAATTTTTATGATGCCTTGTTGTACAAGACCCCTGGCTAATGTAAATATTGCTTTGTGTTTTAATTGTTAGTTATGGCTTAAAAGTTACCATTTGCAATTTCAATAGATATCGTTTATAATTTTTTCTTTTTTCAGGCCCCAGACCGGTGTCTCCTATTCATTCTCAGAGAGAAGCAAGGTGATTACCTTTTTATCTTCGTCATGTTAGGGTAACATAAGATATTATTCTCTTCTAAACGTTATTTGTATCTATTATTTTTTATAGATATATGTAGGATATCGCCTCATCAAGTGTTGTGGGCACTCTTGCTTGCACTCCTGCTCGCTCTTTGATCAACTTGTGTTACACACGCCTCTTGTCTAGGGCTTTTGCTGTTCATTTTTTGCTTCACTTGAATGTCTAATGTCATGGGTGATGTTCCACCATCATTGTAATAATAATGATAGTAATAATAATCGAATGTTTTAACGCGATGACCTATCATTACAATATATACTGTTATCATTAGGGTCCTGATATTTATGCTTTGATAAATTAATGATAAAAGATCGAAAAACTCAATACAAGTGTCCACTTACAGTGAAGCTACTTAATTTTGATAATACCTCCTTATTGAGAAATAGCTCTTTATTAAGAAAGCACTATCAATCCATTAGTAATCCCGGCTATTATGCTTTTGTTCCTCATAAGATTGTTCTGATTTCCAGGACAAGCGACGCTCAGGCGACTCCTCATAGAGAGCTCTCCGTTCTGCACAAGCGTGCGCACGACCTCCTCGTTGAATCTTGCTTGGCTGTTGCCAATTTCAAGATCGATAAGGTGTCCCTTGGATTGAACAGCAGAGGTAAGAAATACTTGATGAATTTTGAGAAGAGACTTAGACGTAGTTCGATTCAGCATTTTCGAATGAAAATTTCTATATATAGTGTGTATGCTTTGCTTGTGCATTAGAGGCATTTGCAGGTTTTCTTGATATTGCTATATGCTTTTAATCGATATTAAGCCTGGTGCACACTTGAGCTATCAGCTAAGCTGAGCTTCACTTGTGAATGTTGCCGTAAGCTGTTTCCTCAAGTGTGCGATGCCTTATTATGGGATTTCATGGCGTATGCCATCGGCACTGGGTATTCAACATGTTGAATACTGTCGCGTGCAAGTAAATATGCAGTGTACGCGCGTTCTAAGCTATCAGCTCGCTAGGCAGCTCACTAAAGCAAACAGCTTACTTACAAAATCATGAATGGAGCTCAGCTGAGCTGATAGCTCAAGTGTCCACCGGACTCTAGTTAAAGTGATCTCCAGCAATTTCTACGCTTTCTTCTCCTAGGCCGACCCGTGGCAGAGCTCCAAGTGGCAAGAGTGGAGACGGAGTACGTAAAGCGTCCTTGTGACTTCTCCGTCTCTTTTGTTTTGCACTCACTGCTAATCATTGATGCCATTCAGACGTTTGGCCCAGAGTACCGGCTATTGGTTTCCTCTCAGGAGGCGAAAAGTGGCAGTTATAGCAATGGTGAGACATCATTCATCAATTTTATTCTGTATTAATCAAGGTGTGATTGAATATAGTCTGCTCTTGTCCAGTTCGCGCATGGGAAAATGTTTTGTAGGTTAGCAGCTGAATTTATGTAATTATTGCAAAGTTTCTTGTCGTCGAGATATTGCATTTTAGATCTTCCAACTTCTGTAGTCCTACTTTGCTTCATAACTACAAGATCAAGATTCAATTCATATGGGACATGTATATGGGACAATAAAGGGTTTGCCTAGGAAAAGAGTTATTATTTTATTGTCGTATTTGTCTTTCAAGATAAGGGTCTATGAAAATACAAGCTTTCAAATCATGTAAATGATCGTTAAAGAAACGTATTAGCATTTGCCAATTACAATCTTTTATTTCGTTCCACAAAGACTACTAGAAAAACATGACTCGCATTATATCAGCCTTTGATAGAATATCAATACGCTAAAAACTCCATTTTGAGTTGACCTTAGACTAATTATAATGTTTCATTCCATAGATGAACTCGGAAGCACTGATGCTCTCATACGGATAAACTATCAACAAGTCGATTCCGAGCTGATGCCATCTGAAGGAGGCGAGAAGCAACCTCATAGAATCGCTTCGTTGAATTTCAGTTCAGTTAGTGTAATTGGTATGTATCTGACCCGTTTGTAAAGCGGAAGTGTTGTTATAGTGAACAGTTTTTTTAGCAAAATTTTTCAGGTAAATTATCATTTTCCTGCCTGTAATAGCCAGGTATTTTCTGTGAAATACCAGATTTCACCCAACCAAATATTTTTGGTTGAAAAGATTTCTGTTAAATTTTCAGCATAATAATAATTAGCATCTGTAAATCTAATTAAAAAAATAATATGCATATTTAATATTTAAGCACTTATATATAAATATTTTATTAATTCTAATTCATAGAGATTCTCATTGATAATTTGGATTTGTCAATCTTGTTTTTGATGTAACGATAATCATTTTAGAATTTTTCTTCACATTGTAAGATATCTCTAGATTACGTTAATAACAGAAAGTATAAATCCTTCCATAGTGGGTACAAGTAGCATTTCAACATTGATTTGACTTTGCAACTGTAAATGCTATTCATTGAAAAATCAGATTGACTCTGATCAAATTGATTTTCTTCTTACGTTGCATTCCAACTTGAATTTATGTTAACGAAGGAGACGAAAAATGTTGTATCTTATGACGGACAAATTTCCTTCCAGCTAATCAGGAGACCATTGTTGAGTTAATGAGCGTGATAGATCATGCTTTGCAAGTGGATTCTAGGCCACGACCTACTTTGACGCAAGCTGAAACCAGTCTAAAGAAACCAATGGCAGCTGGCGAAGGTGCCTCATTATCGTCACAAAGCGATGCTCAAACTGAGGTAACTTCAAAATGGTAGCCGGATTTCTTGAATGACATTTGCTATGAAGCACTGAAGGCTTTAGTTGTCGCATGTCACTCCTTTTTTGGGTTCAGCAAGACTGAATTTTGTTATCAATGTTCAGTTTTAAATTCAGAACTTGTTCGTCATAGAGGTATAAGCCGCGAGCAAAGAAGATGTTGGCACAATACGGTATTTGGCCAACTCTTTGGAATGTTGAATACGCTGGCTGTAGTTCTATGCTCGCTGTAATGATAATTTCTCAAATTAAATCGCAAGGCCATTCATCACTTATTCTTTGATTTTTTACTACATCTTTATTTGCTGCCGGGTTTGAGACTGTCTTGCGCGTTGTTTTTCAGGACTTTTCAGAGGAAAAGATGCAAGTGAATTTCAACGTGCAAAGAGTAAGCATTATGCTGGCTCACGGGATTTGCGGACCCGGTGGTGCCAAAGTGGCACAGAGAGTGGCAGCAGTCACCGTCGCTGATCTTGACTTCTCAGCCGATTTAGGCCACAATCAGGTCGTCAGAGGCTCATTGGGCGGAGTGGAAGTTCTCGACCTGACACCCGAAAGCCTTATTCACCGCTGCATATTGTCAATAGGAGACTGCAATCAGGACGGGGGGAGGATTGAAACTTCAAGTATTGATTCGGACTACAAAGCCTTCTCTTTTACATTCACTAAACCCGGCGATGCTTCGTCCGTGGAAATGAATATCGAGTGTCAGATCGCCTCAGCTCGCTATGTTCACTCAGGGGAATTCCTGGCAGAACTCTCCCTCTGCGCAGGCGACTTTCGCGAGTACGCAGCTTCTGCTGCAAAGTCAATCCAGACTGCAGCTGCTGACGCTGCGAAGGAGTTTGTGACTGCCAAGCGAGACTCCGAGAAGGCAGTCTCACCCAATAATAAAGGACAATTGCTTGACGATGGCTTTGTTGCTGAAAAGCCTTTGAGGAAGAAGGCCAGAAAGTTATCTGTGAATATTTGTATTGATACGCCAGTTATTGTGTTTCCGCGGCTATTCAATAGCCCTGACTTGCTTGTTGGCAACCTTGGTCAAATAACTATTCGGAATTTTCATATTGCAAAGGCAGAGGACGACTTGGCTGCAGCCGAACTAACCAAAGATGGTTCCATCGATAGAATAGTTTTAGGCATCGACAATGTTAGCCTCTTTTCCATCTCGCTGCAGGCACCACAACTTTCTGACCTCGAGTTCGGGAAAATCACTACGTTTGATCTGTTGCAACCGAGGCAAGCCTCGACCCTGAGTCCTTTTTCGAGCCCTGCCCGTCAATCTCAACGTCCCAGGCGGCGGAAACCAACTTTAGAGAAACTGAGGGAAGAGAGCGTTTCCACGGAAACAGCAGGTGAAAGCGAGGCATTAGAGTGGATTCAGATTCTTCATGAAACCGGTTTCCAGTTAGTGATTGACCGGTTAATGGAGGACGAACCGTTTGTAAGCGGCTGCACTGTGCGCAAAGAGCCGAGTTTTAAGGTCGAGGGGCGCATCTCGAAGGTGTTGAAGCTAGAGCTCTCTGGGAAAACATACAATCAAGTCCTGGAGACGCTAAATGCACTGTCAGGCCCTGCTAAACAGCCGAGTAGCTTGGAGCTGAACAGTGTTTCGTCGATGGCAAGTCAGTGCAGCACTCCACACGTCACATCGCCGTCGCCAAGAGGGTACGTCTTTGGTTGTTTTAAGTTTGGTTGTATTGTCGATCTCTCTCAGTTTATCCAAGAAGACGGTGTTATGGAAACCCGCTTTTCTTATTCTGATTATTTTTCTGAAGCAGCTGGTGTTTACTTGGCTTTCGATCCTCAATTAGGTTTTGTTTTAAGGGCAACGGTACCAAATAGGTACGAATAGACCTTGCGTTTACACGAGAACTGACGGGTCCACCTAGAAAGTAAGTACCGTATGGAACCGCACTGAAAAATTCTCGTGTGAATGAAGCAAGCAAGGAAATGAAGCAAGAGGAAATTTGGCTGGAGGCAATTCGCCATGCGTGAATTGATAAAAAGAACGATTCCAAAGACGTCGTGTGAGCGGGAAGCCATCCGTAACTACGCGGAAGGGTACAGGATACAGAACCGTTCAAAGTTCCTCGTGTAAACGCAGCCTTATTTTCTCAGTATTTGATCAACTCCCGAGGAGTGTCGAACGATAATTTTCTCCAATTGCTCTTCTGTCGATGTTTGTCTTGTTTTGGCTACGTGATACAAACTTCCAAAGTCAGTTAATTCTCAATGTCTATTCTGAGTAGAATTTCTTCGTTAACCTACCCTCTTCTATCGTAGCTTCCACGAATTTCATTAAAAGCTTGAAATAGCTCTAGTCTATTGGTTTCATAAATAATAGCCTGATATTTTATAGGTTGTAACCTTGTATATTTTCACTAAAAGCTACGTATTTTGAGATCAGTTCAAACGATTTAAATTCAAAGCATTGTGTTCATTTTTCAGTCCTTAACCCTTCTACGCTGCATTTCAATGTTCATATGATTTAGAAGTCTTTAAATCCCTAAAATCCTTTATGCCTTGTATTTATAGTGTCTCTCCAAAGCCGCTGGACGACAAGGAGTCACTCCATAACGAGTTCATGTTTCCTTCGGATATTGAGATGACCCTGGAAACCCATGAAGAAGAGGCCGTAAACATATCTCATACGAGGTTCAGCGCCTCCTTTGAGGTCGTCCGAATTGACGTCACACTTAGCGTGGAGATTCATGACAAAGAGCGGGAGTTTGCCAACATTCGACTAGAAGACTTCATTTTTGGATACAACAATTTCAATAAACCTGTCAGTGAGGTTTCTGTGAATTTAGGAGAGCTTACAGTAGAGGATCTTCTTCACGATGGAGACCCATCAAATCGCTACCTTCTGAAATCGTCCAATTCCGATAAACGCAACATCGGACACAATGTTAGTTTGACTTCACGACTCTCAAGCTCTTGTCCAGAGGGATCTATGTTTTACGATCCAATGGTTCTATCGACGTCTTTACCATCAGTGTTGAATTTCTCCCCGAAGAGGACTTGGCAGCCGAGTATCTCACCTCTGCGACCCATGATGCATAGCGAAAGGAAGTTCCCCTCGCATCCACATTTGTCGTTTAATAAAGAGAACTTTGGTGAAGACGAATACGAGGAAGAATCTTTTGTCGAAAGAGAAAGCGAAGAATCTTGGGTTAAGATAAAGGTTCTTTTGATAGACGAAAGCAGTCGTGATGTTGCTGACGGTGAAATATTTGTAAGTATAAATTGCTTTATAGTTCAATGAGGAATTCAATATTGTTTAAGGGAGCTAGTTAAGTCTTTAGACTAGCCTTTGTTCTTTGTATTTTGTGCATACTTAAATAAACGCCACACCCTCGTTAACATTTTTTGCAGTATATTCTTTTCAAAGGCAGTGCTTACATTTATTTTATTTTCAGGACGGTTCTTTTTGGCCGGGGTGCTTATTAAAAATCGAATTTAAACCTTTCATATAAGTTTCAGGTAGCAAATGACTAAACAATGAGGGGCGTTTATGATGACTGAACAATAAGGGGCGTTTATGATGGCTAAAAAATGAGGGGCGTTTATGATGACTGAACAATGAGGGGCGTTTATGATGGCTGAACAATGAGGGGCGTTTATGATCCTCTTTGCATTGTGGTTTACCTTCTTTCCTTCAACGGACAGAGATTGCAACATAGCAAGAATTGAGAAATCCTCTCAGTAGCTTCCTAGTTGGTTCTCTAAAACGTTTCAAACTATCGACACTATGGATCCGGAATTGGTTTTATAAGTTAATGCTCTATGGGTTTTTCTCTTTTCCGAGGCTCGTTTTACATGCTGATTTTTGTTAGGTAAGCAAATACATCGACATCGCCTTCAACTCGTTGGATTTGATTGTCAACCTGCAAACGTGGGTCGTCGTGTTTGAGTTCTTCGGCATTGGAGCACCGCCCCCTCCAGCCTCGTCATCAGGACAATCAAGCCCTGTGAAGTCTGTTGACAGCATTGAGCAATCCCAAGGTGAGCCTTTGTATGCGAAGTTCTATCAAGGCATCTCGACCTGTTCTTTGATCCGCAAGGAACGCATGCTTATCTATGAAAAGCAAAGAGGATTTTGAGTTAGTGCACATCAGTTTCCATTCGCAATGATAGAGATATCCACGCGTATGAACGTAATTGACACCCATAAAATCTTTAGATCGTGAACTGTTTGTTTTAGATCTTTTGCTGGGTATTTGAAGCATGCTTTCTTCTTCTCTAGAGATTGATACGGAGCATAGTATCTTGATGAGTCAGCATGTGGTCGGAACGGACATTAAAGTGTCAATGAAGTCGTTGTCAGCCACTCTTAATAAAGAGAATTACCCCCTGGCACACTCTGTTGTTTCCAATTTGAATTTCGATGTGGAGCAAAGAGGACCAGACCAGCAAGTGACAGGGAGTATTGGGTACATTAGTTTGTGTGACATGTCACCACATGGCAGCCTGTACAAAGAGAGGTTAGCAAACTACTTCGAAATTTTATTCCTCAAATTTCTTGTTTTTTTGTCCTCAGCTTTGGGCTGCCAGAAGCCTCCTGTGTATTTGTTTGATACTTTTTTATGGTACAGTATAGTATACATTCCAGTATTTTACGACAGCATACTTTTCAATGTTTTTCTGCAGCATGTATTCAGTTAGAATTGGTAGACAGTGAAGAACCTGTAGAAATAGAGATATTGGAGAAGGACCTGTAATGAAGAATTTGTAGAGATATTTGAAACACATACTTATCGTTAGAGTGCTAGAAATGTGGTCACTTTGTGCCAACCGTTTTTGATTCGATTGCAGTTTTTTAAGATTGACTTATTTTCATTTTGAATACCAATATGTTAATCCTATGCATAACCTAAATAATAAAAACCCTCCTCTTATTTTATTAGCATCCTTTATCCTTTTCTGATATATTATCTGCTTCGTTTTATTTCAGGTTCATAACATACGGAGACCAAGCCTTGGCGTTCACTTTCTTCAGGTATTCCATGGCTTTTTATCCGATTGGTTGTGCCAAAATCACCAAATACATTTGCAAAGATGCCTATGCTCCTACAATCGATTACACTCCTTTTTTTCAATGCAATGCATCAATATTATTACCACAATATGGACTTAAACTCTCATATATTACCACAATACACTCTCATTTTTTCTTCTCACTATTTTAGCAGAACTCGGCATTTGCAACTTAAGTACTTAATGTCAGTAAAGTACCTAATGCTTATGTTGATTTGTAGATTCAAGCGAATGCTTTCTTGCTCAACCCACCGTAGACTCGTGTCATATAATTAAGACTACTCTGCTTCGCAACAATAGAACGCCACCGAGCTGACCTTATGCTAAAGACATTGTTTTTTAGCAGTCCGTCTAATGCTTTGGACCTGTCTTTCTCATGCTGACTATTGTCTTCGAAGGTATGGAGAGCCAGACTCGTTCCTGAAACGAGATTTCGACATGAGGCTGGAATTGAAAATGGCGTCAGTGCAGTATGTTCACACGCAGCGGTTTCTTTCGGAAGTAATTGCCTTTGCGCAGCATTTTCTGCAGCTGCAAGAAGTTCTTGGAAGAATCAGGGCTGCAAGTCAGGGAAATGAGGTTTGACATTGACTGGGTTCATTATGATGTATGTCTGAAGGAAGTTGGAGATGCGATCAATATGTAGCCCATAGGCTCGACAATGCAGTTTATGAATATCAGAGGGACTCCCCCACGTAGAATATCAGAGGAATCCCCTCGTGTTTATTGTCACGTGATCAATGAGGTCCGGTGTGCGAGCGGGAACCTAATTTCGGGGCTACATTTTTACAAGCATGTTAGATACCATCCCACTAAACAATGATTTGAAGTGACGCTCTGCTTTGAGCTGAGACCCCGTAGAAGGAGAGCACTGTTTAGAAGACCTTACACTAATTTTGTTCACTTTGTTTGCTCTAGGTCTATGCCATAACAAACAGAGCCGCCAGAGTATCTTTGAATGTTGAGGCAGACACCCCTACCCTTATTCTGCCAAGATCCTCCAGTTCACAAGACATCCTTGTGCTTCGCTTGGCCACATCGTCGTGGCGAACGCATTTCAGTATGCTGGGTCGCCGGATTCTATTTCTGGAAAGCTAACTGCTTCAAGATTCAGATCAAATCAACTCTCTTCTGATAGTAGGTCGCTTTTATTTGTTTTTCACACTGTAGTTTTGCCCTCATACTGGTGTACTGGCTATTCCAAAAATAGCTAAAGCATAACCAGTTAACCAATAAAGCATGCAGCATAAGTTTTACATATCAATACGTATAAAAAATCTAGTGCAAAATCTGGGCATCCTAGAATCTATATTCTTTTGGAAACATAAGTCTAAAGATCTAAGTTAATTAGCTCATTTATTCAGAAAACGGGACATGCATAAAAGTATAGAAGATAGATATATTTCGAGTTTTAAACTTAAATCTGAATATCCCGTAAATCTCAAGCCAATAGTATGATATGAATTTTATTTATGTCAATTGGAATAATATATTTATTTATTTATTTTATTTTGGAAAAATGTTATTTACTTTTTTTTATTATGAATTTTATGTTAATTGGAATGTATATAACATCCTATGTAACGCACCTTTGACTGGAATCGTAATTTTGAAGTTTTGATCGCAGCGGAAAAGTCAGTGTCAAGGATGATAAGCCAAGAGTCGATTGCTGAATCAGAGGATCGCCTGCTTGACTGCATCAACATTGGCCTTGTGGACATGGAGGTTTTCGCAGCCTTGAGGACGAATCAGTCCAACCACGAGAACATGTCGTTTGGGTTCGAGAGGCAGGTTGGTAATCATTTTGTCATAACATTTGCCAATAATTTTGCTGCTAATTTTGAAATGGACACAGCCAACATAGAAATTGTAGAAACAATATCCCGGATTGATTAATTAAAATTGTTCGAAGAAATGAGATAAAATTCAAGTTTTTTTTCTTAACATGTGTGAACCGGCGGCCTTTCGGTTTATAAACAGCGCCAAATGTTGAATCATCGATGAGAAAATTGATTGATTGAAAAAAAATTTTGCTGCGTTTGTACGAGTTTGTACGCATTCTGTCTTTTGAACCTATTCTCATAATAGAGTTAATTTATGATCTAATTTGCCTCGAGATAAATGGCTCGAGATTTTTTTCCCTTTTTGCTGTCAATATACATACATATTCATTATTCTGTTTTTTACTGGAGATTGAAGATATCTATGAAATGTATGATTTCTTAGATTTTATTATCTTCTGATCCAAGAACTTAAAAATTTATGTACCTCTTGAATAATAAAAAATTATAGGTCAATATTTGTTCCTCTAAGCGAGTAATTTGGCAAGTGTTACGTTGTATTCTATCCCTGATATTCCTTTTCAAGGGTGGAAAATTGATGAAAGAAACATGTCGAATCGAGCTCATAGTGGAGAGAAACTTGGAATGGGCTTTTGGCAGACAAGGTAATTGGCAATATACAGGTCATTTTATTCTGCCTTTGATTCTCATTATATGCTTATCATTATAAACTATTGATATCTATATTTAGTTATCATTATCATCTTTATCTCCATGAAGTCACCAACTCCAAGAGTGAAATCATGGATACATGAAGTGCCTCAGGATTTAGCAGTAACCTTTCTCTTTCATCTAGTCCCGGATATGACAATCGCCGGTAAGCTGTCTTCAGTCTACGTGACCTTGGATTTGGCGCAGTTTGGTCTGATCATGGGGATGCTCGGGGAGAATCTAGGCGAGCAGTTTGAGCAGTTTGAGCGACCATCCTCAGTTCTCATTGATCCACTGCAAGAGGTAATCACCTCATAATCAGGATTCAGATTTCATGATAATCCGGATTATGTCAAAATCAAGATTAAGATTAAGCTAAAATTAGATTATTCAGATCAGATGCTTTGTTAGCCATTTTCATATTTTTCTAGTTTTGTTCGACCAGTAACAATTTTTTAGATTAATTCCCGGGAAGAAATGGTGTACATTTCTGAAAAGAAATTAGTTGTAGATTTAGCAATCACTGCCGAAGATTTAGCAATTCCTTTTGGCAACAGTGAGCGGTTTATCTCAATGATCTTTGTACCATTTATTCAGCTACAAGGTTTCACATTTTGGGGAACTGTACCTTCGTCTTTATGCCTCATAGCACAATGCAATTTAAAAATAAACACCTTGCCAAGACGCATAAGTAGGAAAATCTACGCACGAAGAAGATATTTCTAATCTGAAAAGCAACCCAGAAAATATTGGTCTTGTTTGCAGAGTGTGTAATGTAAAAGGATAATCTTGAATAAATAATTATTTGGTGCCCATCTTTTTCATCCCAAAAAGGCTGTCGAGTCTGATGCAATGTGGACAACACTTAGTATGTCTCTGAGTCTTGTCAACGTTACCATTGAGATGATACCAAAGTTTTCGTTTGGTGCCATCCCCACGAAATCTGAAGCTTCAGGGCAGCTGGGCAAGCTGGATTTCGTGCAGTCGAAATTTGTGTACGAGTCATTCTCCGACGGCTCAAAGTCCATGGATCTAGTCTCTCATGGGGTCCTTCTACACGACATACGGACTAAAGGTTTGTTGTCGTTGGTTTTAGCTAATCGTCTTTGACATATGTGCTACTTTTATCATCAAAAAATACATTTAACAGCCCATTGCGGGTCGATACAAATGCTTTGATGAGAATTATAAGAAAACGTTTAGCAGGTGATTAGGAAACGTATAGGAAATGACCAGAAAGTGTGTTGAAAGTGAAAAGAAATCAGTTAGAAGAGTAGAAAATTAAGATGCGGAGGTTTAAGTCCCTTAGTACCGATATAAGTACCGCTTGTTTAAATGTACTACTTACCTTCGGGTGAACCTATTTCTTTGTATTAACACAATGTACATATTATTAACATATTATTCATAGTATATTTAGATTGTTTTCTTGGAAAGTGTAATATTTGAAGGGAAGATCTCTCGGCTATAAAAATGCAATTTTTGTATTTACAAAATGCTTCTGTATTATTTTATTAACATTAAGCAAATTACAAAATGGTCTTACATGCTCTTCATATGTCAGCATGTGAGTGCTTTTCAAGGTTCTTTGCATTCACTGTTCATAGTGCCTTTTTTACTGAGGTTTGCGTCTCTTCCGCAGATAAAAACTGCAGCAATGTCTTCACGAGAATATTGGAACCAAGCAGCAAATACAGCGATTCACTGTTAGAAAGGATTTTGCAATTCGAGGTGCATTACTTGGATACGAAAAGTAAAACACACATCACTTGCCTGTTCAATAGAAGTAAAATTATTGTCATCCTCGATTTTCTAATGCAAACATGGGATTTCATTACAAGGAAAGAGGAAAATGAGTTCAACGGTGAGTTTTTTTGCGACTTGACAAAATTTCCTTTCTTTCCAAATTTGCGTTCCAGCGAAATATCCTTTTTTCTGATGTTTGGCGACCTACCAAAATTACCATTTTTCTTAGGTTTTGCGTTCTAGTAAAATTTTCTTCTGTAATTGTTCTGAATTGGACTTTTTCATCATCATTATTGATAGCCTGAATGATTTTTGAAATCCTATGCTAATAAATATCAAAGCTAAAGATTTAACTGATTTGTAGCCCTACGCTTTTATCACCACTTGGAAATCACGTTGATTTGGCCACTTATATAACCTGGGAAAGCCTTATATCCATATTTTACTCCTAAAAGCCTTTTAACGTCCTATTTTATATTCACCTTTTCTATCATAGAGCAAAAGCAAAAGGAATTTCAAATCAAGTCCAAAGCAGAAGACCTGCTTTCACCTAGCTCTGGAGAAGTTCACCCACCATCGGGAATAATCACAAAAGCATCAACTACCCCAAGAAAGACGGTGAGAGGCTACATCATTGACTTCTACTTAGAGAACGGCAATCTCAGCAATATAATAGGCAGTGTGCTTGATATTTCTTCTCTATCTTCAAAACAGCGCCCTTCTGCCTCTCTCATTCAAAGGGATGGTGGCCTATTTTGACTTAATGCCATGGCCTTTGATGCCTAATTATTTTAAGATATTTTAGCGAGTGGTGATATTGGTATTGCCACGCACCTTGTCTTTAAAGTGTAAACATTTTGATTGGCTTAGCTGGTATGCCTTACTTATTTTTGAAAGATTTGAAGGTAAGTCAAAACTCTTTTGAATGGGATTCGTCGAATGACTTTCCTAGCTGTCCTCTACCTTTTGACCTTGTTAGTGTTTTGATGAAGCCTCGACCGCCTTTTGCCTATTCGATCAATTTCCAGGATGTCAAGCAATTTGAGCTGAAAGTCAATATGACGGACACTGAGATTATCGTTGTTGAAGACAATTCTTCCATGGACACTGCCGCTGTTATACTGCAGGTAAGAAAGTTTATTATACATGCTTGCTTATTATAAAAGTGAAGTGAAGAGCAGTTCAAGATGGCAATGTGTACTTCAAGTAGGCACCATCATCGGGATTTAGAAGTCTAAAATTTAGAAAATAGGTGGCGTTAATGCTACTAGTTGAACTGGAATCAGTTAGGCTGAGGTAGGAGTTTGAACTTCTATTCACTAGCTCGCACTTCCATACATTATCTGAGACATCAATAATCTTTCATTTTTCCATCTGCTTGTACTCGGTTTTCGTTTGGTCCAAGCTGTTCCATCTCACCTGAAGCTAGTGACATTGGATCATTACAACGTGTTGCCCATTAGACACTGAATGAAGTTCTAAATCTGTACGGTAATTTTAGTAACCGGTTAAAGGTTTAATTGTTAATGCATATTTCTCTATCAGAGGATAAGTTTATGTGGGTAGAGCAGCTTAACTGGAAACTGAATTTCAATGAATTCCATTTCTCATTTCAGACCACTGCAGTTTTGGCCTACCGCCCGAATCACTTCTCAGAAAGGCCGCTGACAATCAGCCTTCAAAGCTTGGAGGTCTTCTCCTGCATTCTGGCGAGCATCGATGAGACCGCACTGTCAATCATTGATCCAGTCACTGTTCTGATTGAGTTGAACTCCGCGGCGAAGTTGAAAAGCCAGGCTGTAAACAAAGGATTGCTTGGAGCAATGCAGGTGAAGCCAACATTAGAGGTAATTTTGCCTGCAGCGCTACTATCAGCCGCAAATATGGGCCGCTACCTTGAGCCGCCACTATCAGCCGCAAATATGAGCCGCTATCTTGAGCCGCCACTATCAGCCGCAATTATGAGCCGCTATTATCAGCCGCTACCATGATGCGTAACTTTCCTAAAGCTCCAACCCCTTGCGTTAAGTACTGTGTGCACGAGTGAAGTTTCCTTTTAGAATATGAGATCTCCTACTGCATTTCCATGTCATGTAAAGGCGTGAGCATATTTTACGCACCAAATGCTCAGTCACCTGGGAGTTGCCCCTTTTTTATAATATTCGAGTAGCAAGGGTCTGCATTGTTGTCATTTCGATATTGTGAAATTCACATACTATAAGAAGCAAGTCACTGGTCTACCATAATGATGACGACTGATGTTGTAAGAACTTTGACATATTGACTCAGAGCTATTGATTAAGAATAAATTGGAGGTGAAAATTGAACCAGAGAATTGCTTTGTTTCTTGTAAGAAGTTCTTTGCCATTGCGATAATTTCCAGCGTGCCTTACCGAGTTGCCTATAACGTTGTTAACTTCTGACATATACTTACATCAACACAAGGCGTCTTACTCTTTCAGGTTCATTTTCACTCACAGCTGAATGTCCGACTATCGTATCACGACATCAAGTTGTTCTTGAGAATCTTCGAATCCGCTCAAAAGCAAATTAGCCAAGCCATGGATAAATCTGACGACAGCAAGGCGCTGGAAGACTCTAATTCATCGGCGGAGAATGAGCCATGCCCAGATTCCCTTCTTATTTCACAGAAGCCTATTTATACTGACGAGGATAGTCTTGCGCTGAGCACTACATCTACAAGCTCGAGGGAAGTACAAGCAGCACCCGATAAGGAACAAGGGGAGGGCATCGCTCTGGCGGGGTTCGAGGTGAATTTGCTGTTTGTTTACTAGGGAACGTCTTTCGTTGTGAAAGTTTAAGTTGATTCTGTAACAACTGATTTCTAGGATTGGGAGTTTCCATCGGATGCATACTACGACCCGTCCTGCAAGCCTTGTCCAACTAGTTCGCGAATCAATAAGTTAGTTAGGTATCAGACTGTCACGCCCCTAAACGTTAAAGGGACATCTATTCTTTCCAGTGAAACCTATTTTCCCTAAATTGATTGCTGCATCGCAGCGTCCTACTAGCAACGCAAGCCATGTCTTACTTTGCGGTGTCATTTGCTACAGGTCACCGGAACAGTGTTGAGCTTTTGTCTAATCGACGACTGCGGAAATAACGACATCCCCCTGGTGGAGATCCTCTTGAGCAATCTGCACCTTTGGCATGATCTGCAGCACACGGGGGAAGGCACATCCCACGCCACTGTCATGGGAGATTACTATAACAGGAATGTGTCGGGATGGGAGCCCTTCATTGAGCCTTGGAAGTGCACTGTGCAGTGGCATAGGACTGGAAAGACGGCCAAGAAGGGAGAACGCACTTACGTCAAACTTCACGGTAAGTCTTTCGTGAATGACGTTCAAAGAAACCATGCTGTTGACCTGCTTACTGATAGAAAAAAACAACTATAGTCAATGCTTGGCAACTTGTATCTTGTATATGTGTTTGGCAACAATGTTTGTATAAGACTAATCAACAAATGAGTATTGTAGCCTGACGTCTTTCTTGGTCTTATAAATGATTACCGTCGAAGAAGATGAAGAAAAAGACCTGTTTGGTTATCGGCGAACCCGCTGGGATAAATTGGTTTGAAGTTGTAAGCTTGGCTACCAATTTTTGTTTCCAGCATTCTGTTCCACAGTTGCTATGCCACAGATTTACAAAAATAGACAAAAATACGTGGACAAAAATACGAAGTTGCCTTGCAGCTTCAATTCATATATCTGTCGTAAAATTTTGAATTCTTCATTAACAAAACAATGTTTCGTCTGCAGCTCCAGAGAGACTGGACCTGAATGTTACGTCAGCGTTGCTTGAAATGATATACAGCACAAAGTCATCCTGGACTGAAGATTATTTAAAAGGCCAAGTCGAGAGCGGTGCGGATTCGAAGGAAAATAAATCTTCATTGGCGAAGAAGAGAGCACCGTTTGTGCCATTTCTGCTTCGCAACCGAAGTGGGTGCCAGATTTCCTTCGGGACTCTGATAACTTCCCCCACTAAGGCTGTTGGTACTTCCAATTCAAAAAGCGACGACGGGAGAAAGAAATCACAAGCTGAAGCTGTGCACACGTGGAGAGAGGTAGCCGCGGAGGAGGAGGTGCCAGTTAGATTTGAATCGAGAGACAAAATGCGACACAAGGTGGGTAGTGCGCAGTGGAGTTTCTCATAGCTTGCGTAGTTGCGTGGCTGATGCTGCGATGGCTCCTCCGCACTCAGAAGGGCTGTCTGAATGAGAAATACTCTCCAAGCTTTGATTTCATATGAAAAATGTGTTAGCTATTTCATTCTGTAGACTATTAATAAATCATTTCATCCTAAATGTGTAGAAATTTGTTGGTTGTGATCTAAAGTTTTGTCCTTCTCGTACATAATCGTACTCTTCTAAGAAATGAAAAATTTCTCACACTTTGAGCTCTAAACCAGTATCCGGTACATGTAAGGTATTACTCTTAGCTCTCAGTGAATGCTCAAGGGATTACTGCCTCTAAGCTTAAATAGAAAAGACTATTTTCGAATATATCATCTTCAGAATGTCTTCCATGCCCTACCAATATCTTACTCTAATTATAAACTGTAAACATTTTTAATTAGACACTGAACGTTACCTACATTCAATGCAGTTGTGATTGTGTTTCAGAGATATTTTTGCAAATGCTAGCTGAGGCAAAAGTAACTCTCGTGTGTGCAAAGGGACGAAAAATAATAAAAACTATTTCACTTGATCTCAAAGAGACCTTTTCGCCATGCGTTCACATACTGGGTTATACTCATGCCTATGTTTCCCACTGCAGGGCACCCACAAACTCAAAGTCCACCAGATTGTTGTTCAAGTCAATGGTTGGCAGCCAAGCACCCCCGTCACTGTTGACAAAGTCGGCGATTTCTTCAGACACGTCCTGCCCGCCCAAGACAACCCGGGGGGCGTCCAAACCCTGAGATCCTCTTCTCTCCGGCTCGTCTTTGCTGTGTCCTTGGAAGGAGCCCGGAAGGTTATCACAGTTCGCTCCTCACTCATAATCTCCAACAAACTCGATGTTCCGATGGAGGTATGGGCGGAAAATGTATCCGAAGATACCGGTATTAAGTTTCCGGTTTTGAATCCGGGTGCGTCCTTTCCCGTGCCGGTTTCAAACGTGCAGTGGAGTTTATATGTCCGTCCGGCTTCGATCGGGAACTTTGACTATTGCGAGGACAGGCTGGAATGGAGGGACGTCGTGAAACCGTATGAGGGGCGTGGCTATTTGCGAGAATGTCAAGGAAAACAGAAGAGTAACTTCAGGTATTTGGTTTCCAGTGTTCATCTATGGGAAGAGTCGCCCGTTTTGATTTTGTAAACATCATTGCAATGAGGTTGAAGACTTTGATACGGATTAGGCAGATGTAAAAATGAATGGATCTATAATCAATTCAGAAATAAACTCATCAATGCCTCATTTGTATCAGCTCACGTGTAATATTCCTTTACGCAGCTTTCTCTATTGTTTGGAGGTTCACCAACTTATTATACGAGCAAGTGATGCCTACATATGGGGAAGCAACCTACATACTTTATTTACATACCATCTGCTTTATACAATCATTTATATCTTCCAAAATCTGCGCAAAAAATTTCATTTTTTGCCATTTCTGTATTCTTTTCTCGCGCAACCTTTCTGCTTGAACAGTATCATTCTCATTCTTTTGTACTTATAATATTTCAATGTCTTCGAACAATTTTCTAGTTTAAATATCTTACTCCAAATGTTAATCCAAATGTTTGATGACTGTTGCCTTGCAAGAACCCCGACATGTTCTTTTCGTAGCTCATCACTAGGACTGTGATTCCAAAGCAATATAACTCATAATAATCATAATTATTAATTTTATTATTACAGACAACATTAAAAACCGGCAAAGGATAAACACTCTGACCTTTCTTTCTTAATTTATTTGTGCTTGTTGTAGTTATTTTCTTTGTAAACCCAGGCTAGCCATTTGCAAATTACTTTGTAAAGGTGAGACTTGTAATTCTAGTTTACATTAAATTGGAGATTAAATGTTCCAATATCATACTGTTTCATGTTATTATACATATTGATTATTATATCATATTCTGTTTGAATTTGATCATCCATTTTGTGGTTCCTACAGGTTTGCTTGTTTTGTGCTGCGCGAAGGTTTTCCAGTCGACAAGCCATCGAACTTCACTGAAGCCATCGAGAAGAAAGTCTTCATGCCCCCCGGCCACACGATCAGCCTTGTCCATCATTTGGTGTTAGTCAACCTCCTGCCCGTTGAGCTTCTGTACATAATCAAGGGGGGTGCCAAACGGGAAAGGATAAAGTCGGGAAAGTCCGTTCCTTTGCACAGTGTAAGCGCTTCAACTTTAATCGTAGAAGCAGTCTATGTCTTGGCAGCCAATACGTCATAACTGGTTGAAAAGGTTGACGCTGCATGCTAAAACTGATTGCCTTCGTAATGCCATAACAGTTTTGCATGTGTATTATGTACAGACATATGAAAGTATGAAAACCCCATTTTATTATACATACAGATATGAACTTATCCCATTATATAAAGATGGTATTCACATACAAAGGGTTATGTATGTTTTGATTATAAACAAGCTGATGTGTACGATTTTTAAGTTTGTTTGGGTTTAATAACTGTGGTCAAATTGTTTTGAATTTTGAAACACCATTAGTAGATTGTTTGTTTTCGTTACTATAATATCATATTGTATCATTTTGTGTGTTTAACAGTCAAGAACATGCAGACATCTAACTAGCATAACATTAGGATCAGATCGGTTTCGCTATTGTTTCCATGCAAGAATGACTATCTTCTATCTTTCATCACAATAAAAGGTGGATGCAAGAAACACTTTCGAGATTGGGTTTTCGTTTGAGAGTCACACAAGATTTGAGTACGTAAGAATCTCAACAAGATACCGCATTGACCCAGCAGTCATTCCAGTGAAACTCCTCGATGTCCAAGGAAGACCAATCATTCTGAATCTAAAGATCGAGCACGAGATGAGCTCTGCCAAGGTAGAAATCATCTTCCTTTTCGCTTTGGCTTATCGCCTTTTTAAGCAGTGTAGTCACGAAGGATTTGATATGGGAAATTTCGCTTTGTATTGTCAAGAATGGTTTGGAAAATGACGTAACCTGTGAAACAAGCTTCTCTTGCAACTGCTCCATTGTTGCTACTGACGTCACGTTTTAAAACTCTTCCCCAGACTACCGCGATGCTCATTCACTTATTAACGTGGATTAGTAAATCACGTCATTCTTAAAGGCATCGTTGCTTTTGTATCCAAAGCCATTTTATCAATGAACCCCGATTTTAGAGTTCTTAATTTCCCCTTCACCTCCCACCTTTCTCTAAAAACACAATCCTAGTTTTTTCCATTGGATTTTCGCACAGATATCGGTCTACTCTCCGTATTGGCTGGTGAACAAGACTGGCATCCCACTCATCTTCAGAAGAGAGGGTGAGACCGTAGAGGCAGCTGGCCAGTTTGAGGAGCACGAGCGAGCCCGTAGCCTGACCCCACTGCTTTTCTCCTACGTCGACGAGGAGTCAATGTTTCGCTGCCAAATGAGGGCCGGAAGATACATGTACCAAGGACCACTATGGTAAGAATATACATTGACATGTATGATACATGCATCATATACCTTTCTCTTGAGACTATACATGTCAACATTGCGCCACTTATTGTAGTGCCTTAGAATTGTTTATTGCAATACAAGTTTGTGGTTAGGATTGGTAACTGTATGGCCCTGACAAGTCTTTGAATCTTTTAGGTGCAACTCATTTTCTTTGGAAAGTGTACGAGACCACCGGACGCTTTACGTGCGACAAGGAGGGAACAAGCCAGAAATGTATGTTGTACGCTTTTTTCTGTGCAGAATAAACTTGCAGCCCCAAAGCATCTACCAACAAGGTCTTTTTTGTATAGGAAGAAAGCACAGGAATCCCTATTGGATGAAATTTCTTTGCCTTAACTTCTAGCGAGATAGTTTTCTGAAAGTTGCATATCTAATATAATATGATAAGTGATGTTTTCCAACTGATATTGCATTTTCTAAAAGCACCTGCATTTTGCATCTTGTAGAACCTTTGATATCGGGATCAACTCAGTGTTTGGTCAAGGCCAGTTGTCTTGCACGAGAATCGTATCGTTTGTCACCAAATTCCAACTGGAGAACCGATCCAAATACTCGCTTGCATTTGCTCAAAGGCACATGGTACAAGAGCAGGTACGTAATTCTTTTGAACAGCAACTTGATGCTCTTGATACCCTGGTGTTTGTTAATCTATGCTCTTATTGCGAATGTTACTCTTTTGCATGACCCTGTATACTCCAGACGTGTTGCTATATAAAACATTTACTGGTATCTTTGCGAGTCGCCTATTCTGTTTTCTTACTTTTTCATGCGCAGTTTTTGTCATTTAAGGGAACTGTAAGTCCAGAAGGCTGCGTGATCAGCTTACCCGGAGCTATTACTCTTTTCCATTGGCCAAGGTCTGATTTCGACCCCTTGTTGTGTGTCAGGTTTGTATCATCTATAAACCCATTCTTCACCAATCTTCTCTTCTTTCAAGCTACGACTTTTTAGGGATGACCAAAGCAATATCAATCGTATTTCCCTAATCTCTTTACTTGCAAGTTATTCGCCAAGCTAGTCTCCTTTTTCCTGTAGCCCATTTTGCTCTCTATTTCAGGGACAGGGTCTAACAATTATCACGGTTGTAAATAATTTCAGAAAATTTGAATATTAATTCCTTTTGTTAATCGATAGTTTTCCTCTACGCAGATATATATTTTCTATTCGTTGCATATTTTCATACATATTTACATATTTCTACACATATTTTCGATACATTTTGTCTTTTTATTTCCAAGTTCTTTCTATTTTTCTTAAAGTTCGTGATCCATATAATTTCTGCCTTAGGCTTTCTTTGGGTTTGAAGTACAGAATTACGAAATAAGCTAGCATAAGCCAAACTTAGTAAACCTAGGCCCCGAGAATGGGGATAAAAAAATTTTGACCTCAGGAGACATTCCAAAAGGAACATCCACTTTTAGGCTCTTCCTAACAACCAGCAGATATATTTTCGCAATACGTTTTCACCATGAATTAGTGTCTTCGATAGCACTTGTGTCTCAATTTTTGCAATCCTCTTGTAACACTTTTTAAACTTGTGTTAGTGTTACTTAATCAGCTTTTCATCTAATGGAAGTGTGCCTTGATTGTCAAAGTCTGTTTATAGCAGTTTCCAGGAACTGAAGTTTAATTCCTTGTTAGGCTGCACGACGTTGGTCACTGCTATTGGTCAGGTGGATTCAAGATCGACAAAGAATGTTCATTTCATGTCAACATGAGGTTTGCCACTGAAGCTATTTTCTCAGCATTTTTCCTTTTGTTATGACTGTAATTTGGTCTTTATTGACCATACGTCTTGACCATAGGTTGCCATATACATTGTCCCAAGTTCTAGGTCATCTCATAAGAATCATTCACGAATGTTGAAGAGAAATTATAAAGCACGAACAAAGTTTGCTGTGCTTCTGTGATATGGATGTGGAGATGTGTGATGCCTTAAATTTGATTTCTACATGCTGAATCCTTTTTGGCTTTTTTGAAACTGAATCATAATAGACTAGGCTCATCTTTTCATGGTCTCTTGTTATTAGTCAATAACACGTTTCCATTTTGCCAGCCAGTTTTTATAATTGCTCGCCACGATTCGAAACTTGTTTACCCGTTTTGGCCCTTTCCGATATGTTAAGCCAACCACAATATTTAGCAACCTGTAAAATGCAGTAATGATAACAATCACTTTTTCATTTGCCAGATCTAGTGAAAGCGCTTGCTTTATGTTCCTGCGGGTCGAGGTTGTCCTGGAAGGAGCGACGTACCACGTGATTATTGCTGATACAGACAAACTCCCGCCTCCATTTAGAATCGACAATTTGTCAAAGGTTGGTCAACCCTTTCCTCTTTCAGTTATGATTTTGATTTTGAGGTTCCTCTTTCGCAACATTGCTTCAAGCTACATTTTAATTGGTGAGTGTTGACTGTCTGACTTAAGATTCTGGTTTTTTTAAAAGAAGGGCATAATTTGGTATCATCTCCCATTGTGCTCGTATTTTAGGTCGAGGTGACATTCTGGCAAAGCAAAAACAAGGACCGCTCTCACCGATGTATACTTAAGCCAAAGCACAGTGGTATGAGCCTTCATGCTTAGATATTAACATTGGGTCCCCAAGTAAAATTGATTAAAATACCTGCATTCATTCAGTGTGGAACTCGCTAGAGGCCCAGTGACTAATCTGAGGCCCTGTGACCAAAACAAGGCTCAACGAGAAGGCAATGGAATGCTTTTGGCATAGCTCATTCTCTTTCTAAGGGGGCAGGGCTGATTGTTCTGATTTTCGTCATATCTTTATGAGTTATATGAGAAAATTAGACACCATTCAAATTTACTGCATCATTACTGCAATACTGCATCATAACAAAACGGGGCTAGAGATGGTTTTTAGGCAGACAGTGTAGTCAGACATATCGAACTAGGCAAAGCAAGGTTAAAGCTCTTTTCTACACTCGTGAAAATGTCAGATGCATGTTAATACACCCAAGAGAGACTAAATCCTCAATTTACTTTTATCCTAAAGGCCTATATCTTGTCATGTTCTCAATTTTCCCTCTTGTGTCCTACTAGAACTCATGTTATTACGTCATCTAATGATCAGATAGGCAGCATAGTGTAGGAAAGATAATACAAGTAAATTATTATCATTATGTTGCTTTTTAACAGTACCATATGCGCTAGACGAACCTTCGTTGGGTGCCACATTGGCCATTAGTGCATTTGGGGAAATGTCAGACAATTATGACATGATGACTCTGAATCGAGACCTGCCTCGTTTGTATTATCAGAATGCCATTTACATTGCGCTTGGAAGCACTTTCAGCCCGTAAGTAGAGATTCCTCATCAGGCGTTTACCAACGCTATCTGTTTGTGAGATAATTGTAAGTCAATTCGAAATTGAATTACTTTGGAAGTAACTTCGGTGCAATTCATTCTCTCCACTGTTTAACTGTGAAAGTGTGGTATACTCATATCTTGTGGGTATTTTTTCATTATGGTCGATAGTTGGTGTTGGTTTAAATTACTGGGAATTGTAAAACACTTCATCTTTATAGATGTGTATATGATATTTTTGAAATTGAGATTTACCAAGTATTTTCACAAGCAGCTATTTTGCCGTAAGCCCTGTTTATGAAAATTTCTTTTGTGTTTAAAATCACTATTCTGTAATTTTTCTTAGCTTGATAATTGAAGAAGGAGAGTTTGTCCCGTTTAGCATTCTGTCAATGATGACATTGACAATGTTGACTTTTCAGGTATGACTGCATGACAGACAACTGTAACCACGGAGCCTTCATGGGCCTAGAGTCATCCTTCAAGGACAGGCACCTTGTTCTTGATGTGGTGGAAGGGCAAAAGGTCATTCTCAGTCGCAAGGTACTGTTCTCTTATTTGTTTACTTAACTTCTTGGCGGTGTACATCTTTGTCTACCAACATGACCCCCTGGATGCTAATTGAAGTGTTTATAGAGTTCTAAAGTATGACGCCACCGAAATCTATTTTTAGAATTTTTAAATTTTGGAAAACAAAACATAATGAAATCATCATGAAATACTTACCAATGTGCACAATTGGGCAAATATGTCTAAAATTGGTTAAGATATGGCTAATGAAATATATGAACAAGGACCACAAGCAGAGGTTTGATGGGGCAAAACCGATACCCTTGTGGCCATATTTCTGCCAATTTGTCACACAATTGACTAACTTTGCCTATTTAGAGGTATTTCATGGTGCTCTTTCGTGTTATGGGATCAGAATTAAAAAATTTGTATGATGATTTTGGTGATGTCATCGCTTTAGAACCCTATCGTTTAGCATGCACAGTCTCTTGTGCTAGATTTTCATCGCCCTTCGGTACATTATTATTGTAGCTCTGTTTCCTTGTCCACTCAAGGCCCTGCACAAGCGGTCGCAGCTGTGGCGCATGAATGCCAAAGGCCAGTTACTGCACGTGGGCTCCTCGTCGCCATTCGATCCCAGACAGACGTCGCCAAAGGGAAAGTGCTCCCTCGTTTTGGACATTGCTGGAAGCTACTCAGAAAGACGGGGGTTCGCCCCACTCGTCCTTGCAAGGTCGGATCCGAGACGAGAAATGACTCAAACATGGACCTTTGAGGTAATAATTTTCAAGAACTGTTGCTCAGTAGATTTACATGATGATGATAATGAAAGTTTTCCATTCACAAGCTATTTTGAGATCCCCACATAGAAAGATGATTTGAAACTATCAACTTTTTTTTGAAAATCTTAATTCTTTCAAACTAGAATTATTTTGATAATTTTTCCTTTCATGTTTAATACTGAAATATCAAAATATCCTTTAAGATGAATGAACATTGTTAAATGCCACGTAACGATATAAAATCCAGATAATTCTATAAAGTTTTTGATGGGTTTTGCAATTAATTTGCCTCATCCTTTGCAGGATGGCCTTCTTCGATGTGGCCTAGTCAACATGGCGGTTAGGCCGTTTGATGGCGTCAGCGGCCTGCATGATGGTAGTTGAAATTTTTCATCCTTCATTAGAACGTTCTATCGCGATGACTCGCTATCTTTAAATGTTTATATGAATTTTGACCCTTGTCATTAGTTGATTTATTATACTCAAATATTGACCGTGGAAGTTTTTTGCCAGCTTGATACGTCACTGTTGCTTTCTCATTTCACGTTCTTCAAAAGTTTCGACATTTTTAGTCATATTACCACCCACTCTAGTCTGTTAGCTATCTTTGTGAGTAGATTATTACTTATCCAGTTCTTTTCTTCATTCCTTTTTCGTTTGTCTTTTTATCAGTACGACGAACTAAACACTTAATTTGGCAGCATGTCATGTATCTCATACCATTGTATCTGCCACTTTCGTGTCAGAAATTTATGATAATGTATGATGATGTTGATCGCCTCGTCATCTTGTCAATCATGCCCCGTCTCATTTTCTGCGGCTTTTGTCAACAGGCACTCTGGCAGTCCTAGCCCCACTGCGGCGGCCTTCAGGAGGCAAATGGCCGGCCGAAAACTGCCTTTGCAAACACAAATTGCGGCCTGGATCAGGGGCCCTCGTTGTTCGTGTTGCAACCGATGGGCCGACCAGAGTGGTCAGGATAACGGACGCATCCGATGAAATGGTGGGACATTTTTTACCATTGCTTCAAGGGCAACAGCTTTCGAACAAAATCGCTTGACGTTTTCAGACACTGAAATTTTCTCTCTTACCTGATTTAAATCTTTTCTTAACCCTCGAACTCGAGACTCAATTTTAATTCTTTCTCAATGGTATCTTGCTTTTTAAAAATTAGCAGATTCTCCATAATATAATTAGTTATAATTACCTCTTATAATTAGTTGGCCTACTATGATGAATATTTATTGTCTTTTTGCGGATGGCTAGGTTTTATTGCATGATTGTTTTGTTTGCAATGTTTCGGCATTGATCCCTCCAGGCTGGGGATTCAGAGCAAGATTGGACATTGGTGGAGAAGAGAGGAGGGGCCTCGAAGTTTTTCACCCTTTCTGCTCAAACCTCTCCGTATGACTCTGAACTGCAGGTAAGCAAACTTGTTTGAAGTTTCCAAAATTTCATGCTTTTCTGAGCTAAGTTAGCGACATCATGTTCAAGTTATTTTCAACTGAAGTAAAACCCCTATTCCATATTTCAAAGCATGGGATTTTCTATTTCAATGGAAAATCCCATTCTTTGTAGACAGAAAGAGTTTGTCTTTTCCCTTGGGCTCTTCTAAAGTTAGGTGTTAAGTAACGCAGATTGGTAAATTATAACCAATCACGTGCTCTGCTTATCACCCTCTAGTGTTTTCGGTCCGCATCTGGCTATTTATTCGTTCAGTTTTTGGTTATCTTCCAACGTTTGCATACTCTGAGGAGTGTCGGACGAAAAAAGTACTTTTAAGTATGCGAAAAATTGTTCCGCTTTTTCTAGCAATTGTGAAGTTTTGTACCACAAAGCACTTGTTCACATATTCCATATTTATAACGCTTATCGTGTAACAAATATTTTTCATGTCATTATCTCTTAAAGACTTGAACAGTATAGGAGAGAAGACAGACTTTTTCTCTTTTCAGTGGTCTCTTCTCTGTTGTGAACATATTTTCAAACACTGAAATTAGAATGTTTTTACTCTCTCATACTAATTATCGACTTATCTGTTATCATAAATACTCAAAAATCATGTGTTCTACCATGTTAACTTGTTTTTTGATCTAGAAAGAATCTATTGGACTTTTTATTTAGTTCTTAGTTTTTCAGTTATTTTCTGCTTGCACCATTTTTGACACAATCTATGAACTTTTCATAATACGCCTAGTTTTCGTAATCACGTGTTTCTCGCGTTCGTAGGTCAATATGAGCCTGGCTCACGGGTTTGGACTATCTGTTATCAATTCCATACCAGAAGAAATTGTCTTTGCAACATTTCATCGGATTCAGTTAGACTACCTGAGTGTTCACAAGACCAAGTCCTTAGAATTAGTCGTGGACAATGTTCAGGTAAGTTTAAAACATCAAGCAAGTCTCTGTTTAAGCTCTGTCTTTGTGACCAATATTGGTCGAATATTGTTCTAATTTCTATAGTAGCTCTAATATTCGTTGTAATATTGTGCTAGTTACTATCGCCCTACCATAGCTATAAGAGAGCTAAAACTATCGTATTTCATCCTAGATTGATAACCAGCTGTTTGGCAGTTCATATCCGGTGCTACTGTTTCCAACTCCTTTGTCAATAAGGGGAGAGACTGCGAAAGAATCGCCAGCCTTCGAGTTCTCAGTCTCTTTGGAGGAAAGCTCATTTGCTAATGTGGATATCTATCGGGTAAAGTCTGTTTATTATTTTCATATTAAGTAGTGCATAGTATTCTTCTTTATTTGTGGTAGCTGATTTGATATTGTGCGAAACCGCGAACTGAAGGGATTGAGGCATACCGTGTCCAATCTGGATTGAACGAAAATTAGGTTTGGGTGGAAAGTATCTGGCTCTGAATAAACAGTTTAAATGGGCTCCAAGGTGTGTGGTCATCAAATTGAAAACACTTCGAATGGAAAGAAAAGTTATTGTTAAAGGCAGGATCCAAGAACGATTTCCAGTACAGCTGATGACACCTGACGCAATGGTTTAAAGTTAATCTAGCAATGAAATGTAGCAAAGAAGAAATTATTCTTCAAGAAATTATCAGGCACTCTTCAAATATCATTTCAATTCAGCCGTTTTTTTTGGCGTTTTCCTTATTCTTTCTTTATTACTTGTTTCTTTATTATTTATTACTTGTGTTATAGAAATTTGATTTCTCGCTTCGGAAGATGACTATACTGCTAGAAGATCGAACCCTTCTGAAGTTGCTTCAGTTTTTTGGAACTGGAGATGGACCGAGTGGCGATTTGAAGTCAGAGGATTTCGACATTCATTCTAGTCAAAGGTATTAGCTACTTTCTATCTCTTTTGATATATGATGCATTGGCTACAGGGCGACTGCCCCACCGCTGATGTAATTTATAATATATTTTATGAATGATGCTTTGAAACAAGGCTTAAATTTATCTCTTGCAATATCAAAAGTTTGAGCCTGTTGATATGCTTTCTCTGAAAATGATCTGGATTTTAACGCATTGACATGTGATTCAAACGAATGACCCAACTTCATGACGTTTCATTAGTTTAAGAAACCTTGTTTTGTACCAACGTTATCAATCTACCCATCAATGGTATACAATCTAACAGTGTTTGTTTAAACGAATCATTTGTTTCTGTTTGTTCATCGCACTGTTGTTTTTGGCAGGATACTTGAAACAAAAAATCGAAATACAGCTGGAAAGAAAGTATACCTGGAAAGACTGTTTCTTGGAAACACTGAAGCCAAACTGAGTTTGCTTACTGTTGGTCGACTGACTCCAGATCTTTACAAAATTAAACGAGGCCTTGGTTTTCCTGTTGTCAGCCTTGAAGACGCAAATATTGAGCTGAGTAAGTAATTTTGCAACTTTTAAAACACTTTAGAGTATTTTTTGACTCCTTTAAGACCTTTTGCACCCGAAGAAAATTCCATCGTCCTGCCAAGATTTGACTGGATTGCCACGAATGTCTGAACTTTGATTTGTCATAATATATAACCAATACTTTATACCGAAAAGTGTTAAAAATGGACCCAGTTGGTAGGGAATAGTTCAACTCAAGTATTTTTGAAAAGTAAAATTCAACATAACGTTTTATTGCTTCTTAGAATTCTGTGGAATTCTTTAATTTTTTTCATTCCTTATTGTTGGGCCAATCAAAGTTCATAATTTTTTTTTCAATAATACTAAAATATTTTTGAGGTTATGAAGAACACAACAACATATGTGCAGGCACTTTAGTTTTTGTTGCACAATCAAAACCAATTTTTGAACGCAAAGGGGTTGTTAACAGCCGATTTTTAGCCTTGAGTTTCATGATGTGTAATTGTAGGTTGTGTCTTATCGATAATATCAAGTTTCTAACTGATTCTAAACTTTGTAAACAATTTCAGCATATTTCAAGAAAGAGCATTTGTTCGAAACAACTTCTGTGATAATGGATCGAGTCAAAAGACACTATAGTGATGTGAGTGCTCAGAAATTTGAATTGTATACATCATTCGTAACAAGGACCACCTTAACTCTAGTAAGAGTTTATCTGTGTGTTTTTGCGAAAAGGTTCAATTTATTTGCCAAGAAGTGCTTGACACATAGCATAGCATAGCGTAGCATGTAGCATAGGATGATATAGTGTAGTATAATTGAGTATACTATAGTATTGTATAGTATAGGATTGTATAGTATAGTAAAGTATTGTATAGTATAGTAAAGTATAGTATAGTATAGTATAGTAAAGTATAGTATAGTATAGTATAGTATAGTATAGTATAGTATAGTACAGTATAGTACAGTATAGTATAGTATAGTATAGTATAGTATAGTATAGTATAGTATAGTATAGTATAGTATAGTACAGTATAGTACAGTATAGTATAGTATAGTATAGTATAGGATTGTATAGTATAGTATAGTATAGTATAGTATTGTATAGTATGGGATTGTATAGTATAGTACAGTATAGTACAGTATAGTACAGTATAGTACAGTATAGTATAGTATAGTATAGTATAGTATAGTATAGTATAGTATAGTATAGTATAGGATTGTATAGTATAGTATAGTATAGTATTGTATAGTATAGGATTGTATAGTATAGTACAGTATAGTACAGTATAGTACAGTATAGTACAGTATAGTACAGTATAGTATAGTATAGTATAGTATAGTATAGTATAGTATAGTATAGTATAGTATAATATAGTATAGTATAGTTTAGTATAGTATAGTATAGTATAGTATAGTATAATATAATATAATATAATATAGTTTAGTATAGTATAGTTTAGTATAGTATAGTAAAGTATATTTTAGTTTGGTATAGTATAGTAAAGTATATTTTAGTATAGTATAGCTAAGTATAAAGTGGGTGATGGTACGGATGCCAGAGTTCGCTTAATATCCTTGTCAATATTTTTTTTAATAATATTTTTTATGTCTTCTTTTTATTGTCATTAAATACTGTTTTCTGACCGGAATGGGTCCATTCTGTAATGGTGCTGGAAATTTGTCTGAACTTACCCTGGGCATTTCTTTCCGTAGGTCGTACGAGGCCAAGCAGCGAGTGTCCTCGGGTCACTGGACATACTGGGCAACCCGATGGGCCTAATCCACGATGTGTCCACTGGCATGGAAGGGCTGGTCAAGCGAGGTAACTTGGGTGGCTTGCTCGTGAACGTGGCTCATGGGTTGTCCGATACAGCAGCAAAGGTACTTGACATGTTGATATATGCCCATTGCACAAATACACCCATGTATTTACACATTTTGCGCAATATGCATTAGCTGAGTTTGCTACCTTATTAGATCTTGTCCTCCTGCCTCTAACAACATTTGGGAAGCGTACATTTAAACACAATCTGTTGTAAAACATTGTTTTTACATATTGATATTGCGCTATAATATTTTGTAGCTTTAATGATTCAAGTAGAATCAGACTCCTACCATGTTCATTTTTACTTGGGAATTATTTTAGGTGGAATTAAAGGTGTGCCTCCCCCTTTAATAGATCTATTGCATGATAGGGCCTTTAAATTGAAGTATAATTTCCACCTCCGTCTTAGTTGCCAATGGCACTCATTTGGTTAAACCAATACGTTTCTTTCAGATGACTGGCTCGATTGCCGATGGTTTGTGGTCGGCTTCAATGGACAGTCGACTTCAGGAATCCCGCGGGGTCATGCGTGCAGAGCGTGGGAGCAGTAGTAGCGATCATCTGTTAGCGGGCATCAAAGGCCTGGGCATGGGAGTCATTGGAGGGCTCACTAGTATGGTCACTCAACCAATTGAGGGCGCAAGTAGAAAGGGGGTGCAGGTACGTATTCCTTCTCCTCCTGTCATCTATGGTCCTCCATTGGATTCAAAGTATAAGCATTTATCTGTCGCTTCCAACTCTAAGCTTTCCATAGGTTTTCTTTCAGTTTGTGAAGTTTGAAATGTCGATTATCTCCTAGACTAGCTTCTGCTGTAACTTTCCCGCATAACGTATTTTTCTTTAAGCTTTCTTCCAGTCAATACTCAGTCTCCAATCTGTTAGTTGTCAAAGAGACACGAGATGCAATGACCACCTAAAATTTCAATATAGTTTAGTTTGGTAAAAGTAATGAGGTAGAATTTAAATTTTGAAACCTCATAGTCATATAGTTTAGCTGTCATCAAAGGAAAGTTGATTTGCTTGTATGATTTTGCGAACCTTCGCATGTATACACTGTTTCGTATGTTTAAAAGAATTTTCATTGCAGTATTCGATATCTGCAGTTCAGTTAAAACATGTCGCTCAATCCTCCTTTTAATGACGTCATCACTCCCTAGGGTTTCTTCACTGGAATCGGAAAAGGACTGGTCGGCACCGTAGCCAAGCCAGCGGCTGGAGTTCTCGACCTCGCTTCGGGTGCAGCTGCTGCAGTAAGAGGCTCGGCTCGTGGGAGGCAGTATGCGCCGAAGCCAGTTCGCCTAAAGCGCAATTGTTTTGACGCCGGGGGCGTTCTGCCCGGCTTTTCCAGAAGCATGGCCGAGGGGCAAGACGTTCTTCTGAAGCTGAACGAGTTTGACATCACTGAAAGGTTTGGTGTTGGTTTATAGACATCCTTGCATAACGGCATTTTCGCATTCAATTTTAACAGGCGTATTCATTTTTGCAATCAACATTTGTTTATCTGCTATATCAATAGAGCACAGAATAAAATATCTTGGCAGTGGTACCTTTAAGTTGATAAATCATTTGGCTCCCTATTAAAACGTTTTTTTACACTGATACAAGAAGAGGGCCTGTGTTTCGACTAGGAGGCTTGTTCTCAGATTGTTTTAGAAGCTTTGGCGCTGTCTATTTACCCCTTGGCTTGGCTCTCTGTTGCCTCGTTTCAGCTTTTTGCTACCTCCCTCTCTATGCTGCTTGCAGGCATAATAAATTTCTTCCCCTGTCTCTACCGATCTCATTTTCATAATGGTTTCTTTTCCGCCTTCAAGATTTGTAGCCTCTGAGCTAGTCCGAAGTCACAAGGAAGACAGGATGAGATCGATTATAACAACAGATGGAGTATATTTCGTCAAGGCTAAAGGCCCGCCATCACCAGACTCTGTTGTCCTGCATTTGGAGTTTTCTGAACTTTTCATTGCGAGAGCAATGAAGGAGAGCGGTATGTTGGAAATCATTAGCTCTGTTAATAGTCAAGTTCTTGTTCCATAGATATATGAAGTTAATACAGTTTAATGTCTTGCGGGTCAGAATTTTCGTTTTGTTTCTTTTAAGAATGCTTGCGTTGCTAAAGGTTTCGGGGCTTTAAGGGTATTGAGTGGAAAATTAGGTTTTTTGTTTTCGTCCCTATTTTTTCAAAACGATTCATTGTTTAGAAATCACCTGTATATCATGCAACATTCAAATTTCTGTGGCGTTCGTCAGAAGTCAGCCAGCTGCGATGTTTACATGAATATTTTTGCAAGTATTAAATCGACAGGGTGTGCACTCTTTCACGCCAAACACCTCTAGGGAGATTTAATACCCACTCCCTAGCCCCAAATCATTTTTCCATTTTAGAGTTTAACCCTTTTTAGTTTCACTTTCTGCCAGAGATCAGAGAAAGATGATTTTGCTTCGAGGATATTCTAGCGTGGATTTTGTTCTGCTATGGCACCTAAAGTTTTCTTTAATCGGTGTTTAGTACGTCAGTCCCAAATGATCCCATGCCAATACATCGGTAGCTTGAGAGATTAGAATGCTACTGATGCATTTTTATTCACATTGTACTTGAGCCTGCGAATGCTCAATCGAAATACTCACTATTGCAGGTGCTGAAATTTTTATTGAGTTGATAATGCGTAGAGAAAGTAATGGGGAATTTCTACCAAGCCGGAATCCTGATAAAAGGCCAAGGGTGCGCTGTGATTCCACGATGATAGCAGACAAGGTATTTCGTACATCATAATGTCTTGTCAATGAGGTAAAAAGATGGACCTCCGAATTGTATTTGAACTTCTAATTCACAAAGACCTATAACATGGCCTGTTTAACTGTTTCGTATTTGTTCAGGGAAACCTGTGTTAAATGCACCTTGCGTTAGTGAAACAATTTTCATGAAGAGATGTCCTTCGAAAGTCACAACTCACAGTTACTTTTGATATGTAAAACTATGTAAAACCACCGTTTTTTCTTGGCTTCAATGACACAAAAGAATGAATATGAAATCACCATGTAATTTTTGTCTCGACGACTCGAAAGTAACTTTGTCATAACTTTGTAGTTTTATGACAATGGGCCGATTCTCTTTTTCTATAAATGGCTGTCGTAATTGCACTAGAAGGAGGTACTGGTTACAAAAAAAAGGAACCTATTTATTGGTGCATGTCCTAAATAGCAAAACCCTATTCAATGTAGCCGGAAAGATTTCACCTTTACACTTGGAATCTTCTAAAAGGTGTGCAATAGATGCTGATTGGTCATTAGACAGCCAATCATGCACTCTTCTCACAACCCTCTAGCGTTTTTGGATCCGCAATTGGCCACTTGATTTGATTCGCAATCACCTGTTGGTTATTTTCCGACGTTTACATACTCTAAGGAGTGTTGGTCGAAAAAGTACTTAAGTATGCAGAAGTTATGTTTCCGCTTTTTCTTGCTATTACAATTTGCTTTTTATATATATTCACTTGCTTAAACTCTGATTGTATTGTAGCCTTTGATTTTATTTTATGTAATACAACTTTATCCTTTGTCCCTAGGTTTCTGACAAAATCAATTACATGAAGAGCTTGTTTGCAGAAAAGCAACTGACTGTTTTAAATGAAAAGAATGAGCGGACTTAAAATTTATTGTTATCCTTAATTTTTTCGAAGCTCTTGTTGTTTGCGAAATTCTGAAAGTTTGTTCTAAGCATACTTTCCTGGCTTCAAAAGATTAGTATGAATAATTTGTTTAGTAATTTAATCATTTTCTATTGAAATTGGGGATAACATTTGCCACAAAGCTACTTAGAAACAGTTTGTTCTAGGGTCATCTAGGATCAGTAGAATGATACACCCTGTATGCCTCCTCTATTTTACAGGAAAACAATTCACAATCTAGATTTAACAGTTCTGAAAATATTCATTATGTTGTAACAGACTGGGATGATCTGTCCAATACACAAACCTAAAGATGGAGAAGTGTTTTTAGGTATGCAACAAGGTAATTATTGCTGAATCACGCATCATAAATTAACGGGACCAAAACTGTACAAATTTTTTGCAAAAATGATGCAACGAAAGATAATCGTGCAGGCTAGGTTCTATCCACCTTATGTAAAGTGAGGAAAGAGTTGCACAACAACTGATGAACTACTTCATAAAATACCATCTTATGTTTTTATTAAAGACAGGCTTCTCTGAAGATACCCAACTTTTTACAGCATTCATTAAATCCAGTTTATGTTTGTAGTGAGTAAAAGATTGGTGTAAATTCAAGTAATAATATTTATAAGCATTTCACATATTATAATGTTACCTAAGGTTTGTGGTTAGCAATACCAAGACAACAGGACATTCTCTGTATGTTAAACCTTCAGTCGAAAACATGATAAACATTGTTTTGAATTTTGGCAAAAAATAAGAAGAGTCTAATGACAAGACTCCTTAAAAAGAAATTGTTTAACTACAGAGAGAATGACTGTTAGGTGTGATTATTCAATCTAAACAACTGTTACAAAGTTGGAATTATCAAAATGTTCATATTAAGTTTTTCTTAACTTGGATAATTATTGAACAAGGCTGCTGTCCGTTTTCTCAGATTATTGCTTTGAAGAGCCTTTTCTTTCATTGTTCGAAATATTCAATGCATTAAGCTCAGTTTTAGCTATTTTAGAGGACTTTTGTTTGTGAGGGAATGTGGCTGATATTTGATAAAGTTTCTGTTTGTACATTGCTAGAGATGATAGGAATAACTAGGTACAACTCAGATGAAAACAAGTTTTTGGCATTTATCAAATTGAAATTGATCATAATCAGAAAAAAAATACCCAGTGACTCTAACAGCTATTATACCATTAGCAGTTTTTAAATTTTTTGCTAGAATCAAATAATTTCAAGGAAAATTAGACTAATAAACCATAAGCTCTTTCTTTCTTATATGCTAAATACATGCTTCTTTAGGTCAAGATTTACTTGGGTAAATGCCACCAGATTCAAATAAGAATCAAAATTGTTTTGGTGCCTAGGAAATGCATAAAACATTTCCTCTACAAGAATTTACTTCAGGTAGTCCTACTCAAATTTAGAGCAAAGTATCAAACACAGATCTAAGTCATAGCCATTTAATTGATAAACTAAATTTGAAATGCTACTTGAAAGTAATGTGACTTGTTGAAAAATCAACTTGTTTGTTGTTGGTCAAAAACAGATTTGTTTTTAGAAGGTCTTAATAACTACAGAGCAGTATTTATTGCCTTCAACACTACATAACCAAATAGATGCATTTACAAAATTATCTAATGTAGTGCCTCTGCATATTTGTTGCTAAAATGTTTCGAAAATTGGACAGATCTCTGGCGCGTCTCTTTCCTTGTGAGATTCCTAATTCTCTGATTCAGTAAAAGTATGGAGGCTTCTTCACATTAATTCCATACTCGGCAAGTGCTGGCACAAGATCTTCCATTGTGAGTGTGTATCGCTTGTCCTAAGGAATTTGAATACATTAAAGAGTTGTGTCTTAACTTGCAGCCATTTCTAAAGTTGATCAAACTACCTATGTCTAAAATAAGACTGTGGAGCTATGTATTTTGGGGATGAATAAGAATTTTCTTAGCTAGTTTTCAAATATATTAGGTGTTATACAATATATTAGTCTCTGAATTATCTGAAAAAATTATCTGAAAATATTTTTTCCTGTATTCTTTCTCTTGTTTTTCTTCTTATTCCTCTTCATTGAAGAGATAAAACATGTAGTGATGTACTATACTAATAATTCATTATGCAGAACTTCTTCTAAATTTTGTTTTGAAACTCTACAAAAACCAGAAACAGATGATCAAATTTACACTGGTACAATGTTGTGGGGAACCGCAAAGCAACAGAAAAGATTATATTTAGGCACATGTTACTATGTTTCTTGTTTTTTCTTGCACATCATATTCGTAGAGCTATTTGCTCAATTTTTCTTTGAATTCATTATCATCTAAATCAAAAAGAATATTTTACCTTGCCAGACTTTCTTGAGTTCTGCCCAGACCCCCTCATTTTACAGTGCTGTAAAGCATCATGGGCTATATCTGATATAAACTTCTGTGCTGCTAATGATGCTAGTCGAACACTAAAAGACAAGAATTGCAATGCTAATAACAGACATAATAAGCATTTTAAGTTGGTAGGATTGAATAACCACATATCTGAAAAAATTGCTATATATACTTTCAAAGGTGAAATTTTTTTATAAAGAATGGTGAGTTCGGAGATACTAAGCTAAACAATAATTAAAAATGTCATTTACAAAGTGTTAGATTATGATTTACAAACACATGAAATAGAATAGAAAGGTGAACATCTTTTTCATGGCTGTATGGTTTTGATGGCTTTCAAGTTGAAAAGTTTTTAACTGTATAGTAGAATGAGATTTTCAAAGAATGTACAGCAACTTGAGCTGAAAGTAGAGGTTGTCAAAGAGTTGAGTGAATAATTTCCATTGACAAGGAGAAGCTGAGAAACATTTTCATTTATTTTTTTATTTTGAAACAAGCAATGCTAGAATTATGTTAGGAATCAACTGTAAAAACATAGTAATTTTGGTAGCAATTTTGCTTTGGTAAAAGAACTTTTGCACCAATAATGGTAGGTAATCATTTATGTATATTAGAACATAATCTCAAAGTAATGTGAAAACAAAAGAGCTTTGATTCCCCACTTATTTTACTTTAGATACTTTTAAGCTAGCTGTCAGTAACAGAAACTTACATCCTTGGGTCAGTGGCCTCAAAGCCAGACCTCTGGAGATAATGCACTGTTACTGCATCAGGGATCTGCAAACCAAAGAGAGAAGAGATTGGCAATGATACACATTATGAACATGACTAGTAACAAAAATAAAGATATTTATAGGGCAAGTGTGCATGTATGCTGCAAAGGATTCATTACCATGACTTATTAATTTTATTCATTACAATCAATAGGCAAGATGAAAAATATTTGAGAAATTGTAAAAGTAATGCCTAGTTAAAAAAAATTTGAATAGAAGGTTGATAAAGGAAATAATCAAACTGATAAACACCTAGAATTCATGTTTACTACATCAAGAAAACAGTTGATAGAAAACATTGCTTCCCTCAAGTATAACTGATTAAATGTGTAATAAGACTAGGTATTGAACTGAAATTTTTGTTAAGCACTTTTGGAGCTTCATCATGAAAATAATCGAAACAACAGCAAGATTATGAAAATAAAATAAACTTCAACATACAGTAGGAGTGTAATCTTCTAATTGGCTAAGAAATTCCGTCAAATTACTCCCAGCCATGCCTTGACCTTCTTCATTACTTTTACCATCAACATCATAAGTTAAAACTGGCTTTACATCACCACTGTCTGCCAAAGATGCAGTTGCTAAAAAAATGGTTTGTGTGTAAGATAAAATAAAGCATAGCTTTATGATTAAAGGGCATTCTGCAAACATCAAACAAACATATTGGCCACAAAAACATAGAAATAGTATAACACATCAAGACTTCTATTGTGCAAAACCAAACAAAAAGCTAATTTTTTGTTGATGTCAAAAGTCGTCCATATCTAATGAATTTAAACCAGCACATGTATTTAAGAGTAGCTAAAAGATTTCTTGGGTTGTTAAAAACAAATTTAAAATAGTCTGTTTTAAGCTATCTTTGAAAAATTGTTCCAACCTCCAAGTTGATAAATCTATGGCCCAAATAACTGTGAACAATAAGCCATTTAAACATGCTATAAGTCAAAAACTGGCTTAAAAGCATTTGGGCATCTAGGTAATGCTTCTTATATTAGGCTGGAATTATTTTGCTACCCAAGAAGATTTTCTCCGGGACTTCTAATATTTATAGATATATAGTGCACTAGTGGTGCAACAAAAGGCATGCCTTTCTTATTTCAAACGGTAAAAGAATGATAATAAATCCAATTGAAAAACCAATATTGTGGATATGGCGCTTTAAGAATAATTCTTCGGAATATTTCAATCAATTTAAAATATGTGAATATTCAAGCGATAGCAAAAATTTATGAAAAACTTTTAAAAGGAAGGCGGCAAAAGTGAATCAAAAACTCGCAGCTTTATCAAGCCTCATTTTTGCATTTCAACGCAAAGAAAATGTCTCTCAACATTAACTTACCAGATGAGGCGGTCCCTGGCGTCGACGCTGCGTTCTGTATCAGTACAGTGGGAAGAGGAGGGTACTGACCTGAAGATCGGATACGACTGTCTTCGGCCATGTTTTTTCTCAACAGTGTTTATCAAGATTGTGGTTGTTGTTTCCTAAGGAAAGGTCATGTCCGCTAAGATGGCGCAATTTGTTGAACACCACGAGCAAACATAATATACTTCAGAGTGTTTTAGATATTATTGAAGATTGTGTTATACACGTTTTTTTTATAAGAAACCGGTTTATATAAAACCTAGTACTAGAGCCCCAAAAATTTAAGAAACTTTTAGAACTAAATCAATATTTTTAAGAAACTCCAAAAAAATGAGATGACTATCTGGGCCGGAAAATAATACGTCAACATTGTTGCTTGATTTAAATTTGCTAATACATTTTTATTTAGAGTAACAGAGGATGTCGAGTCTACTTGTTTCCGATAACTTTGCCAAGAAATACTTTAACAAAAATGTTTTCAATAACAGTTTATCAGTCAATGATCAGCAAGTAATCCTCGTGTTTCTCGTTAAGTTTTACTTCATGGCGAAAAGAAAAAAGCAAGCAACGTTATTCAATTTTCGGTATTCAAGACAAGCATCTCACGGAGGAGGGTAATATGGAAGATAAGGCGCAGAATTTGATGTTAATGCTTTTTTTATATAAGAAACTTTTAAGAAACTTTTAGTACTAGAAATTAGTGAAAAATTAAGAAACCTTTAGTACTAGGACCCCAGCTAGGTTTCTTCTAAAAAAAATAACGTGTATCCATTCATGGACATTTTAAAGCCCTGTGATAAACCTCTCTAGTAAAACGCTTCTTTTTGCCAGACCATCATTAGCAAGGGTGTAGTCGTAAAATTCTATCAAGGCCTTATACCAAGCTTAGTTTCAAAATACTTTTGAAGAATACTGGATTGTTTGTTATAGATTGTTTTCGCTTATAAAGTTTAATGTGACAAGAACTATTATATTTATGATCTGGAAAATGGAGAATTCAAACAGAGAAATTCAAGCTAATTGCTTTCCTATGTTTAGAAAGTCTGATCCGGCATACTGAACAGCACTATTTTAATCAATCTTTAATACTACGATTGCCACACAGAGTTGCATTAAACTCAGCTTCTAACCAGAATTCTTACCTTCTACTATAAGAGATCAAAATGAATTGCTCTTTAGGTTATTTTAGTGTTTATTAGTGAAAACATCGCCGTTTAGATATAACTTAGCTTACAAAAACGTACTCTGATTCATAGAGGCTATTGAAAATATTTTGCATGATAACTGTTTCTGTGGTAACCTGCGAAGACTCAGGCCAACAACAATAACAACAACACCAGTTTTTTTATTCTTGGGTTTTCTTAAAAATTGTATCCAGCTTCTGGTAGCTCTGCATTAGTCTTTTGGTAAGGTCACATGCGATGAATCCTATAATCAGCTTCTTAATTATTTCTTGTTGGTCACCATGTAAAGATATTTTGTGATTTGTGCTCTTGGATATAAGTTTCATCAGCTTTGCTAGGGCACCATTCTAAGTTATGTAAGCGAATACAGTCATAGAGGCATCTCAATGAATTGGGGAATCGCCCGCTTGCGGTTTAGCACCCAAGTCTGTGTCTCATCTTTTCTTCCCCAGTGACAAAATACTTTGAAATTGTTTTGCTAACAAAGCCAGCTCCAATAGCAATTTATAAACATATTTTCATTTCTTTCTGCAATACTCCATGAGAGTCTCAACCTCGTCTAAGTCGAAAAACAAATCTGTGACATGTCTGAGAAGTAGACAGGGACGTAGGAAGCATTTCAAAAGTTGGGGGGAGGGGTAGATAAAAAGAAGAGCACGTGGCAACACATACTTTCGATTTGGAAGGGCCACTTCGAGGTTCGCAAGAAAAAGCTTTGCATGCCTTGCCAAAGTGTAATGAGCAATTGGCCCTATTTACCCTGGTTTCTACGTCACTTGCAGTAAACGAGCAAAGATTCTACTGATTTGAAAGGCACTTCGAACTGAGAAGCCTTTTCAGCTGTCTTGCATTGTATGACGAAAGAGATGTCGTTGAATCAAGTAAGGTTTGAGGAACATAAGTTCCTGGTGGAGTTAGGAGAGTTTCCCAAAGAATGGATTCACGAATGAAATGAAATCTAGAATTCTAGATAGCCATTCTTGTGTGTTAGAGGCAAAGGGTCAAAGGTCATATGACTAAAGATAGTATCAGTTTTGTCCTAGTCAAGAATGCTTGTCTGGTGTATTTTGCGGGCTTAAATGCCACTCTCGTTGTTAAGAAGCTCAATGCTCAAAAGAGCTTAGATACTTGGATATTACAAGTGCAGTCTAATTCCGCAAATGCCCAACTCAACAGGTAAAATTATTACCTACCCCAACAATGAAAAAGAAATATCATTGCATCAGTTTCCCACGCAATTATATTTTCAATTCTAACAATGGCTTGGGCTTTTCTAGCCACCCCCTCTTCTACTGCAAAAAAACTGTGAACTAAGTAGTATCTCTAGTCTACATTCCATTTGAATTTTCTAACTTTGATGTACTGTTTTATAACATTTTTCTTAGTTCCACTTGACAGCTTCATCACGACAAAAACCATGTTCTTTATTTTCTTCTAAATCGTTCAGGACACAGAGCTTGTGTTGGGGAGTGTCTTCGTTTTGTCAAAACTGATCCAAAAACTCCACAAAGCATAACTCTGTGCAACCAGCTCAATTGACGAACTGGAAACAGTTTTCAACTGACTGAAGACATATTATAATACAGATAGCCCTTGATGTTAGTGTTGGAGAAACTTGGCCTAAATTAGTGGACTTTTGGAGAAACTCAAAGAAATTGCTTTTTAGAGACTTTGGTTATTAGAAAAAGCCATGTTTTATTGACATCATTGTTCTATTGGTTTCTTCTAGTTTAGTTTGAAGTTTCGTGCATTTAGAATTAGGAAGATCAATAGTTATGCATTTAATGTTGTTCCGGATTAAATAATTATGCTTATAAGGGGATTCCCCTATTTACTTGGAATATTATTCAGGTGGTCGCCAATTTATATAACAAATCTAGTTTTTTCCTTGAAGATTTATAAAGCTTACAGACATTCACAACATCAAAATTTATAAATTGGCGGGATGCAAACCAATTGCTAACCAGCAACTGTTTTTAATTCTTCAAACAGTCAGTCAAATTCTCACAGCAGCAAAGTAACGATGAAGCTGATTGTAGGACTCGTCGTGTTCCTTCAGGCATCGGAAAGTTTTCCACAGATCAATGTTTATGACGCTTTCACCAATCAACTATCTAACCAAAGACACTATGGCAGAAACCTACTTGCTATCAAGAAAATAAGATATTGCAGTTCATTTAGAGACTGTGAGGAATCGCAGTGTTGCAGTTTGACTGACGGTGACTCTGAAGCTTCAATTGGTGTTTGTCGCAAGATGACAGGCGTAAATGGGGCGTGTGGATTGACTGCATCAGAGATGATTTGTCCATGCACGCGGGGAACAACTTGCACCCCGTCATTCATGCTGCCATCGCGCAAATCTGGGCGACAGGTATGTCAGAATTACTACTTCGAGTATCAAAATTTGCTTTATACAGTCTAGTTTGATTTTAGTGTAAAATTTCATGGCTTTGATTATGTCTAGCAATCAATTCTGCAAAAATAGCCTCTTTACAGGGATTTGGTAACAAAGTGCCTCTTTTACAGGTGAAATTTACTTGCCAAACGATCATTCCTGAGCCAATGGAAGTGAATCAATTTTGGTGAAACAGCGACGATTCAGAATTTTTATCACTTCTGGTGTAGATTGAAATTTTGAATGGTACTCTGATTGCATCACGAGAATTTATTTGTTGGTGCAAATGCAACTACAAAGTATCAACAGCAAACACTAATGAAGCTTTTATGTCATAAATATACATATATATATATATATATATATATATATATCTCCTTTAGCAAGACGTTTGAATAAAATGCTAATTTGTAATAAACCATAAGCAAATGAAAGTGTTGAATAACAAATTTGTTTCTTTTTTGTGTGTCCCTAATGAGTAACATTAATATAGACAGTTGCTGCAAATGTGGTAAGCTGAAGCCAATCAATCGCTCAAATGCTACGTATATGTTACTAACTCGCAAACAAGCACTAAAAATTCGCGAAGAAACGGCTGGGATACTTCTTCAAATAAGCTGCTTTCCTTTACCACTTTTCATAAAAGCTGCTTAGAAACTGTCTCTTTGATGTACTTGAAATCGGTATGAGAACTAGCCCCTTTTTTGTTTCAAAGTGCCCTCAACAGGCCTAACGAAATCTATAAGATGTTTGGGTACGCGTTATTCTGTAGCAAGCTACCCTTCTTTTCTTCTCAAACTGTCAAGAAAAAAATGTCCACGAATCTTATTGTGGGATTTATTGTATTAAATAATTTTTTTCGCTGTTCCATCCATAAACTAATCACCAAACTGAGTTAATAACTCAAGAAGCTCTATTCAACTATCAACATAGTACCATTAGAAACAAGAAAACCACCTCTACCCAAGACAGAGAGAGTGAAAACCAAAGATACAGGTATAAAACTGCACGTAACTTATAGAAAGAGGACAAGAATAACGCACAGAGACGCATGCAGCTTATGAATAGACACGGTAGCACTATTTAAATTACTGATATCAGAGTTTGATTATAATTGATAGGAATATGAATTTCTTGAGTTCAAAGAAAAAAATTGCATTATCACACAGTGAAATCTGCACCAGAATTCCATTCTGGAGCATTCTGTCAAGGGGTCTTAGCTAAGGAATGTTTCCAGCAAGAAGATTTTCAGCTCGGTTCAGAATTATTCGAACTATGATACCCTGCTTTCCATTGTAATACTCGTATCGCTAATTTGTTATAGAGGTAGTTTTAGGGGCAATTCTATTTTTTCTCAGAATGGGTCAAGCCCACACAGCGGAATTTTTAAGGGCTATTATGACTTCTAAAAGGTTGGAATTCGATTATTAGTATGAGCTGGAGTTAGAGTATCAATTGTCTGGTAGATTAAAGTCAGATGACTGCCCCATTCTTGGTCACTTAATGGTTCTTAACCAAAAGATCTGCACACAAAATCTCTGACGAGGCCCTTGTTTTGGTAATAGCTCACGCAGAAGAACACACTCTCCAATTTTTCGAATAAGCACAATAAGGTGACGTCATCACTTTATTCACTGACTCAATGTGTAATATGATGAATAAGTTTCTATGATTAAGGCGTGATCGCAAATAAAGGCCAAATAACGTGATTAAGATGTGCCTGGGAAGGAGTTTAGATAAATATTACAGCAAATATTTCTTATTTGAGAGGTTGATATGTGTAAATTTGTGCATATGTGACCCGGAAAGGAAAAATATCCCATCACGAGTCTCGAAGCCAATGTTTTGCCAACCCCAATGTTTTGTCAGCAAAGCCATTGTTCATATCATCAGTAGCTAAATTAGGATCTTATGAAGATAAAGTAAATAGTGAGTTATTCTCAGCAAAGAACTTAACATCAAATGTCAAATGTCAAATGGTTATAATGGTTGCTGATGTACACAAGACAACAAAGGTCCGGGAGCAGAGCCCTGAGGTACTCCTACCGAGAATGTCACTCAAAGAAGAGCTCTTCCTATTCAAAGAAGTTCGCTCCTTTATTAGAAAGATTTTATCAAGAAAAAGATCGCCTATAACATCACATCGCCTTAGTTTATGAATCAGACCATTAAGCTAGACCCCATCAAAATCTTTGGAAATATCAAGAGCACACAATGAAAACCAGAAGTGGGGTTCCAATTAAATGCCTTGATAATTGTTTGGGTTTCTGAGAATAGCAAGTTGACTGTTAAGTTACCTGTACACCAGAACTTGACTAATTTAGGCCTAGTTACTCGGGCCTTACCAGAATGTAAAGACTCAAAGATGAGCTTGTTCATCTTTTTCAAGCATCTTTCCTGAAGAATCCTTCCAAAGAAAAAGGAAATTGAAGGCTTTTTTACAGTACAGTGTGTCCACATTGTTCTCAATAACGTATTGTCTCACCGAAGACTACATGGTAGATATTCACTTTTACTCAACAAAGTAAGGTAGTACAGATTGCCGGAAATCCTGAAATTGTACGTCATCTAAAGGCGACTCTAAAGCATCAATTGGTGTTTGCCGCAAAATGCCCGGCGTAAATGGGGTGTGTGGATTGACAGCATCGGTGAGTTTTCCGTGCACGTGTAGAACAACTTTCATGCCTTTATTTATGTTGATATATCGATGGGTATGTTGAAAGTGAACTTCTGAATCTTCATAATAATACTTGATATAAATAAAATCAAACGCAAAGAAAATCAACAGTCAACGCTCGAAGTTTTGCACTTTTCGGGCAGCGTAGGCTCGAGGCCAAACAAAATGCCGGTATCATCTTGGCTGTGGAACAACGCTTGATTAGGCCATTCTCGCATTTAACGCGTTCGTGTTTCATCTTGTTCCTTTTTCCTTTTCTCTTACCAAATTCCAACTCCTCTTTTCCCTATGCTTATGTCTCCTCTCGAGGAATTTGTACAGGCAGACGAAACCAATACAATACGAAACTTGGAAAAGTGCCAACAAAGCATGAAACATTATGTCTCCTCAATCTCAAAGTGAGCAAATGTTTTGTTTGTGCTACAAAACATCACAATTGCGAGAAACACCGGGACCATATTTCTGCATAATTAAAGTACTTTTCCATCTGACGTTGTGAAATCATCAATAACTGACCAAATAAATACCCAGTTGAAGAACTAAAACACTATTGGGTTGTAGGAAGAGACAGTGATATTTATCTTGCTATAGGAAGTCGGACCAATGATCGCTGATTTTGTAACTTCGATAGTGTATCAAAAGGTTTGTTTGATTAGATGGCTCTTTCTACGTCAGCACAATCGAGGCACGTTGTAAACAAACTAAAGTAAACTGATGCAAGCAAGAATTTCGTAAACCAAACCAAGACCATAATAAGTCCCACACTTCATAAATCAGAACAACAAAACTCAATAAAATGGTTTTTTTAAAAGAAAGACTACAAGCTACATACAAACATAGAAAGTTTTCAATTGCACAATCATTGTTTTTGTTTCACTTCAACACAGTCCTGCAATGCTTGCCTCTTTAAACGAGCAATTTACCAACGGTGACGGCTTCTTTAAAATGACATTAGCAGTAACGGCTTTGTAAAATCCACCATTTGGATCTTGAAAAACTTTAATAATCCACCTTGATTGGAAGATGCACCTTAGGACGTCAATGGCCTCGAAGGCACTGTTTAGGATGGTCCAGAGGCTGGGGTTATCATCGGCTTTGACTGCTATTCTCTTAAGCATTGTTGTATTGACCATGATCTTGGCGGTTATCATATCAGAGTGCTCCTTTGTTATGATGTTAATAAGAGGAGTTTGGGTCTGCTTATGGTTTCCAGCCAGCAACACCTTTTTCCCGAAACACAGCTTCGGAGCAAAATAGGCCAGGTGCGAACATAAACCTTCTGCAATCAAAATTCATCGCGACATTAAGAAAAATACAGGGCTATTTTACAACTACATGGAAGCTACTTCATCATTGGCCTATTTTCACCACCAATACACTCTATTTAGCAACTGCTACCAATACTGGTACAGAGTACCTGCTGATAAACGAATAGAACACAAAAGCTTTGCCAATGCAAGTTGTAACGATGCCATACAGCAAGCAATCTTCTGCAGCTGCCACATCTGTGTTGAGGATCATTGAATTTGTAGGCATCTAAAGCGGATTAATTTTCGTACAGCTTACATTAACAACAACCAAGCCTCAATCCGATTTTCTTGGATGTGCTTTATGATTCCTGGCAGTCTTGCTAAATAACTGACCAAGCTTCAAATAACGTTGACGAATGAAACAGCGTAGAGCAATCAGTGCAAAAAAGCTGAGCTGTCAAATATCGTTATTCAGTGTGAATCAGTAATGAAGTGAAATACCTATTTGCTTGCTCTCTGTGGGACTGAAGCTTTCATGTAACCTTCTTTGCCTTTGAAGAAAGCCTTTGATTTCTGTAATTAAAATATGACTTCTGAATGATAGCGTTCTGTTGATAAGATTCTCTGAAACGATGCCAGCTAAAATGTGTTTCACCTCTAACTTGAATATCCTTTGAGTCCTCTTTAAAAAAATTTAAAAAATTCTGCCGTCTGAAAGCTTCTTTTCAAACTTTGCCTCCTTTCAACCTTTGGTCTCCTTCAGAATCCTAAATCTGTCACTTTCAATCTCCACAACAACAACCTGCAGTAAAAATAAAACTTGAACAATAAAATAAGGATTACCTTCCCTCCACAACAGGTTACTTCCATAGTAATTTCGACTCACAAGGCTTGTGTTCTTCCAAGCTTTTGATGAAAAGTGAACGGCCCACTTTTTCTCGCAGTCTTCCAAATTCTTCATTTTACGTTCTTCATAAGGATCTTTGGCTAGATTTATAGTATCTTCCACTTGGATGTCGTCTAGCCTTTGCTCTGCTTCTTCTTCCGTTCCATCCTGATAACTCTTACTTTCACAGACAACTTCAATATTGTCCAACACTTCAGGATATGGACTTCGAGCAGTTCCAGTACTCTCTTTTGAAGAGAAGTACCCCCTGTATCCTTTTTTGATACGCTCTTTTCTTGCTTTTCTAGCTAGCCTTTGCTTTTCCAACTTTTGCTCCATAGAAATCTTTGCATTCTTTGAATAACTAAACTGATCTTCAATTCTCACTAAGAGGAAAAAGTTGCTTTAAATAATCGGGCAACAAAGATGCACTAGAAAGAATCACTTGATGCAATTAGAATTTGACGATATAATATACCTGATGATTCATCACTAAAAGCAAATAGCGACACCTGTATTGTCACATCGATTTAGGCCCGTCACAAACACGCTATTTTCTCCCATTCCCATTCATTCCACAACCATCATTAATTGTCATTACAACAATTGCTACAAAGTTCTTATTCCATCCATATCAGTGTCATTTCCAACCTTCGTTCGTTACTTCTCATCCATATGCTTATCAACCTTACACTCCTTTTGCTACCATTTCTGCTCGTGTAATCCTGTTTCATTGGTATGTTAAGTTTGTAAGATACCGAGTTAATTCGTTTTGGATATGATTCAGGAATGGTGAAAATGTGTCTTTATTAGCACTGTTCGGGCTCTAAGTTCTCTTTGGCACTCCTCTGGTATCAAGTTCTCTTTGGCACTCCTCTGGCTCCAAATACGAAACATTCTAGTTGCCACAACACAGACAAACCATAAGTCCAGGCTAAACGCTCAACATTCACAAAGCATTTAACCAAAAATAGTTTGATTCATATTTGATCTTTCGTGTTATTTTGTTGATTCACTACGTTTGGAGACCTTAAAAATGTGGGCCTAATCTTCGGGTAGGTTCGAAACACTTGTTTGAGGATTGAAGGTTTTACCTTCTATAGTCAAGGAATATTAATAACCCTGATCATAAAGGGGTATTTCATTCTTCCCGTGCAAAATCGCAACAATTTGGCCATTCTCAACATACCTGGTTGCTGCAAATTTTTCATAATTTCATTCGTTGGATTTGACACTTCAATCTTCTCTTCTGTCTTAATAGGTGCTACATTTTGCTAAGACGAAGTTACAAATTGTTTTCAACAACTATTTGCAAGACAATATAGGGCATGTCAATGGCTATTGAAGCTATTCTTGGATTTGGTTTACTTAATTGTGTCCTGAATTCTCATTACATTTAACCTATACTACGGATATCCTTTCGCTCCTTTGCGGCCTGTTAAATCCGATTAAATGACGTCTATGAATTTGAGCATTTAGAGAAATTTTTGTAAGCAAAAATTATCATTTTTGCAAGCATGAGCTGCAAGTCTCTGCCGGATCAGTTTTTACTTCAGAATTGCAAGTAGCTTCGCATGTGCAGGAGAATTGTCAAGTTGGACCTTGGATCTTCGCGAAGAATGTCGAATGTTGCTTAAGAGGACCAAGCATTTTTCACTTAAAAAAGTATCGAATCAATATTAACCTATGTTGCTTGAAAATGATTAGCCATTCCACCTAGTAGAACTTCTTCATGTTTCTAATGACCATTTTTTTAAAAGCATTATAATTTGTGAGAGATAATTCTTACCTTGTCTTCCAAATCACTCTCCTTCTTCGTTGTTGATTTTCTCAAAGTTGAAAGTACTCTACCCATCTTTACGACACGCTTTTCAAACGATTCAACTTTTATGCTAAATTTTATTTTTATGCTTTTATTCACCGCTTATATAATGCCAAATAATGTGACGTCACAATGAAGTCATACCGTTAGCCAATGGGATTTCCGCATTGCAAATCAGAAATTCGATTCTTTTTTTGCATTTCAATCAAAACAAAGTTTCTATTAAGTAGCTAAAATATGTGAACTCGCTACTGATGTAGAGCTTAAAGTCAGTCCACAAAAAGTAAACTTAAAAACAGCGATCAAAACTAGAGTGTCAATACATTGAATCTTTCTAAGCAACAACAACAGCTTGCACATCAAAAGCTAAGGGTCGCACATCAAAAGCTTAAACACAATATTGCATAAACTAAAGTAGCTGGCACGTGGTCTGGCCAGTCACACCCACTGTCTTGTTCAGAAAGCCACCGTCTGAATCGACATCTTAATCATCATCATTAAAGTTGCCTCAGCCTTCCAATTCAAGTAGTTAAATATTTATGTTACTGTAAACAGATCAGAGATATTCCTTGCCTAGATACCTTTCAAAAAAGGCGATCCTCGTACAATATTAGGGATTATTCTTCATGAGCGAAGGGGCTACAAGGATTATTGGAATTCGAAGCTCATGAATTCCTTGACCACTTGTTTTTAACCGATACACCGATTCATGCCTGCAAGTTTAATTTCTGATCAGCTTTATAATACATTATTTATTCTTCTGACCCAATCGGACTCGTTCCTCCCTGTTGGACCATTGTTTCAAACGTTTGTCGGTGGTAGATGTTTAATGAGATTGGGATGTTTAATTAGTCGTTGTGGCCGTTAACTTTAGGAGTCAGGCTTTTAGTCGCCACTTGCTAATATCAATCAATCACTTACTGTACAAAATAACAACTTTTGATATTGCGTTAGTGCTTCATTTTTTGTGATAAGTATGTCTTTCATAGCACTATTCAGATCTGATTTAATAATAAATATACCGCAGTGAAAAATGTTTAAACTGCCCTTTACTTGATATGAACATTAATATTTCCATATCACTCGCTGAAAAATTTTCAAGGATTTACGAGGAATGCAAATCAATTCTTAAAATAAAATGATAATTGCTTGGCTCATTTCGAACAAGTGAAACCTGCCTATCACCCCAAAGGCAAACTGTAGGAATAACAAAGTACTAGACCAAAGATTTTTCAAAAAATTTTGCTATATGCTATTGAGGAGTTAAAGTGAATAATAAGATTCAGCAATTGAGGACTTGTAATTGATCTTTGGGGAAAACAATTTTCTAACAAATAAAATAGATGCATACTCAACAAATTTATGGCAGAATATTTTGCATAAATGATCTCCCTAGAGTGGTATTTTGCGTTTTCAGTCGAATTTTACTTGGATAAAACAAGTTGTCTTTCTAATTAAGTGAAAAAATATTTGAAAGACGGAACTTAAAAAATATGTGACTTGAGGAACATGTTTATTTCTGAGCCAGAGCATGATAATATGATAGATATTGCAGAATGAGAAAATTAATTGGAATTAAGGCTCATTAACCTTTTTGACAATAGTCTCTCAAGCTAGTAAAAAAATTCATGCCTGACAAACTTTATCATGTTTCTGTTAATTTTAATGAATGGGATCTCATCGTGATTTAATTCATGGGATAGGGTTCACAATCAACTTGCAATCAATGTGTCGTCTTTAGAGTAAAAAAAATTAACTTTGATGAATTAGAGACGTACCACCTTTAGAGACTAAACTACAATGATTAACTGCCTGATGCTTTTTAGCTGCAGCGTTAACAGGATGTATAATGTGATACCGATACATTTTGCAGTTTTTTAGGAGTAACAACACTGCATCTTACAAGGCTTTTTGTTGATAAATAGTCCACACACAAAAAAACAAACTAGTTGCGTTTCAAAGAAATAAAAACCCACAATTGACTAACAACAGGTGATAGACCTGTATATGTACTAATGACTAGCCAACACGCACAATACAGTTCAACAAAATTAAATAACATGAACCATCAACAACAGACCTTCATCTTTGCTTTCATATTATATCTAATCCTGCCAAATTGACAATCCTTTCAAATGAAACTTCCAATTTCATCACTAAATTATTCTAACATTTTTGCAAATTTGATGCTTCCCCCCTTCACTAATATATTTATTTAGCAAGAACCTCATCATTCATCACTCTATGTACTTATCATATAAATTACAAAATGCTGCTATACTCTAAAATTTTCCCGTCATAAAGTGAATGTGGTTATTTATTATGAAAGATGTAGAAAATGGTCATAACAAAATTCAACTTAATTTTTGCTTGCTTGTAAGGTGACACATTTGACAACAGATTACTAGGTATAGTCCAAATGATTCACCAAATTGACATAAATACACCTGAACCTCAGAAAGACTGTTCTAGAAATACTATAAGGGCAAAGACTAGATCAACATCATATTATGTATAGGATGCATACTGTTAGCAATAATATGCTGTATAGCTCTAATGAACTTTTGTTTATAGCGATAAAAGTATTTTTTCAGGACAGAATTCAGTTTTAAATACTCAAGCTTAGCATAAAAATGCTTATGTGGAGAAAAAAGTTGTGTATGTAATCTACGCAAATATCATACTGAGGGGGTGGGAATGATTATAGAATTATTTTGCAGAAAATTCAGTTATTTTTTGTGATGGTCTCATAAAAAGGGGTAGTTTATAAATGTGAGTACCAACATGTTTAGTCCTGAGCTGTTCAGATGTCCCTAATGAAAATTTTTGGCTGTAATTTTGAAGGTTCAATGCCTCTTTCTGCCAACTAATAGTATGGGCATCCAAAATAAAAATATATATCTATTTTTTAAAAGTGAAATGTGGTCTCACTACTTAAAGTTTGATTATCCCTGAAATTTGCATATATAATTTCAATTTGATTAACGTTTTGATATGCATTTAATAGATTAAGTTATATTGGCATGCATGACAATTAAAACCAGCAATTCTTCATTTGTACAAATGTATATACGTTTAGCCTGCAAAACTACTTCAACCCCTCTAAAAATTTTATAAGTATCTTATGAAAATCTGCAGTTTTGTCAAGATGACAAAAATGTCCAGCATTTGGCATCTCCACGATTTCTTTGTTAGGAATCATTCTTAAATTATCCAAGCCACTCGCTCCAGAAGCCTTATCATTACTGCCATATACAATCAGAGAAGGAATCTTGAGAATTTGGAACTCCTTCCTTGTAAATTTATCTGTATCTGATGGGGATATCGCAACAAAGCCTTTCAAGGCAAACCCACCTCGAATGACCAATGGCAGTCCATAGGAGCCAGTAAAGCCAGGTACAACTATAACTGCCTCGGCCGCATTTATCTTCTTCATTGCTTCAGCCAAAACCGCTCCTTTTAAAGGATGTGTCGGCCATGGCGTTGTACCCGAGAAGAGATCAGACACATACAGAGTGATGACACGGTAGCCTTGCTTGCGTAAAAACTCTACCGTACCAATACTCTCCCACGTTCTAGTAACTGACTCGTGATAGAGCAAAAGAACAGTTGTCAATTTGCCCGGAGATCCTGAAGTTTTCTCTGGTACAACTTCATCATAGTACAACTTCACGGAATTGAAATCTTGAAGATCAACAGTCACATAATTATTTTTCAGCCTCAGCTCTATTTTCCTCAAGATGCTGAAAATACACACAATAAACAGGCAAATGAAAATTAGTGGTAGGTACCGTTTTACTGAATTGGGCCTAAATCGCAATATGAGCGGCAATTTGCTACGCACATACCGATAACTATTGTGCAGCATGACAATCGCTGTCGGTCTTTCTCATTCTTTAACACAAATATCTTGACTGTACGTTGATTGCATGAAACAGTTTAGCTTCACTTCCCTGTGCAACTTTACACAACTGTTTGAGATACTGTGTTGGTGTATTGACATAATTAATGCCACTATGAGCCAATGTTGTTGTGGCAGTTTCGTCACGTGGTTGAACAAGGCATCTGATTGTTTACAGGTTTTTAGTTTTTACTCGAACATGCTGGAACGAACATTTACTTGATTTTGCCACTCTTTTCTGAATGTTTACTTGAGAATTTCTTATATTGCTTGCGTAAGGCATGATAGATGTGTAGCAGAGTTGGATCTGTTCGGCACTAAATCAACAGTGGTTTCGTTCCTCTTCATAGAACTACAATGCCTGCCAAAAGTCCTTGCAACACCTCAATATTTTCTCTGGTTTTTGCAATTTTTATTTCTTTGACACGCAACTAGTTGTTAAACCCCTCCTCCCCCTAAAACAATATTGGTAACAAAGTATAGCATCTAGTCAATCTGGGAAAAAAGTTTGGTGTAAAATTGACGCTTCGTTTAGCAGCAGGACAACATTGTTCATAGTTCCATTTGACCTTCTTAAACTAAGTCCAAATGAGTTAATCAGTAAGATAAGCTTACTCTTCTTCGTATACGTTGAGGAGAATTGTCAATTGAATTCAACGTGTTGATGAAACGAACTTGTAAAAGGGTGACAGCTCAGAAAGAACGTCATTGAAGAGAAGTGGCTACGAAGTGAAGAAAGAGAAGCAAGAGAAAAAAGAGAGGAACGAGAAAAAGAGGGTAGAAGTAGGAAAACTAAGAAGAGGAAGCGGGAGCGACGGAGGAAGAAGAGGAGTAGAAGAAGTAAGGAAGATGGAAAGAAGGAGCAAAGAAGAAGAAAAGATAAACTAAAGAAGAAGGAAGAAGAATGGAAGAGGTAGGGAAGTGGAAGCAAAGAAGTGGGGAAGAAGAAGGGACGAAGAAGGGTAGAAGAAGGGAAGAAAAAGGGAAGAAGTATGGAAGAACATGCGAAGAAGAAGGGGTAAGACGTGAAGAAGAGGATAAAGGGGGGAAAGGGAAGAAAAAGAGGAGAAAAAGAGGAGAAAAAGAAGAGAAGAGGAGGAGAAAAGGGAAGAGGAGTAAAAAGGAAAAGGAGGGTAAGAGAAAGCGCAAAAACATGGCATGTGAGCATCATCGAAGAAGTGGTTGTATTTGACACATAGAGTATTGAAAAAGAATGAAGAAGCACGTTCTCTGGAGCAATTTGTTCATATTGACAGATCTCCATTTCCTAAATCCAGTTCACTCATTAACATCTAATGACCAAATAGAAGGAGTCACTGAGTAACAGAAAAAGCAGATTCACCAAAGTTAATTCACGAATTAATCTCAGCTAAGCTACCGGGTTCTGTTGTATGCCAGTAAGAGGTTTCTATGCTTCGAGCGATGTGCGGTTAATTACATTAGGCCACATCTATTTACTAAAACGTTTTGACAGGTGAAGCAGATCATGAATCTTTTAATGTTTATGTTTGGGTGTCCATATCTCATAATTATTACGTATCGACTAAAGAGAGATATGCTTTTCACACATCACTGAAGTATATAGAGCGTTTGCCCAATCAAGCCGCAAATTTCATGCGGTTTTTAGATAACAAGATCCCGTGGCAACACTTTCCCGCCTACTGTTGTGTATTAAGCAAAGCTCAATGTTCCTTTAAATTCTTAACGATCTGAATTTTTGCTATCAGTCGTGAAGCGGGTACCTGTGCAGATTTCGAAGCCACCGTCAAGAAAACAAAACGTACAGATTTCTACACAAATCAGGTACGAGAAATGTTTAATATTGATATTAGTTTGCCTAAACAAATGCATGTTTGGGAAAGGATTACAAATTTGGTTCTTTTTCCAGGCAATCTGATTTGGCACGGTACAGGCACCTTCATTTAAAAAAAAATCAATGACCTCTTCAAGTAAATGTCTCGTATCGTGAAACTTTCAATTTCTATCTGATTTCGCAATTTGAAAATTAATCGCAACTTCAGAATTTTAGAATGGTAGTCTCGAGGCAATGAATTCTGTGCTAAACCGCTCGATAGATAGTACGTTATTCATTGCTAATCAAAATTTCCTGGAAGTTATTAAATGCTACTTAATCATCTTAACTTTCAAATACTTTATAAACTGTTCTTAATAGTGTTTGCCGAAGACATGATGGCAACGAAATGGTTTGTTTTGGCATGGTCAGGGCTTTTATGCATTGCTGTTGTGAATGCTTCCAAAAATACATTCATCTTGGAAAGAAGCCCACCCAGTTATAATACCTTGGAGAAGAGTGCATCGACCATTATTCATGGTACATTCTACCAGTGTGGCATTGATCCAGATTGCCAATATGTTGCAAAAAATGTTGAAACAAATGAGTTTTCGGTCTACGAATCAGAAGATCTTTTGCCACAAGACAAAGACAAGCTGGAAATCTGGAGGAAGGATAGCAATTAGTGGACAGTTGCTCACAACCTGTTTTACGCGTTTCTTGATATTTGATGTATTATGAACTTATGAATGTATTATGATATTTGATGTTGACGTGATATTTGATGTATTATGCAGTTGATACCTAAGAGTCATCTGCATATTCGTTGACAACACCAGGGCACAAATCATCATGTATTTCCAATCTTTAAACGTCAAAGCCTTTATTAGAGTGCTTTATGTTTGCAAGGTGAAAAACAGTTAGAAATTTGTAGCAAAGGAATTGAATTGATGGTCAAAATGTCTTGCTTTAACTTTTAGTAAGTTACTCGCTGAAAGAATCTCTTTTTTTCTTAAAGGATAGCAAAAATGAATATTTTAACTTATAACTAGTCACCATCAGTATTATTAAATTCCATTTCAGAAGTTTTATTTTCTTTGAAAGTTTTAAGAAATAAAGATGAAGTGTTGATCAGCTGTTGGACACGACTTAAAATGACTTGTTATTGCAAATGCTTGAAATGTTTTCAATGAGTCATTATTTTGTTAGTTTTGGAGCGGACAATTAAATTGCTACCGTATTTGTAAGACTCCGTCTTTATATGCATACTGCAGTATAAGGCAACTCAGCAACTTTAGGTTGTCTTAAACGCAAGGTTTTTATATTCAATCGCTTAGTTGATAAGTTATTCTGTGAGCAAAAATTAAAATATGCCTTGGTCTCATGCAAGTGAGTTTGTCTATTCTATTGGTACACGTAAAGACATTCAGCGCTAGAAAGACGCTATAAATTGTTGTGTTTTACATCTGCTCAAAACATCAACAAAGTAAAGTTGCTGAACAAGAAAATCTCAAAATCCCAAAATAACTATGTTGGTGAGGAAGTCTCCTAGCAATAGGTTTGTTGGGAACAAATATAAATTGGAAGGTAAGTGAACATAATATCAATAATGAACATATGTAGAAACAAATGTTTGGATATTTCTAGGTGCAATAAGCAGCCTTTGCGAGTATAGATAATATTGTTTTGAGGGTAGGTGCTTCTTCAACTATTATAGGCCTATGAAAACATGGTCAGCAGAACGATTCACCAAACAAACGAAGTTTGAAGCAAATCTCTAGTATAAATAATAGAGCCGCTTCAGCCTAAATCATTTGTTTATTTTCAAAACTAGTTTAGTTTCTTGCCAAATTAAGACAACTGTTAACATAGCAATCTTTAAAATTAATTGACAAAAGCCACAAACTTAAGCATCAGATACATATTTAATGAGTCTTTGACGTCGCTATGTTTCAGCTTTTATTCAGCATTGGCATGGTGGCTCTTTTTGATTGGCATGGAGCTCCTTGAAAACACACACCGATTTTCATCCATGTCTGCAATGACATCAGTAAAATGCGGACCTGAACTGCAACAACCAAATTGCGTCACAGTGTGACCAGAGACGAAATATTGTGTACACGTGATTCGGCTGAATGCTGATACGCAAAAGCTTTTGATAGCTAATTGAAGAAATAGATAAAATTGTAAATAAATTGCTAGCCGGCAGTCTTTTTAGACATTGTGGGAGCTGGGTTAAAAGCACTATGAGTGTCAGAAAGCAGGATAGAAGATGCTCTTGATAATTTCCCTTCTTCCTCGTTGTTTTGGTGCTCGTAAATGAACGCACTGTTGTGAGGATTGTAAGACGTGGGCTGCAATGACGAGCTATAACTCAAAACTCTTTTGTAAACTCCATAACTCGTGAACTCAACTAACTCAACTCGTGAACTCGACTGACTCAAAACTGCCAAACCTTACTTGCATTAGCACGGAAACGAGGTTGTGACGTACGCGTTATAACACGCACTTTTTACTCGCGTAAAATTGTCGTTTAACTCCCTTTGATTAAGAAAACTTTTCTACCAACAGTCCCTAACTTCCAGTGATAGAGATAGTAGCTTCATTGTCATGTGTTTTGTATCATATCAAACTCCTTTTATGAAGATAAGATTATTTCATTGACAGTTATCCTAGAACAGGGATGGTTTCTTGCGACTCTTAAAGGCCAGGACCAACCCCCCTCTCCATTATACTTTGAGCAAATTGCATCTCAGTTTTCATGCTATAAGAATCTCTATTTTTCTCGTAAAGCCATTTTTCATAACTTTTTTCAGAGGTCGCAACCCTTGCACCATACCAAATGGCTTGGAGCATTGCGAAAACTAGAAAGTCATACGATGAAATGAGTCTTACAATATATCAATTAAATTGTTAAGCTAATTTTTATGATGACTTAAAATTTGTGCATGTATGCCTGTGTTTGGTGTGCCTCTTCGCAGCAGCACACGAAAATGCTGTTCTTGGTCTCTGACAGGGTGGCCACCCCTATCCTAGAAGGATACACAGAAAGCTCATTCTTATGGGAGCTTTCAATTTGAAAACATTGGACTGTTAATTTCAATTAATAATTATGACCTTGAGGTAGTACTAAAATCTTTAAGATAAATTCTCTTTGGCGCTTGTTTATACCAAAACTAAAAAGCCAGATGTCTATAGACACAAGTTTCCAGAATATAGTTCGAATGCAATAGAAAATAAGAATGCTTTAGTTTTAAAATTTTAAAAAAAGCATTAATCTAGTTTTAAAAGCATCAGTGCTTTGCCAGTAACGAATGTTGTGAGGTAAGAGATTGAGATTCTTTTATGTAGCAGCGACTAAAAATGCTCTTTATCTACCTGCTTTGTATATTGCTCTATACATTTTTAGCTTTAAAGATGTGTTAAACCGGAGGGAATATAGAACACATACTTGCTCTGCAGTGACGTGGGCATCTGGTGAGCAAATGATCAATGCTCCCCACTTTCTGCCAAACCATACAAAAGTGCCCCTTCCCAATTTCTCTGTGAAACACAACAGTGCCCCCTTCCAAATCTGAAAATGGGAGTGTTAATTTGCCCCTTTTTCGATCTGGTATCCCCGTTTTTAGATGCTTCCTATGCCCATGTCGTTATACAAGATAGGGCCATGTTAGTCAGCGCTTTGTATGTTAGCAACAAAATATTTAATTCAATTCTTTGTTGTACATTATCTGTCCATTCCAGTGGTTTTGCGTATCTCAGTTCATAAACAATTCAATACTGTTAAATTTAGTATTAGGTGTCCCAACTTGGGACCATCTGTTGCGATCTTCCACCACTTCCACCACCAAAAAAACCTTCCTAAATACAAGTGGAAAGACCCTTTTCATTACCTTCAGATGTTTTTCCTAGAATTTTATTCAGTACAAAGAGCCAAGAAGCGTGGTCACTATTATAATGATGCTGGGTGATTACATGGCAAGCTTACAAGAATTCAAGGGACTTCAACACTCTAAATAGGAAGTGGAGAACTTTCATAGAAGCAAAGCCTTCTCGAAACCATAGGGTGTGTCTCAAAAAGTTGCAGCAGTAGATGTGGACTCTATTTTTAATAGGGGCTTCGGCAGTTTGCACAAGACAGAGCCACCGATCTTGCTTATTATGCCTTTTTTTAAATGATTAAACTTTTTTCAATTCATCTTTAGCATTAAGGTTTGCCCCCTCCTCAATTTAGTTTCCTCGGAGCCCCTGGAAGAGTGCCTTTACTTCGTGTGCGTAAACTACGCCTCAGTTTTGGAGAATTTCTCTATAGTCTATTCAACTGCATTTGCATGGTACTCACAAGTTGAGTCTTTGGTATAACAGCTTGTTTCAAAGCGTCCAGGCAGCATTCAACCCAGATACCAGCAATGCACTCGCGTCCCCAGTTGAAAAATGCGCGCTAACTTGACCTTCTATCTTTAATCGTTGATTGGCTCGATTGTTTCGCACACCTCCCCCATCAATCACTTCGAATTTCGATTATTTTGAATCGTAGCTGATTGGCACAATAATAAAATATGTCAATCATTTGAATCATATGATCACTTACTGTACAGCAACGCAGTAAACCTGCAATACAACGTTTTGCATGTCGTGGTACGATAAATCTTCATAGTTTTAAGAATTTGTGGAAGTTATAAGCAATTAAAACAGATGGCTTTAAGAATATATGGATTGAAGAAGTTGCCGTCACGAATCAGCAAAGTGCAGAGGTGGGTATCATCAAAATGCACCCGAAAAGGTGTAGGGCCTAGGCCCGTAGAGAGATTTTTAATAATGAGCTTTTCATATAAAAGTTGATGATAACACTAGCTTAGAACTTCAAGAACTTTGAAAATTGCCTTTTCTGACAATGTAGAATCCATTGTCAGTAATTTCCACTTGTGCACTGCCCGTGACTCGGGTCAGGTAAATCGAGAGGTATAAATGTTGACGCAATTCTGGATCTTGCATCAAACTGATGGTCTTAACTTTCTTCACTCTTGTTCTTGATTTCTGTGCTAGCTTTTTATAGGTAAGAACATTTCCCAGGATTGCCACTAGTCCGCATGCTGATCCCGTTCCCACCCCGAATAGCGAGGCATCAGGTTGCGCAATAAAATTGCTCACTGTTATGACATCAAGACCCAAAGTAAGAGAACGGCCCTTTATTCAAAAGAATCCGATACCCAGCTCTCTTTATGATCGATTTAGTAATTCACTCAAATTCGAGAGGAATGTAGGGATGTTTGGGTGGTTGAGATTTACCATCAAAATGGGGTTTCCAAATGTTAAAAGACCTTACAATTAGCATACCATATATGGCATCCACTCTAGACTGACAAATATCTCTTCCTCCTTACCAACATATAAACACCTCAAATTTTGGCCCCTGCCAAATTTATTATCCCCATTCTCATTCTACTTTGAAAGGTTGTTCGAAACCCAGTAAAATGCTGCATCCAAAGAAGATGTCAAATTGGATTGATTTAAAATATGATTTACAGCTTTGACATTTATAAAAAGGATGTAGACTACTGGAAAAAGATATAAAGTTTAAAATCATTATCTAATTGCTGTTATGTTCTAGTTACTCTTTTTAATGTTTGCCATGCACTAAACCTGTTTAAACCATTGTAATAGCAAGCTGTAAGCTTCATTTGCTTGACTTCCATTCAGCCCCACAGCTGTGTCAATGATATGTGGTTGCTGTGTTTTATTACTGCAGTATCAAATGTGCTCAAGTAATTTCTGCCTTTGGAGGATCTTATCATGCTGTATAACATTAATTAAATGCCTCACTCGGGTTGTTCAAGTCTCACTCGGGTCGGTCATTTTTCTGCACTCTCTCTGATTCCCCACTTCTTTTTCAAGCATATAACCAAAAGCTGTATATCCAGATGGCTCTTCCCCCAATAGTTGTTGATGATTGCTCACCAAGTCTCAAGTTCTATTTTGTCTGACAATGTCTGTCCAAGGAAGCATGTTGTTCAACATCCATGTCGGCATGTTTTGTGATCTCCACCCTAGATTTTTAGACTATTGTAACAATTCTTCATTTGATTCCAATTCACGGTTTCTGTTACCTATATTCAAATGGCTTTCCAGTATTGATTCTGCAACATTGCAGTCTTGGGAACACTTTTTGTCCCACCTCATCAACACCCTTTAGCTTGGCTTCTTTCATTCATCTAATAATCTTCCAATCAGTAAATTCACACACATTCCATTGCCCAACAACCATGGCAGTGTTTCATCTCGTTTAAAGTGCGGGTTAAAGTTACTAATTTAGCCAGTTTCAACGCTTTTAATTCAAACACTAAGCAAAAGTTTTTGTTTCTTTTTAACAGTTTAAGGCTATTAAGCTCACAACAGCTACCTCCAAATGAACCCTTCACAAACTTTGAAGATCCACTTGTTAGAGATAGACTCAATGAAGCATTAGCTAGAGTTAATGGGCATGTGGAAGACATCCCAATTGTCATTGGTGGCCAAGAGTTCAGGACAAACGATGTTAAGTACCAAGTATCTGTGAGTACCCCATTTACTTTCACTTATCAAAAGCTGATTCAATGTGTACATAATTTCACAGAGCTCTTTTGCCATGATAATTAAATGATATCCATTATGAATGATATTGTCTTTTAGCCTTATGACCATCAAAAGAAAGTTGCAAAGTTTCACTATGCTGATAAGGTTAGTCTCAGTATTTTTGTATCTAGCTTTTTAATATAAACACCCTCTTAACTAAATGTATCTCACCTTCTTGGGTTAAGTCTTTCATTGTAGATCTTAATACACTGTGTCCTTGAATTTAAGCCTTACTCTATAATTTTTATAGGGATTGATAGAAAAGGCTATTGAAAATGCATTGTGCAACAGAGAAAAGTGGGAGAAGATGCCATTCAGTCAAAGGTTTGAGATGCTACTTATAGACAAAACAGTTTTTAGTATTTGTTTGCCTTGTCAATCTCTGCAATGTCAATTCTAAAAATAGAACCATTTCCTCACCTTCATTTGCTGGAAGTTGTTTAAGAAGAAGAGCCAAATTAAAGAATTAACTTCAATTTTGCAGAGGGCCTATTTTCATGAGAGCAGCAGAACTAATTGCAACCAAGTATCGATATGATATCCTTGCAACTACAATGGTTGGGCAGGTGGGATTTTCATATTTTCAATTATGATCATTCTTTCAAATCTTAGATTGCAGAGTATGAATTGGTAGTTTTTTCTCCTGTTTCATCAAATGTTGTTGCGTAAATAGCCACCAGGTAATGGGATAACCTAACACTGGCTTGGAAAGAACCAGAAAAGTGGGAGTAATGGATTTTGCTTGGAATTATCAGTAATGTACACAATGCTTGCCCCTTGTAATGGAGGCTTTTATGCAAGAGGCTGTACATTACATTTAAATGTTATGAAAAGCTTGTATTAAAAACAATTAAAAAGGATGTAGGAGCAGTTGAGCATAAGAAACATTGAAATGCTTAATCTTTTAACTTTCACAATGGTTATGCTCTTTGACATGCTTGACGTTATCTTGTAGGCAAAGACTCCAATTCAGGCAGACATTGATGCTGTAGCTGAGAGTATTGATTTTCTGAAGTTCAATCACCACTATGCAAAGGTGAGTATCTGTTAAAACACTATGCAAGGTCAGAAACTAATATGTGAAAAATAATGGTTATGTGTAAGCTAGGCAGTAACTGTGTAACAAAAGGTTTTTTTTAAATGCAAAAAGTTTGATGTATGCATTAAGAATTGCAACAGCAAGAACTTTGTAATAAGGACATATATGTGCATATATGCAGTAAGAAAATAGCCTTTCCCCAGAACATCATATTGATCGAGTACCTACTTTTGTTTAACTCCGACACTCTCTTTATTGACCTCTCTCTAAGCCACATTATATACCCTTTGGTAGTATGCTTCTTTCAAGCCTACCTTGGTATAATAGCTTAGAAGGATCTAGGCATATCACCTGTCTCATCTTGTGTTGTCTCTTTGACTCTTTGAAGATGGTTGTGTAAGATTATAATTAAGGTTGTGTAAGATATAACATGTTGATGAGATGTTCACCAAATAAGTTGTTCTATTGCTAAATTCCTTTTCATTTTTAGAATATTTATGAAGGGCCTGCCCTACATCAACCGAAAACTGTTATGAATCATGTGGAATACAGAGGGCTGGAGGTACTACTAAATTACACTTTTCTGTAATAGAATTGTTCATTATGCTAGATGTGTTATTATTTAATTATGTAGATGCGTAATGCATCACTAGAAAACCAACTGTAGTATGTTTACCTTTCTGGTATGTCTTTAGAAGCTGTTATGTTCCAGTTTATTGTAGCAGACTGAATTTTCCACAGGGCTTCATTGCTGCAATCAGTCCATTCAATTTCACTGCAATTGGTGTCAACCTCGCTGGATCTCCTGCTATGGGTGGCAATGTTGTTTTGTGGAAGCCTTCTGATACTGCCATGCTTTCTGGCTGGCTAGTTTACAAGATTCTCCTAGAAAGTGGCTTGCCTGATGGTATGTTAATTTTTGCATTTTGTGATCCTTGTTAATTTCCAAATAAAGTATTTGCCCTAACTTTATTCCTATCACACTTTAGCTTCATTTTCGTCTTATTGTTATATCCCTCCATATGACAGGATGATTGATTCAAAGATCTTGTAGTTTCATTCAAACACATCTTGATTTTAGGTATAAAATGCCTTTTTTCAAATCAATGAATATTCAAAAAACAAATTATTTGTTGTTTAGTTAATTTTTGTTGCTTCAGTTAATTTAACCAGGGCATGGTTAGAGGCGTGACTAGCATGAAACTCAAGTTGTAAGGTATAAAATGTAAGATTTCTTGCTTTTCAAGGAATTTTAATTGACTTCTGTACCTACTGGTAGATTTTTCTTTTGGGGGGAGGGGGTCAGTCTATAGATTTATCATATTGAATAGCTGTTCCTAAAAAGTAGATTGGCTTTGGTCAACTACCTCTTGATGCAGAAGATTATCGATTTAGGAAAATTCATGAAGACACAAGGCTTGTGCACTGATTTGAAAGTATCATCAAAACAAATGTGAATTTCCTGCCCTGTCCCCCAACATGCTTCACCTAAAATGTCTGAGTTTTTGGGTAAGAGTTAAGTGATAGGCAAGGTAATTTTGTAGGAGTTCGACACAGGATCTTCTAGCACTAAGAGATTCTTTTTGCAAAATTGTCACTCGCAATGTGTTTTAAGCTTAATCCACTAAGTTGGTTTCTTCCTTTTAAGGAATAATCCAGTTTGTACCATGTGATGGTCCAGTATTTGGTGAAACTATTTCAAGCTCCCCTGATCTTGCTGGAATAAGTTTCACTGGGAGTTCCAAGTAAGTTCCTCTCATCAAAACAGACAGGAATGAAGTACCAAAATGTTTTTTTCTTCTGGTTTATGGCCTAGAGTTGCCTTACCTTTTGATATCATCTTGGATACAGTTGTGGTATATGGTGGTAAAAGTCTCTTATTGTCTGTACTTGAAGGAGTTCTTCAAAGTTCCATTGGTTTTGTTTGTGTGTTTTTAATTCATATTGTAAAATGCTGCAGGTAAATTTTGATGTCAGTTAAATTTCACTAGAGCTATGGGTGAACTAGTATACAAGGATAGTTTGTGTGTTTGTGTATTCTTTCTGGTGGATATCATTGTGTCTGAATTTGAAAACAACATTCTCCATTACTTCTTTGTGCTTGATATTTTAAGTAAGATGAAAAACTCCAAATCTCTTTTAAAGGACATTCAAAGACATCTGGAGATCAGTGGGAAAAGGAATTGACAATTACAAGTAAGATGGAATATCATGCTTCTCAATCGTCTCAGATGAATTATGTCCATGGAACTCTATGTCTATGGACCATTACCTTTCTGTAACAAGCACTCAATTTATAACTATATTCAGCATTTTGCTAAGCATCTTTTTTGAGTTAACTCCCTCAGTTTAGTTGTTGCCTAAACCTACAACTTCTATTTTCTTGGCTCTACAACCCATGTTGATCCTGACCATATATTTACTATCTTTATTGATTTCCATTATTGTTCCTTTAGGACATTCCCTCGTCTTGTTGGAGGTGGGTGTCAACATTTATATCCTTCATACTTTTTTTACACCCAGCTGCTTGTGATCTTGATTTTTCAATGTTAGTTATTTCAAATATAGCTAATCAGGGTCTTTGATTGAATGAATATTAACTATCCTTCAGGCCAGTGACCGTTTAAGTTTGTTTATCTCATAAAAAGCCTACTACAATAGTTAATGTTTTGTTCTGCTTCTTTGAAAATAGTAGAAGATAAATATGTTTGCGAAAGGCCAGCAATATCACCATATTTCTTTGTGTTTTTTTCTTTACTGCCTTTCGATGTAAAATAAAAATAATTACCATGCTGGATATCGAATGTTGGGGAATACCCTATTGAGGGGGCATCGTTCTGTCCCCTGGGATTTGTGGTAGGGTAGCCAGTTCCTTCCCACCCCACTATTTGCCTCCTTTGGATGTTTCAAATAGTTACTAGGTTTAAACTGAGTGAACTAAAAGTCCACCAGCCAGGATTGAACCCGGGAAGCTGACTATGCAGCCAAACGCCTCAACCATTCATCAATCGCGATCATTTCCATCCACCATTACTAGGCTTTAACGAAGCTGATTTCGCTTTCAGAATGTGGTGGTAAAAACATGCATTTTGTCCACGAGACTGCTGATGTTGGTACGTCCCTTTCAAGTCGTTTTTTCTGCTTTATTTTTGAATTTCAAGACTACTTAAAGTTTTACGTATCCAACCAGGTATTGGCATCCTTATTCAATATTTCTTTTTTTTTTTATGCTTCACCGTTTAAGTATTTGCCAACTTTCAGTTCCTGTATCGTAGATTCGTGCCTGTTTTTCTTTTAGATTCAGTTGTGAATGGCACTATTTTGTCATCATTTGAGTTTGGCGGCCAAAAGTGTTCCGCTTGCTCGAGGTTGTATGTCCCAGATACGCTTTGGCCACAGGTAAGCAAAGCTATTTAAGTTACTGTGTACAGTTGGATCAGCAATTCGCATATTCCTTTATAGTACCAGTTTAAGATATCAATACAGTCTTCAATGGGTCGTGTTGACCTTTCCATTCTGATAAATCCCTTTGGATCAAGGCCAAAGAGGTCGACACTGAAGAACTGATTTCCGATGTCTGTTATCAGATATACCGTTGTCTGTTTACGATTTTGTCAGAGCACATCTTCTGCCTGGCAAGGACTTGTCACACTGAATGGATAAAGTTTCATAATCTGAGTCGAAGTGACCAGTCGCTTGTCACTTTATTGCTTCTCAGCAGGCATATTAATATTCCCTTTACTGTACGTTCTGTTGGTGTTTTGCAATTAAATTATATTTCTAAAATGCTGTTCCTGGTGGGTTTAAGTGCAGCTATTCTAGTAGTAGTAGACCTCTTACTCGTGCTTGACAGAATATTAGGGTAATTTCAAGGCAGGAGACGGCTTGTAAGCTTTTGCCTTGACGAGTTCGTTCTTGTTTTATCACGTTGAACGTTAAATTGAGTTTCATAAAGCTCTACTTTCATACAAGTTGCTACTGGTGCAGTGGCTGGAAAACAAAGTTTTGATTTATAAGCGAAATGCCCTTGTTTCAGCGAGGTTTGGAGTTTTGTGGTCATTTTCAGAATCGTCCAAACAAGTCTAAATCATTCGCTGACACTGAAGAATTAAACCGATGTCAAAATATTGTGTTCTGTGATTTCGTGTTTTTCGTTTTGTAGATAAAAGAGAAACTGGTCAACATAACAGGCCAAATTAAACTTGGAAATGTAGGTTGCCGTATTTTTTTCGGGCTGCAAAATGGTTTAATGTTATACCCAAAACCTCAATGCCCTTACTAACATCGTTTGAAGAGTGTAATAGAATGTTTTTATAGTACTGTTTTGCTTTTTTAATGCATTGTCACGCTGAACTGGTTTTTCGTAAATTTATCCCAATTTTTAAGCAAAAATTTAAAACTGATATTGTAGGGAACATACCTGCCTCCATTAGAGAAGCGTCTCTTAGAGAATGGCAGGTGACCCGTCTTTTCCCATCTCAAAACAGACTCATTTAGGGCTCTACATCGCTTTTAATTTGCACCATGCTCACATTTATAGTTTTTCGTCAATCCCTTTTAGCCACAACAATATTCCACCTTTCTGTCAGCGGTAATTGATGAGCGAGTAAGTTCAAGTTTTGTTGATTTTTGTAGAATGCTGTAGAATCTATCATCCACAGACCACGATCGCTAGATGAACATTTTTGCTTTATTTGTAGAAATCAGAATATAAACATAGTCTATGCCTCAATATATTTGCAAGAGAAGGATCTTCCGACTTTCAATTTTTTCATGCTAATGAAAAAGAAATGAGTAAAAAGTAACGGAGCATGTATTGGTTGATTGTTTTATATCCAGTTCTACTTTTTATGCCTAGTATTCAATTAAAGTTGCTCGGTATATTATTGAGATAAACATACCTTTCTGAAAATTTAACTTAGTAGTACATACTTTACGCTACTATTTTTCGTTTTCTCTCTTAGTCTTTCGACAAAATCTCATCGTATATTGACTATGCAAGGAATTCATCCCAAGAGGAGATAGTAATTGGCGGAAAGTGTGATAAAAGGTGCGATGTTTTAAAAATGTGATCCGCCTTCTTCCCTACCTTTGTCACAATGTGGCTCACCGTGACGGGTACCCATGTAAATAAAGCGACTTTTTTAGTAATTCTGATGTCTACAGAATACGCGCCAGATTTGCCGGTATCTCCATCTTGTGTCTTTCGTTTGGGTTACTCTCGTTTGGGATACTCTCTCTGGCTTTTTCTCTCTGGTCTTTTCATTCGGGTCTTGTCTCTCTGGACATTTCTCTTAGGTCTTTTCTCTCTATTTGACGTCACATCTGCAAACCTGATATTCGAGTTTTTTGTAACATCACTTTTAAGCTTGATATTGTTGTAATTTGAAATACCAGAATGCAAATATTTTTATGTCCTAAAAATAATGCTACGCGCCATTGATAGATTTTCCATTAAAAAATCTCTCTTATACAGTTTTGTGTGCAAACACGGTAGGAATAATTCCATTAGTATTATTTGTTATCAAAAAAATTATTCAAATTTTCAGTGTGGGATATTACGTCGAACCAACTATAATAGAGACCAAAGACCCGAACAGCAAATTACTGAATGAGGTACGTTATTTCAACTTAACCAAAAGCAACATTGTAAGTGTTGTAACGATGACAAAATGTATACATCACTCAGAGTTTATAAATTGATAAATCTAAAAGTCAATTAGCTCCAGGAAATGTTTTGTGTATAAGAAGATGAACCGTTAACTTTGTAACAATGTACTATGCATGAGTGTGTGCAACGAAAAGTTGATGTGATGATGGTGATCATTATAAGTTGAAATACGTCATATTTATCAATGGAATATATCTAATTGCGTTAACTTTACCTTAATGTAGGGAAGAGAGAGCATTTATTCAAATCTATTGATTGTTCCTTTGTCAACCAAATCATGTATTTAGCTAGATGTTACATTCCACTCCCGTCTTTAGATATAAAAGCTCGTCTCGAATTTGTTGATTTATAAATTTACCAAAACTCATGGTGTTACTCCTTTCACCCCAACATTGTAGGAAATATTCGGACCCGTATTAACAGTCTTTGTGTACCCAGCAAGCGAATACAAAGAGTATATGGAACTGGTGAGTGATGATATTTCCATGTAGTGGACATGTTTTATAGACAACTGGAGTTAGGGAGACAGATAAAAGGGCATTGCACTCTGACCTACCTATGATGCTGCTCACAATCTGGCAATGTTTTCACCCCCTCCGATTCGTTTTTTTGTTGGAACTTTCAGGAGAGCATTAGTTATAAACTCTCATTTCTGACGTCTGACCCTTGGCCTGTCCCTGCAATTTACTTTGATTCCTTCAAGAGCAAGTTATCGATGGTTTCATTTGATGGATTCATAAGCTCTTCGTGTTACGGTTGTCTCGTTGGTTCAATTAGCTGATTGGTATTTGCCTCCCTGTATTGAACTACTTATAAAGTTGTGTCATGCCTTTCATTATTTGAAGCTACAATCTTCTTACTTCTTTGGTTCTTGTAGGCAAGTACCACATCACCATATGGCCTTACTGGATCAATCTTTTCAAGGAGCAGGTACTGTGATTGTATTTCAAGTATCTTTTTGAAGCAACCTATTCTGTAATATGCTGCTTTATCCATTCGAGTGTTTAGAAGCAACTTGACAAAGGACTTGCTAACTCTCAATTCGTTCTAATTAATTCTTAACTGCCTTATATCTGATGGGTCACAACACCGAAGCGCCGGAAAAGTAACTCTTGACATTTTAGACAGATTTAATGCTTGTTATCACCAAAACCTCTAAAATCCGCTTCCTTGCCATTGCAGGAAAGTGATCGAAGAGGCTTGCGACATTTTCAGGCACAGTGCTGGGAACTTTTACATTAATGACAAGTCAACGGGATCTGTAGTAGGACAACAGCCTTTTGGAGGCGCCAGAGCTTCAGGTGAGTCCACTGTAAAACAACTTCCACTGTGCTGTTGCTGTGATGTTTCCACCACTGGCTGGTTCTATTACTGCAGCACATGCATCCAGTCATAGGCCAAGCTTTTGAAGTACTGGTGACACACCTTGTGACTGCTTTTCTTCCTTGTTGCAACAGGAATGCAAATTGTCATTTAATAAAAAGATTCTTCAGTCGTAACAGCTGTTGCAAGCTAAACAGAAATGAATATAATAGGTGTAGTTATGTCTCTTGGAAGTCAATTGCGTAGACCATAAAATATTTTGATCAACTAACCAGCATCAAGATGAATAATATTGAAGTTCGCAGGAACACCTTCAGTCTAAATGTTTGGCTTTTCCCATTTTGAGAACGTTTGTGTGATTGAAGGACAATTGTTATTGAGTCTTCATTAGTCTTTTAATATGAAAATTGTATGAAGAACTTGCCTTTGATGTCACTTGCAGACTAAAGTTAACTAAAAGTTGAAGCTTTCAATGTAAGCTAACATTGCGCTTTTTGAGATGGTTCTTTCTAAGAAGCAGAGGAGCACCGAACTGGTTTCTAAAAATATCCAGGATGGGAAATGAAAACTCTGTAATTTACGATCATAGTATATACCAGCCAAACTAGAACAAAATAGCTAAAATTGAATTTTTTATCTGAATTTTGTGTCTTGATGTATGACTCTTTGGTGCATCTGTAGAATCCCTTGATGCAACCTCAAGTCGACAAGGATAATATATCTCTGGGTAGTACTGTTTTACGTACAAGTAGCGAGTAAGTCATCAAGGTAGAGTTTAATGCGATTTAGTTCTTAAGTAGCTCCACCTGATTTTACTCTTTCTTTTAAGGAACCAACGACAAAGCTGGAATGAACACGTATATGCTCAAGTGGCTTTCACCACGATCAACGAAGGAAAGTTTGGTGCACCTGAACAACTGGAGATACCCTTACATGGACTCTTAAAATGAAACAAATGGAATTGCAATTAGAGTATATGATTTTATCAGAGCTGAGTTTGGTTTTGACTAGTCTAATAAAAATGATGATTGCTTTTGAATATAACTTTTTTCAAACGACGAGCAGCGGTCGTGACATAACAAATATAATCATTTTTGACTGCTTACATCTCTGAACTGCTTACTTTCAGAGAACAATACGTATTTAACCACTTAGTGGAAATATCTTCTTGTAGTCTTTATTCATCTACCCGTTTGATGACAGATGTCTAACAAAATTGCATAGTTTAAGCTGCATAATTTCGCCTCTGTCCATTGCTTTGCCGGGCATACGCTGATAATCGCTATGAATCTTCTTGCAAGTAGAAACCTGCTTTGATTAGACGAGTGCTTAGAACCCAGCTTAAACTTGGATGCATGGTAGCATTCAATAGTCTGCACTTAGCTGTTCTAACTGGCTGAACCCGTGTTGAATTTATTCCGTTTTAACTACCTCTCAATATTTATCACATTTCTACCCAAAGCGACGTTGCTGTATTTTTTCCGTTTTTTCCCGTCAAAATTGCCTTCTTCCTGTTCTCTAACTGATTAAAAGCGTAGCATTTTGAATGCATCAGTTGCAGAAGATTACAAAATAGCTCAAAATGACTCATAAATGATTTTTGAGACAAAATTGGTCTTCGCGACAAAATCAGTCGCCCGAGCTCTTTGCAAAAGTTTTGTACTAAATGCTTTTTAGCCGCAAAAAATGAAATAAAAATGTATCAAACGAGGGAATTGATAGAAAGAGATTCTTCGCAAAGAACAACGAGATGGGGGAGGGTACAAAAGCGCGCGCAGGTGTCCAACTTGCACACTTGTACTTATTGAGAAATGTTGATAGTGGTTGGCAAGAGGCTGAAGACAAAAATGAAGGCTGGTCTCATACGGCAAAATTAGAAAATGAACGCATGCTATAGTTAAGAGTGTACTGTTTGACAGACCAAACGAAAACATTAAGTGAACATTGGGTAAAATGATTAAAAACTGTCGTTTACAACGCTTGTGGATTGACATTATACTAAAACGATATCTACATTAATACTGAGTAAAAAGGATGAAATTTTGACCAACACAGAATTCGAGAAAAAACAACATAACATAGTAAAAGTGAATGGTTTTTACGAACTACGGATACTGACCAATGCTGATTAAAATGTGCCAGAAAGATTGTGTTGTAAAAACTAACTGACTACAGTTTCCTCTCATTTTATGGATGAACATATTAAAACCATTTTCAGAGGGGGGCAGGACCCACTCTTATAGAGATACTTTGCCTGCCAAGTAATTAGAACCCAGCAAGAAAAAGCTAACCCCTCTTTGCAAAACATTGTTATATTTATACATTAAACGCACTAACTTTGAGAAATATCAGGGACTAATGAGAAAGATAAACAAATCAATTTTGAGAAAGAAGGGTAAACCCCAACAAAGAAGATGAAAAAGCACGAAGATTGGATGAAGATGAACGATAACTGTGGTAACATAAATGTTAATGAATTTCCCTTCAAACCTTTATAAAATCCTGCTAAAGCATTCAGGGCCAGGACGGGACAAAAACTAGATTGGAATAACTGCTTCAGTTGACAATATTGTCTCATCCAAAGAGAAGACGAACCGAAATAAGAGGGAGACCATTTTGGCTCTCAAAAAATTCTGTCCCATTTTGACAACCCCGAAACACTGAAAATGGTCCTGTTTCGCTCTTTTTATTGATCTACCTTTTTCGATTGAGAATAATTGGACTGCCTTAATTATAAAACGCATCTTGTAAGTAAGTGGAAAAATTTGCAAAAATATCAAAAAGGAAAACATTGCGTCTCATTTTCGAAATGCTAATTGAGGCTTATTTGAGTGTTGACGTTCACCCTGAGCGATTTTCATGTCCAAAAGGGTTGAGCGAACTGACTTTGGAGAATGGTAGATGGAAGGAATTGCATTTAAAAGGCTATCTGTCGTAAAGATCAGAACATCCAAATCAGATGTAGTTTACTGTAGGCAGCACTTTGGCACAACAAAAAAGGATAGATTGACATATCAAATACCTCTAACGTTAGTCCGTTCATTAGAATCTTCGTTAGACATCTGGGCTAGAACTCGGGTGAGTCATCACTTTCATCTGCAAATGTTTTGTTCACGGGCACAACACTGTCCATCATGCCATTGTTGAAATTCGAATCTGCCTTCAATGAATAAGTATCTGCAAAAAATGTTATTTTTCAAGAGGCAACTTAGAGTTCAATGCTTGCCAGAACTGTCTGGCGAAATAAAACGAAAGCAGCGGTTTTCTAATAAAGAAATAGACATTCTTGCCAGATAAAAAATTTACAATCCGGAGAGCATTAATCATTAACACTATTCTAGTCAACTAATATTATTTTCAACTTTCGAGACTCAAAAGATTTCGATTATCGCTAAAGAAAATATTGATTCTCTAATTGTAAACGATAAATTTGGAGATAAATAAGGTAAAAGAGACATGGCAATGGCACTGTTGTAGTATTGCTGATAAACCAAGGTGTCTTGAAAGTGAGCTGCCTTCGAACATAAAAGTTACAGTTAACTTACCTCGGTACGAGCTTTTGAAGATAGACGACAGATCCTCATCCTCGTTCGCCGGCAAAAGTGGGCTGATACGGATGAAAGCGTTCTTTTCCCTCGTACTTGGTGACATGCTGCCGAGACTTCCGTCATCTCGATCATCTACAGCACTTGACGAGTCGTTCAGAAATGACTCACTAATGATATCTGTTGCCTCTTTAAGGGTGATTATATCTTGCGAAGAGGTCCCACCTGAGCTCTCTTTACAAGGTACCCTTCTCTTTTTCGCCTTTTTGACTTTAGCCTTGGAGACTGACCCAGCTTTCAGCGAGGCCGTGGTGCCTGGCCTAAATGTCGTCTCCATGTCCAAGTCACCAATGTCACATGCTTCGTCGGCCATGGCTGTCATGCACTGTGTACTGCGGTACTTCATTTTGCTCGACTTGTCTCTGCCCTTTTCAGAGCCTTCGCTTAGGCTACTTGTATCAATTTTCCTCTTTGCAGGACAGCCATTGTTTTCTGCTGTACTGACGAGTGGCGAACTAAACTTCTGCTTGCTGTTCGTTTTCTTTGGGTTTGGTGTCTTCTTTGTAGGCACAGCAAAAATGGACTTCTTGCCAGTTTTCATTCTCCCCTTCGCAGTTTTTTGTGCCATTTGCTCTTTTTCCGAATCCTGTTCAGCATTTTCAGTTCCTGAATCCGTGATTTTCGAGGCCACCTTAGAGGAAAACGTTTTTGCTACTATTGTATTTTCCCTGTTAACATCAGCAACTTGAACGATTGCTCCTTCATTTCCACTTATTCCACTTATTTCCTTTTTCTTTGCCCCCTTTGAGGCAGTCCCTGTTTTTTTCTTTACTTTGAAAACTGTAGATGAACTTGGCTTCGTGTTTGTTTCACCATCACTATTCTTCTTCGCAACTTCTTCACGGCCATCTAGCATATCAGTCTCGTTGCTCAATCCCTTGGCTGCTTTGACCTGCTTCTTAGAAGCACAACTATCTTTCTTCTTCGTCTGCACTTTTCTTGAGCTCTTTCCTGGACTTTTTTCAACTTTCGATCCCAAAACTGCCTTTGGAGATTCAGCCTCTTTATGATCTGAACCAACTTTATCTTTCTCTACAGTGACAGCCGGCCTCGCCTTAGAGTGCTTGTTCTGCTTTTTCGTCTGCCCTTTCTTTTCTGCCTTTTTACCTCTTTCCCCCTTTTGGCATTCATCTTCTGTCTGTAGATTCTCCACGGAGCCGTCCTCCCCAGCCATGTCTTTGCTATTCAAGTTCTTCTTCACCATCATTTCAGCACGTTGTGAAACCAATTGTTCATCGATTGGTATCAACGTAGGCTTCACTAAAGACGGAACTGAATTTATTTCCTCTCGTGTAAGCTGCCATGATACTGTCTTTTTCTTTACTGGTGACCCTGTTGACTGTGCTTCAGACGATTCTGAAGACTTTCTCGAGGACTTACTTCGCAAGATTTAGAGGCGTTTTCTTTGCAGTTTTCTGATTTGCTTTCATCGTTGCACTTTTGTGGATCTTTGAGAAATGTTGCAGTACACGGGCTACTCACAGGTACTGTTACGTCATCAAATGGTTGCTCGACCCCAGGACTTTGCTCTACTTCATTGAAAATCTCAGCAGTGTTTCTTGTCTCTAACAGCCCCAATGATTGAGGAAATCTATCCTTCATTTTCAACTTCTTTAGACCCTTTAACTTTTTCTTGATCCTCTCTTGAGTCTTGGATAGTTTTGCTACGCCTCGGTGCTTACACATTTCCAATTTGTCATTTTTTTTGTTGGCTGTGCATTTTTGCTTTTTGGAATTTCTGAATCAAGAAAAGTGATTCATGTGAACTAAAAAACTTCTTAATGACAGCTATTTTTCTGGGTGAAATGGTAGGAAAAAAACGTCACATAGAAGTAGGCCACCTCAAAACCGAAATTCATTGACTGAGAAGAGGATGAGAAGGGTGCAGATTTGCATTCTGTATGAATCGTTCTACGAAACTTAAGCGGCCATTTTTGCATGAATACAATCAAACAACATAAAATCCAGCTTGGTAACAACCTTCACGTGAAAAAGCAATACTGAGAATTTCAGAGACACTCTGGTGCACAATTTAATGGATTCTCAACTTAATCTTACATCAAAAACTGAATTAGTAACAAATAATCAGCATTAAAAGATGAAAAAATTGCTGTACCTTCTGAAAATGACATTTCTAAAATTCAAGAGTGCAATGCATAGAAAGACGTCAATAACTGATTCAAAAGGGCATTCTTATATGATTGTGTCATATATATGATTATGTGCTATTTTATGGACTGGTAGTTTGTAAAGTCCATTTGGCTAGTGTTGAAGAATAAGTTTGTGAAAAGCAAATGGCAATTATGATTTTAGAAAAGCTGACCTTTTTTGTGCTTCTTGTTTTTCGACTCCTTGCTCCCATTCTTGCTTTTGATACGTTGCTTCATTGTTTTCCTCGCCGATAAAACGCCATTTGTTGGTTCTGGAAATAAAGAGATCAAACTTATTCCTAACAAACATAAACTCGATCATCCAAAGAGATGAAAACATAGCTTAAGGACAGAGTCTAGAAAAATTGACGGCTCCACGGTTAGGAGCCGGAGGAAGGTTTTGCCAGTTTCTGTCATAGTCAAGGTAGGTTTATTAGTTACATTTATTTTAAACAATGAAAGCGATCATAAAAACATTTCAGTTTTGAGTTGTTTATGAGGTTTGCAGACAGAGGAAGTTTAGAACTTTTTCTGGACTCTGCTTAAAGGACTTGTAGATTTGTTTGCATAGTTTCACGACTGCTTACTCTATCATCAACAAAAGATCATTCAATATGATATGTCAATATCTTAACTAAACAAGCTTTCGAAGGAATCAACCAAGCTTTGAACTTGCTACAGAGACAATCAAGTATTTGGGGGAGACACAAGATAGCGCTCTTTACGTGACTGGTCCTGGGGAATAGGTGTAAGCAAAAAGAAAACATTCTTGACATAAACTTTGAAGATTACGTTGACTGTCTAGAGCGTATGTTTCAATATACCAGTTATGTCCATGCACAGGGTACAACGTGGGAAGAGGGACAATGCGGCACAAAACGAACCTTCGCTATTATCATCTGGGTTGCCAGCATACTCTCTACCATCATATCTGACTTCAAAGCCATACTTCGAAATCCGTTCCTTGGATGCAGAACAAGTCAATGTATCATATCATATTAATTCCTATACATAGATTAGAAATAAAATCGGTCCAATTTTTTTTCATCTTTCATGTATTAGGCTCGTTGAGAAACTTGAATTTAAATTCTGTCATGACAGGACAAGGCAGAACATAGCAGGAGAAGGTTTGATGGAACAGGAATTGACTTGACATTAAAAGACAACAAAGGCATGGCAACACTGGAATGAAAAAGCTTGACAGATCAAGACCTGACATAACAGGGCAAACAGCTACAAATAAAAATATCAAAGGACAAAAGCAATCAAGGGTTCATCGTTATGCGCTGATAGAATATATGTCATGATCATTATCATTATTCAAGAAATGATGAAATATGACTCTTTCTTTGCTACAAGAAATCATGTTACATAGAATTCATATCTTCATATATCATGTACTATCAACAATATCACTACATCGCATGGTCACATCTTTCATTGCTAAATTGTTTGCAGTACTGTTTTATTAGCAGTATCGCTTTATATTAAACTCTACATTTCGTGCATGTTACAGAACTATTATACATGCTTTCTCGAGTGGTAAGTGCATAAAAGTGGAAGTTGTTAGCAAATTAAAACGTCAATATCAATGTTCTCACCTCGACAGAGAGTTTAAGGGACTGCTTCGCATCGTTAAAAGCGTCAGTCACATCGTTTTTAAAATTGGTTCCCCGGTATTTCATCTGAAAGTAGTATATGCTCGACTCAAAACAAAAACAAAAAAAGCCTAAAATCATGGGCCCACAAATGGTAGAAGCTGGTGACGACGCGGAAATTTCAAATAAAGGCCATACGAATAGGTTATCCAGTGCAGAGTTCAGATCTGCCTTACAGACGTCATCAGCTTTGAGCAGCGGCTTTTATACATAGCAATTGTTTTTTATGTCATTTAACACAGGCATATAGATTGACATAGTCACATTTACAGCGCATTTTTAAATAAACATATAGCTAATAACTATTGATTACACTTCAGCAAACAAAATTTAGAGAAACAAAGCACGCGCTTTTTTTAACTCATAATTGGTACTACACTTGGAATCATAATAATAATAATTGGGCAAATTGAATAATAATTTTTTGGCAAGTTACATAATAATGCTTTGGTAAGTTACATAATAACTTTCTGGTAAGTTGCATAATGTTTTTATGGTGAATTGCATAATGTTTTTATGGTGAATTGCATAATAACTTTTTTGTAAGCTGCGTAATAACTTTTTGTTAAGTAATCTCTGTGAATAGGCTTGAAAAAGGTATACTTCAGAAAACATCAACAAAGGAAAATTATATAAATACACTAGAACAAAATCAAAAAACAAATCTAAAATCAAAAACACTTTTGGGCAATTGTAAACGGACAAAGTGATGTTTCTAAGCTCTGTATCTTGGATGGTGGATGATAATAATCCACCTCAATACACCCTACTAAAGCCACCTAAATACGTTTATTTACTCTACTAAAGACCACAAAGGCAACAAAGCGCCAAACGATTTTTGGACAGACAGCCAGGTCAAGGTTCTAAAACAAATACACCAAATCGCCTTTTCCTGGCGATTACCGGTTATGATAAAGTTGAAGTGCGCAGTGCCACAACAGGGAAACAATGTCAGGATCAGTCAGAAGATTCCAACAATCTTAACGATCACAAAAGATGAAGCTGCCAGTTGAAACATTCTCAAAAGTCACAGGAAATGCTGCGTCGAATTTTTAATGTGGCTGATTCTTTCTCAGAAACGCTTCTGGAAGCAATTCATTTCGAGGAAGCAGTCTCATCACCTTAGGTCATACGTTACCATTCATATAAATTCCATGAAATCACTAAAATATGTTTCTAAGAAACAATGGAAAGTGACCAAGAGGGTTTCCCAGAAACAAATCTTTATCAGCAGGCAGCAAATGCCGGATAAAGGCCTCAATGATTGCATTTTAGTACACGCTTTTTTATAAGGAACCTACCACAAGGCCTAGTTCCAAAAGTTCCTTATCCGTAGACCTCAAGTCAATCAGATTTTAGTACCAAAAGTTCCTTAATTTCCACTGCACATCAATAGGCCTTAACACTTATTAGAGAGAGGGGCGAGACAGCATATGCGGAAACTACTGGATAAAGCACTTGACACACGAATAGCAAACAATCTATGAGAGAATTGGCTGCAAATGAATGGAACCTGATTTTTAGCTCTTGATGCTTGCAGTTATAAAAAAATTTCTAAACGAAAAGTTCCTTAGGGATTTCGTTTTTAGTAGTATAAGTTCTTTATATATTTCGGCCTTCTACATGTAGGTTTTTTACAAAGTGTTTCCTTATAAAAATAAGCGTGTATTCCTGTTAGGAGTTAGGGTACATTACATCGAATTGAATCTTTAAATGTTACTTATTTAGACCATAAAATTGTTCCGATAAAACATAATACTGGCTTTTTTAAGACTTTTGGGTCCAGAGAAATTTAGAAACGGTTTGTTAGTTGCTTGATTTTTATTCGAAAATCTAAAACGCTAAAAGCTCTGCGGCTTTTATTTGTAGTGATCCGTATTAGATGAAAGCACTTAATGCTGATGATGCCATTATGAAGGCGGTGGATGTTTATTCGTGAGGAGTCGCCCAGCAACACGTGACAAAGTGGCTCACAATACTACTTCGTCTACAAACTTTAAGGAGACGGCCTTTGTCGGACATTTTAGCAATTTATAGAAGATTGAGCTACTTACGGTGCCCATATCCTTTATATTTTCCTTTCCAGTCAGTGATCTCAGAGAATGTGGATAAAGCCAAGCCCTGGTACACTCTTTTCCAAAGAATGTCACGTGTATCGACTGCAATTAAGGAGTGAAAATAGTTTAAGAGAGACACCAGTTGTGAATAAGACTAATGCCAATTATGCCTTCCAACCTATTCATTGGCCTTTCTCTTTATCGAATTATTGCATCATTGGTGAACACAGTGAAGAATTTAAATATCGAAGAAGCAAAAGGTAAAGATGGGCTGTCTTGTAAGCGATAATCATGGCTCAAGATTAGAAGAGAAAAAGGGATAAAATCTTGGGTAATTTAGTAATAATGTAATTTGCAAATTGATGGTATGGACTCAAATTTTCAAAACTAGTGCCCATAGAACTCACATGAATATCCAGAATACATGTGCTGTTACATAACGCCAAAAGGAATGGGATACTCTTAAGGTCAAGAAGATTAGATGCTCTTTATGGAGATTAACGTTTCAAAGCTCAAAAAACAACTGGGGCCAACAATGAACAATTGATGACATAAACTATTATTACTAGTGGTCATAAATCCTGCCTTTCAGCTTTAAAGTGTTTGACAACAAGGAAGCAAGATTTGATTGGCCAGATAATTAACTGTACATTTGACGTGTAGTGAAATTGTCTGCCATTTTTCACATTTATCAAATTATCGAAATATATTCTTTGATAAAAAGTACCTAAATACATTTTGAACCATCTATTGACACTGCATTTGAAGCCGTATAAGAATGAGAACATAAGAAAATTTAACATGTATTTAAGAAAGGAAATGCAACAAAATACTTAATGAATAAAGTAGAAAGCGTACATAATAAAGGATAGAACATATAGGGCATAAAGATATTCCCAATGAAAAATTGATGTATAACAGCTTTATGCAAAAAGGACATTATTATCTCATTTATTTCCCTATTTTTCCAAGATAGCCAAGCGCTGGAAATCTGGCGATGAGATATTGAAGACACTTTTGCCAACCATTTATAATGCGTTTAACTCAAATACAGTTTATAATACTTACTGTTTTGTGATCACTTGATGAATCATCACTTTCATTCCAATAAAAGGTTTCAATGTCAGGGTCTTGGTCAACCATGCAAGGCCACCTGCAAACAGTTTCTCGAGAAATATAACTAACTTAATCCAGTCAGCTAAAAATGTGGAGACATTCGTTAGCAACGGTATTTTACAGTCAGCTCTCGTTATTACGGACACTATTGGAACCAAAACACTGCGCGACGTAAAAGATAAAAAAGCCATTGATTGGAAAATTGTTAATTGAAAAATTACTTTATAAAAAATTACGGATTATTTATTCATTAAGCGTTCAAGATCTTCGTCGATTTTATCGTAGTCGCTGAAGGGGTTTTCTTCTTGCCTTCTATCTGTGTATTGAAAGGAACCACTCAAGAATGGTTACACGCGCATATTGATTGTAACTATAATCAGGCAGCCCTGTGCCGTAAACACCACGACCATAAGACACATGCACTTTTCAAAAGCATAAGGGTAAGCTGGAACGTAATCCAAGATCCATTCCAAGTCAATAGCAGAGTGTGAATGGCAAATGACTGGCAGGACACCATCTTTACAAAGAGGTGCTCAACCCAGAGAAGGGTTAAATGTCGACCCTTCAACGAGAATCAGAGTATACTAGACACAGATATGCCGTGGCAAGTACTGTAGAGAATGGGTGAATTATTGATACCTTCCTTTGGGTTATCTAAATAAGTGTTTTATTTTATGAAATGAGAAGACAACAGTGGGGTTGCTGTTATGTGTGGCAAGCGAAAGAATTCGTGGGCTGAATTGGGTCTCGAGATTCCAGTATTGCCCGAAATCTTTGGGATTCCAGATTTCTTTGAGTAACTCAAAATTTGATTATGAGTAGAGAGACTGCCAGGAAAGCGTTGCGTTGTGTCCGCTGTATCGATTGTTAAACAATTCGAATATGATTGATGTTAAACAAAATGGTTTCATTTCCGTAATAAGAGAGTCTGTTATAGGCAAAGATAATTTTGGTCATTTCTTTGTAATTCCAGTTGGCACTTGGTTTGTGTTCGTAATTGAGGGGTGTCGGCAATATTTTATCTCCGTAAAAGGAAAGTTGACTGTAATGTCATATGAAGCTACACAAAAAACTGGGCAAACTAAAAACAAGTTAGAGTTAAAAAAAACTAAAGACACTAAAACAAGTCAAGAAACAATTACAAGAATTATAATTAAGTTACCATTTAAATAATTTTTTCGTTAAATTCATTTTAGACATGAAGAACATCAAAATAATTTCATGACAAAGTTGATGACTTAACAAAACAAATTAGATTCAATTACCATGGATAACCTGGCACCTTTCCCCATAGTACCATTCCTGCTTCATGGCCAGTAGTGCAAGGGTCATCTTCATCTTCTGTCACAACAGTTTCTTGGGAGGCTTCACAGACAGACTTTTTCTCATCTGAGATTGAAATTTAACAATGAATTAGATTGAAAGATGAAATTCAACAATGAATCAGTCATAAATAACTGAACATGCAAGCTTTCTTTAAAAAAATGCCAATCCTTTTTGTTGATCTAAAGAAACTTTTTATGTAACTGTTGACAAGGATTTGACTTAAAGGATGTGATTGGACAGAATAGGAAATGACATCACCATAGAGTGAGACAGACAAGAAAATACCAAAGATGGAACACAGGGACTAGAAAAAGACAGCAAACATTGGCCTTATTTTGAGTATTTCAGCACATACAATACATTTCGCTAAAGAAAGAAGATTAAATCAAGAGAAGAGCTTATACCTTTATTCATTTGGCAAACCCATTTTGAAGCAGCAATTTCATCAACATCAATCACATAATCTATTCTTCTCCATTTCTGGCATTCAGGATTGTCACATTGTACCCACTGCGATCGTCCAATTGACCGTTTTTCACCTATAATATAGCTTTGGGCTTCATCCTGGTTTTCATCGTCACTATCTGACAATACTGCTTGCTTTTGTCTGACTTCAAAGGACTTCCTGTTGGGCTTTCTTTTCTAAAAACAGTTGCCATTTAATAAAAATGACTAAAAAATATGAGAAAATTGGAATAATTTGGTCCAGAAATAATATACATTATAGAAGGCACGAAGAATTCATAAAAAATGGCATTTCATAATGCTAGACATGTATTACCATGTTGTAATTTTCGTTTTCCGGTGAAACATCGTTTTCCATTGCCATCTTATCACTGCTGCAAATAATAAACATAGGGGTCAAGGTTTTTAAAAAAATTGCATGGAGTGGTGCATGTGATTTAACATTTTACTTGGCTAACAAAGAATATAGAGACTGCAATATTTTTCAAAATCCCGAGACAACTTGATTCAGGAAATAAGAGACACTCTAGTCTCATCATATAGGCCCATCTATGGTATAGGATGTACTGAGCTTTGATTAATTTGAAAAGGCAGACTTTTCTAAATAGGTGTTACCTGAGATATCAAGTAGACATTCTTTGAGAAATTGTCCATTTATTTTCTTTGTTTTCTCCTTTGAGAGAGAATGCCAGTTTAGATGTGCTGACGCCATTTTCAACCTTAAATTTTCCCGCGTAAAATGGGCCTGGGCCGAGCGCATAAGTGATCGTGAGGGGATAAGATGTTCCTAGCTGGTCTCTTTTTATATAGCGGGATATCTATCATCGTAGAACGATTTCGTCTAAAAATCATTGAAAGTGAACATGATATCAACCGGTCAATTATAAGCTGCACAATAATGATTCTTGGAAATCCGAATTGGCGTATCAAGTGGAAATATCCCATTAGGTGGAAAGCATTGACAGTATAGGTCGACAGGTTTCTTTCTGGAGGGTAAAGTCGAACATTCTGACAAGGAGTACGTGTTACATAAATGAAACCACGCTCAATAGCTGGTGAATCGAGATCTTGAAACTCCCATTAGCTTGGTTTATTCAAAACCCTACTTGCAATTATCGTAATGCAATTAATATTTCCTTTCTAGCGTTGTTACAATACAACTCCCCAATGGTTGCATCCACATCTAAAACGCCTGCAAAATCGACAACCACACTTTCTTAAGATTATGTAGGGCTATAGCATTATATCTTTGCATATTCAACTAAAACATTTCAGCTAAGCATGCTTCTTCGTTTCATGACGAATTTTTAAAAATACAATACAATTTTCGTACACGTATAACTTTCATAATTGGCTAGGCTGGGTATTTTCTATTATGCTTCAAACATATGCCCTGCAGTCAAAAGATCAATTTACAAAATATATGTATACTTTCAATGAAGTAAATGGGCCCCATACTAGACGTAAACTTGATAAACTGTAGGGGGCATTCTCAAGACAAATCTTAACAAGATTGTCTGCAATTTTCACAATCTATGGTAACAAAGACGCGGAGTCATTCTTCTTGAGTAAAACTATAAAATTACATTCTTAGAGGTTACAAGTTTCATTCACTTTGCAGCTTGGAGAGACAAAGAATACTCAACTTTAGTTATACATTGATCACTAATTGATAAATTGAGAATCTATTATGAAAAATATATAATCATTATTGTACACATTATCATCTAACTAACAAATTGTGCTGACAACCTACAATCAACATTCATGTCCTTTTCAATCTAACAACAAAACTTTACAAAATAAACATAAGTTTTTTTCAAGTAACAACTAAAGTCATTTCCATAGAAATCCTGCTAAAATTCTTGGTGCAAAATATTGAAAACCTAGGCAATTTTTAACAAGCCTTCTTAATTCTCGTGAAGTATATTGTGCATGTTTCTTTAATGTTTATCAACTTACTTTTTGAAGTTTTAAAATGGTAATCTTAACGATAATCTGGATATGATTCAAGAGAGATGAAATTCCATTTAGGCCTAGCGGAATTCTAAATGAGGTTCATTAGCAACAAACTCTTTTATGAAAACAAACATTACAATACGCATCAGCATAATCAGGTAAAAAAAGGTAACATTATATCGTTGCAATAATTTTTTCTTGAAAACTACAATTACTATTTATGAAATTTAGACTTTGAAATATAATTTTCGAGCATCAAGCGTGTTTGAAGTAGGCCTTGTCCAATTTTCTTCCAATTTCAATGGAGATTTTTGGGCAAAATATTATGCCTATATTTCATTTGCTGAGAGAAGTTTCTTTTCATATTCCGATTTTGATTTTTAGATTCGGGTCTCGGTGGACCACTTCGTTCTTATAAAGCCAAAGCTGTGAGCTCAATACGATACAAAGCAAATTAAAAAACGGCCATAAAACACACCAGTGATGGCTTACTTGCATCTACTATTCCGCTTTTAGCAGTCAATTTTCTACAAAGTTATTCATTAATGCATTGTAAATGATAATCTTGTGATCATTTTCTATCTACAAGTTTCATGAAATATTTACACGTAAATTTGACAAGAATACAAGAATTACGTCGCAGACCCTGGATATCATCACGTTGTTAAAAATATCATTTTTCATTGAGAATCTACTTCTTGTCTTCAACATGGTTTAACAGTTTTTCTAAACAACTTGTCAAAAATACAAGACAGGATGTTCAACGACGGGAGTCGATTCACTTTCCTATAATTGTACCTTTCAAAAACTTATTACAAGGGTTCTTAGTTCATTTTTCTGCATTTATGTATGCATGTTTGTCCTGTATGAGGCATCTTTGACACAACTGCATTGTTGAAAGGTGACAGCGAGAGAGCTAAATGGATAATAATATTGAACTCCAACACCATGCTTTTTCTTGCTCAGATAACAGGAGTGAAGATTCTACATGTTTCCTTCCTCTCTCTGGGCAACGATTTCCCTACCGACTCAATTAAAAGGAATGCTTGATTGCATATACGTACAATAATCTCTCTATTTTATATTATCGCCTTCTTCATATCAGTGACTTATTTATTTACTTCACTAGCTTTTAGCAATCTTCATTTCTAGTCTGCTTAAGTTATGTGAAGATACAAACACATTATAGAAATTTGGTGACGCTTATACTTAAAGGGCAAAAGTAACTTGGAAAATTCTTCGAAACGTTGTGAAAAATGCATGACACGAGGCTTTGGAAATATCAAAGGTTAAGATGAATAATATTACAATGACGTCAAATGGGTTCAGAAGTATTACACAACTCAGATCTTCTGCCCTTTATGTAACATTTTAGCGTACCAAACCAAAGTCCAGCTGAGTAAGCACATTTATATGCCAATAAAGGTAATTAGGCCTCAACAGTTATAGACACGGAAGGGAAATTTATAAATACCATCATCGTCCTTATCAACGGACGACAAGATGAGTTACCACTGAGTTTGTTGTTTGGTGCTGTGTGTTTGTAATGTGTGTTTGTAGTGTAGGCTTGCACAAAAGCAGTGTTATTTACTTCACCTAAATTCAGTGACGTAGGAACCGGGGGGGGGGGGGGGGGGGGGGGGGAAAGGATGGCCCCTCGACTTTCTGGCAAACCATACAAAGTCCAATAGTGCTCTTTTGAGACCCTAACACGCCTCTTCTGAATCCAAAAGTTGGGGTGATAATTTGACGCCCCCTCGAAATACTTCCTACGTCCCTGTTTAAAGTAAAAATCTAGCACTGTGACGTTAAATGTTGCTTCAGTCAAAATAGCTTTAAAAACGTGTGTAAAGCCCTTATAAAATCGACCAGCGCTTTTACACTCTCATTTTTATTTTCTAATTCACAATATCAAAGTCTACATTATGTTTCCGATCTCGAAAAGAAGGACGAACTCTGGATAAATTTGGTCAGAGTCGAAAACAAAATACATTGACAAATCATCCAATGACTTGTACCCCTCAAGAAGTGCCTCGCGTTGACCAAGCCTGGCTGTGACGCAAGAATTCGTAAGCACTCGACAAAGAAACATCACAAAGAGGCCAGCCTCATTCGGAATGTTCTTTCGATTTGCCAGTCTTGCATCCCTTGCAAAATACTTTGCATTGCTAAACTGTTGACCGAGGCTAGAATCAACCTCGAACCCGTACTTACAAATCTTTTTGGCGTTTTCCCACGTTGCAGCACGATACAGCAATCTCTCCTCAATCTTGCTGGACCTTAATTCTTCTTGATTCTCATTCTTTCGACTGTTTAAAGATATACAAAACTTAAAAACATTTCCAAGCAGTGTAAAATATAAATATTCTTCTTTTATTTTATGCATTTTTTTCATCTGATCACAGTGTACAAATGCAGTCATTTTTGCCTGATTGATTGGAAATAAAATATGGCTATATTAATACAGCTCTCGTAGTCAAAACATGAATACAGGTCTCTCAGACGAAACATTCTATTGCAATACTGAAAACCAGGTAACAGCTTTTGTAAAAAAGCAGAAAAAGAAGAATTGGGAGAGTCAACAGCTGACCTTTCAAAAAGGAAATATCAAATAAAAGTATTCTCTACATTACGTATCTGTGAAACAATAGTGGTGTTACAAAATAAGGAAAAAGAAATAAGGACTGAAGATGAAACAAGAATGATACAATGAATACATTAGGATAAGGAAGTTGAAATGGGAAAAAATTATATCCAAGTCATAGTATTATGCATCCTTTTCAAATCATAGAAACGATGCTTAATCCTGCAAACCACCTTTACAATTCAAGAAGCACAAAACAAAGTCGGTGGATTTCTTAAACATTGGCAGCTGATATCAATAGTATTTATCTTGTCTCTATAACTTCAAAAAGCGAAGTAGTCTAAACATGCATTAACTTACAAGGAGTAAGTCTGCCATAAATCATTGTTGTGAACAGCCATGATCTTAGAAATATGGACATTGCCAAAGCTTCTCTTAAGATCAACTGACAGAGACTTATATTCTGTTGATTTTTCGTCAAGTTGAATCAATTCACATTGGCTTTCATTTCTGCAGCTCTGCTGGTGTGGCTTTTGAAGCGAATCTTTTATCCAGCAACTTGGATAAAAGGACTTTTCTGGTAACAGCTCTTCTTTAATCCTTTAAAATAAATCGATGAACATTTATTAGGAGCTGCAACACTTTCCTGCAACTTTAATTTGCTTTATAAAACATCTCTATAGTAAGACACATGTCTACTATATTCAAATATTACAAAAATCTTTTCAAAGATTTAGCCTCAGCAATAATTAGTGAAGCGGTGATGATTCAAATAGGCGTCATCAAAAGAGCAAATAGTATCTAAACAGCAACGAGAAAATTTTGTAGTATTTCAATAGTGTACAATAGTTTTTGACTTAAGCCACTGCGAACGATCTTCTGCAATACCTTCTTCTAATTATTCACGTTATAGGATCAATCACCAACCTTTTTTCTGAATTCGTCGGCTGTAAACAGTGGTTGAAAGGCGCTGGCCTTCTGCGAACCAAGGTGGTTTTCTTGGTGTCGAAATTCTCTTGTGTAAACTTATCGAAGTCTATAACAAAAGTATTCGCTCCACGACGGAACTGAAAGCTCTTTCGCCCTGTGGGACAGAAGGAAATTATCAATCCTTTGTGAAAGCAGGGGGTGAAGGGTGTAGAAACTGGGTGTAAAGGCACGATGGGGCACAAGAATCAACTCTTTGTAAGACCATACCCTCTACGACAATCACATGTGAAACGTAGGAAACATCTGGTCTTTCATTGAAAGTATAATGGGGAATTGATAATTCTTCAGTTGAGATGTAAGTCTAGTAACAAAATCTGATCTGGAAGAATAACCTTTATGCCTTTTCTCTTAAGGGAGGTAAGAGATTCACTGCCCTTAACAGTGAATGCTGCTTTACCCCACTGAGGGTGCCTATTTTTAAAGTTACTGTACTTCAGAACTCAGAAATACCATTGATATGCCTTGTTGACCTTAAAAATGAACTCCCCCTGCACCCTAGCTGCACCCACTGCATGGATACTACTTTAGCTTTATTATTGAGGTTAGAAATATGTTGAACTTACTAGGGTCTGAAAAGGCTATTTCAATAGCGGTATTGTTTACTAGAGGACTGGGAACTGCGCCAAGTGACATGTAATCCTCGTTGTATGATTTCCAATAATTGAGGTCATCCAGATAACACCAGTTCCACGTTGTATAGGCAATGTCATTGCAATAGATTTTGTTCAGGGCAGGCGGTGTCGATAACCTTCTTATCTGAACAATAACTGGTGGTGCATTTCGTGCTTCTGAAAGCAAGATAAGATAAGGATAACTGTAGGAGAATGAGATGGGATAATAAGAGGAGATATTACTACCTGTAAGAGGACAGGTGGGATAATAAGAGGACATTATACTGACTGCTAGGGAGAGATGAGATAATAAGAGGAGATATTACTGACTGCTAGGGAGAGATGAGATAAAAAGAGGAGATATTACTGCCTTCATACGGTGAGGTGGGATAATAAGAGGACATCATACTGACTGCTAGGGAGAGATGAAATAAAAAGAGGAGATATTTCTGACTGCTAGGGAGAGATGAGATAATAAGAGGAGATATTACTGCCTTCATACGGACAGGTGGGATAATAAGAGGAGATGTTACTGACTGCTAGGGAGAGATGAGATAAAAAGAGGAGATATTACTGCCTGCATGAGGACAGGTGGGATAATAAGAGGAGATATTACTGCCTTCATACGGACAGGTGGGAAAATAAGAGGACATAATACTGACTGCTAAGGAGAGATGAGATAACAAGGAATAAAAACATTTGACTGCCTTGGATATAGGGGAATAGGGATAATAAGAACAGATAAAGCTGACAGCCAGGGAGAAATGGGGGTAATAAAGTAGGGTTATGTAATAAAAAGCTTACAGGGAGAACGCACGTGCCTGGAATCATAACCGAAACGGTTTGACAATAAAATTAACGGTTGGACAAAAATAGTATCTTGCTTCCATTTTGACATTACAAGACAGAGAGTGACCCTGCTGAACTAATCTACATTATCAAGGAGAAATTGATTTAATTACACTTTACACAAAAGAGCTTCAGGTTTTATGATACAACTAATTAAGAAGCCATAACAGAAAAACGCTTTTATAATTGCATATCATGGCATCTTAGTCCGTCTTTTTTTAGATTGCTGGCTTGTGCTCTCAAAGAGCTGGGTTTATTGATCAAAAGTCAAGCGAGTAAATGAAGTTTTTGGGTGTTGAGCAAACGGGCAGCTCCTTATTAGTTAGTAGACATTTCCTAATATGGGATGAATTTCAAAGCAACAATTTTCCTCCAATAAACGTTTATGGTTTTAAGCTTTTTATAACGATTTATAAAACGGATTTTGAACGATGCATGGTCAATATACTGAAGAACGCACTTTGGACATTGTGGGACAGAGTTCATCTGCACCCTGTTCTAAACTATTGACTGACATAACTTGGGAGAATCAAGCTTGCAACAAAAGAGGACGCTTCCTGCAATTTCTGTTGTTCATGTCAGCTCTAAGTTTACTCTGAAAGGAGAGAAGTGATGACATTCGCCAACCAATCCCAAGAGAAATTTTGGGATATTTTTGTGGAAAGGAAAAGTATCTGTGGGACACTTTAATGGCTATCTAGTGAAGAGCTACGAAAATTTAACCTTTATATGTGCTGCAAAAATACTTAAACTCGCCAAGGTACAATTTGGGTGCAGTCGAGAAAATAAACTAAACATTACATGCGTCGTGTTCGTTTATTGATCAGCTGACAGTATTTACAAGTTCTTTAAAATGGCGGGTGAACATCTGAAGTAGACGTGACTTCTTCAAAGCGCCACAGAATACTTTTGTCTCATAGACTTGTTTTCCAATTTTCAGTGTACCCAGAGTCCAAAGACCCCTATTTCAATCCTGACAGACTAACGGGCAACGTTCAGTTGAAGAATTCAAAATAGTCGATTGCACGCATTGCAACTAATCTAACAGGTGGGTTTCAATTAAGGAAATAAGTTTGCTAGTAGTGAGGGTTCTCTGGGTATTAAGAATTCTTCGAATTACCCTAACAGATCCCCAACAATGAAGGCTGTGCAGCGTCTGATTATCCCGAAGCTAGGCAGCAGCAACGATGGGCGTACATAGATTGCTGTGTTTTAGCTTACAAAAAAGCATTACGAACGGATTCTTAGTTTATACTTACTGTTGCTTAGCTTTTGCGAACTTTTTCCACCTGTCAGTGAAATCTTTTAGGACAATAAAGGCATTTATTTTGACTGGTTGTTTCCTGGTTGCCATAGGTACTACGAGGCAGATCACCAAAAAAGATGCAAGAAAGCCAAAACAAAAAAGTTTACATTCCATTCAGGACAAACGAACTCGTGATAAATTAATTAAACCACGTTTTCTCCACTCAGAGTCAGCTGAAAAGCTGCCTTTATAATGCTTGTTTATTGACTGCTTTTACAACGACTAGCTCTTGGCCAAGAATGGCCTACTAAATTTCCAAACTCCATTAATATTGCCTAGCTAGGTGAAACCCTATCAGTGGCTATTAAGTAAAAGATTACTGTATTAATCAGAAACCTTGTTATGGTTATTTCTGCTGCTCCTTATAACATTCCAAATCCGTTGCCGCTATGGTGTTTTAGTAGTTTTGATACTCTCTTCATCTAGTAAAAGATGTTTGAGCCTAGCATACGCATAACTTTCAAAGCCATCATCACTTGGTAGATGAATTGCCAGACTGTACCTTATTTGCCAGAAAATATTCATCAGGAATTAAGGTAAAAACTTATTGGTCCGTAAAATGTTCGCACAGAAATAATAGCTGATCCTCTGGATACCATCTATGGGCTTCTGTATCTTAATTCGTTTAGTTTCACATCTGTAGAGGGAAGTTTAGTTCTGAATTTACTGCTTTCATATTCCTACCAAAGCTTTTATATATGAAATCCCAAAACTTTTTCCTAGAAGTCATCAATGCCCTTTTTATAAGAAATTAAGACTGTTAAAAGCCTCAACTTCTAGTGCTATTTCCAATCCCAGTACTCATCGTTTCTTAAGTACTTTTTCTCCCTAGTGTCATTATTTATAGCGCATTTGCGCCTATTTCTAGTTTCTTTTAGTTTTAGGCCCATATCATTCTCCCTTACACCTTGCATTACTTGAAATCTTATCATTACTGGAAATTAATCTACATAAAATCAGACAACAATACTGTCACTTGATGATAGTGTTTTATGATAATTTTGGCAAGCATAAATCGAATTCTGTCTCTAAAGCTACCTAGACTTGATGCTTTCTAGAACAACTAGTGTCTCTTCACAACTGGTAATCATCTTACCGCTTACTCGTCGTGATTTCTTTTCCCCCATTTCTCACCCCAATGCCTTTACACCAAATTCGCCTTATCTCAGACCTTTCAAAGTCTTCGGAATAGGTGGGGCCTTTGCACCTTTGAGGCTCAAATTACAAATGTGAAGAAAAAGACTGTTTTTTACACACCAAGAAATTAGCATGGATGTAACTACACTGGTTTCTTGCCTAAATGACTCATCAAATGAGCTTATCAAAATGTTCCTCTGGCAAATTCTAATCTCTTTAAAATTACGTGTCAGTATTCTAACAACTCTGTCGCTGGTGGCTTTCATTTCATTTTACGCTTGGAGTATTAGCCGCCTTCATCTTATGGGGCTGTGATTTTGCCCCCGTTTTTCAATATACTCGTCTATCTACGTTAAGATGCTTGCTTTAATCAATGATGGATTCAAAAGGAACTTGTGCCATTCAGAGAAATCAATGTGTTCCAGATGATTAATGTCCTCTTCTTATAGCAGAGTTAAAAAATAGTTAGATTTCAATCATTTGAATAATTGAAATTTCCAGGACTCAACTCTTTCTGGAAAAGGCTGAATGAGCAAATGATGATAGATTTTGACACTATCAAGACGCGCAACCCACCGATTGCTGTCAAAACATAAATAACACGGACAGAAGGCCTCGTCTGAATAACTTGAAAGCCATTTGATCGCTCACGCTGTAGTTTTTGATGAATTATGTCCATTCATGTCACGAGTTCGTCATGAAATCTCGCTAACCGTTATATTTAAGGCATACAACTCTATATTTCGTACTAAGGCTGGTTGAAGAGTGAATATATCTAATGTGTTATATGACATACATGGTGTGGAAGGGTACGAACACGGAAGCTGAATTTCTGTATTGGTGTCATCTTTCAGGGCAGTCAGCCTTTGAAACTACAGTCATATACCTAGACAAAGCGACTAAATCATTAGCAGACCTCTGCTGCCTACCAGCAGGGGTTTACAAAAAGGCGTACCCTTAGCAACATAAAATTGAAATGGTTTTGAAGTGGGCGTCTTAACCACACACATAAATACTAGAACCTAGATCTTGTGTTTCGATAACAGAATTACCGCCCTTGATAGCAACAAACACATCATACCTCTTCCGGTCTGAAGGACTTCATTCTGTTGAATTCCGACCAGCTGAGAGAATTTGAAAACAAACTTGTGCTTATCTTCAAGCAGCACCACCACATCCTCTTTACCGACATCAATAAAGCTTGCCTCAACTTTGATATTTCCTGACTCGTCTAGGTCTGTCCAGCTCTTGCCATCGTTTGAGTACTGCCACAAAAAGGGTAACTTATGGTGTACTTTGGAGCAGCATGGGTTGAGGCAAGCACCAAGAATGTAGTTGGCACATATGTACACCTCGTCATTACTCTGAGGCCTATTTGCAGGCTCGGAAGTCTTTCGGATAGCCAACTTCGAGCTTTCACAAGACCTTGCTTCCTCGGCTATGTCAAATGACCTAGCACGTGGTTTTTTAACTTCTGACTTTAAATTTGTTATATTGAAGAAGGCCCTTGGGTCTGGTTTCTTGGTCATTTTGTGGTTACTGTCAGTTAGAATTTCTTCATCGATTGTCTGTTGACATTGTCCTAGCTTTTTTCGCAAGAACGCCAGTGCTTTCTGTTCGTCAGTGCGGTATCGCGAAAGAAGTTTGCAGGAGTGGCTACTGGAAAAATCATGCTTACGTATGCACTTTTGCCCAAACTTACACAGGCCTTCCTCTGCAAAAAACCGACAGATGTGTAAAAATGGACAATGCTCCTCTCTGCTGCACCCAATAGCAACATTGTAGTATTTACAGATTTCGAGCTGCTTTGGCAGACTGGATTCATCCACCGAATCATCAAGGGCAAATTGTACGTTCCTGCACAGGAAATCCTTCAGGTGTGAATGCGTTAGACCATCCAGAAAGTGTCTTTTTAAAACCTCTTGTGTGTGTGCATCGTTGAACTGGTGCGGCTTTTTGCACTTCGAGCCAAACGTACATTTCCCCTTAACAAAATGCCTACAAACATGCAGCTTTTCACAAGCTTTGTCTTCACAACCTTGTTTGCTGTCGAAGACCTTACAAAACTCGATGTCAACAACTGCTTTCACGGTGTCGGGCCGCCAGCTCGCTCTCCAGATACCGTGAAAAGATCCTGGTGTTTATTCATGAATGACTTAACCCCTTTACTGTTTTCTTCATCAATAATTGCTTTTCTTTCACGCGGAGAGATTAGTTTGAGAGCTTCACTCATGGTTATGCTGTCCTCGTTTGCGGCCATGTACGAATAAAGGCGTCTTGCGACTTCCATACTTGTTGTTGCCTTACTTTCAAGACGACCTTCAGATATCCCAATGTCTGACCATTCGTCATTCAGTGAGCTGAAAAGCATTCAATTTTCCGCTTTCTGATTGTCAAACAATGCATGCTATCCTACGCTGTAGAACGCTTTCCGCTTAACTGAAACCAGGACGATTGTGGCCTATTTACCAATCCATAATAAAGGAACTGTCTGTCAATCAGAGACAATGGCTTCCTTCATGGAAGACATTTGTTAAGTCCAAATCGAGGCTGGCACTACCGGACGTTCTCCAAAGGCGCTAAATCCCAGTTTACCATTGTAAGTCTGTTACCAATCAAGTGCAAACAATTATGTAGTAATTTGATACTCAAAGTACCATCATTGATAAATGAATTTTTTGCCATTTATAAGCCAATCGTTACAAAAATGGAAGTAGAGAAACTGTCAAAACTAGTATCTGACGAGCACAATTACAATTTCATCGAGTCTGACATTGGATAAATATTTGCAATCATTTACGCCCATCAATTCACGTGATTTGGAGTTTAATCAAGCAACGCATAAACACAATAATTACCAGGTACCTGGAAAAATAATTGCCGTTTGCATTCAAAAAATTTGCCTCTAAACAGAATCTTGTAAGTATCACCCGGTTAACTATGAAAGATTGGCGTGGAACAGTTTGAAAAATGTGTGAAGCAAAGTACTCGAAGGAAATTGAATAAAATTGTTGAAAAGGGTGAACTTTTTCTGCATGACTTTCAACTGTAAATGTCGTAGACGACAAGCAATTAATCATTTTTTACTTTTAAGTATATTTTCTCTACCCAAAGCCATTTTTCTACACAATTATAGATGTAAAATGATACTCAACTCTCCACATCTGCATTATAACAGTGGTGATTTTTCGACAAATTTTTAGGGAAATTACTGGATGTTGTTGAGCATGTCAATAATGGAAAGCATTCACCATTAAAAGTACCCCCAAAGTATCCAAGCTTTAGAAGAGACCCTTGGCCCCTTGCTCCTCTAAACCGCATTTAAATGTGTCCATTGAAAATGGCTACCAGAAATTTAAGTAGTTCTCGGAAGTAAATTACCATGGCAATGTACGGATCCTGAGATAATTAGAAATATCGATGTAGAAACAAGGGTATTACGATTGGGCAAATTGCTGCCACATCTTGATAATAATCACCACTTCCCAACTTAGTCACTTTTTGTCATAAAATTTCCTGGTACTATTTATCCAAGTGTTTTAGTGTCCTTTTCAAGCCCCATTGTAAGCATGTATAAACTTCTGACATTCACCATATGGAAAAGAACAACAATGCAATTAAGTTGTTTCGCGGAAACAAACTGCCATGGTTTGATGACGTGGCCTAACAAGGAAGCTGATAGTTTCGAATCGAACGATCTAATCAGTAGAAATTAACAGTTCGATTACGTGGTTGTTGGGTTACCTTATTCAAAAAACACGTGCTTGTCGTGCTAACCACAAATTGAAATTCCGCTTCATTTCTATAAACAACAGGCATTCATTGGCGTGTAATGCAATATAAAATGTCCTAGTGCATCACATCTGAAATGCTACACAGTGGAAAAGTAACAATTGCAGAATGCAGAAAAATAGGAGCAATTTTTTTTCTGGATTTGAGGGAAAAAGAAATTTACTACATGATCGTGTCGAGTAAAAACATTTAGTGAAAACAACTCCAACACTAGGGTCAACCGAGGGGCGAATATCTCCCAGAAAGGTGTACGAGATTTAGAGACCTTTCGATATCTCCTGTCGAGGCAGGAAATTTTGAGAATTTTCAATAGATTTCGGGATTTTTTAAATCTGAAATTTCATTGACAACAACTCCAACACTAGGACCGATTCAAACAACATAGCATCCTTTGTCGTCTGCTTTCAAGAGATGCAAGCTACGTAAAGCAACCCTTTACTTTAAATGGGCCATCTGATCTGAAAGCTGGGCTCTGAAGTTATCACTACATGAATGAGTGCCTCATTGATACAGGGCTGTATCAAAAAGTAAAAATTTGGAGAATTTGAAGATAGTAATCCTTCAGAGGGTCATGCTCTCAAAGTACCTTTGGTGCTTAGAGAGAAGACATAGCGACATACGGACGTACGAGCATACGGACAGTCAGACAAGCAAACTGAAAAACAAACAGACAGACATACAGACATGCCGACAAATATCTTCTTCTTAGATAATTGTTGATGTGTGGAATAATGCAAATATTAAATTTTTGTTTTCACCTTTATTACATTTTGAGCATTCGTATACAATAAAACTCTAAACATTAGACCTATAGTAAAAGCCTTTGAAATAGTAACTACTTTATAGTAAGCCGCTGGTTTATATTTTTGAGAAATTGTGCCCTCATATTAGAAACTGTTCAGCCTGATTTTAAGAACATTTCTTATAGGAGTGTCCCAAATGTGTAAGATACCTCATCATGGCTGAACAATTTGCCATGACGTCATTTTCAAGTACATAAACTCGTGTAGAAGCATACAAATTTGGTGAATCTCGATAATCTTTAATTGCACTTTATGATGTGAAGCAATGCATTTATAGTATACTCAATTTTATGGTCCTAATTTTGGAAATGATATCAAACCTGTTTCCATATTCCATATAACAACCATATTACAAGAAAAGTTTCAGGCTCTTTCCTTAATAAATGCCCTTTTAATAAGAAACTAAACATAATATTGAGAAAACTGACTATTGAGAAAACTGATTTCTATCTTGCAGGCCCTTACTGTATATTTTGAATAATTTTCATTCTAGAGACCTTAATCAGAGTGAACTGATGATAAGAATCCTGTTGCTTTATGTTAGGAATCTTTTCCAGTCAGCCAAATTGAAACTTCACAACCTGGCAAGGATCAATCAGCTGTTTTAATATTTGCGAGCAATGTTTACAAGGCTTTGTGAGAGACCACTAGAAGGACCTTTTTCATTTAAAATACAGTTAAATCATGGAAATATTGACATTGGTTACTATCTATATAGGTAACTGGTCTGTTTTGACAACTGCTGTATAAAAGACTGTAACTGTTTATGCTGTTTTAATCAAGTATTGAAAGCCATTTGAAAATAAATCATTTGTCGCACTTTCTCTGCAATAATTTGATGGGACCGTCAGGATTTTCACAAGTCTTCTCCACCTTCCTTCTTCTCTCTATGTACCTTATTTCAATTTATGTTTCTTGGTTATAGTAGAATGAGTTAAAGCAAGATAAAATAAGGAGAAGCTCTCTTAGTAATATAATGTCTTATATAAATGTCTAATGCTTTATGTCTTATTATGTAATATAATATAAGTAAAATAAAATATGCAGTTTTTAACCACTCTGCACTCTTGAACGAAGAGATCCTAAGAAATTTGTGACCCTACTGAGTTAATGACTTATATTTTACTTGGCTTGCAAATATAAATTGCATTCGAAATAAAACATAGAACGGGAATGGCGGGTTTTGAGTCACTCAACATTAAAAACGTTCCCTAGCTTTGATTAAAGGAAATGCAGCAAAACAAAAAGCAATGCTCTTCGGACATTGCGATGCGAATATATAACGGAGAGTCGTTTATTGTAGGAAATTATGTTTAGCTGAAGGTCCTTCATCCGTTCGTTGGTCGAAAGCTTTCTATAAAATGAAATGACAATTAAGCAGTGGTATTTGAAGATTTGTTTTTACCCACTTTTCTAAGGGTCATGAGATGTGCGTTTCTAAGCCTTGAGATCACTTTAAACAGTCACGAGCACAACATACTGTTTTAATCACAAAGCAATTTTTTTGGCAAAACTGCCGAAGTGTCACGTTTATCAGAGGCCGACTGGCTCTTAATCTTCAACCGGCCAAGAAAAACTTGAGAGGGCCTTTGTGGGTGTGGCCTGAAAAATTGGTGGGGGGGGGGGGGAAGCATTTTAAGTGAACATTTTGTTATCATCGATCAACTTTGTACCGACAGTACATGTGTATACTAGAAATCTGCTTTGTACAAATGAGCCGTGATCACCAAAGTGAAACAGCAAAAGTTAGCCACACATTTTGCGAAAAGGCTACATTGTAGCAGAAGTAGGTCTCTTGGGCACATGAGGAGGGGCAATGGCCGCAGTGGGCCAGTCTGTCACTGACGGTGATGAAAAATAGCTTGCAGCTTGAATAGGTACTAAAACAAACAAAACAAAGAAACTCTAATTTGGTTTCTTGGAAAGCGGATGACTTCCTACAGACAATGCTAGCATAACAGCGAAGTTACGTAACAGTTTGTGAAGGGGCATTCCCTACTCGTCCCTTTCATGGTGAGATTTGTGTTTTTTCTTTGGGTGTGGACGATCGTCCGTCGACGAGGATTCCTCGATCAGAGACTCTCTCTCCTTTGAAGTGGACTTCTCTTTGTGCTTTTTCTTCTTGGCAGCGGACTTTGCCCTCGCGTGGCCTTTGTGGTTTTTCTCTCCGTACCCAAAATACATGTCTATTTTGCCTTTTTCGTAGCGGAGCTCTTTCCTGGTGAGCAAAATTATATTTCTGGAAAAGGTATTTTGATGGCGCAAATGACTAGAAAAGGCCAATTGCAGGTTTCTGTGCTTTTTTACTATATACGAAACTGGCCTACTATCGCATCTTGTTCCTTAGAACGCAACGAAATCAACTTCCCCACCGAGGGGCAAATCACTCCAAAAAAATCACGTACACCTTTTGTGAAAATCCTATTGTTTTATCGAAAAATCCCTGGAAATCCTATTGTTTTCGTGGAAATCCCGTACGCCATTTGCAAGAGTGAATTGCCCCTCGTTCCCGCCCCTTCTCAAAAATCAAGAAACGGCTTCTCTTATAGATCTTGTTAGCAGTCAACATCATGACATCATGATAAGAATCATGACAGATTATTTGCTTGTAACAACCTATCCGGATAGCTACCCAGATCCGTTTCCAGAGGCGGAATGTTTCCGCACAGGCTCTTTTAAGCAGGCAATCTGCTACGCGACTCTTTGTGACTACAAAGACGTGCAGCATTTAAATAAATTGGAAATCTAGTCCTGAAAATGCAGCAGCATGAATATTTTAGATTAAACTTCTTTATGAGCTACCTCCAATGGCAAAATGGCTCTGAATTCTCAAGGGTGTGGTCTAAAGGGTGTGGTCTCAAGGGCCTTATTATCAACGATCGACTTTTTACCAACACAACAAGGGTGGTATTAATTAACGGTTACAAGCACTAAAATGGAATGTCGAAGTGAAAGGCTAGTGTTCTACGAATGTGGCCGCTTTTCCTACAGGTGATGCGGAGGACAAGCAGGGTCATGTGACTCCATAGCCTGGCGTGTTTGTCACATCCCAGCATTCGAACTCTAATTGACATAAATAGCAAGTATGTGATTGGCTTAACATAAGACAGCTATTTGATTGGCTGTTCGTTTAACAATGAGCTCGGCTTGACTATAAATGACCATTGCCAGTGTAGCAAAATTGGCATGGAATGCTTGCCACTTTGTGCAATTTTGATTAAACGAATACTAAAATGGGAAACGAAAACTTGTCGTTCAACCACCAAGCATGCAATTTTTGCTTTGTAATCTGAAACGGTACACCACCCAAACCCAATTAGGGCCATGGTGTTGCAACGGTTTAAGAGAACGACTTACTTTAACTTCCTTATTTTGGAGCAGAGGGAGCCACATATCATCAGAGGTATAATGACGAACAGGAATCCAACGGCAACGAGGAACAGGCAAATGCCAGCCTTGGTCTTGAGGTACGGGACTTTTTGCAGAATCATATCGATGTAGTACTGCAAGTTGAAGGTATCTGAAAGAAAAGGGAGAAATCCGCGGGGAAGTAAGTGCAGTGTTGTAATTTTAAGGAAAGCAATGGGAAGAAGCTTGTTGTCAAAACAAAGCTAATGTATTAGTAACAATACACAAGGTAGCCAGAACCTTTTGATCCCAATAAACATCACTGAGTTACGGTCTTACGAAGAACATTTCAAAACAAATAACAGTAGAGGCACTGCAACTACAGTATCCATTCACGACTTTTAAGTACAAAAGGATATTATTAATTCACTTAATCAATCACCTTCTTTTTATTTTCCCGACATGTTTCTGACTGAGTCAATATTTCAACTAAAATCACTTGTGAGAAAATCATACTTAATCTAATGTTTTACTGGCTCTTTCTGTCTCCATTCATCTAAATCCAACACAAACACAAAAATTCGACCAGCATTTAACAATCACTTTATCCAAGTCATCCTCTTAATCATTTGAACTTTGCCTGATGTCGAAAAATAATATGTGCGAAGTGAAGTGGAAATTATGCGAGGGAGGGAAAGGGCATCGGAGCTTTTTTATGAAGCCCAGCCTTTCTGGGCAAGCAATTGAAGAAATTCACTGTGAATGCGATGTACTACAGTAGCCTGAGAATATAAATAAACAAAGTCGTGTTATCACAAATATTTCGGTACTTCGTCCTGGGTTTACGCTAGAAGCAGTTGCTGCTTTATTAAGCAAGCCTCGACCCGATACCTACCATCCAGCTCAACTTTGATCGTCTTGCTGTTGACGCAGCCATTTTGGTTTATCGTTACCTTGTAGTCACCGGCGATTGCTTTCTTAAAGTTCTTTATTTTCAGAATTGGGCCTATCTGATTCTTGCCGGGGCCTCCTTTCACGAATTCAAAATGGGGCGACTGAGCAGAGTTTGGTATCTCCTTCCCATTGACGTACCACCTCACAGCTGGATGGCCCTTGTAACGCACCTCCAACATTGTTGTCCCAGTTACTGGAACTTTAATTTTCTGAGTGCCCACTGGTTGTACAATTTCCAGGGTCGTATCTACATTAGAAAAGTACCTAAAATTATATTCAGTTCACTAAAGTAATTCTATAATCAACCCTTCTATCAACTCTTTTTTCTTTTTGCTCTTCCCCGTACTCTTCTCTCCTCTTCTTCTTTTTATAATTTCTGTAACTTTTATATTCTTCTTCTGGCCTTTTTTATCTGTGTTTGATCTTGAACTTCTTAATTTCGACTTCTCCCCCTCTTCGTTCTCTTTCTTAGCTATTTACCTTAAATCTTTATTGCTTTGCTCCCTTTTGTCCTCTTTCTCTGTTTTACAGTACTACTGAGCAACAGCTCCTTATTCCTTTTATTCTATTAATATCGAGCTTATGATTAAACGAAAAGAAGAAAGTCAGATTTAACAGGAGAAAGGATAAACAAAGATTGCTTGAAATGAAGAATACGAAGTTTTCATAAACAATCAAAAGCGTCTTTCGTTTCGTGGCTCTTAATTTTACAGATATAGAGTTCAGTGCGTTTATAATGGTCTTCTTGAAGCAATCGCCCAGTATCGTTTACGGCCTGCTTATCTAGCACAGATACAAACATCATGTATGGCCACCACATTTTGCGTCGTTGAGTAATGCATTGATTTCTGTATATCCATCTTCTTTCTGGATAACATTAGGACAACATACCATTTTAATCAACTTTAAATTCAAACAATGTACCAGTCAAGATTCGATACCTACACATACATTGGTACCTATATTAAAAATTACACAAGTCTTGAAAGTTCAATAGACTGTTAGTTTTAAAATAGCTCGTGGGTAGTTGAAGGATATTTTCGCATTTTAAAGATAGTCTTTCGTCTAGTGATATTACTTTGTGTAGAAACGTAGCAAAACTACCAAAAGCTGACAAAATAAATAGCCAGTTACGGATTACAAACCATTAGAAAGTTTTGAGAGAGGTTCATTAGACAGTCAATCGTCTACCTATTCGCCACTCTAGCTATCTACCTCTTTTGCCTTTTCTGCCTAGGCAAAAGAGTTTTCAACGAAACTGAAAAACTGCGTTATAGAGGATAATAAATGAAGGGTTATTACATTTTAAAGATATAAGATTAAGAAGTTATGGCTTTCACTAAGTTACCTGTGCCAGGAACACAGTATCCATGTACTTGAATGAATGCTATGGTAGTGAGCAGAATCGGAATGACCTGCCAACCTTCCATCGCCATTGCTGCAAGGCCCTTATCTGAAAAGGCACTTATCTTCTTCAGCGCTCTCTTCTCCTTCGAGGAAATAGCACGTATACTGCTAGATTACGTCACGTGCCATATCATTTTAACGTTTGATAAGTTGAAGGGAATTTTAATTCAAAAAGGTAATAATTCAGGAGTTCAAGACTTGTATTTGACGTCAGAACAAAGGATCAATACTATCATAGCATAGATGACCACATGACGTCATCAAACAATGAAAATTATTATCCAGCTTTCCCGAATGTCTGATTATAACTGAGGGGCTTTAGAGCTTCTTATAGCTGAAAAGCTCTTTCAAAAACCAAAGGTTGAGCAAAAGCAGTTTTATTTTCTAGTCCGGGATTGACATACGTAATGTATGAAGAATTATAGACAGATTGTAAGTATAAAACAACGTTAAAATGTCCTGATAGGCCCGATTAATGAAGGAGAAGTACATATGCACCATTCATTATAACATGTACTGGCACGAAACAGCCAAGTTGATCAATTTGTAGAGGTTTTAATTCAAAGGTGAATTTGTAGAGGTTTTAATTCAAAGGTGAACATAAGACACTACTATACTCGGAGGTGGCGGTAAATATATACTTATATGCCGATTCTTCCAACTCTGAGTTCTGATGAAGAAGTGGATAGATCAAACAACTTCCATTCTAAGCAGCATCGAGTCTGAATCGAAGTGGATGGAAAGCCATTGTGAGTGAGGAGACAGTGTTTTTTAAGCTAACCGGGAGAGCTCTGAAGTTCAAGAAGTAAATCTGGTGCACCACAAGGACAGTAGAACTGCTACATTCCGGTGATGTGCAAGGAACATATTTGGCTATTATTACATTTTGCTCTCAACTTGTCAAATCACGTCCGAAATTATCATATTCTCATTATAAATGAGTAATGTACCAGTAGATACATAGTCTTTAAAATGTGACCTGTCAAATGGGATGCTGTCTGCTTGCAAGAAGATATTATGAACCACAATTCAAAATTGAAAATTTCTAAAAATGCACGAGGTGAAAAGAAGCTGACATCGTGACGTCATCGAGAGAAGCTACGAGTAAAGGTGATATGACAATTTCAAATCATAGCAAAACTAAGGGGAACTCATTGATATAGCTAGAAAAACTGGTACAGCGATGCTACAAGAAGTTGATTGACGCGATGAAAATATCATCAATTTTTAAATAAATAGGAGTGTAAATTTCACTACACTTGGAAATATCCATGGTGAGTTGAAATTAAGATGCAACGTAAGAAAGCTGATAATTTCCCGGACTGAATTATTAAAAGTAAAATAAAGTACATGGTACAGAAGAAAAAGCAACGGTTTTCCAATAGCCGTAAAATGAGGAAACTTTCTATGAAAATAAACACTAGCAATAAGCGCTAATATACTAGGGTTAATTTTTTAGTGACGATACACATATAATATCTATGTAACATTCATTACAGATATACACTGTATTACTAATTGTAAATAACATCTATAATATAACAATACTAAAATAAATACCTAAATACCGTGCACCCAAGCTAAAATAATGCAATACCGTATTGTACAATAAAACCAAATAAATATTTGAAGCAATAACACTCGGAAAAACCTTCGTGTTTTGCGATTGATGGGGTTCTTGCTTTGCTCTGTGATACCACTTTTGCATTTTGAACCACCTCACTACGTCGAAAATGCACGATGACGCAATTTTGTTCACAGACAAACGAACAAATGCAAAGCAGGGAAAGAGAATTTCAAAATATGTGCCCCCTAAGCGCAATATACGTAAAATTTGATTTAAATTGTGCCGATTTTCTGTGCAATAGCTTCTAAAAATGCCTGTCTAACTTTTACCTTTTTGATTTACATTCTTACGGTTTTCAATGAGATTTAAAAGAATGTCATGTTTTAATGTCAAAAATTTAATTCAAAAAAACGAATGAAGTGAAATGTATCATTAGATACCTGGTAAAAGAGGAATTCACTTGATTTTCAAATAATTATATGAAATAGGGGAAACTCAGTTCTTCTTCAGGAAATGAATATTGTTTATCAAAGAACCTAGAATGAAATTGAGCTGTATTCGAATAAAATCGCGCAGGGCTTCTTTGGTTCCGAAAGGATAAATAAACATCCAGGCTTCCTAATAGGTTAATATTCACATTAAACTTGCATATACACTAAATTTTGCATTCCCAATAGCAGAAAAACGCATATCCTGACAAAGGCTGTATAAAACTTCCCGAAATAGGTGTTACTTGGCAGCGATTACAAGCGAAACGAGGCTATCAATACCGCTTAAAACAAAACATAGATTAGAATGATGATAGATTACATAAATTGCTTCATGCAAGCAAAGCAACTGAATCAATAATTATTGACTATATACAACTCTGAACAGTGCACAAGAGCATCTGCTTCTAATAACCCATTCACAAAAGACGTCCAAGGCATAAAGAAGAGAGCAATAAAAAAAGCAAAATTTGAACCCTAAAAGATAAATGAAAACTAGATCAAGTAGGTAAACTAGAAAGAGTATTGACGTCACTCTATCCACCGAGCGTCCATTGTGAATGGCCATTAAAAGGAGTTTAAAAATACTGTCTAATTCAAATCACATTACAGCTTCTAATGATAATTCTAATATTTGATAGGACTGAAACGGGCCGAAGGCTTAAGGTAATGTCTTTGCTTAAATGAATCTAGGCCCATCGAATCAACGCATCACGCTGCCATCTTCGCCACTACTATGTGACGTAGGTGGCAAAACGGCCGCGGGTGGTAGCAACACCGGGACATAATGTGTTCCAGAGGCATGAAGAGCGTAGGCCGGTATCAACACCGGGCAATTGTAGCCATTACTTACAGGAATAGATATATTTTTGAACAATGAATCTGCTCCAGGAATACATGGGACCGGCTTGGTATTGGTTTCCGGTTCCAGTTTGGTCCCACCGGGTCGCTGCTCCTCGGATAATTTCTCCTGGGAAATAACAGACGGTGAAGCCTCTGGACTTGGAGATCTTTCCGTTTTGACTGACAGTTCGTATTCAGTTATTACCTTAACTGGCTCTGTTACCTAAAATCATTAGTAATATTTAGCATAGACAAGTAAAAAATGTCGTCAATAGATGAACCGTAAAATAAATTCAAATGAACACTCAAAATCAGCTAAGAAAAGAACGTGGCAACATCAAATGAGTGCATTTGTTTCATAACTAAAGCCGGTCTCTATGGTTTGCAAAATCAATACAAAATATTCAGTTGTTTTGTTCTCTGTGAATTGACGTAGATAACCTATAACAAAATTTAAGTCTTGGTACACATTTGCTTGCTGTAAGTGCAAAAACGCATACACGGCCAAATATACCATCTTCGCAAATATTCAAAGAATATATTTGCAAAAAAAAATCTTTGACGATATTTATATTGCGATAACCTTCAATTTTTCTATAATAACAATAGTCAGAATCCTGTTTGGTTGGAAGCTTTGTACTTATAAGGTTTCAAAATTAATCGTAATTCATCAACTCAACAACAAAAATGTCGTCAGCACGTTTCTTCGCATTTCCTCGCTACATTCTGGGCCATAGGACCTATATTTTATTTTGACCTTTACCAGAACCAAGCTGCTTTAATGGCCATTTTGAATAAACCTCTGCAATATTTATGTAAAGGGAGAGCTTTATTGCGCATGTACGATACGAATTGAACGGCGACCCCTTGTTTAAAGTTATTTCATCAATTACTGTGAAAAACTATAGCTAACAATGATAGCTTAGTCAAACTACCAGCCTATCTAAATTGACACCTTTCAACTGATTTGGATCTATTCCATTTAATGAAAAACATACTGGCATTTTCGTGTCAGCCAAGAATCCACTTTCCACTCCATTTGTTTCCCGGGTAATGCTAATGACGTCATCTTCATTCTCCGAGAAACTGAACTCTTTCTGAAACGTCGTGGCCTCGTTTTGCTTTGACTGCTCCTTCAACAACCTCTCTGTTTGACTGGGTGTTAGAAGGCTCATCTTCTTCAGCTCGTTCAAAATGTGGACGATACCGTCCTTGAATCCATTACAGTAAACTTCATTTAGGGCTGAACTGTGCTTCGTCGATAAACTCTCATCTATACAGGCGATCGAAACAAATTAAGTTCAAAGTTCTTGGATTTCACAGGTACAAAACATGAGTAGAAATATTCATAGAAGGCACTTTCAACTCAGCAGAAACGTCTTCTTGGTGGTTTTGTTTACTTTACTCTGTTGGATCATCAATGTTCATCGTAGCCAAAAATTCCTCCCTAAACTACATTATTTCATGATGAGAAGGATCCCCCGAAAGCAGAATCCTTAGCAAAATATGATATTGTCTAGACCGTTATGTGATATTGTCTAGACTTTGAACATTTATATGAAAACAAAGTCTCAAACGTCGGTGCTTGGAACAAATTTGTGGTCAGGAAAAAGAAGACCGGCCAGGTCCGGAACAAAATGGATATCGTCTACGACGGTGAAAAAAATACACCCTGAATCGGAAACATAATCAGGTGGCTATAAAATGAGGCGACTTTTAGATAGCTGGTGTTCACGACCACCAAGGAAATAGAAACGTCTGCGTCTGTGGTGGTTTTTAAGGCCTTTCGTTAATAGAATGAAATGGAAATGGGTTTACAAGTAGAAAGAAAGGAGGCCAAATATTCTGTAATTTGTGAACAAGTGCTTTGCGGCACAAAACTTGACAATTGCAAGAAAAAGCGGAACTCGTTTTTGCATACTTTAAGTACTTAAAGTACTCATAATCTGAGAAGTGTCAGATGAAATAGTACTTCAAGTATGCAAAAACTAGTTCCGATTTTTCTTACAATTCTGTAATTCATTCCGGAAGTTTTTTATTATCAAATTATAAAGCCATTTCGCCATAAGAAAATATCATTTGTCAATGTTTAGATGATGTTTCATGCGAATAATACCACGAGACTCTATTCCTTTCCCAGTGCACGCTGGATACGACGCTCACACTACAAAGTATGTAGAGCAAGCATGACGCAAGAAGTGAAGCAAGACTGCCAAACTTTGTTGATATCTTTGCTTCATCGCATGTTTCATGCTTGCTCCACTTGCTTCGTGTTAAGTACTGGAGTCTGGGCCCTAACATAGCCTAAATGACTCATTAACCATGTTTACTATATTCCTTTAAATTCGTTGTGTCCCGTTTATTTGTACCACACGCTCCGTACCGTACACTTAACCGTTTTCACGCCTATCTTATCAACATATAATATAAATAATTCACCAATCTCTCTCTCTGTACTTCACGCTTCATGTGCGTTCACACACCACTTGGGTCTGCTCCACGTGTGTGAACTAGGCCTAACCGAACCCGTCCGAAATCTATTACTTCCACACAACATGGTCATGTCACATACCTTGCTTTTCTGCACACTTTGCCAGGCTTCGGTGGACATTCTTAAGGTGATGCACTGTCATCTCCAACAAGTCAGCTTTTTCAAGACGTCCTGATCCACTGGCATACTAAATTAATTGTAGAAATGTTGTCTTAGACTTAATCAATATGGCGATAGAGTGCTGAAAACACGGGGAAAGGCTTTCCAGATTTTTCGTACGATGAAGAGTTATTCAGTCTTCCAATAACAAATGCTCTCCCCTAACTCACAATGTAGCGAGATGATAAAAACAGCTTGGTTGTCTCAAAAGGGCTACACAATTCTTTTTATAAATTTTCAAAGCCTCAATAATTTTAAAAATTTTCGATTTTGAGCCTTTGATTATTTTTAGGTTATTCCTGCCCAACACAAGGTGTAACTTCACCTTAAGATCAAAGAAAAATACCAAATCTTTCTCGATGTTTTGCTTCATCATAAATCACTCACAAAGAGAGTGTTTTTAAAAGCATAGATGTTTATAGCGTCAAAGTGACAACGTTATAGTGTTCATCTTTGGGAAAATACTCAAGTTATTGAGGAATTTTAGTCTTAAAGGAGATTGAGCTTGGCACTATTCTTAAAAAAAGTACCTGAAAACAGTCTATTTTCATATAAACTGAAGGTCACTCAGTAATGAATATACTTGCCAACTTCTATCAAAACTTCTTAATTTGCCTTGGACTTAAGAAACTTGGCTTTTTAATCTGTTAACTAGTACAATTAGAAATTTGAATTTCTTATAAAATTTGCAGAAAATCTGGCTTTGGAGTAGCACTAAAATTAGCTATCTTCATATATAGCAAACAGCTTCTATAATTGTTGCCCTGATAGCAAGATTTTGAAAACATTGATAAGCAGAAAAATTGCACAACAATTTGGGCTTGTGACTGGAAGGATATAAAAAAATGATGAAGAGAAAATAGAATTGCTCCTGAGAAATTATTTTCAAAAATGCTCATTCCTAATTACTACTGCTGCATCACAAGGGTTTAAAATCCTTCAATCTGAAACCCTGGGGGAAACTTTAAGGAAGCTCATGTAAGATAGGATGGTAAAATAAGTTCAAAATTCAAATTCGCAACCAAAAGTAGACCTTTTGAAAAATTGCTGATATTTGATAAGGAAATACTACCCATTCTTGAGTTTGTGTGGCAATGTTTTTGGCATTTACATCTAAAATGTCAACTTATAAATTTTTGTTACCAAACACTCAATCTGTGCATTGCATGAATGAAACAACTATACTTTTGCCACAATCTTGTAGTAACTAAACAAGCAAATATGAGGTACCTTGAGCTTTGCAGCAGGAACAATGTCTTTTAGCATCCACAAAGTATTGTTTATTCTGTCTCTTCTACGCTTCTCAATGTGCCGATGTGATATTGTTTGCTTTCCTATTTTCTTGATAATGTCTTCATCCTGGTCAAATATGATGAAAAAAGTCTGAGGAAATGGTATCAAAATGGTAAGCCTGTTATTAAAATATGAAATTACATAAAATAGGTAGCAGATTACCTACTGGGGTGTAGTGGGTGCTAGGCATAAAGTTCAACAATCCTGAGGTTAATTTTGTTGTGGTTCGATTTTAAATAAAAGGCTGCATACCAGCTATGACCCGTTGTAAGTGGGTTATCAAGGGTGTAGATTGTAAAATTTCATTGGTTTGGAACATTCAAGAGCAGTTTTTCATTATGCTTTTAAACAGACTGTTCATTTGTAGGAGTATCAGGGGGGGAGGGGGGTATTCACAAGAAGGAGCAATGTAGTAATGGAAAAGAGAGAAGAAAAAGGAGGGAAAATGATAGGTGTATGTTGATTAGCAATTATCATACAATTAAGCTGTATATTTCTGCAATATTCTTATGCCTTATTAGAATATGCTCTTTCCCCTAGCAAAGGTAGGCTTTGGAAAACATCTGGCGGTTACCTAACATAAGCATTGGTTAATCTGTCACTGGGAAGTTACACAAACTCAGATAAATGGTATCATTTTTTCTTTTTAATGCAGATTAAGAACTATTCAGAGCAATCGAGTAGCATAAAAATAAAGAATATAGCACATGCATTTTTCATTGAAAAAATGACTGTTGGTTAAACAAGAATTTAAGTCAAGTGATGACAAAAACACAACCCAAAAAAAATTTAATTACATCTCCATAATTTGGTTCAATATTTGCAAATAAAAAGGCTTGCTTTTTTGAAGAATTCTCACAAGTGATGCAAATATATCTTTAGCCCAACAAATTGAGTGCTAACATCAGGTACCAAACACACATGCACGAGTGGCTCAGTGGTTGGTGTTTTGAGTCCCTGGCCTGGCCAAACTTGCACACAGAGCATTAATGTGTTACAGATTATCCCTTTTCAGCATTAAAGTATTAAGTTCCTTTCTTAATACAATGGCATAGATGAACCTCCAGCCTATCCTTATATGAATGAAATACAAACTGTTATTGTATAAGACAATATCAATAGCAGTTGAAACCTCAATTTGCATGGGGCATCCCATTTGCGGTGGGTGCTTATTGGGTCCTCCTTAAATATTACATCCTGTAGTGCTTACTTGCGTACCCCAAAATCTCTCTGGATCCATAAATGAATTGGTGTCAAACAGCCATCACTCAGAAAGCAAAACAAAAATCTAGCTTTAAAATATTGCTAGAGGATAGAAAATGACTTTGTACCCACAAATATTTGATTCCTTTACACAAAAGAGATAAAATGGTTCCTCACACTTTGCTCACCATAATTTTTTCTTTACAATTCGAAATGAGCTTCAAATTATTGGGAATTGAGATATAGAAATATTCAGAGGTGAAACTGTGGCACTGATTCACTATGATTCCTATTGAACATTCCATTCGCCCTGCAGTATGGCCAAGTGTTCATGTGTTGACAGTGGTGCCGCCCCAGAAGTTTTGGTGGGAGTGGCTGTAGTGAAGGCTACTCAAAAATAACATAACTTTTACTACAACCAGTAAAATCTCAGTGGCAAATTAAGTCTTCCTGTTGTGTATACAAATCGTCCAAAACGCTTTGATTGGTATGGATACGATAATATAGTAAAGTTAAGCTGCAAAGGAATAGCAATTTTGCTCCATGTATAATGTAGAATTGAGTTTGGTTTAAGCGTAGATACTGGAGAGAAGCCTAGACTGCAAGTAGGGGAGGGGGGGGGGGGGGTAAAGCCGCCCTCTTTCAACCCCATGGGCACCCTTTGCTTGCTCACAAATCGTCGGGGATTGTACACGGTAATGTTCACCAGTTATTAGAAGACAATCGTCCCGTTGAAAGTAATGCAAAGTATTTGTTGACATTTGCGAAGGTGAAGCGATTGACATGGCACGACCATAACGATAAAGTTTGGCTTGCCTTCGTTCTTTCAACATTTTGCAAAGGCAATGTAAGTCATTGATGTCTCATTATATTGTGAAAGTAATTACAGTTCATCACTGGAAAAGTCTCTTCACAAATCTTGCACTGAGAAAAACAACCCATGCATGTCATCAGAAATTAATTACTTTCCTTTGCTTCAAAACTATCTCGGGTGGCAAGAAGTACATGTCTGATAACAGTTTCTATCTACTTGCTGCTACTGTAAACTAAATCTGCTTGAAAATTGGCTACCTTAATCCCTCGCCATTGCGGCTTCTTCTTTTCCTTCGACGGTGAACTTCTTTCCAACACGGCCAAGGACAGGATGTCGAGGCCGGTGTTTGTGTCCTCCCGTTCTTCAAGCGGCATGTTTCGTTGATCATTAGCCATTGAATTGAAATGCCCTTCAAACCAGGCAAATGTTTACAATAAATATAATTTCAATACTTTGCGGGCAAGTACGCTCCGATCATTCCTTTGCCATCCCCTTCAGGATACTTTCTTCGAAATTTTGGCAGACACGTGAATCGTGTGATCGCCAAATGTGACCGACCACGAGATGAAATAAGTTGGATGGGCCCTCGCATTTGACGACGGGGGTTTCATTGAAAAAAAGGCAGCAAATAGCACGAATAACATAGCAAGCTATTGCCAAAAATGCTTTTAAAATTGAAGAGGAGACACAAAAAATGATGTGGAAGAAATAAGTTTTAGATTAAACATGTATTAAACCAAGCAAGTGCTTATAAACAGGTGTTCTGCACCCCCTAATTTTCGACACACAGCGTCTGATTCATTCACGTGTCCGCGTGACCATGAGGAAAACTGCTGGAAGCCTGAAAAGGACTCGTCATTCTTCTTGGAAAGCAATGTCTGTAGGGAATAAACTTAGATGGGATGATAAATAGGGAGGCCAGTCTGGACTATGTATGGGCCAAGGTTAATGCATATTTACTGGAACTTATAAAAGCAGTAAATAAAATATTTGCTAAACTAAAGGGGACAGGATAGGCCGTTAGCAAGAGTAGATAGTCTAAAGGTCCTTTATCAAAATGCCATCAGAAGTTAAATATCGTAAACAGGGCCTCTGACAAAGGGGGTCCGGGGGGGGCCATGGCCCCCTCACTTTTTTGTAGAACAATAGAGCTTTTTTAAACGTCTTTTGTTATGATTGATAAAATCTCCCTTGGCCACTCTACTTTCAAACCTGCATCGGAGCCCATGGTAAACATTGAAAACTTTCTTCAAAGTGAACATGGTATTGAAGACAATCTAAGCGAAGGTCTTCCGGAGACTTGATTAAGATCATTTTCCATAAAGGTTTTGTAATGTTTTACGGTCAATTTTTAAAGCTACAGTAAGAAAGCTGCAAGACTACATGCTTGTGTGTTTGTGTTGAGATCTGTTTGTTGGACTGATAATTTCAAATAAATATACTTGATTGCCTAAGAAACGGGGGAGGAGCTAGAAAGCTTTGGAGCTTTGAAACATAAGAACAATGTATTAAGCAGGAATTTAAAATGTGCGAAAGGTATGGATATGTCAGAAAATTGGATAACTGTTGCAAAAACTTAATTAATGCCTGCAAGAAGCTCTGCAAAAATCCTTAATCAACTTTTTATTTTATCCTCTTTTTCTCCAACGGCACTACAATTACTCGCAAATTAGGGTTCTCAGAGAAATGGGTGGGCCGAAGCCCTTAAGTGGGGGTAAAGGGAGTTGGGCGTTTCTTAGGCATCTAGGAGTGCATACAAACGATGTAATGTTGTGCCGTTGGAGATAATGATTAGAAGCAAATGATTAGGCATTAAAAATTTTTTTTGGCCATTGTCAATTTTACAGGTTTCGTACACAACAGAGTCATTCAGAATTTTGAGGGTACTTAATTTCTGCTCATATTGTTGTGGTGCGGTGCAGTAGCTGATGTTTGTCAAGACAGTAATCTTGGGCCTGTCGAATTTTTTAAAACTGGGACGACAGTTATCTTTTCTTTTACCTTCCCGCTTCAACTTCTGTCTTTATTCGTGGTACAGTGCCAAGGTCGGATGAAAGCAAAAGGAAAAATACTTTCATGCAATGAAACATACCTTTCAGTTTCACCCCTGCCCTTTTCCCTCTGGCTGAAATTATGGAGTGGAATGAAAGGTATGGAATTGTCATTGGGGTGCCTGCCCTTTTCCCTCTGGCTGAGCTACTGCACAGATAAACTTTGAATAATTATGATTACTGAATTGCAAGCATTTTCATATACAAGTGATGAGTATAAAAAAAGCAAAGGGATTACATAATACTTGCGCTAACAAAATCTGCATGTTCAGAATGAGGTTGTTTCAAAAGGTCTTCTTCAAGTCCATGAGGAATCACTAGAGCACTGCCGTGGTTCGCCGTCAGGTTGGTTAATTCAGTTTTATTATCTTCTTTTAGGAGTTTGATGTGAGGTTATTGATGACTCTTCAGTAGTTAGTTGAATTTTATTCGAGAAAATATTGATATGTCGAGAAATATCGGATTGCCGCTGTAACCGCTTGAAACGGTTTCGATTAGGCCTATGGCGAACCGTATGTTCTGGATAATCGTTATTAATAAAAGTAGCAATCTTAGAAGTAAGAATGCTATGTACCTTTGATTTTAAGGTCATGACCTCATACACAGTTCTAATATCATCTATTCTCCGTTTTGGGCCGATGTTATCGTTTTTGTATCTCGTTTTTAATACGGGAAATGACTTCGACCGTAATTTGCGGCTGCAGTGAAATATTTCTCCTAGTTTACACAGAGCACTCTGATCGCATTTTGTTTAATTTGAACAATTGAAACACCCTTCTTTAAAAAATAGTCATTATGTCAATATGAAGTTTTTTTGTAGATGAAAGATGTTATGGAAGTTTAGACCATCACTTGTGAAACTTGCATCTCAGCCAAGAGAGCTTGCTCATTTCGGCAGAACCTCAGTGGCAACATGCCATCCAGGACAGCTTTGCATTGCAACTAGCATCAAATTTTTGCAAGTAAGCCAGGCTCGTTCTATCACAAAACTAACAACATTCAATGTTGTGGACAATAGCAAAATTGGTCAGAAGACAAGAAACTCTAAAAAGCCATACCTTATTGGATTATATAGAAAAAGAAAGACGGCCGACATTGGTGATCTTATAAAAGTTGCTGTTCAAGGGAAACCTTGCAAAGCACTGGTTGTAGCAACAAGGAAACCCAAAACACAAACAATTCCAAGATTTGACAACAATAACATTTTTCTTCTGGATGAGAACAATGCTCCCTTAGGGACAAGAATCAGAGGGCCTATCCCTGCTATTTTGCGAAGGCAGAGAGACAAGTTCTCTAAAGTTATTGCACTTGCATCAAAATTTGTTTAGTTTTCTTACATGAGCTGTTATGATGGTGGTATTTAAGGTTTTGAGACAGTGTGTTACTTTGTGCCTCTACCTACTACACATTTAATCTTTTTCTTGTTGAGAAATTTTTTAATGCCTTGTCTAAATTCATGCTTTTTCAAAGGACCAATGATGACCAGACTTTTAAATTTGAACCAGTTTTGGCAAGACGATGTTTTGCATCAATTGAGGAGAAGTCCTCACTTTCTTTTGTAGTTTGATATAAATGAGATTTCTAGGCTTTAGAAAATTGAATCTTCCAAGTATCCTAATTGAATCTTCCAAGTATTCCTGATCTATTTTTGTATACTCCATTTGTTTAAACAGTAGGATCTGCTTATTAAATTTAGCAGGTTTTTATTACCTTCCAATTATGCTACAAGTTTATTTAGCACTTGAATGTAATCAGCTACCAACAGCAAAAAAATCTTTTTCATTATTTTATGGCTTTTAGAAAACCTTGCAGGTGCAATTTTACAGCTCATGGGTTCCATTTAACAATTTTCCACAAGCAGGGAAAGCAGACTCTACTATTTGAGACTTTCAATTTGCAAACATCTGTAGAAACAATGATGGTATATAAATAGCAAGTGGAAGTAAAGATGACACAAAAGTTCCTTAGCTGCATTTCAAGAGTTTTTATTTATTCATTTAATAGATCAATAATTACCAAAAAGCTCTTGGAAAAGTTTTGTCTAAATATCATGGTTCACAATTGATCATGCTTACCACCACACAAAGTCTGACTCAAGATAGGCCCAAACAACTTTCTCTGTGACTGAGCACCTTCCTAATATTCAATTGTGGCAACAAAAGTCAAGATACATGCTTCAAATTATTTGAGATAGGACACCAGACGCATTGTTCCTTGTATTTTAACATTGAATTGAAGTGTCTAAACAAAGAGAATCAGCTTCTGAATGGGGAAGTAATATTGAAATTGCCAGATCACAAAAGGGAAAAAGCCAACAAGAAAGATATTTGCACCATTTTAATCGTTAGTTGGTTGACGGGCAAAGCAACCTCAAAGTATATTAAAAGAGTCACAAGGCATTTTGAAGCACATCAATACCTTTATCAACAAATTTCTTACAGGTACTAATGTTTGCTGAGTTTGATCTTCTATGAAAATGCATTTTAGCCTTTGATTTTCCATTTACGTACAAGGCACTAAACAAATATACATTGCTTAAACATGTCTGTGTATCAAAAGACAGGGGAGGGGGCATTTTCAAAATCATTGACTTGGAAGGACTACCATAGCAGGTTTTGATTTCCATTAAAATGAAGGAGCTTGCATATTTTAAAATATTCAATCACAGCATCTACTGTAACTAATATTAAAACATTGCGGAATGGAGGAGCATTCCACCCTTCCGTTGCAACCACCCAACATTCTCCCAACTTTTTTAATCAGTGTTTTCCCCCTGGCTTTTTCTTGGTCAATTCTCAACACTTCTAATATGGCAGCCCAGTCTTTTGGCATCTACATATCAGCAAAGTGGGGGAGGGAAGGGAAATGTTGACACATGCATAGCTTAAGTACATTTCCCTGCGTCAACTGTGGTCAGCAAATATAAAAACAAAGTCTTCCACAGCAAAAATTGCACAAGTGAGGCATGACTTATGCAAACTGGCCTATTCATATGATAAAGTATTTCTTCACAAGTTCTTATCAATACCGCCCTGGGTTAACCGCCATAAAGCAACAACATAACAGAATCCACTAATTACACCAGAACTACCTTCCCATACCGGTCCGATCACTCGGCCAGTGATTCCCATCGCTACTTTGATCTACTGGTCCACTGTTTGCCCTTTTACCCGGAACCGGTAACTGTTCGTTTGGATGTCCGGCCTCATTAAAGTCTTTGTTGGGTGGCCCACTTGGTGACTGGCGTTGGGGTGGGCCATGACGAAAATGAGGGGCCATCCGTGGAGCCCCTTGGCGAATAGGCGGTCCTCGACTATCAAACGGTGGCCGACCTGTGTTTGGCATTGTAAACCGTCTAATCCCTTGGCCACGGTGGCCTCTAAGTAACAGTGGATGCGGCCCCCTTCTCGGAGGGATATAATTTGGATCCTTCCAGTCACTAGTCTTTTCTTCAGGTTCAAAGTTCTTGCCCTCAAATCCACTTTTCGGGGGTCCTTGACCCCTCCCTCTTCCCCTCCAAGGCTCCTCCTCAGCCCCTTCTCTTTTCGCGAACTCTTCAACGAAGAACTGCTGGTTTTTATCGCCATGCCCACCGCCGCCTCGACCCTGGCGATGCATGGGTGGAAAACCGCGGCCCCTTCCTCGCGGGCCTGGTGCATCACGACGGCCCATTGGCTCATGACCCGCGCTCCACTGACCCCCTTCTTCGAATTGCTGATCACCTTGCGGCGACTCATGGGGGCCTTTACCCCCATGAAACGGGGCATTGCCCATTCTTTGATCCATGGGTGGGAAGCCTTCGGACGTGCTTGGTGGTCTACCACGAAACGGTTGCGACGAGGGACGCATCCCGCCAACCTCCTCTATTGGGTGGGAAGGCGAGCCCTTGACCCAGGCCCCCTGTGGGTGGTTGGGCAAACGCCGGTCCTCTGGCGTGTCTCTCCACGCCGAATTCTGCGATCGGCTATCACTATCAGCCTCCGGAGTTTCATTGACAAAATCGTCCTGACTTCGGTCAAAATTTCTTCTAGGCTCCTTGCCGCCATACTCCCGACTCTCGCTGGGAAAACGAGTCTTTCCCTGCACGTCCGGCCTCCTGCCTCGCTTCTTGGCCCGATTGTCCCCGTACGAGGCATCGTCAGCGGCTGGTTTATCGTTGAGCCACACTTCTAATGCCTCAATCACAAATCCAGGTTGAATGGTTAAAGGATCAAAAATTCCCTTTGTGTCTGGAGGTGGAAGAATCATTTTCGATTTGTCAGGAGTCGGAAGCAGTCCAGGGGCAGATGACACTGTCCGTGCTGAAATAAAGGTTTCCAAGGTAACAAACTGGCATTTCCAAGGTAACAGTTAGGCCGCGTTCAGATAAAGGGATGGATGGGCATTGGGACGTCCATATATGGAGACAAAAGCAAACAACATCCCTAAGCTAAACAATTAGAAAGCAGTGATTGGGCATTTGCTGTTTGGAAGAAAAAAATACAGTTAGTCAATGATAGAACGCTGAAATCTCCTCAATCGAAACCAACGGTCCTCATTCGAGGCCTCAGAAACTGACCAGAAAACCAGTTAAAGCACCACGCTACGGATCAAAAGCGACTGAATTAAACAAATAAAAACAAAAAGCATAGACCCATTGCTCTATTAGAACAGATGATATCACTGTATCCTATCCCTGTAAAAACAAGGAGTGTTGCAGCCAATTTGGGTACATCTCTATATGAGCGCGAGCAGTCTTTTAGACATGAGAGTCTGAAAACGCCTGAAATGAAGTAAAATGACAAATAAACGAAGACTGCACCTGTTTGGCTGCTGGGCTGTCGATGGGGAACAGTGGCTGAATTAGGCTGGAATGGCAGGGCGTTGGCGTTGAGCAGGTCCCCCTGTTGGAGCAGAAAACAGTAGCCGGATAAAGTGGATGGACGATACAATGAGAGAGGGACAGAAGATAAGTCAAATATTGAAGGAAAATTCTTGTGGTTAATCTTGGGGATCATGCAATTAAGGGTAATGATAATACAACCACTACGCTGGTGTGTTCTCAATGTATGAAGTGATAGACTGGGATGCTAAACGCACGTGCTTTCAATAAACTTTACAACCTGAGGCGACGTAAGTAATTAATTGCTCGACTGGCTTTTGCCTGGGAAAAATATGATCGGTTGCGGTTGGGAAGGTGAGAATAACTTGCTTGCTATTGGTCGTAAATGATCGTAAATGTAAATGATCAGGCAAGCAAAATTGCCCTGCAGACAAGTATGCTTTACAGAATAAATGGCTTTTCAGATGGGTTCTTTGGCGTTCTGTGTCAAACTCATTGAAAATCAGCTTTGCATTATGACACTTGATAGCAATTTGAGCCTGGTAGCTGAAACAAAGTGACTGAAACCTATGAAGAATCTGTGCCGGCTTTTCTATTGCAATTGCTAAACACCGATCAATATAAAAGGATATTTGGGAAACATAGGAACCGCTGCCTTCAGTGTAGGCCAATCAGATAACTTGGTCTTAAATTTGATATTTCATTGATGGTAGGTAAAACAGAGCAGATGGTGACTACACACACACTGTATTACAATCGAATAATAGTTGGTTTAACAGAAAGTATTTTGCAGGGAAATAAGAGATCGTACGCTGCTGCCAGAATTGAGATTTGGAAGCTTGAAACCAGATTGCCGAGCAGATTGGAGCATCTTCTGCTTAGCTTCTTGCTGTTCTTTCAGTTTATCAGCGGAAGGAAACTGCATGTCTATTCCAGGGATGCCTTCAACAAAAATTAATGTGACAGTTTTATCAGCAATTGGATCACAGTCACCGAGACAATAAAGCACAGCTAAAGTGGCATAGCAGGACGTAGAGATCATGGTTTTTCAAGGGTCATAAGACTTGGTTAAAATGATGTCAGTCGCGAGTTATCTTGTGGGAGGTCTAGGGAGCATTTCGAAGAGTAAGGGTGCACACAGCCAGGGGTGTTTTGGTCGACAACTAGACACGAAATTTGACTACTTTTTGACTTCCTTCAGGTCTTCATTTTAAAAGAAAATTATTTACTATCCTAGGCAATTATCAAAAGTACACTTTGAAAAATCTAGTCTTAACACTGCAATAAAGTCTTGAAGTAATCTAGGTTCCGTCCGTCTCCAAAAATTAAGATTATAAAAAAAACAGGTGTATATGTAAGAATAGGGTATCATGGCCTGTGTAAGAGAGGGGTATAATCGAAGGCTTCATAACACGGATGACCCCAAACCTCAAGCAAGTGAGAATGAAAATGGACTTTACCTTCGGCCTTGGGAATTGGCAGAGCCAAGCTGGAAGTGGCCGCTCCCATGGCCAGACCAGGCACGGTCTCCTCTGCGCCACTCGCGTTCAAGTCGGACGAATTGAGATCTGACAGCTCATTGGCAGTTGGTAGGCCGTATTCTGTTGGGAAATTACGTGATGAGTAAAACTGATAGCTGAAACGCATTTCGACTGTTATGAATGCACAATTTGTTCTTACAAGGCAAAGGATGAATTTTTTTGTTTTGTAAGGGGGCAGAGTTTCTATTTGGGACAAAAGATGGCCAAGCTGAAAAAGACCCTTCAACTCTAATTTGTAGAGTTGCTACGAGGTAGGTGAGTTGCTACGAGGTAGGTGAGTTGCTACGAGGAGGGTGAGTTGCAAACAGGCACACAAGTACCCTTGCTGGGCAAAATAGATTTTACTCATTCTGTCAGATTTTGGTTATTTTCCAACGTTTGCATATTTTGAGTAGTGTCGGACGAAAAAGTACTCTAAGTATCCAAAAACTAGTTCCCCTTCTTTTGCTATTGCGAAGTTTTGTACCGCAAAGCATTGGTTTTATTTATTTTCACTAAAACAACCAGTGGGTGTCGTAAAAATTTTGGCGGAATACCTAAAGGAAAAATATGCATCCATGTAGTTGGCTTGAAGCCATCTATTAAGGCTATAACACGGGAAACAATATCTTATAAGTCATAATGATAATCATGCGATTCACACCAATACATTACATACCATAGTCGTCATCTCCCAAAGGATTTAAATTCAAATTGTATTTATCTTTCATTCTATCTCCAGGTCGGTTTCTTGTCCAGAATTTGCTAAAAAAGCAATTAACAATGTCTTCTTATTAACAACTTGTAGTCGTTTCATGAAAAGCTTCACCTTGGTCAAACCCATTCATAACCTTGATGGCCATAGAAACGGATTAGAAATATCAATTGAAATATTAAGCATAAACTTACTATTGCATCTAATAGACAAAATCAATAGATAAAAATTATGAGCTTCACAGTTTTCAGTAGCTACAAACCAAGAGGTAAAGCCTATACAGAAGCAGATCCATTCTGTTTCAACACTGCAATACTGTGAAAGTGAAGCCAAACACCAACATACAATGCCTTTGAATTAAAAGAAACAACCTCTGCAATAAACCTTGCTTTCCCGTTAGTGCAATAAACTGTTGTTGAGTAAATAAATTTTGCTACCGTGGCACTTTTGGTTTTTAATGTGATGGACCAAGTGTTTGGAATGTAAGAGCGTCAAAAGACATGACAGAAGAAAGCAGAAGACATCCACAGCGAAAACGTGAGTGATGGATCACTAGAACTGAACTGTCATTTACCAGGTGTGGTCGTTAGATCCAGAAGCGAGAATATGTCCCAGTGGGTGCCAGCGAACGGACCAGATCATTGCGTCGTGTGCCTGGTCCATGGAGCCGACTTCTTTCATTGAACTGAAATTAAACAGGACATTAAAAGGGCAAATTTTCAATCCCGAGTGCCAACTGCACAAGTACAGAGCAGAGGCGAAAGGGGGAATGGGGAGGGGGGCGAACCTATGAAAAGATACGCACAGAGAAATGCTATTGCACTAAAGGTCTCTCAGTAAGAAATCATTCGAAATAGAAATACCGAGACGATGTGGAGAAATCAAGAATCCCCAGCACAAGGCAATCCTTGCGAACAGTTGACAAATTAAAAACTTTATTCTACATTTCCGCCCATTCATTACGAAGGTCATAATTCCTTTTCACGTGGCCACTAATGCCACCAAAAGATTATGAATGCGACTTCGAAACCGCAAATTTTGGATTCTGTGCTGTTATTTGCAAAAAACATCAATGTTTGTCCTAATAAGAGATAAATTAGCAGCATGCCAAGTAAGTTGGCTTTCACACAGCGGAACTCTGGGAAAATTCGCATTTACAACCAAATATCACGTGTCTAAGCCGGCTTTTAGAAGTGGGATTATTTCGACAAAGAGATTCCGACTCGGTGAATTTCTACCTCAGAAACTTGTTGTGTCAAACTACACAACACGAGAAACTGATGTCATTTATTTAGGCCCAGTGGTAATCACTTCAGTCTATCTTTCGACCATTAACTGTTTTTGCAGTCAGGCATTGACTGCGACTCGCTTCTCCGTAGAGGTCAAAAGACCAAGCCCAAAACAGGGTTTATTCTAAAGCTGACTGTGAGTGCCTTTCACCACAAAATGAAACTTCCCCGAATTTATAGTCTCGTTTTGTTCTTCCACCTGCCTCCCATTTTCCTTCAACAAGTCTGATCATAACCTTTTCCTCATATCCAAATAACGTGCTAGCTTTCAGCCAAAAACGATTCATTGTTTAAAGAAGGCAAGCCTAGTTTCTCTAATTTTACATTATTAACCTACCATTTATATTAGTGATAATCTAATTTACTAGGTGTGCATCATGTTATACATTGATTATATCGTTCCTGCATGCCTGTCCGAATTACCTGAAGACACTAAACTAGCTACCTAAGTGGTAAATACGGCCCTACATCCAGTGCTGGAGCCAACTATTGCAGATTTACGGCTTGGATAATGTAACGGAAATTCAAAGTAGAAGTGAGAGGATCCAAATGAAGAACATACCCCATGTTCCAGAACATGATGGCACCATCAGAACCACCACTTGCGAAAAGTGACTCGTGGACTGGGTGCCAGTCAATTGCTAGAAAAGAAAAAGGTGACGTCATAATCCGCATACGTAGGGAAGAATTTTCTTCGAAGTTAAAAGTACCTATCAACATTGAGAAAAGGAAACAGAGAAAAGGTTCAGGGTCATTCCATATCAGGGGGCGACAGCCATCATCGTCTCACGTCTTGCTGATTTTTTGTGCAAGTGTAACCAAATGAGGAATAATCAGAGATAAAAAATTTCAGGACAATATCTCGAATAGTTGTAGTAAATATTAAGATTTCCAGCTTTCCATTCCAGTTTTGTGAGATCTACTATCTTGAATTGAAAGCATTTTTGAAAAACCTTAACTGACATTAAGTATTGCATTCAGGGGATAAAGTTATCAAATTGGAATTGACTGCACGAGAATAATCGAAACGTGACCCTTAAAACAGATCTTCAAAAACGATCAAGAACTCTAACAATGAGACTAAAAGCGCTCTTAAGCGTCTACACAATCAAGGCACCCATACACTACTTGGCCTAGGCCCAAAACTAGCAACAGAGCCTCTGAATATATTTTCATGAGCAATACGAACCAGTGGCTTCCTTCTTGTGACCTCTAAAAGTCTGAATTTCCTTCATTGCTCTTATGTCGAAGACCTTTATTAAGTGGTCACGTGACGCCGTCAGCAACCAATCGCCGTTTCTGTTCCACTGTAGATCCATCACTGTACTTTTATGCATATGTCTGAAAAAATAGGCAAAGTTTTAGCAAAACAAAGACACAACAAGCAATGACTGAGAGTCTAAAGTCAGACAAGATCGAAATTGACTTGGGCAGAGGTTTTTGTTAAGACCGTTCATTTCACATGTCAACACCACACATATTGAGGAGAGATAAGCCGTGAATGGAACAAGGTTTAATAACACAAGTGGAACAAAGGTTGCGAAACAAGTCAAACAAAGGTAGTGACACAAGTTGAAAAAAGGTTTGGCACAAGTGGAATAAAAGGTAATGACACAAGTGGGAAAAAGTTATGGCACAAGTGGAAACAAAGGTAATGACACAGATGGAAAAAAGTAATGGCATACGTGGAACAAATGCATGGATAAGGTTAACATATGGAATAAGGGCTTGAATTCAAGTACAGTTTTTTGGTCTTTTAGTCAAGCCTCATTTGGTAACTTCATCCAATGAACTTAGGTTCTTCTTAAAATAAACATTTTTCTGCAACAGGTTAGGAACAACCTGTATGATGACGTCAGAATGCACTGGAAAACTTGCATTTAAAACCTATTTCAAGAGTTGTAGGGTAAATTCCTTTAAAATAGGGTAACATCCCATTCACCAGATTCAACAACTATTAAACGGACGATTTTCGTTCCAATCAGCTCATCTCTCAGACAGCTTCTCTAATAAGAGCCTAGTTGTTTGTTTCAAATACTTAATCATTCTATTTCAGTGGGTTGCTCTGTATTACAAGCTGCGACTTGAAACAGACCGAAAGCACAGTAAGGAAGCTTACATCGTGGAAAGACTGATGCCTGATTTCGGATCCCACAATTTTAGTGGCTGTTGACTGTCTTTGCTCCCAGAGACGAGGAGGCCTTTTGAAGGATGCCAGTCGAGGCACTTCACATCCGCACCATGGCCTGAAAGTGTAGACATGAGAACTTGTTATGAGAAGTGTGTGAGGCTATGTTTCAATGTTGCAAACTTAAAATTGTCTAGCAAAAAAAAGCTACATAAAAGATCGCTTTCAGCGAACTACACTAAAAAATAAAAAATGTTAACGTATTTCGTGTAATTCGATTAAAATTCCGGAGAAAATGAATTGTTCATCTTGTTTTACTAAATCTTCCGAAAACAATACGTCCGTTCTAGAATACTTATATATATTGTCATATGACAGTTATCTACTTTGTTTCTGCATAAACAGAACCGTAATCAAAATTTTTGAAAAATTGCTAATGGGCCTGGGTGTAAGAATAAGCCATAAGGTATCTGGATTTGTCACTAGAGATTATCGAAAAGCTAGGTCTCTTTAATGAACAATGACTCTTTAGTGACTGCAAATAGTTATATGATTCATCAATCAAATTACCAAAAGTAACTTTGGAGTATAAATCATAGGCAAGAATAAAGTGGAGGGAAAAACGGGAGAAAAAGAAGAGACTTGTGGTAGTATACCTCGCAAAACGCGTTCTTCTTGGCAGCGGTAAAAATCCCAGATTTTAACAGTACCATCATCGCTACATGTTGCAAATTTATTGTCAGTGGGTGAAAATCTATAAACCAAGGAAATATATTATTATATAGAGAAATAGTGGGAGAAATACCAGATATGAAGGGTGAAACAACTGGCCACCACTAGATGACTTCCTTCCTTACAATATGTTAATAAGCCGGACAGAAACACCAAGGTGTTTTGCATTGGAATATGTCGACAGTACGTAGAGATACTATGATATTGTGTTTGAATAATCTATTTCGAAACAGCGATTTTGGAGGGTTCTTCGTCAGGACTCTTCTCTCCCAGCCCAAATGGGAACAAGAGGTGAAAGACAATAAATACAAGTGCTAGTAGCCTTGAAATGCAGCTAAATAAGTAGAAGATTTGAGAAGAGAGAAATCATTGGCAGACAGTGTTTTGAGTTCGTTGCAAAAAGAAACAATGTTTAAAACTTCAGTGGATGTGGTTTGAAGAAATTTCTGGCCAAATATTCAGCGAAACTTCATTTAAAATCTTTTCTACTCATTCGATCAACACTAATGCACTGTCACAAATAATGCCAACTATTAAAATTGAAAGAAAAATTGAAAGAAATCAGAATCACTTATGAGATGGCAATTGGTATAGATAGGATTATACATATAATATATATATATATAGTTCCTGAGAAATACATTTGCTCTAGAAATGAATATTATTAGTAGCTCCGAGACAATGATTTAAGAAAAGAAGAAATCAGGTATTTTAGTGAACATACCCAACTCCTCTGACAGGCTCTGTGTGTGCTTGTATAGACTTGACATTGTTCATGTTGCTTTGCCAATACTTAACGAATCCTGAGTGATCAGCAGACAGCAACCATGTGTCATTGTGGCTCCATTCCATTGTCCTGACAGCGGTTTCATGGGCCTGGGGACAATAGTGAGCACTGTTAGCCTAGCTGGACTGATATTCGAAGCAGAGCAAGAAAAACTTCCACAAGACAAATTTTATGGGACGAAAATTGCTGCAACAATATGTGATAGCAAATGATAAAATCATTAATCAGCATTTTAAAAAATTTAGCATTGGTAAGCATATTCCTTGTAAATTTTGGAACCCAAATAATTCTGCATAAAACTCTCCTGTGTTTGGCTACTTAGGTTTAAAATACAACCGTTGATCACTGATAACAATCAGCTTCAAAACTTCAACTTTCAGCTTAAGGTTCTTTAAACCATGCTAAATTAAGGATGAAATGCAGAGACCAGAATCAGCACAAAGAATCATTTTATCTAACAGTAGACTCTTGAACAAATATTTCATGAACAGATAAAACCTTTCACAGGAAAATGTTGCATAAACTTTAAAGTTTCTAAGAAGAAAATATGTGTATGCAAGAAGAAGACATATAACAAACCTGCAGAACAGTTTCAAAGTTAAATGTCAATCCTCCCCAAAGAGTGAACTCTCCACTACTTGATCCTGTTATCAACCTCCTTCCTTCAGGAGTCCACTATGGGAAAATTAAAATAAATTTGCAACACACTTCACTTTATTGTAGTAACTGTGTGACTCAGACATGAAAGTAGTAATTTATATTGATAAAAATTATATGGTTCTGTGTCAATGTATTTCAAAGCTAACCAGGGAATTTAATGGCAACTTTAAACAGAGTGGTGTAGAAAATGGACAATGTCAAAACCTCAATTTAACATGCAAAGCAATACAATAATGTTATTGAGCTTACCGAAAGACTAAAAACAGGGCATCTAATCTTGTTTGTTGCTGTCCTGACAAACCTTGTTGTAACAGCATTTACTGGGTTCTCAATAATACTTTTTGGACTTGCCAGCTGAAAAATAGGAAAGCAAAATGAATTACCATAAGACACCAATTCTCATGGTAACATCAAACACTTTTATTAACTTCAGAAGCTCCCAGCAAACATCACTTTCTGTTAAATTGTCATTCTAGAATGAAATGTGCATATGGTGCTAGTGCATGAGGTTACAAAAATTGCTTTAAAGCAGGGACTCCAGGTAATACAGATTACGGAAGTCTTTATTCCATTGACTTAATCAAAACCTCTGCAATGTTGCTAATATTGATGCAAGAGTCTTTGCAATCATTTGCATGAGATTCTTTTGACAGCTTTGAAGTTGTTGCCTCCTTCCAGTTCTCACCACAGCAGAACAGCCTTTTCGCATTTAAGGGATACTTCAGTAAATTTTAGGTTGTGTCCAAATATTTAAGTGGAAAAGTCTGACAACAGGTTTGATAGTAGATATTTTGGTGATATGATCAATACAGTAACCCCTCTGTAAAATCAGATGGGCAACTGACAAGAAGTATAGGACTGAAGTATGTGGCACACATTATATACTGAGAAGTTAATTCTCAGACAGAAAAAATGATCCTTTCAGAAATAAGATGGAGCCAAAATTATTTTCAATTGGCCTCAAATGTTGGTCTTTCAAAAATCAAAGCGATTCACTTATTTTCATATGACTTTTGAGGGAGTTAATGACTTTACAGGAAGAGAAGCTTTCCTCATGAAAAAGGTGATGGGCTTCTTCACGAGATCACAATATGAGCCTTAAACAGCCAAGCCTGTGGCGGGTCTCCACAAATAAACAGCAAAATCATTGGTTGTTTCTAATGAAAGTCAAATAAATATTTTTTAGAGTTAGTTACATCAACATAGTACTGAACATCTGGCTGAATAGAGGGCACTGTTGATGATGTCTTCCTCCAGACTCGATTCTATAAGAATAAATTAATTATATAAATATGTTTATATATATATATATATATATGCAAAATGTGGCAAAAGCAGGTGCTAAACCTGCACAAGTTTAACAAACAAAATCAGGGGCTTCGACTTAATACCTGACCTCCTGAAAACATCTTTCCACTTATGCTTTGAATCTGTCAGGTTGAATAAGATTTATGGTTAAACAAGTTTTTCCTTAGTGTTCTCAGAGCTTATGCTTCCCCACCTCTCATCATAAAGAACAATTTACATTTGAATTGAGGTTAATAAAAATCAACAGACTGTTCAGTTGCTTAGCATTTAGTAATTACATACTAACTTCAGTCTAATTTGTTTCCTAAAATCTAATTTCCCCTTATATGTCAACAAAATAATTGCAGTACACTCAAAACAATTTTGTAAGAGGTTTCGCTTTCCCTTTATCAGTAATGAATGATTATCAGTGTATATATAGTGCCTTCTTTGACAGTACTTGAAGATGATATTATTGTAGATATTAACAATATTTATAGAATATTACAAAATCATGAAATTTATCTTCAAGAGAAGGAAACAATGCCTGTTAAAAAATTGACTACATAGACATTTTATATACTGTAAAAAAGACAATTATTGGTACAAAAGAAAAGAATGCAAAAGCTTCTTTTTTCTCCTGGACTGGTTATTATGGCAATTTTTGACATAATGAGCATGAATGACAGTTGGAACGAATAAAACAAAAAATAAATAAACAAATAAATAAAGCAAAAAGTAAAGCAAGTTAAGCATCAGTAGATCTTTCAAAGACCACTGTAAATATTAGTATCAATTTTCAGTTGTCTACACAATAACTTCACTATGTTAATGAATTCAACCAGCCTTTGGAAAATGATAGGAATAGAGTACCAGCTAAAAGATGTTTTGATGTGTGATTCCTGAGAGAAAGCAGGAAGGGGACTCATCTCCACTACTCAGAGCCAAAATGAACTATATACTTAAAGAATCTACTCAGTTACAATTTATCCTCAAGTATGATCAAATTGTTCTTAAATAGTAACTTCATGCTTGATGCAGCCTCTTTTTCTGTAGGCTTTTACTAAAAATTATTGCTTGATTTTCTTTGGTGCTAGAGAGGTGTCACAGGTAATAGGACACCTACCTGTCAGTCTAATCAAGTGTGAAATGAAAACTTCCTACTTAAACTATTATGTTCCATTAGCCAAGTTTAAATATAAAGTGTACAAGGAACGAGAACTTAGCATTAAATGAAAAAATGTAAAATACATACAAAAAGAGTTAAAATCTATTTTCAAAATCTAGATTCTTTAAGGTGCACTACTCTCTGATCTTGGGTGGCATCATTTATTTAGTATCTTGTTATTTATTAATCTTTCACAAAAATAAACTTCAGAGTTGAAATCTTCATCTTTAAATTAGCTTACTCTGAAAAAACCCTGTTCTTTGGATCATTCAGTCACAAGTTACTTTGTTTTGATTATTTGGATTTTTTGTTTAGAGCTGACAGCAAAAGGAAGAAATAGGCCTGCTTAATTTAAACATGAAGATTATGATTCTGTAACTCATTTTACCAAATATGAATTTAAAGAATGCGCTGGTTGGTGATGATAGACGAGCCATTGTTGGAGAAAACTCTAGCTCCAAAACTAGTTCCCACACTTTCAAACTAAGATTTGGTGGAAGAATAAGCCATACTAATGCTGCTACAAATGGATTTTACTGCAAACCTTGATTTGCTGTACAATTGATGCGTTGTAGTCCACTGTTCTCCGCTGACTCTTCCTTTGTTGCTTTCTTGCATCAAAATCTAAAGACTGATGTCCTGGGAAGGATCCCTGATGTAGAATTGGCATTTGCTGGGGGTTCAGTGGATCGCCTATAGTCGGTGGTGGTACAGATAAATTTGGTGGTGGTACATTTACATGCTTAAACTGGTTAAAATTTGCATACATATTTGGCATTGGCAACCTTTGCTGTGCAACCATATTTGGGCCTGGAGGAAGATTTCCTGCAACTTGGCCCCCATAAAACTTGTATGGCTGTGGTGGTGGGACAGTCTGTGTCATCATATTGGAGAGAAGTTAATTCACAATTTGTTAAGTGTCTTCTGGGCTGCTTTAGAATTACATTCTGCTTTATCAATTTCTCCCACGAAGTCGTAGATTGACTGTGTGGATCACAAATGGCATGCTTCCTTACTGGTCCAGATGCAAAATGGTTTTCATCAAACTTTAGTCAATTTTTATTCAAGACAGTACTTATGGTATTCCAACGAAGTTGAGCGTGTTTCTTCTGAATGAACGTGTTTCTTCACTGGCAATTAATTCCACATTTAGGCCAACAGACAAAGTTGCCAACGAACTTTTTGCACTCCGTCTGGAAGAAATACTGGCAGTATAAGGCTTCAGAGGCTGTATCAAATGTTAAGTTACAGAGCTGCACATTTATTTCCTTCCCTGACTATGAAAAATGATTTTAATATACTTGATTTCACCTTCCCGCTCAACATGCGCTGGTAGACATTGGACGATGTGAAGAACAGTTGCATGCCTGAGATACATATGTGTAAAGACTCACTAAATCATAATGGCGGGCAAAAGAACTCGAAACGAGGCGATCACAAATTTCAATAAAACGAAAAGCCCCTATTTTGACGCCGTGTTTTGATTTATTGTCTTTTGTTGCTTAGAGGTTCACACGAGAATAAGAAATATTTTCGTCGTTTATAGTTCAATGCATATCTATTTTCACATTTGTAAGGATTAAATGCACCACATGCATTTTGTAATTCATTTTGGCTTATTCGTAATAATGTTGTAACGGTTTTTCGTCGCAATTTCAGCTGGGTAGTTTGAGATTGGAATAGAGAAAATGATGTATCCAAAGTCGTGAATACTTAATTTTTGTGTCTTCTCAGAACCACCGAGAAGCTCATATCGCTGCGGTGATATTCTGTATATCTGGTCCACCGAGCCAGATGAATAGCCTGTTCATTACAGTTTTTTAATAAGATTCACGCGTATGAATCAGATAAATTCATACATTCTGGGCTGTGGAAGGAGATAGCCCTTGAACCTGCAAGGTCCAAAACATCAAAACATTACCACGTTTTTCAAGCACCTTTAAAATGTGGCAACGGTTATCGAGCTGAAGGATTTAAAAGCAAATGGCCTAAAATATTCAATCGACAGTGAATATTAAACTGATGCACGAGTAAACAAATGATGACAAAAGAAATAGGCTTAGTAAGAGCTCTGTTGCCAGAGTGTATTAAAGAGCTTGCAAATTACAAGTCACAAGTGAATCATCTCCCATCATATGAATACTTGATCAAGTTGACTTTTTGCAAGCAGATGTTTTTGCATAATCAAAGGAAAGCTAGCTAGACTCGTAGTAATTTTGTCGTAGGTTACTTTTTTTTCGCTTACTACGACATTCTAACAACTACTTACTCCTACATTATTTACGTGGTTGTCATGGGTTACTTCTACGACATACCCGACAACTAATGTGATTTTGCAAATAAACTAGCTTCAAAGTTAATTAACTTACCTGAAAGTTGATAACACATGAGCAAATTTCGCTGTTCTAAATGGAGATTGACCTCATCATAAGGAAATCATCTTAATCATATTAAATCCTTAGCAAAATACAATCAATTTATGGGCGACATAAATGCATAAAGAATTGCATAGGACGTTCTCGTGGGAAACAGAAATTAGGGGAAATTTCTCTAATATAAAAGACTGGAAACATTTTGTCAGCAACTCAAGTACTTTGTTGTAGAAATACCTCTTATTTCATAAAATCTGATCTACTTAGTATTTTTTCGTGCAATTCTTGCAATGAGTGTCAACTTTTCAACGGTTCAAATGGCCTCAAAAAATGGTCTCACCCCCTCAGCCCTGTGTGATTCCAGTGCCCTTGCGATTAGCTTAGTTGACCCCGCATGTTTCCTATTGACAACCAAATTTGCAAAGGCAATAGAAAATATAAAATAATTGCTCATCTTTTATGCTGTCACAGACAGGGGAGAAATATTTCAATAAACTGACATCATTTCCATAGTATCTAACTATTTACCTGGTTTCAGACATTGTCTTTCTGTGTTCCTTGCTTAAATGACAGTATTTGGCTGTGAGTTGGCCAATATGTGAGAATGGAGGAATTTAGTCTAAATTTCCTCAAGAGTATCTTCCTCTTCAAAAAGTAGAGGGGCCATGGCCCCGCACCCTACTATGATGCAAACTCCGTAATTCTAACAATTGATTAAGTAAACCCCATAAAGCTCACAATTGGTCCATATGAGGCTTAAGAAGGGAAGCTACAATCTTGGCAAATAACAGCTGAGACTTTTTATCAAAAAATGAAGAACTACTCCCATAACAACATTGGTTCGGGGGCTGGATGATTTGAAACTAGCTCAGTTTACCGCAAGTGTCTCGGCCTTTTTTCACAGGATTGTAGGCTTCAGTGTTGTTTCTTGATGTTAGACATACCAGGACTTTCGCAACGTAAAATGTCCTTATTTTCAAATTCCAATTTGAGTCTGCTGTAGTCTCTCATTATTTGCATTTGCACGTATGTATTCAAATATAATGTTATTGGAGGTTAACTTTTTCGGGTCTTTTGGAGGGGAGAGAGGGCTGGTTTCGCGAATGGAAGCTTTTTATAGCTTTCATTATAAACACTCGTAATCAACTTGAGTTGCCTGATATAAAAATTGATCAAGTTCATTTCAACCAGAGATAATGATTGTGTGATTCCTGCCCTTGCCCATGATTGAACAGCGATTGAACATTCCCATTCTTGTCAATATGTGTGGGAAAACAACATTTTGTCGGTTAACGGCTAAACAAATCACATTATTGTTTCAGATGATTCAGTGATTCGCCGATTACTGATTATCAGCAATGATTGTGTTATGTTAGCATTTGATTCACAACCCACCTTTCCTGGGCGGCAGCCATTTTGAAGTCTGGATAGAGGTGGAAATTGAAGTGGGACATCACAGACTGGACTTGCCGACACAGTTTCTTATAACTTGCAAAGATTTATACATTCTGCAGTTACAGAATAATTTGGGTACAAGATGGTAAGGAAATTAGTTAACTTAACTGCATAGCTAATGAAATTTCCCTGTTTGGTGCTGAGCGGAAGCAGATTCGACTGACCTCAGCACAAGGGGCTAGGCCGAAGAATATCTTGCTGTTTCACTTTGTTTGGTCTTCAAACCAGGGTACAAAAGAAGGCACCAATTTGCAAAAGAATTGGAGCTAATTTAGCACAGGATTAATTAAGTTATTTTGCAATTTATCATGTTATTTCAAAATCAATTAAGAATAGAGTTCAGCTGCCTAGGGCTTGCCTAAACGGATTCACGAGCTTACTTCAAAGATGGTTATTGAATATGTTTTAGGTAGATAGATCTGTCAAGGAACTGATAATCTAGATCCTTTTCTCGGGTGAGAGTTCTTGAAGACGCGTTTCCACTTGTTAGTAAACTTCCAAGCTTTATTATTGCTTTCTTGTTCTTGATTTGAGTAACAGTCAAGAAATTTGTAAAGCTAAATCACAAAAAACGTGCTGCGAATCTCCATTTCAAAATGCTTTGCTTTGTTAGTCTTGAATGCGTCATACTGTCAGATTCAGTACAATTCAGCCTCTTTTCCTGTTTAGAAGAGTTAAAATACGTTGAAAGTGTCATAAATATTTGAAGACTAGCTTGCTCTAAAACAAAAAGTATGATTATGTTGCCTATACATATCCTACATGCTATTTGCTCTAGGTAAGATTGTTTTCTTTTTGAGAAATTGATTTTCACATTGGCTCTTTTTTCAGATTTTACTATTGCATTTTTGTTGTTGCAATGGCTGTAGACAATCATGTCATACAATTTTAGCTACACCACAAATAAATTTACTAATTAGGCATGTAGATCATATACAGTTTGAGGGTTTGTTTAAAAATAGCACTGATCATTAATAGAGTAAGACATGTTGCCACTCACTGATTATTCAGGAAAGTGATGGAGATTGATGAGCAAATATGGCATGGTTTAAGATGTTACACATTATTAACTTTTAAAGAACTTAGAAGGTGTTAAAGTTGCAGAGATGTTTTTTTTGTTTTCATTTATTTAAGAGGTTTAAATGATGAATCTTTTTATCTTTGTAATCTTTTTTATGTAGGAAAATCCTAGATACTTTTCAGTTTATGAGTGTTTGTATAATTTTCTGTTAAATGATAACTATCTGGTCAATAAATGATAACTTCATGTGTGCATTATCATCATAAAATATCTGTTAGAGTGTTTTAGTATCTTAGAATTTCAATGATAGAGCTGGTAAAGTTCTTCAAAAATGGTTTGCTGACTTCTAAATCAAAGCATATACATTTATTGCTAGAAACAAACACATTTTTCATTCTAGAATTTGAGTTGAGCTCTCCATTTTGATATGAATAATTGGCTTTGAATAATAGAAAAATCACAAACAGGCTGGCTTGCTTACTTTGTACATATTTGATGCTTTGCCAGCATGTATGATAAGGCACAAATGTCAAATCCATGGCTTTTTCAGTAAGGGTCTGGGGAAGTCCCATCAAACTGTAAGTAATTGAAACAGCTGGTTCTAGGACAGAATGCATTTGATGTATAGTCTAAATCTTTGATAATAATTGTCCTTCTAGACTGATCAACAGTTAGACTGTGCTCTTGATCTAATGAGAAGACTGCCTCCTCAGCAAATCGAGAAGAATCTCAGTGACTTGATTGACCTGGTGGGTATTGTGCAGAATCACTGTTAGACAATCATTAAATCATGCTTTTTTATACATCAAAGTTGCCTTTTGCTCTAAGCTTCACCTAATCTCACACCATGTTTTATTCAATTCTGGTAATCACAGTTCACATCAACACCTGCAGATTTTCTTTCTTGACATTTAAAAACCTATGAATCACCTGTCACCTTGAGGTACTAATGTTTATGCTGGTACAGCGCTTACACATGCAGAAATTAACATGCCTGACAAACAACTCGTGTGATTCAAATTTTGGGTAAAATTTTTAATCAAATTTGAACAAGGCATGCCAGTTTGCACAAACTCAGAAATTCAACAGGTTGACATGTTAGAACAGACCTCTATTTTATAAATGATTTTTGCAGGGGTACCAAACAATTTTAGCAATCAAACACAAAAATTTCACTATCTAGAGATTGCTCTCTATTAGAGCAGCATGCATCACTGCATGCACAATTTATTGCTCCCAATGGGTATGCTTGGTGCCAACACCACCCCCAATGAAAGCTCTGCTGGTCTCTTGCTTGTAAAATACATGTTTAAAGAAAATGTAGTTTCTTTTCAGCTAAAAAGCTCTTACTTTTTGTTTTCTTTTTCACTTTCTATGCCTATCAAACTTTGCCTACGAAGACAAAGGGTTCTAAAATTTGTTTGAAATACATTGTTTCATTGTGTGTGAAGACATTTCTCTTTTGTACCCATGTGATAGGCACCGGCACTATGTGAAGATTTATTATCCTCAATTGATCAACCACTGAAGATTGCAAGGGACAAGGAAACAGGCAAAGACTATTTGCTTTGTGATTACAACAGAGATGGTGATTCTTATAGGTCCCCATGGAGTAATACATATGATCCACCCCTTGACGAGGGGGCAATGCCTTCAGAACGATTACGAAAAATGGAAATTGAAGCCAATCAGGCATTTGACCAGTACAGGATTATGTATGTATTCCTAAAATGAATTCCACATCAATTTCTGATTAGTATTTAAACTTATGTAGCTAGAGAACTGTGATGTAGGAAATGGTGGGTGAGAGCAAGGGGCAATTCACTCTTGCAAACAGCATACAAGATTTCGCGAAAACAATAGGATTTTCAGGATTTTTTTGATAAAACAAAATGATTTTTATAAAAGGTGTACAAGATATTCTGGGAGTGATTTGCCCCTAAGCATCATGAAAATGCCTTTTCCAAACCCAATAGTTCCCCAGTGAGACCCAAAAGCACCTCTTCCAAATCCAAAAATGGGAAATGGGACAGCCCCCCTTTTTAGATGCTTCCTACATCCTTGTTAAAGAGTTCTAGTTAAAGAAAAATATCTTCATTTTCTGTCTTTTATTTCAAGCATAATCTTACCAAAATTTTTATTTAAGTTTATTGGGATCTTTAAACGTTGCAGCATTCATTGCTCCAAAGATGCACTCTTATTAACCCTTATGCAATATTGATAAATATAGTTGCAAATTAGTGATGTATACAATGCCATTGATAAACATGTTATATTTGTTTAAAGGTACTTTGAAGGAGGTGTTTCATCTGTGTATCTTTGGGATTTAGACCATGGTTTTGCTGGAGTTATCCTAGTCAAGAAAGGTATCATCAAAAGTCTAAATGTATATATTAGAAAATGAACACAACTTTTTCAATGTTTTTGATGAATGTTTTTGTCAAAAATTTCTTTATCTGCACTAACAGTATGTTTATATATGGAAATGTGTCTTTACAACTCCAATATTGTTATTTTTAGGGGTGCTAGCTTCAAGTTTTATTGCTTTTCTTTAATGCAAATTTTATATTCATGGAAACAGTCAACTTTCCACTTTTGAGATTCTTTTAAAAACCCTGCTGCAAAGTCAGGGCCTATCTAAGGTTTGAAATTAACATATATGCTAAATCTTGTCTAAAATTTTGCAGCTGGAGATGGTTCAAAGAAAATCAGGGGGTGCTGGGACTCAATACATGTTGTTGAGGTGCAAGAGAGAGGGGGTGGAAGAAATGCGCACTACAAGCTGACATCAACTGCAATGCTTTGGCTTCAAGTATGTAACTTTTTCAAAGAAATTTGACATTTACTTGAATTGTCTCTTTGGGAAATCCTTCCGAAGAAATGTCTGTTGATGATGAATTGAAAACTACTGAACGAAAATGAATTCTCTCATGAAAGGCTCGTGTCAATCTGTGACAGAGCTTAAAAAGTGATTCCCTTCCCGGAAAAATCATTAAATATTCGAAATAGAGATATGCCTCAAAACTAGGTACACTGTTCCAACAACAAAAAGCATTGACGCTTGTGGGTGATGCTTTTGAAAGACATTCTTCGTTAACTGAACTTGTCATGGAAATGAGAATTCTCCTTTCATCGACCATATCTCCCCCTTTAAGACAGGGAGGACTGTCTCAAAGCAAAGCGGTCACATTCTTGTGAAAGAATACGACGTCACGTCCACTGCATTCTTTAGGTACAGTCTGCCTCTGTGCAGCTTGTTCTGGTTTACGTCAATAAAAATCGCTCTGGCACAGATAGTGTTCAAATCAGTTTATGTTTTGTGGTTCATTAGCTGTAGATTTTCGGACAAGCGTCTGTCAAGAATCAATTAAAGGCTCTTTTTGTTGATGCGGCTTTTCATTCAGCATTCTTTAGAGACAAAGGTAAGATGATGGTCTTGATTGCATAATGAAGCAAATTGACCATTAGATCACGGCTAGAGAGGACACATCAGGACAGAGTACCCTATGAGAAAGCGGTCCCATTTACCCACTACTCGAGAACACTAAGAATTCATTAACAGTCATGAAAGCGAGGAAAACTAATGGTAAATAGCCCAACAGTTAAAAATTGTCGAAGAAAGACGAAGGCTCTGATGAAAACAGGCAAACAAAACAAGCTCTGATAAATTCCGGAAACAGTTGCGATCCATTTGTCAGAGAGCAAAAGATAAAAAGTTTTGGGCATGCTGAAAAATTAGTTGACGATGAAGAAAAACCTGCAAGTAATCTATAACCAGACATTGTCTGGAGAGGACGAGTTATGCAATAGCTGCATACAGTTGTACCTGTCACTGTTACTAACCCAGATCTGCCAAGGATTAAAGATCGAGTCTTACTTAAGGATTTTGATCCTTGTATGAAGTGATTTTAAGCGTTTTTAGACTTTTCTTTTGCATTTTATTTACATTCATTATCAATACAAATCCAAAAATTCAAGTTTGCGCGTTGACGTCACCATTGTAATCCCAATAATTACAAGTAGTATTACTTTTATTGCCATTACGCAGCAGTATGACCATTAAGCCGAATTATATTATGCCGCAATTGTTACCTGGTTGAAGCTGAACCTCGCTAGGTCAAACTGCTTGGTTTCAATAGGCGTCCAGATTTTCACCAGATCTGTTAAAAAGTTAAAAATTTGATGACTTGAAATCGTAGGAAATTCTAAACAGTATGAATAAAGTGCCACACTTGTGATGTTTATTTAATTCAACGGCTCAAAGTTGCTACCCCTAGTTCATTCTCATTGCGATCGTCAAATTTGTGTTTTCTTCCGGCTCTTACGGCATGGAATCTTCTTTTGTCAATTTTAAGGTCGATTATCATAACATATCATCTGCTTTAACCCGCAGACCAGCAAAGAAGCATCTGGGACAATGAATTTAGGTGGAAGTCTTACTAGACAGGTAAGCTCATGTTCTGTTTACTTTTTAATTCTAATTCTCATTTTAATCACCATGATCGTCATCAACCACACAAATGAATCAACAATGAATCATAAATACTTGCCAGTCAATCATCAGTCAATCATCAGTCAATTATCAGCCAATCATAAGTCATTCATCAGTCAATCATAAGTCAATCATCTTTCAGTCATCAGTCAATCATCTTTCAGACATCAGTCAATCATCAGTCAATCATCTTTCAGACATCAGTCAATCATCAGTCAATCATCAGTCATTCATCAGTCAATCACCAGTCAATCATCTTTCAGACATCAGTCAATCATCAGTCAATCATCAGTCAATCATCAGTCATTCATCAGTCATTCATCAATCATTCATCAGTCAATAGAGTTTTCCGGCCTTTTCCAAAATTTGTTCCTTTCGATTTTAGACTCTTATTGCATTTTTAATAGTAAAATGCAGACTCAATTCGATTATAAGCAAATTGGGGATTTTAAGCGGAAATGTTCTCACTACTCAATTATCTTGTTTTTCTAGATTGAGTCTGATAGCCCTGTTAACGATGCGAACCCACATATTGTGAACATTGGTCGTATGGTGGAGGTGGGTTGAACCTTTTTTTTAGTTGGATTGCCTGTCATTTAAGTTTTAGAAGTCTTAGATAAAGCGCGATTTCACCACGATTGTTTCGATACAGCTGCTTATGTTAATGATGCACGGCTTTTCGCGTAAACCAGAACACCTAGATGGCTAATCTTCATAATTATCGTGGTATGAAAGAACTTTGGGCCTGATAATTGCTATTGTGTTCTTCTTTGAAAAGCAACGAATTATTTCGCTGTGCGAGTGTGGTAGTCAAGTATTGTCGTGTTTTCTGCACGATTCCTTCGTATTTTGTTCATGTGCCACAAAGTTGTTTCGTCTGAGTAGTTAATATCCATGCGCTAATCTTTCACAAAAACAGGGTCGAAATCCAGACTAAAACATAAGTTATGTAGCTCTTTGGCTTTAACTCTTTGCCATTCCGTGAAAAAAGGCTGCCAACTACATTGTTTTAGACTAGTGATTTTCATAGACTCGCAAGGCAGTGGCTTACTTTCTTGCTAAAGACGATTTATAACGTCAGTTGCATACTCAGTAAATATACTAAAGGAAAAAGTTAATTCAGGCAGTTCAAAGACAATTACAAAACTCTATGATTGCGATACTTTACTTTTCTAACGATAGATTCTGAAACGCATCCTATATTTAATTGCTCAACTGATACGTCAGCCAAAACAGAGAAATCCTGCTTAATTTTCAATAGTTTTGAAGAATTATCTTCTTTGTCTCTTAAACCTAAAGCTGATGAAAAACCTGCCAAACACTTATGCCAATTGCTGCTGACAAATGACGCTAGGCATGAATATTGTCAATTTAATTATCTTTAAGTAATACACAACACTTTCAATCTTGTATTTAGGAAGAATACTTTATTTCGAAGAAATCCTGTTGCCTATGACCTTTAATACTTTATTTTTGTACCTTTTGAAGTCAGAGAACTGTTAACAACGTTGCTTGTGTTTTCCTTTCATTCAAGGACATGGAGAATAAAATGCGAAATACCCTCAATGAAATTTATTTTGGTAAAACCAGAGATATTGTTGCTTCATTGAGGTATGTACATTTTTTTAGCTCAAATCTCTTAATGCCATGAGACTATCATTTTTGTTTTTTGTTTGTTTGAACTCCTACACTACAAAGATTTTGAATTTTGTGGTAGAATTTTCAAATGAAGAAGTTCTTAGTTTATATAATGGCGTTTGCCTCTTAGGGCAATTACCAAATTCTAAGAAAATAGTATGTTGTATTAAGTTAGAAAATAAGTATGAGTAAAGAACAGCTGTATACATTGATTAAGGTTCAAATGAACAGGATGTCAGCCTTTAAGGCAAACAAATCGAAACTTGAATAGTTATTTCTTCTGTGCTTTATCAAGAATTACGAGCTTTAAAAATTAAACGCCGTTGGCTTTGACTTGCTTTTTCATATTTTTTGAGTAAATTAGTTTTTTTCTTTTTTTGGTCATTTTTGTAGCATGCTTCTTACGAAATGGATGATTATTTGTAGCAAAGCATGTAGATATTCGCCAAAATGGCGTCTTTATTAGTCATAAAGTAATGAATGTAACTGCAGTGTGTTTTCTTTCGCTTAGTATAAAAAGTACACCCGCTCAATGCTGGTTCCTTACAAGATCGTCCCTCGCTCTCGTCCTAGGTCTGTCAATAGCCTTGGCGAACAACAGAAACAAAAGGACCTCCAGGCCCAACTTTTCCAGAACTTACAAGCGAGGCAGAAGAAGAAGTAACCAGATCCCATGACTATACCTGTCAGTTTTCATGTCAACTAGATTTTAATTCATCCCCTAGTGTAATTGGTGCGTGATGTATTTTTGTAATACATGTTTAATTTTGAAAAATTGTACCCAATCGTAATAAATCGTTTTCCTAAGAATTTTGTCTTCTTACAGACTTCTCTGCGCCATTTTCTGCCTCCTGCACGTGTAGAATACGAAATGTTAAACTCGAGTTCGTCGATTGGACCTTGCACCAAACTCATAACTCACAGTTTACGAGTTAACGCAAGGCGTACATACATCTCTTCCGTCAATTGACGTCTTTAGCAGCTACTGTCTGGTATATCAGTTCTTCCAACATGTCAGCAACTTGTGTTGACCATTGGCGTTAGCTTTGAACTGATTTCAGCTGATTTTCTGCTTTCAATGGTGCTAGACTTTAGCCCCTGTTTGTGAGGCTTCCTGATGAAGCTAAAACGGCACTAGGCTTAGTAGAACGCTATCCGCCGTCACGTGATTTTTTTACTGCAAGGGGCAATTCTGTTTTGATTATTGAGAACGGCCTACATAAACCCAGAAAATGATAGACTGTTATTCATAAACTGACAGAAATGAAAGGTTATGATGTTGATTCATAGAGAGAGTTAACCTCAGTGACATTCCCTCTCCACTAATCCCACCGTCATATTAGAAAATATTATCTTCCAGGGGTCTGGTGATTACTCCCTAGGAAGAATGAAAATGATGGGCCCACATGTTCACCACTCTCACATCCAGTAGTGCTACAAATGGCCTCGTTGGGCTAGGGCGTTCGGCATTTGCTCATCTCATCACCAATGCTTCTGTTCATTTAGTATGTGCCTAGCATGAGCTTGATAGTTCGAACTAACATTACCTTGTGTTAGCTTAAACTCTAAATTTGAGCTATATTTGACCTTGCGTTAGGTTTCAGCTTGGCTAACATTGACCTTGTGTTAGCTTTGAACCCACGTTAGCTTTGAGTTTGCGCTAACTTTGAGCTTGCGCTAGTTTTGAGCTTGCGCTAGCGTTAGCCTTGCGTTAGCTTAAACTCTAAATTTTAGCTATATTTGACCTTGCGTTAGGTTTCAGCTTGCGCTAGCATTGACCTTGTGTTAGCTTAAACTCTAAATTTGAGCTGTATTTGACCTTGCGTTAGGTTTCAGCTTGCGCTAGCATTGACCTTGTGTTAGCTTTGAACCCACGTTAGCTTTGAGTTTGCGCTAACTTTGAGCTTGCGCTAGTTTTGAGCTTGCGCTAGCGTTAGCCTTGCGCTAGCTTTGACCTTGCGTTAGTTTTGGATTTCTGCTTGCCTTGCATTAGCTTCGAGTTTGCGCTTGTTTTGAGCGTAAGCTTCGAACTTTGGTTAGCTTTTTGAATCAAGATTGCGACAAGTTCACCCAATTTCGTTCAAGGCCCTTTAAAGAAACAGCTAGCAACATCCACAACTTCAGCTGTTTTCTCTATGCTCCTTTATCCCTGCTGGCTGGAGACAAGCTGGAGAAGCCGTGGATACCGAGAACAGAAATGAGTGACATGCACTCGCGATCAACGAGATTTGGTGACGCAAAGGATTGTCAAGCTTGTCTTGGTTACAGCTATTGATAGGGACGCCTGTTTACTTCAATGCGCAAGATGTAAAGGGCCATTATGTGAATTACGACATAAATTGAATCGACCCAGTAATCGTATTAAAATTCATACGTGCAAGGGGTGATCATATTGACCGGGCTTTGTACTCCAGAGCGCGTCGCTTTTAGGCCACAAGAACCATCACTTGAAGGCATTTTCAGGTAAGAGTAACCTTATTTTTCATAATCAAATCAACCTGATCTTAGAACAGCAGATACACCCATGACCAGCTTTACGTTGAGTGTTTAAACTCCAACACATTCAAAATTCCCACTCTACCAGTTAACTTGACGCTTTAGCCTTGTTCTACCACAACTTGTCATACAGGATCTGTGATATACAATTTCGTTGGTTGTAATCTCTCTTGCATGGGTGCACAAATCAGCAGGTAAGAGTTTGCCGGTCGTTTCACGTTCTTTTTGATACTTCAGTTTAAAATGGAATGTCTTAGTTGAAAGGGTAACAATTTCGAGGAGGGGAAATCGACGGTCAAAGGAAGTAAAAATCACTTTTGCTGGAGAAATGTTGGGGGACTTGGAAAATCGTTGTCTTTGATTGCAACTCCAGTAGTTGATCTTTGGGCTACTGTGCCACGCAAAGTTATTGTTGGGAACATTTCTAATCCGTTATAGACTTTTAGCATGTTATCGATTCTATCCCATCATTTTTCTACTTGGCACAGGTCACAGCATAGTTAAATATTTGAATTCTAAATATTTCGTCCATCAATCATCCTCCAGTTATGGTTCCTATTTCACCGCGTCAAGAACGTCTTCCAATCTAGCGAAAAGCACTGTTCCGAGAAGACAAATAATTCTTTTCCCCGACATTTCAACGGTGCCGATTAATCAATATTAGAGTAGTATTTTGTACATCAAATGAATATTCACTTTAATACAAAAACCTTTCAACTATAGCGCTAGCTCGGAAAGAATATACGCCTCAAAGCTGTTTATTGGTTTCTAAATATGAAGTAAATGCATAAATTTTCTTCCACAAACAGGGCCTAAATATACATGGAAGTGCAAATATCTGCATTTAACAGTTCGCTCTATATTCATGATAAAGTAGGCACACTTACAACAACAGCAACACATTCATCTGTTCAACCATCAGTAGCAAGAAATCTCATACGCCACATCTAATCGGATACGAAAATTGGAAAAGTAATCAAGTTTAATAACAAAAATTTCCTAAATCTCTGTTTTTGGACATATTGTTTTGTTTAAAGCATCAAAACATAAAAATGTCGTACTTTGAAATCATAATGAGCCGAATCCTGTCTATTATCAGAAATTTACGTTGAAAGAATAATTTTGAGTGTTTAATATGCCTATCAGTTATGCTGAGTTACAAGTGGCTTGGAGCTAGGTGCTCGAATCGCTTTTGTTGCCCCCACTTATAATCAACCCCTTTCGAAGGACAGTTCTTCAGTGCACAAGTGCTTCGCATTTAAAGGCTTTGTCGCACAAATATCATTTAGGACCGGTAAATTGCAGCTTCTTATTAAACATTCGAAACAGCCAAGAGAGGTTTCTTTCCATCAAAGTAATGGTGGTATATTTGTACATAAACAAAGCAGCAGCTTAATGTCTTTTATCCAAAAAGACAAGGAAAATGATAATCTCCCCTGCCTTTTTTGTCCATTGCTAAAAGCAATTTGCATAAAGAAATCAAGTATAGGCGGTGTTCGGGCGTGGTGGTCCGTGTTTTAGAGCTTGGCCTTCTCGCCCCTGACTGTTATGCGAGAAGGCCCTGAAGGAGTTGAACCGACGCAATGAGGTAACATAATCCACGCACGGAATTATCCAGCAGCCGAGGTCAGAAATACTTTGAGAGGCTTAGGATTAATCGTGTCGAGAATTCGCGTGCTGCTATTGGTGTTACTATGGTCTCTGTTTGATCTGACATCAACTTCATCAGTAGCTTCAAATTGTATTTGCAGAGAAAGAAGACACTTTCGTTTCCATAGGAGCAACCTAGTTAACCTCATTTCAGTTGAGCCGAGTTTCCTGGAAGGAGATACGAGAACTCGAACAAACGCCCCTTGTTGCTTTTTAACGTGCTCCTCATTGCATCTCAAGTGCACCAATAAACGATTAATTTCAGCTGTGAACCATTTCCAATTGCGTGCCAAGCTCTTATCGATACTTTTTCAAACTCACCGGCCTAAATTATTTTCTTTTGGAGTGTTTTGAGGCGGCTATAGAGCCCTCCCTGAAACCATTGAGGCGAAGAGTAACTTTAGTTATTTCCTTGTAAATTTGATTTCACTTGATTTAACATGATCTTGATCACTCGATCACATCAGACCATCAAGTCGTAACCAATGAAGCCCGAAGCAGTGACGGCATCAAACATACTTTTCCCACTGATGATTAAGTACATGCATCAAAGTTGTTCTTCATTGCAATTTCGTGCCCATTATTAAGGAAAAAATCAAACGCTTGTTTATTAAGGTTGAACTCTGTGTTTTAGGCCAATAAGACTTCCCTATTGACTGCGTTGGGTGTGGAATTCGAAAAAAGATGGAGACTTCTAAGTCTCGTCTCTGCACTCCAAAGCCAGAAAAGCTTTGTCGACACAGCACTAAACATTGCACAGCTGCCCCGAAAAATATTGATTGCATTTTAATTTGCGTAATATAGATTCCAAAACCGTTCTTACTACCGAACAACTGACGGCAGATTGACTGATGAAATAACCATAAGACATCAACTTCTCTAAGTAATTGTGACTGTAAGTTTTAGTCTATTGTGTTTCAATCCGTACAATCGTTCTTCCACCGATGTTCCTCCGTAGGTCTCCTTGAACATGACCAAAGAACTGCCACATGTTTTGATTCTGATATCTTTTAACCATACCCAAATATTTGTCTGTAATATCTTTAACTGCTGAATTAAAAGTATTTAATAATAAACTAGAAATAAGCTTTTCAGTAAATTTAAGGTGATCCGGAATCTTAGGCCTATTTCTCTAAATTCTTTACGTAGATCTGACGACTTGTATTCTTTTAACATATTCTTGGAGACAATGGAAGCCTTATTTGAGTAAAAAATTGCATACATGTGGTTGTCAAAATGATATATTTCTCTCAATCGTTTCCTCTTTCCTTTTAGGGCATTGGTATCCTACTAATAGTTTGAAGGAAAGTTATAATTTCACAAATTAATACGCAAACATTGCAATACTTCACAATACCACAAGGAAGCAGTTTGAAAACTCTTTTATTTAAAGAAGACGAAATCTGTAAAGGACAGTTATGCATCAGACGAACTCTGTTCTTGATTAAAACAGTTTCCTTGATCGAATGGTTATGCAGGGCCTAGGCAAAGAATTAGGCAATCAGTGAATGTCGTAATAGTGCTGGTAGGCCCCTAGTCACTCTGAAATGGCTGGCTCGAACATTGACCGCAGCGATACTCACCGCATGCTTCGAGAACAAGCTTCGCGCGTTTATTTGCAGACAATTGCAGCTAACGAGCGGGAAGATCGAATACTGCACAAGAAGCTTGACGCCCTGGATCTTGAACACCGCGCACAGTTTCTGAAGATGAAAAGGTGGATTCAAGATGCACATGTCACTCGGAAGAAGCGTTTGAAGAAGATGGAGTCGAACTCTAGCTATTTCAGTGATAAGAGCAGCACTCAAAATGTGGAGAAAGAGAAGCACGAGAAGGTGAAATTAGGCCGCAAGGAGCGAAAACCAGAGGCCATACCTGAAAGCTTGCCAGCGCCGGCAAGAGGTCTTGGTGATGCGGCAACGCAAGGCATCGAAGCTACAAACCATTTGCAAAAGCATCCAATTTATAAATCGAGACGAAGGTGCTCGTCGCTATTAAAAGACCGCGTCAAGTATACGGAGAGCGAAGTTGCTCATCTTAAAGCCTCTTTTGCGGGTCAAAAATCGCCGCCCTCCTTGCGACGCCGAACGTTTTTGCCGCACTTGCAGATGGACGTTAATTTTTCTGCTGGATTAACGACAAAGCGGAGAAATCGCGGCACGCGTCAAAAGAAGAAAGGCGACGCGCTTCTTGAAACCAAACTGAATGATCTGCAATTGCGGGGAGCGGCCGATGAAAAACTTCCAAAAATTTCAGTGGAAGAAAATAGAGCATCAGTATCTGATTCATGAAGCAATCTTCATTTTTACACCAAGCGTCCTTTATATATTTAAAAAAAATTGAGAAATTAATGAATTAAAATAGAAAAAAGTGTCCCGGCCACCCACTTCGTGATTTATTTCGTCCCCTTCTTGATTTGTTTGATCTCTTTATAATGAATCTCACCCCATCCTTGATGCATTGTATCCCCTTGTTAATGTATTTGACTCCCGTATTTCACATTCATTTGAGTGTATCTTACCATGCTTCATATATTTCCTGTTTATGACTCACCATACTTGTCTCAATACGAAGATATGTATATAATGCAAAATAAATAGAGCATTTTGCCATTTTATTCGCTTACCTACTCAAACCTCCATAAAGACAAAAAGCCTAGAGATTTGAATCATCAAAATCATTGTCATCATTCAGTCTCTATTTTAATTTTAGGCTACGTGATAGATTAGTGATTGCGTAAAGTATCTTGAACAAGCTTTGATTTCCCAAATTGTTCATTATTATGCCATATAATCTGTTTTTTTAATGATTCAAGAGAGCTTTTTATTGCAGAAAGGGCTCGTTACACTTTGAGTTTTCAAGAATTATTATTTTGCTGCATTGTGCTTCGCTTTTAATATCAAACCAGACTTGAAAGCCCATCATTGTATAACCAAATTCGAGAATCCAGAATCTTTATTCGTTTTAACTGACATGTTTTACAGCATGAATGTTTCACGAAAGAACTGAGTTATGAATTAATGCATTAAGCATACTTTGCTCTGACCAAATGTTTACTTACAATGCCTTAGGCTTGTGCCTTGAAACATGGGGAACTTGTGCCAGCTCTTTTTACCATCACTTCTCAACTTTACCTGCCCAAATGTAACTATTTTTCTGCCTTTCTGGTGGAGTTGGATTGGTTTTACACGAAGGGGTTAACGAAATAACTTCCATCGCCTGCCCCCAAGGCACCACAGCCACAAACGGCCATTTTGAATCCTTGCCAAGTCGGGATTTCACTGGATTCAATGTATGTCCAACATACAAAGGAAATCATAGAATCAACAATGTTTGCTTGAATCAAGTTGGATTTCCAGCAGGATCATTTGCTCAACATTTGACAATTCTTTTGTTTTTATGGGACACGTGGATAGCAAATGAGGAGAATGATGTATGTGTACACTTCATTTCCTGCAATTCTGATAGCAGAACCGTGAGGTCGTTGGAGTTCCCCTTTCAAGTACCACTGGGTCCTAATACCTACCTTTCACAGGAAAGAAATGTGGGTAGGATAAAGGCTTTCACTGGGTAGTTGATGCTAGTACCTAGACAAAGCCCATCATATCGTGATAATGAAAGCTACTTTCAGAAATCTCTACCAATTGAAGGATGTATTTGTCTAAACCTAAACTCTATTAAATAATTTACCGGGAATTTGGTCTTAGTTGAGAGGAATTAACCAAGATGCATGATTCTTTTTCCTTGTATGGCTTGCTAGGTAAAAATAGAATTATTCATACAGGACAAGCATTATTTTAAGGAATCTTCATCACTGCACATAGCAGCACAAGCTGCTGAATTTTTAGGCCAAATACGGTGTGGTTAGAAGTGTAACTATTGACCGCTTTTCTGGGTGGAGCAAAATCATTTCACATTATTTTCAGGTGCACTTTTAGTGCAACTTACCCTAACTAAAGCTACCATTGATTTTACATCTTAACAGAACATATCTGACCTGACCAAAATAAAACCGAGTAGCAAGCCTCATGACGGGGAAAGTTTTGATTGACTTCCACCCTATGGGGTCAATATAGTATTTCTCTGGAAATAGGGGAGATGAAGTGCAATGCAATTTACTATGTATTTAGGCTACTGATTTCAAGGGCAAAGCAACTGTCTCCAGCTGCTTCTTTTCATAAAAAGCTGTCGTTTGGAGACTAGATCTCTAACCTTCTTACATATTTCAGTGTAATATTTCAAAGTTTATGGAATTTGAAGGTTGTCTTCTTTAACTGCATAATACAAATCTGTAACTGAAGCATGAAGTGATTTGGCACCACTCATATGGATGGGGCATTGGGCCTAAGGTATTTTAAAGTGATTCGACTTCAAGCCATCATGAAGAAGCCTCCCTTCAGTTTGGTCTCTTCCATCATTGTTCCATTTCGGACTTCGCAATACTTTCTCTGTCAGTGTCAGCTTGACTTACCTAAGAATCATAGAACGAGGCAGCTTGACGTACATGAGAATCACAAAACGAGGCAATTTGACTTACCTAGGAATCACAAAACGAGGCAGCTAGACTTACATAAGAATCATAGAACAAGGCAGCTTGACTTGCACGAGAATCGGAAAACGAGGCAGCTTGCCTTACCTAGGGATCACAAAACGAGGCAACTAGATTGCCACCGTGAGTGTAGGGTTTACATAATATTCACCTGAGCCCTTTTAACATGTACCTTATGGCAGGTTGTGAGTTGAGGCATGCACGATTTTATGATTTCACGAGAGAAGCTTTTCTGCAGAAAACTTTGCCAGTACGAACAGACTATAATCATGGACACCATTATCTCATTGGCTTGCAATTTGTCTTTGCTTTTCACTGTAAAGGAGAGCTTTTGCTCTCATCCGCAGCTGAAGATTAGATACAAAGAGAGGGCAAACGATGTGCTATCGATATGGTACATAAGATGGTACTAATCTTCGATTCTAGAATAGCAAAGACGTAGCACGCAATATCATGTTGGTAGCAGAAATGTGAAACTTATTGCATTTGTTGTTTGAGTTTGAGACAACATTGAAAACGGCTATAGGTGTCGATGGTTTTGTAGATGTTGATCTTGTAGGCCATCAACTACTACAATTTCCAGGAAAAATTCAACAATGATCGCTTTACAATTTCATATTGCAACAGAAAAACTGTTATGGACACAGGTGATGCAGTTGAGTGGCTAAAATCAACTTGAAGCAATTCACACTTTTTATTTTCAACTCTGAAACATATGAAATTAAGGCACTGCCTTTTCGGCTGACACACATGTCAAGAATTGTTTCAACTACTCAAAACACGAAATGCCAGAAGTCCCACTAAGGAACATACATAGTAAAAGAAACACATCATTGTAAATTATTTTACTTTTCTTTATGTGCATGCTGAAGAGAAAAGATGGGATTTTAATTTCATCATTTTAATTTCATTTAAGAAAGATGGTACTTTCAGTGACTGTTTAATAGTTCTTATTGTTGCTCTGTGGGAACTATTAACTAAAGTAACAAACAAGAATGATCGTACCAAATCTTTTATCTTTGCAGAATATCTCTAAGAGAAGAACCGTGATGTTTATTCTTGGTCTCTTGGAAATCGATTCCTCCTACTCTACAATCGTATATCTATAATATTTTGCTAAAAACAAAATTTTCAACGAAGGATGTGTTGGGATGACGCAATGGTGATGTAATTTAGATTAGAAAATCTAGACTGAGGAACGAGCGAAGGTGAGGGAGCATGCCTTGGTGTTATGATGCAGCGATAATAGAATATGCAAAAAGTAAGCGTTAGAACAGGGGTGGCGAACCTGTTAGTTATCTAGAGGAACACGCTACCACAAAGAGCCACTTCAGACCTACATGCAAAAAAATACTCTGTTTAATTTCAATGATAATATATATTACCTTTGTTTGAAAACTATCTAACTATCACGCACTATTGCAAATAGTGGATCCCTTGCTAACTAACACGTGTAGTGATTAATTACTTGCTTAACGTGTTAACTCTACTAAAAAGCAAAACATCAACTAAGGAATTGCTTCAACTGTCATCCTAATAATGTGCTTCCCAGTAATAACAAACTTCATCACCTGCATTAATTAAAGTGTGCTTACAAAGAATACATAATGGGCTATGTTCGTGCGGGCTGGTTGTTCACTTTAAGATCAGAAAAACAAATTTTTAATAAAGATGAAGTCCGCATTCTTCTTTTTAAACATCAGCTCACTCGCACTGATTTGATACAGTTGGTTATAATCGTGATTATGTAAACGGTCTGTTTGGCCAATAAAACAAATCAAAAGTAACGTTTTTGTTAAGTTATGTAAAGAGTTTTGAGAACATGAGCCATAAACAGGACTCAACACATGACTTAAAGTTTCTGGTTGCCCTGATCCGAAATTATCCAACAAGGCACCACAATCCTTTAATTCTTAGTGTATAATTTTAGTCTAAGGTCCATGGAAACGGCAATAGATAATGAAGTGAGGAGCACACAGTTGTGATTATCAGTTCAAATTAAACTAAAAGTGATTGGGACTGAGGGGTTTGTGTGTACCGTAATCGTTTGAGATTTGTCTACGTTTCCCTGAGCCCCGACTCTAAAATGTCTTCAAATCTTAGGCTAGAGGAAGACAGAAAGACAGAAGGCAGAAAAATTGAGAAATTGATCTTGTTCATGACGACTGTCTCTTTACATGACAGCTGTCAAGAATAACATGACCAAATATTCAATCATTTTGTCATTTTGTAGCTAGGGTCATTATTGAGCCCTCTAAGGCTGCGTTTACAGGACAACGTTGGACCCGTAGTGTACAGAGCCCTTTCCCTTCATCCATTAACGTATGGCCAATCACCTCCAGTCGAATTTCCTTTAGCCTCATGTCTAAGCGTACCTGGCAAGAACCGTTCTGTTTGTTCACAGAGAAGTTTTCAGTACGGTTCTATACGTTCTATGTGGACCCGTTTGGGTACGGCTAGCGTTTCTGTTTTGGACTGTCGCAGCAGTTCCCGTGTAAACGCAAAGCCTATCCGTACTTATTTGGGTAAGGTTCCATTTAGACCCGTTCCCGTGTAAACGCAGCCCTAATTCTTGGCGTTTTTGAAAACATTCATGGATTTTTGTTTTCTCAACCCGTTGAAAGCAGAAAAAAGTATGGTTCCTAAATCCCCTTTTTGAACTCTGTCTTGCATTCTCAAATTACATTAAAGCAACATGTTGTTAAAATATTTATCAGTTAGTGAAGCTGTTTTTCATAAATTCACTCTTCACAAATGAGTTTGCCAATCGTATGCGCTCCTTCTTCGCCTACATCACCTGTATCGCCAAGCCTTACTTCGGTAAGTGGCAGCCTCGCTTTCTCTGTGACGTAGCCCTCGTCGAACCGCCACACATAGTCATTTGCATTGCAGTTGCATTTATTGCCACTGACTGCGCACGTGTTGGTTATTCCACAGCTGCAACCTATTGGGCAAATTCTATTCACGAACTAAGGGTTGTAGTAGAAGATATCGCACAATCTCTTTAGAAGAAATGAAATTCTATGCTTTAAGAACATTCAAAAACAGTAAAGATCAGAAACAAGCAAATATATTTAGCCAATAACGCAGTTAAGTATCCTACTTAATTAATTTCTTTAACGTCAATATTTAAGAATTAGCTCTAATGGCTGTTCTTGAACGTTGTCCAAAAAGAGACAGTACAGACCCCTTCCATTTGCTGGTCCTCCACCAATGTAAGACATATGGTTTCCTTCTCGGTCCACCAGGTATCCAGCTCCTTCTAATACCATGCCGTAACAGTCGATTCTAGTGAACTGTTTGCATGTGGTGGATGAGTCAACGAAGGCTGCAATATCTTGAATGTTGATATTGTACGTGATAACATGTCTACGAATGATGCAAATATTAGGATTACGAAAAGTCCTAGTGAAGATACTCTTTGATGATACAAATTTTTAACCAAATTTTGAAGTGGGACTAAGAATTATAATGTTTGGGTTTAATGTACTGAAGAGTATTTAAAAAATGAATTTTTTTCCATTTATAACAACGATCACCAGAAAGCATATCAAGATGTGACACTTTTGCTCGTACATCTTCATTCTTAAGAATATTGCACCCAAGAACCCCCCTCTTCTTTAGAAGTAGATCTGTATTATGCAGTAGATCTTGATTGCTGTTATGGTCATATCAGTGTATTGGCTTTCGTCCAGCTAAACATAAGAAAGCATGATTCCAGCAAAAAAAGGAGATTCTCTTTCATGAAAGCATCTTTACAAAAGATTTAACTCATTCACTGTTTTTACCCCTTACTTTTTCCATGCTTTTAAATTTCAAATTTTTCAAACGTTTTAATTTTCAAAATTTTCCACGCCTACTGCTCGTCTTCAGCAAAACCAAACAGAAAAGATTACTCACACGTTCGACCCAACTGCATTAGACCCTTTTGATCTTATCCTTGCCTCACTATCGTGGTGGAAGACCGCAAGGACTTTCCCGCCTTCTCTCTGGCACTTGACTTCGATCGGCGTAAGCATGTTCTTGTGTTGAATCCAGTACACACCACCATTTATGCCCTGCAGCAATGCCTCTTTGCAGGAGACAAAAATCTGCAAAACTGAAAGTTGGTTTATGAACGCAGATGTCTACTCAACGCAGTTAGCAGCCCCGTAGACAAGTCTGCGAATGATAATTGAGTTTTTCTTTTTCTTAGATGAACTTAGTAATTCAGTTTTATGATCCGTTTAGCTTTATGGCACTGTCAAAATGGTCACTTTTTGAATGATATTTTGAATTTCTGTCTTTGCAAATCGCTTGTTCACAGCCAAACGACAAGCAATACGCAACAGAACTCCACTTCTATAAAAATTGCTGGCTTTCACTTTTTAATTTGATAAAGAAATTATTTTACAATGATCATCTTAATATACAGAAAGTAAACTAAATCTTAATTAATAGCGAAACAAGTCTCACCCTTTCGCCATACTATTTCATTCTCATTGGCTGTATCACTCACATGATCCCCTTCTTTTATGAGTGTAAACTGTTTCGTTCCCTTGTCGTATTTCACATGCGTACATTTTTTGTCCCTATCACAAGTAAAGTGGCTTTTCGTAGCGCTGAAATGCTGCCAGTTGTCACCTCCTCGTTCTAACAGGAAAAAGCTGTTTGACGTCACCTCCTTGCCTTCCAGGTACAGAAACAAACTGATCAAACCAATGTTTAGATGCATTGTCGACTTTCAAAGCAACAATAAATCAGTGAAAGCTGATTTGAAACAGTTTCTTCAGGTTTTCATGCAAGCAAATATCTTGTTTTCATGAAACTATTTCCACGCTTATTTATTGCAAAAGTCGTTGCGTTTTATTTATTAATCTCATTCATCAGTTTCTAGAAACGCAGTCAAACCACCTGTATGTTTGAGAGAGGAGTACGTTTCAGTTCTTCTTATTTATTTTTAATTGAATTTTTTCCATATGATGCAACATGTTTATGCTGCTTTTAAATAATAGAATAATAGAAGCTCAAATCTGATTGGAGTTTCTTTGATTCTGTTTCAACATTGATTTAAGTTGATTCCGATGATGATAATGATGTTGATAAAGATGATAAACAGTCACGGAATCAAATATGTTATGAAGCATAAATAAAAATTACCGATACATAGGAAATCAAAGTTATCATAACAAAGTTTGCATCCACCAAATAAATTTTACTTTGACATTATGCCAGCGGAGATATTTACAACACTTTATGTTGATCCATAACGTTTAAACCATACATATTCACACCATAGAAACTTATCCGTCCAAATATTTAACCAGAGAAGACAAACTCTGTTCTAATTCTGAGGCAACCTATTTTAGCAATGAAGAAAAGGGTGTGGCAATGCACCTGTTACATTTACATTTTGAAAGACTTAAGACGTCAAATATTTGACGTTATAAAGTGCAAATTACCTGGTTTAATGCGGTCACTCCATTTGTGGCCTTGTGGCCGGATTTACGTGCAGTAACTTTGAAATGGTGACTACGTGACAAATTAGTTGACGCTCTTCATTTGGTAGCTCTTTTAGTTCGTTCAAAAAATCGTCGAAACAGGAAATGCTGCCTAAAGAATCTTTAAACACGGCTGGCAACAAGCATAGCTGAGAGCGTAGAGCTGTAACATGCTGTGATGGTAGACTGCTATTTTTTTTGTAGAGTTTGTTGTTTTGATTACCTTGGAAACTGTTGACTGTGACTGTATTATGCAAACTGACGTACCGCTGTCGATTAACATCCATCATTATATTCAGTGTGATATTACCACCATCATAATCATCACCCAAGCCTTCCGATAAGATAAGAATCTTGACGGAATTCCCGACTGACAACAGAAATATTTTTATAGACCTCTTTATTGTGGATTGATGATCGCCTCTTTTTAATTTTCACGCTTTGGCAAAAGAGTGGGAAAAGCCCCTCCCCAGCCCCGCCACTGCTCCGCAGCGCCTGTGGGAAAAGGATGCCATCGCATATGGTTGTTTTTTCATGGCGCTGCGCCTGTACAGGACAAGTATAATTTAAGGAATCTTCATCACTGCAGATAGCATCACAAGCTGCTGAATTTTTAGGCCAAATACGGTGTGGTTAGAGGTGTAACTATGGATCGCTTTTCTGGGTGGAGCAAAATCATTTCACATTATTTTCAGGTGCACTTTTAGTGCAACTTACCCTAACTAAAGCTACCATTGATTTTACATCTTAACAGAACATATCTGACCTGACCAAAATAAAACCGAGTAGCAAGCCTCATGACGGGGAAAGTTTTGATTGACTTCCACCCTATGGGGTCAATATAGTATTTCTCTGGAAATAGGGGAGATGAAGTGCAATGCAATTTACTATGTATTTAGGCTACTGATTTCAAGGGCAAAGCAACTGTCTCCAGCTGCTTCTTTTCATAAAAAGCTGTCGTTTGGAGACTAGATCTCTAACCTTCTTACATATTTCAGTGTAATATTTCAAAGTTTATGGAATTTGAAGGTTGTCTTCTTTAACTGCATAATACAAATCTGTAACTGAAGCATGAAGTGATTTGGCACCACTCATATGGATGGGGCATTGGGCCTAAGGTATTTGAAAAAGGGTCTTTAAAAGAAGGGATGGTGGATTTCACTGAAATTCTCAAAAAGTAGTTGAAAATGGACTGTCATCTGATAGAACTCATCATTAAAGTGAGTACAAAGTCAATTTTTGGTAATTAGAAGTGGGTATGTTTCTGAAAATAGGGTGGCAAACCCTATACACCGCAAGTTATATAAACATCAAAATCAGTATTATTTGAAGTAATTCAAGCTGGAAAGTAAAGACTGCACATTTGCGATTCATCACTGTACAAATTGGTCATCACTGCACCTTAAATTTATCCTTGTACAGGGTTGCCTTTTCAGCAACAATGGTGCTGTTATCAACAAAGGCCCTGATTTAAACATATACAATATTAGGAAAACCTAAACGTAAAAAGGAGTTATATACAATCGGAATCTTTTGAGGTTAAATCTTTAAATTCATTCTCGTTCTTACAATCTCGCTTACGATGAAAAATGTTCTCTCAACTTGGGTTTAAAAATAACAAGCGATTTCAGGGAACGTATGTCTCGTGGAAGTTCGTTAAAACAGTACGGTCCTTGAAAGTAAAGGGATATTTTCGCTATTTCTGTTTTAACCAAATGCAGTCTAAGCAATGATATATTGTTTCATAAAATACTATGACTCTGGCGGGCGGCAAAGAAATGTCTTAAAGATGACAAATTCATGGCTCCCTGATATTTCAAGAGCCAAAATTTGGTACCTACAAGAATTGCCAATTTTCAACAAAGATCCATGACCATGCAAATCCAAAGCATTCCTTCTTTATGAAAACAAATGCCTTATAATACAACGATTTAAATCCACGAAACATGCGATTTCTTGCTATGAAGGTGCAATCGTTAATCACGATTCATTGTCATACAAGAAAAAAATCAGACATTGCATTTGTTCTGAGCAATGCGCTTAAACGTATTTACACGAGCTAATATATGAATAGGCACCAAAGTTGTAAACGCAATTGGCATAAGATGTGGTCAGAAATTGGTGACATTAAATTTGGCAAGCCGCTTACGTAATCAGGATTATCAATATGACAGTTGTCACTTTTCGAGCCAGTGTATTCGTCATCCCTGTAGGTTTTAAGCCGGTGTACCCGAAGAGAGAAATTTTTATGTCGAAATTAATCATAATTGAGGCGAAAAAATCTTCAATTCCTTTCATTAACAGTGGGTCTCTAGGCTTTCACTGCGCCACCGCAGAAGAACCTAGCGAGCCTTCGGTCCTTAAAAAGTTGAATATAGTCCTTGACCTTCCGTTCATGATTCGTACTTCATTCATGCTCAGCTGGTGCAATTTCCACTTCATTCAATATCTGCTTCGCTTTATTGACCGGAATAATCCGTCGTGATTCGAGACTCGTTGTCTCTTGCTACAAAGGCACACGACTACTTTGGGTAAAACCTGCGGTTTGGATCTAGATCGGTACCTCTTCTCCTATTTTTGAATTTGATTCAACTAAGCTTTTATCAGATAATTGCCAATGTCACGAATTAGGACGATGAAATGGCAAACATGTCGCGAGAAACACCGTAAATACTTGCTAAGGTTGGTCATCAGTGTTGGAAAATATATGCAAATTATTCATCGTTAATAGCTAGCACTTGCACAGTACGGCTGACTAAAATCTTAATTTCGAGTTATCTTCAATATAACACTACAACAGTCCAAGACTAGCGTCACACTTTGTTACAACCTCACTTGTATCATTATTCAACTTGCCCAGCCATTTAAACTAACGACAACAACGACCCGCACTGCAACAGTAATGGTCACGACAGCAACAACAACAAGCATGCAAGAAACTAATATTGTGTGAGGAAATTCGATCAAAGGGCAAGGGCATGACTTCAACTGCGCCCTGAATTTCAGCCTAACTTCCAGTCTATTTGCCAATTATTGTGTAACAGCCCACCAGTTCTTTGGAGATTTACCTTTCAGATCAACTTGTTTTTCAACCGGCCTTTCTCGTTAAGTGCGCTAAGATAGCAAGATCATCATCTTCCACTGACTTGTCCATGCATGTCCTTATTTCAATGGGCACCTTGGGTCAAGACCAAGCTAGTTTTGGAAGCTCGGCATTCGCCATATGATTGGTCAGTTTTGACCAACACCAGTATCTTGACCAATCATAATCGACACTCAAGTAAAATTGTCACGTGCTAATGACACAGGATTTCATATGTCACGTGGTATCAAATGCTTCAGAGGCCCACAAAAAGAGACTTTCAAATTCACTTTGCAAAAGCTAATTAACTACTTGGACGGAAGAAAGTTAACAGAAGAGAAAACTCGGCAATAGACACGATAGTCACATTAATTTCAATGGACATGAAATCTTATTGGTAAGTAGATTTTCGCTTATGTATGAAAAACCTCTAGCTTCATGAATAACAGAGTCACCTAGTCAATAGTCGTATTGTGGGAAAGTAACAAGCTGTGTTGATTAAGCAATAGCCGGCCGTCGCTTATACGTCACTACTCCAGTCCTTCTGCTGTGACAACTTCAGGTGGCTGGTCGTTCTTGCTTCTAGTCCAGATGGATTTTTTGTTTTAGCCCACAGAAGGCAAATGAGGTACTGCATAAGAACCTTTATTCTCATTAGGTTTGCAGCTTGTAGCAATGGGCGTTGTTGCAGTAATGTGTCTATTGCGTCCATGGCTCTAGGTTCCAACTACAAGTCACTAATAACCTGTAGATGTGCGTCATAGTTTATCAAACAGGTTTCTACCATTGCATGTCAGATTTAACGAAAGTCAGATCCTTCCCCGTAGGAATCGTGGCTCGTGTTGAGTATATTTTTGTATCAGCACCTTGCTTGTCCTACCAGAGACTAGGGTGGCACACATGACAACATGTTCTCTCGATGTATGATGCTCAAGATCTATTCTTTGACCTTTTTCCAACATCATCAAAAGCAAACCCATTAATAAATGCAAAAATTACTCTGGTGCAAGTCTTTGGGGTCATCTTTTAGCAATCAAGAATTGATATTTGCAGCTCTTTTGACTGGACATACACTTGGAGAAGGTATTAAAGGTCCGAGATGTGCCCTTGTACAATCATTTTTTAACAGTGGCACTGGGTAGTATTGAGTACTGGTTATAGGTGCATGGAAACAGGTTGAAAGACGATAGGTGGTCTTGGCTACCGTATGAAGAAAGATTATGTGACGTTGAATTTTCACCACACTGTTTAGTTAAGCTCTTAGATGCAAAAACACTGTCTTTTGAAACACAAAGTTGCTTCTCTGTGGTCGACGTCAAAGCCAATCGTAATTGCATGAGGCGCAAATGTCGAGCAAACTTGCGTAAATCAGGCCAGCTGGGGCGGCAATTGTTGACGAATGTGACAAATTGTTGACGATTTGACGCGCTGGTCATTGTAACTCAGCGCTGTGTCAAATTTGCAGCAGATAAACACTACGTGGCTGTTGTTTGAAGTAATCAGTCGTAATTGAGGTTCGTTCCACTGCTTTGAAGCACTATTGCTGTTATGAACTCATCATTTCAATCATATATTACCATGGTACACAACTAACAGATGTTTGGGGCATAACATTTAAGAAAAAGTGTCGAGCAACTAGCCAGAAACAATCTGGTTTTGAATGATCATTTTGTAGGCACTATCAGTAGCCACATGAATTTTACCATTTGTTGTTGTGAATTGTGAAGGCACAATAAAGTTGACATTTTAGCAGCAGTTGCTAGGGTTTTCCAACTTGCTTCTTAGGTTTCTAATGATCATTGTTATTGTGGTTGTAATTTATTATCATCTAACGTCTGACTTTGTAAGACTTCTTGAAAAGAAAGCGGATTCTTGTCATATCAGACGAGTACCTATTTTTCTAAACTCTATTGTGCCATCCTTTTTCATGTAAATGCCAATGCCGAAGTTCTAATGTCCATAATTTTTTTGTCACATGCTAGAAACATGAACTTGGCAACGAAGACATACTGTTACCAAAACTTCCGAGGAACAAAAAAGACTTTCTAAAACCTTTTTACTACCTTTTAACAAACATTTTCATACGCCTAAGAAATATCTTGGAGCTTTTTTTGATACTTATGCTTGACGCAAAATAATGAGCATCTAATTGATATGCCAAAAAATCCTGTAAATGCAGCTTGGACGCATTACTGTATTGTATTTCTATTACATTATGTTTTGTTATACTCATTCATTTCTCCCTCATATTTTGTATGATTTTAAGCCAAAACCCAATGCGATATTTATTTTGGCCCCAAAGCAGTTATGCAAATATGAAAGTAATGGAGATGAATTGGGACATGATTTGAAAAGCAAAGAGATCACCAACAGAAGCTTTACAGCAATACCAAGATAAAATAATCGAACTAGGCAATACATTGTACTTCAAGCATCATTTTTCGTTACTTCATCGTTTAATGGATTCATACCTTTTTCTGAAAAAGGCAATCAATCTTCTGGCACGAAATCTCAATACTTATAAATGTATATTTTGTTTTTGATCCCATAACACTTTGCAATTCATCCGGTGACATGAAACAGTCTGGCATCTACCAAGTGTTCCTTCTAACTACAGTCCTTATAGCTAAAGTGTGTAATGCCACAATTAGATTTTTCACCCATGTTCCTCTTTCCAAGAATTAAACACGGACAAATACAGAGACCTATAGTGTCCACTCATTGACTGTGGTAACAAACGGCGCTTGCAAATTCACACCAATGTGCGTGTTCATCGATAAAGCGGGCAATTGCCACTTCTCAAGGTTCTTGACCAAGACCATCTTTTACAACATCATCCAATGGACGTGCAAATTTTTTCTCTATAGTAACCGACCAAAGTACTCTCTGCCCGGTATAAGTGTTACACCCAAAATTTTGTCCAGAAGTCTTTCTTAATTAAAAAGAACGAAAAACGCACGAAACGAGCAGACAAAATGCTACTCGTGCACTTAACCATAACTTGTTCTGATGCTTGCACCAAATTTTGGCCGTCTAAAACGACGTAAAAGATTAACGACATTAAGCGTTAACTAGCAACAATTACTCCTGAAACTGCAATGTCTTTATTGGCGTAACACAATTCTTTGAACAGGTTTGCAGCTGTTTTTACTGTAGTCTTCTCACCAATTTCAGTTCTAGAAGGAAAGAGATGCGGAATGGGAAATTGGATCGATTTACTTGTGACAAGTATGATTGGTTGCAAGGTGACAAAATTGTTGTTGTAGTTGTTGCAAGTCGACCGCCTCTGTTTTTTAATTCCAAGAAGAGATGGTTGTTAACTGAGCGACAGAGCTTTGCGGGATAAAGAATAAAAATCCCTTTCAAGGTGCCTTTTCTCAATGCTTAACTGTCGGTTTTGCAAGCTAAAATAGATTGAATAAATCATCTCGCGAAAAGCCACAGGGTATTTGCGAAGACAGCTCACAGCTTGGCAAAGGAAGCGCTGATGAATGGACATTGTGACCTTGGTCGCCATTCTTCAGCCATGTCATCACAAATCTTTGGTCAGTCCACACGCCGAGTTTTTGCGAGCCAAAGTTGACTGTTTTGGAAGCCGATAAGAAGAGTTGTTAGGCCGTTCTCAATCGCAACCTCGTGGACCTGGTAATTAGCTTTGTTTTTGCTCGTGTGTTTGCCAGCTAATAGTTGTCTCAAGACAACCAGCAAGAGTAGCTTCTAATCTTTAATTTCTTTCCTATTTCTTTCGTTGTCGAGTAAATATTTTTCTATGATCCCCATTGTTGGTTCAAGAAACAATTTTCCATTAGTCCAATGTAACTATGAAAACAAAAGAAATGAACCTTGAAATGCCAGGGTAAACTCTACAGTTCCAGGTTTTTGGCAGCCATTTGTGAACACAGAGTTTAGAAAAATTGATGGCTCCACAGCTTTGAGACAGATGAAAATTTTGTCTTATAATGTCATATTTGAGGGAGGTTTATTAGTAATTTTTACTATAAACAATGAAAGTCAGTGTAAAAAATTATGTTTTGATTTGGTTACGAGGAAGGTTTGAATTATGAAAATTTCAGCTGGAGGAAGGTTATAAATTTTTCTGGACTCTGTGTTAATACTTTGTAAATTGACAAAGACATTGACAAAGGTTACCCACGAAACCAGATCAGCGGAGGATCAACGCAGTTTCTAGAACTGTGTTTACGTTCAGTGACAAAACTGGAACAGTTTCTGGCATTGGGAGATTCTTATCTAGGGAGCCTGACAACTATAGGTGAAAAACTTTGTAACTAAACATTGAAAAACGTAATAATTCCACAAAAAATAGATTCTGATTTTCTGAATTCACTTAACATATTTATTGGGTCAGTTGTATGTTGCTAGGCAAGGTGATTCTCAGCTCCAATTAAAGTTGAGTTAAGTTCAAGCCCCATCGAAAGAGTTTGCCAACTACCACAGCTTTCTGTCGGCTAATGTAGCCTAGGCCCTGGCGACAACACAGTTGATTTTGATCAGCGATAATTCTTTCACTGAAAATCCATTACAGTGGCTGGGTACCTACAACGTGCAGTGTTTGTATTAGAGCAATTTCTAAGCAAATAGCAGAAATTCGACTGATCAAGTATTTTCTTCGCGGTTTTTTGTAGTTCCTGAAAGTGTTTCATCGGCTTTAGTTGTGACGAAGAAAGGTTTAGTAAAGGCGTCATCAACTTCCTACTCGTGCCCATTGAGATCATGGCGACATGTTGCAACCGTGAGCAGGTAGTCAAATTGAAACGACTGATGGCCGTGTCGCGACGTCAGGGGGAGTTCAAAACGAGGGTTCCTATTGCGCATAATCCGAATATGCTCCTTATATTCAACATGGGGATGTTTATGAGAGGGTAACGCCCCTCTATTCAACAGAAAAGTTTTGAGCATCGTCACTTTGGTAATGCTAGTAAAAATATTGTTTTTTAAGAAATATGTGATTATGAACGTTTATCACAGTTAACTTATTAATCTCTTAGTCAGAGAACAAATTGCGACTTTCCCCTAACATCTCTCAAGTTTGCAAATATCGGGAAGTGAACAAACGATACTTTAGATCTACGAAGCTGCCCTCTTTCCCGTAAAATTTTGATAATTTGCAACACGAGTATTCTTTTAATTTAATTCTATACCATCAATTCGCCCCTTGGGGTCGTTTTCCTTTTTCAAAATCCCAAAGAATCAACACAAGGTTTCTGACATCATAATCTCTAATTCGTTCGTTTCTCTTATGGTTTCACAAATCTCAAAATTTTCTCATTTTGTGCTAAGATGACGTGTGCCATAGAACTATAATAACTCAAGAAGCCAGTCATTTATCCATAAAATTGAATCTGAACTAACATCTTTCCCATTGCAAAGGCCTAGTCGTTTAAACATAGCGTACATATCTACAATTGTACTACTGCAATATTGTAAGCCATGGTGCTACAAACTAGTTCATTCCTTCTGTTGATGGAAAGAGGATCCGAATTTCACACCACTAGCCTAAGTGAATCACACGGTGTCATTTAGCAAGTGACAGGCAATGTACCACCGCAAATGTTCCCCATGACCCAGCGGGACCTTGTGGCACTTTCGAAGAAGCAACATCAAACATCATGTTCACACGATTGAATCCTGGGATAGGTGGTCCCCAGTCCTTATTCTCGCCAATTTCTGCGTTCACAGGTTTAAGAAATCTTCTCGATAAATTCTTCGGGAAGGCGCATCTGGTCCTAAGGGCTGTATTTCTGGTTCCTTGGAGACTATAAACAAATCTCCAGCAAGTAAAGCACCAAAACTTTGTTACTTTGCTCTTAAAATATATTATCTGTTTTTCATTCATAGCCATTATTTGGTCATGTCTCTGCTTTGACAAATACCTAGAAACATCGCATCTCCATTGAGTAACGCTTTTAGCGAACAATCTCAGGCTTATGCTGTCCTTACGAAATTGGCTGGAGTATTTCAACAGCTCAGTTTTTGATCTTGAGATTTGCTTTTCTTTTGTGATATCTCTTCTTCCTTAATTCTTGACAATATCTGTTTTGTCGCTGGTTTTCCTGTGCTTGAGAATGTTACCTCAGTTAATTATTTGCAATATAGGGATTTCCAGTGCACAACAGGGTGCTTTGCCTGTTTGCATTACTCGTGTTCCCCATGCAACTATTTCGTCTTTCAGGAATCAATGTCCAGAGTTAGTATGACGACACAAGGGATCAATTTTAGCTTTGTTCAAACTCAAATTCGTAAAGAGCAAATAGTTTTCCTCGCTTGAATCTGAATGGATGTCACTGACTGGTAGCTGAAATAAACAATCAGAGACAGTAGTATCTCACTCAGCGGACACCAGTCACTGCATACTAATGGAACAAAATTGGCACTTGCTTGATGGACCATTTTGACTGCGCCACTATAACTCGGATCCATGAATTCTGCAATCCAAGGCTTGCTTGGGTACGAGCGTAACTATGGTGAGAGTATTCCATTATCTCTGAATAACGATATTATGTTGCTTTACAGAACTTCATAAGTTGGTGACATTTCCCAGACATTATCTTGCGTCAGTGGCAAACCGGACAGTCAGCAAAGCCCTGATCCTACACACAAGCTGGACTGGAGTACACGCGATATGCAGTGAACACTGGAAGATCTTTTGACCTTGATGCTAAGGGAGTTCAGCTGGCCACTAACTTTCATCCGGAGCGAGAGCAAAGTGAGATTACGGCTTGTAATTGGAGTAACATCGCGCTATGAAAACACAAGAACGCTAGAAACCGTATCTATTTGGAGAGAGTCGGGACAACTCATTTCTCCTTCCAATTGAAGTGCGACTATTTCAGCAGCTGGCAGCATACAAATACTTTCAAAAGAAGAGCATATTTACCAATAGCTCAGGCTGAGGAGTGGTATTTACCCACAGGGTGAAGTAATTAAGCAGTTAATGCGATGTAAGAGGAGAGTTTCGACGGATGATAAGACATCTTCTCGAACTGTTGTTCGCAAAGGATACTACGCTTCTTTTCATGAGATATATTTACAAAGAAAGATACAGCAACAGCTACTGTGGTTAGACTTGCCTTTGAGAGACAGAGTATCGTGTTGTCATTTAGCGGCGGTGATCGTAATGATGATGATGGATAATTTGCAAGAGGGAAGCAGCAAACAAGACCGGACGTCGGTTCTTAAGGACCAGGTCTCCAAGATCTACATGAGCACGATCGCAGCCAACGAGCGGGAGGACCGGCTCCTGAGCAAGCGACTCGACGCAATCGACATGGAACACAGAGCCCAGTACTTGAGAATGAGGAAAATCATAAGGGATGCCCAAGCTTTCAGTAAGCGAAGGTTCCCCGCACTACTATCCGGGGGCTCAGACCCCGACAGACTGGCCTCGGGCGCAAGTAGTCGTGGACATACCGCCCCGGCGAAGGGTATCTCTTCAAGTCCCGATGAGCGTCCTCCGCGCGGTGCCCCGGAGGAGCATACCAGCAGAGGTGCACAGGCAAGCCTTGCGAATAACAGCGGTTCGTTGAGCAGCCAACCGGCTGACAGTAAATCAGTCGGACGAACTCTGGAGCAAAAGCATGGACGCGAGCTGGTAGACCGCCTGAAGTACACAGAACAGGAGGTCCTCCGCATTCGCAAATCTTTTGCGGGGCAGAAAAGCCCACCGGTGCGAAAACGGACATTCCTGCCCCACCTTGAAAATCGACCTGAGATGCAAACGCAGACTAGCAATACCAGAACCCCGCCCACAGTGATACGTGGCCTAAACGCTAATCCAGCTGCAAATGGAGACGAAGGACAGGAAGCTGCCCTACCGGAGATCCGAAAAAAGTCAACGCCCACAAGTATTGATCGTAGAAAAACACTAGCTGGAACAAACGCGTCAGTTCTGAGGTCAATGAAGAGACAATCAACTGCTCTGAGCAGATCACTTCCATCCAGCTTTTAAAAGCATTGAAATCTAACACGGTTTATATTTGTCCATGACGGGCCAATGTTTACATGCGATGACAGTTGCCATGGAAACATTCATGTCTGACGTGCAACGATTCTGTTCTTATCCAAACTTAGCGTGACATCAGAGATCGGTGTCAGGATATTAAATAAGAACAGAATTGGTTGGTAATTTAAGAGGGAAAACTTGCGATTGGCAAACACCGATGATTTTGGTGGCTTTCAGAAGGGATTGATTCAGGCAGAATTCTAGTCTTACACAAGACAAAACCAAATTTGACAAATTCTGAAATTATTGAGAATTTGATTTTTTTAAAAATGAAGAAATAACTAACATAGTTTAATGCAACCTTTTAATTAACAAAATTGTCATTCAACTTAAGTGCATTTATCGAATGCGATGGCAAAATTAGCGAGTAGAATGCAAATAAAACGTACAACAAAATATCTACGATCATCAACTCGATGAGATCGGACGAGAAATGTTTGGGGGGAGGGTAGTGATCTGTCATAGGGTTGTTGAAGACTTGACAGAGACCTTATTCAAAGTCTGTACTTAAATTCCCTTGTTTATATGTCAGAGAATTCCCTTGTTTATATGTCAGAGAATTCCCTTGTTTATATGTCAGAGAAGACAACACTGCCTCAAAATTGGCGTGGTTTTAAATAATTACGCAGGCGAGGCTTTCAATCCTCTTATTGCCATAGATTGAATTTAATTCAATTATCACAACAGAATTCAATGATCACATTGGCAAAAGAGTTTTCTTTGAGGCGTTTTCCCTTAAGTGGTATTTTTGCTCGTTTCCTAGCGATGATATCCCTCCACGTGAATGTCGATGTATATCTATATGTATATACTGAATGTTAATTTTCTGAGGATGACTCGTACAAAAGAAGTTTCGTAAAGATATGAAACTAAGCTACATTTTTAGCTTCAACACACTAACATTTATATTCACAAATGCTTTTCTCGTTTTTTATGTGCACATATTGTATTAGTGTAAATATAGACTATGATTTGGAATTGTATTAAAAGACGTATCACCACTTGGTAAGCAAATTGTGATAAAATGAAAGGGAACCTTGGTATTGCTTACCATTCAAATGCGGTTGTTTAGCGAATACGCCATCTTCTTCGGACTTTTTCGAACGGTGTATGAAATTTCGCACGGTGATGAATTGAATTGCCCCTTATAATTTTTGAATAATTTTTGAGGTAGGTGAAAGGGAGGTTCTATGAGGACCTAAAATCTTTGTAGACTGCATGTTCAGATATCATTATTGCGGTGAGATAAAGTTCCTCTTCACATTTTGTCGAGCAACATATCTTTTAAGGTCATGTAGAAAGAAATAAAAGAAGTCTATATGTAGAATTAAAAGAAAGAAACATATATTCTGTGATTTTTTTGTTTAGCAGAGCCCTGGCTATGATCTCATTATTTAAATATTTAGGGGTGGCTGCCTTCACTTAACCCTTTTATAGCCTTCACATTTTGCGCTGTAGACTGTCTTTTGGAGAATGTACCCTTGTCAAACCAGCCAAAGGATTATCAGAGAGAAACCACCATATCTCTTCCAAGAGTTTCAAGAAGTTGGCACTGGCAGGGGAAGCACTTTTCTAAATGTGACGCAAAGAATCAGGGGTCATTCTAAGAGAAAGTTAGAACACCACAAATTCAACCAAAGAAAAAACCAAAAGCAACGTGGTCACTGACCTAAAAAAATGCTTTTTAACCTCAGTGTAAGCATCGGCATTGGAGACTGTAAATTTTGCGGGGGATATGGAGGATAGTGTAGTTTTGTATAATAAGCAAATACTAAAAGAGCAGTAGAACTCGATCTGAATAACAGGGCACAGCCCCCTAGGTTCTATGCACGTGAGTGGTAGGAAATCGAGATAACTTAAAAACCCTGTTAGACTAAAAAACATACAGCCTCTTTGGAACCCACTGCAAAGTGCACGATAAAAAAATGTGCTTGGATCTGGTCTTTACGAAACTGGCATTTCAGTGTCAAGATGTGTTCAATTCTATGAATGCCAAAATAGAGAATATGAAACTGGCGTATTTGGTTATGCCTCACAACATAAAAAATATGTTTATCCGTTTCTCACACAAGCATTGGCTAGGGTGCATTGCCAAACTCATTAGATGTTAGGAAGCTAATGAGTGCATGCAATGTTTTGAAAACATCCACGTGAAGTAGAATCATATTTATATCATTATATGTACCTCACGAAATCTGTACCTGCATGTGCATTTGAATTAATCAGTGCTCGAAATGTGGAACCCTTATCCCCGAAGGGCTTTATCTTGGAGAAAAATCATGGGATGTGCCTTTTTGACCCTGCCCTGGAATAAAATTTACATGAGACCTATCCTATAATAAGTTGGGCGGAGTTTTCATTTTAGAAAATATTAAAATGTTTTAAAGCAAACGATTGCATTAAATTTTCTGAAATATATCTTAGCTACTCTATAAGGCGTGAAATGTATTTTAGGTAATCTAAGGTGAACAGACTTAGCTTGAAACTTTTGAACACTGTTTAATGTTTTGTTGGCTATTTTGGAAAATCAGTTTTATACGTAAATTATTTTCTACTCGCCTTGCCTTACACAATTCACAATATAAGCGTAAGAGAAATTGTACCCTGGGTGCCAGAGCCTTGTTTCTACTCCCCTTCTTGACTTTCTGAGCCTACACGAATTAAGAAAGCATAGCAAAATTACTGTGCAGCAAGAAAATATTGAAATTTCGAAACGAGTTTGCATAAAAGCTCGGTCTGGAAACGAGATTGAACTACTTGTCTGTGTCTGGTAAATTTGTAATTCTGAAGCAAGCGGAATGAAAAACTTTCTTACATTCTTGAGCCGCATTTTACTGGATGAAGTTGAATTTACAAGAGATTGAAAAAAATTCACTTAGCGATATTTTAAAAGGGTATTTCGCAAAAGTTGGCAGATTCTCAAAAATATTCTTTGGAGCTGCACAGTGTCCCCTTTGGTATTGGCATTTTTCTACATAACAACGAGCATCAGAAATCGGACATCGTATACTCGGTCACTTTGGTACCAAACAGCTAATGCTAGGAAATCTAATCAAACCGGGAGACGGTTAAATCAACATTAGAAAGTGCATGTGAAAAACGCAACTTTATTGCGCCAAATTTAATACAAAGGGTGAAGCTCCCAGTTGTAGTAATTAGGGGGTTGGATGTAGCCTCCAACCACATCGGTTCCCCCTCACCAGGACGGCACACTTTGCTCAACAAAGATTACCTAGTGCAAAATGACACGTGACTATATTACCTAGAAACTGAAAACCATGGGAGGCAATTAAGTTAAGAGTTACGTAATGCAAGCAAATTATCCACAAACCACCCCCTTATTATCTTTTGAAATTATCCCCACTAAATTACTTCAATTTATCCTATATTTGCTCATGGTCATCATCTGTACCAAAGACTTGCTTAAAATGCCAATGTCTACAGTGCCTCCAGGAGAGAGGGGTACCAAGGGCAATACTCCAATTTATTTTGTCACTTCAGAGACTGACTTGGCCAAAGTGTAGTTTGTCTTGAAAATTCATCATATTCATTTCAAATTTCTATCATACCTACTCGTAAAATTGCATAAATGTATGATGTAAATATTTCTCACATATGCCTAAGCATGATCGTGAAAAAAATGCATAACATGTGTTTAATTAGGGCGACATAACTGATTTATTTTATTCCTTCTTATTCAGTTCGCCGTTATAAAGTGATGCAAAGTTTCACGAAAGCATTGCGAATCCCTTCCTATTGAATAATTCCGCTTTTTTGTTATAATAGTTATTTTCCACGCGACAGGTATTTTTTCTTATATCGTTGATAAAACGCAGATAGAGGGCCGGCAATTCCTATTTGAAAGTGTCGGGGAATGTGAAAATGAGGGTCTTGTAAAGACTGCTTTTCCACCTTTTGTTTGGCATATTTCCATTTGTAAACTCATTAACCATCAATTTCTTTCGACTTTGCCTTACCAAGATTTGAGATAATGCTTTCAGCATCTACAATCCAAGTCAAAAATTTTGAGGCAAAATTTAGGTTGCCATTTAGAGCCTTGTCCGCCCCGGTAAATTTGAATCTCCCCTCTCCCCCTCAATTAAGATTCTTCGTTCAGTAATGCACGCCTTAAAAGCATGCATCGAGCATTGAATCGATGGACAGGGAATGACTCAACGATTGTTATCCGGGATTATGATGATTCAGTCACTCGGGCAGCTATTCAAGAGAGTCCGCATTGTATCGGTCCTAAGGTATTGTTCCCGGATCACCTTGAAACGAGGAAGTCATCAAAAATCGACAAACCAAACTCAGTGTCAGATTTCCCGTTTTGGATTTGTAAGCGTGTCGCAAGACTTTTCGCCCTAGGATGGGGAAGCAGAAAAAAGCGTTTATTGATACAGAAAATGAAGTGGCAGTTCAGCGTATGTGCAAGGTATGTATAGACTGCTTTCATTGTTTTGCTGTGCGATTTCTACAAGATAGGCCGTTTGCGTCCTATGTGAACTTTGTTCAGTACTTCTTACCGGCTTTAAAAAATATGGTTTCTTCATTATTTAAGCATCTGAAGTTGCAGCCGAACTTAGAATATCACGTATGGAAAAATTTAATAATATCAATTTTGGCTTTACCACCATTTTTGTTAAGCGTAATTAACATGCTGGCGATTACGCGTTTTCTCGTGTTATAGGCCTACATTGTTTACCGCCACAAAATTCTTTTGCAGGATTTGTGGGATGCGTTACAAATGGGTGGCTGATAGAAATAATATTCTTTAACCTAAATATCGTATGATTTCCAGTGGTTGCTTTCGTCAGCTCAAATAAAAAGGGTTGGGCTTGCCTAGTATTTTGATTTCACAGTTACATTCTCTTAACAAAAAGATTTCTTTTTTTAATTCCTTCGACGTTAATTCTCCTCGCCTCTCTAAGGGCATAATGATGAAAGAGTAGCGACAGAACTCTTTGTCACTATCCGATTGAATTTTTTCACTGCATTTTGTTTACGCTCATCCTTTTAAGCCTTCCGTTTTCCACCTGTGCATTGTAAAGGCAACCCCGTGAGGCAAGCTTCTGGTGCAATGACATAAGCCAGATGTATCTTCTCGTTTGAAACGGGGAATGCGGAACAGTTTTGGCACAGGCAACTTGAATTCCCACGACTCACAAAATGCACTTTTTGAAATAAAAACACTCTTAAATTATTATTCCTGTCATCCTGTCAAGAAGGTCCTGTCATGACACTTTCAAGGGGTTTTATCAAAATTTGGATAATTTGTTCATGCCTAGGAAATTTTACTTCAGAAGGGGTGCCCATTCATGATCAGAAATATATTTGGGTTGAAGTTTGGTCAATTGGGCAAGCTAGAATTCCTTATTGACCAAATGTTCGATGTTTTACATGCCCATCTTTAACCACATCAACAAACAATCACTGCTAATGGTCAGTTAGTGTCAGAACTTTGTAGCAATAATAAATATTCAGCAATTCACAGAATTCTCAAAATGTCATGTTCTGCCACTTTTAGGGGTCCAGGACATATACCATTTTATAGTATTTTTCCCATTTTTCTAATGATACAATGAATGAGGGTGATAAGAAGTTCATTAGAAGATACAAACTAGTAGAATAAATAATGACTAACATAAAGAAGACGCATCAATAGACTTTCTGGTGCACTCCATTTGTTCAAGTGCTTTTCACATGCAAAAAATGTGAGAATCCTTAAGAGATATGCCAGCTTGTGGCAATAAAATTCTGATTCATAGCTACAGGCTAAGGAATTTTTGTGCAAAATATAAAATGAACAACAGATTTTGGGGGCAAAACTTTTAGGACAAAATCCTTGTGCAATGCTTGTACATTTTAATTTATTTTTATGAGCAAGTGCTCTGTGGTACAAAACTTAACAATAGCAAGCAAAAGCGGAACTAGTTTTTGCATATTTAAAGTACTTTTTCACACGAGACTCCTCAGATTATGCAAACATTTTTGTTCCGCAACTGATTATTTATTCTGTCAGCTTTTATTCTGTTATTTTACGATATTTGCATACAATGGTATGATGACAACCACTAAGATCAATGCATTTTGAGACATTTCTAGTCATTGAGTGATGTTTTTTATTTTGTAGCTAAAGGATTCTTAGAATAGCAGGCAGCTATTTCTGTTTCTTTCAAACTGCCACCTATAGGTGGGAAGCACAATTTTAATTTCATGTCATTCACAAAGTTTTTTGACATGCGTAATTAAGAATTGTCATTTTTCTATATTCAAACAATGCCTAAAGATGAAGATTGTTTCGATATTGTCCTCTGATTTTGAAACAACTTGTTAAAGAATTTATGATTTTTTCCATTTTAGTACATTGGATCATTTGCCATCAACATGATGAAAGCTGAAGAGCGACAAATAATGATGAACGAGAAACTGGAAGAGTTGAAAGTAAGTTGTCATATAGGTTGCAACAATGCCAGTAATTTGTATTTGAAAATGTAGTAGGACTGTTTAACATGTGACAATATTCTAACCTTGCTTTCATTCGTATATAACCGTTGTTCAATTGAGAAAGATTAGTCAGTTTATAGGCAAGACAAGACCTACTGCCTCCTTGCAAACAACAGAAAATGACCAAAAGCTGACAAAATAATTAGTCAGTTGTCTGCTATGAACACAAACTTATCTTTTCTGTTATCTTTCTTTCAGAATGTGAAAAAAGGTGTCCGTGTTGTGCTACATGTGACAACAAATGGAATCAAAGTGTTTGATGAAAAGGAAACAGTATGTTTAGAATAGATGAATGCTCAATATATTCTTGCTGAAATTGATTTGCTTATCTTTACTTTCTAGAAAGGTTATTCTGACAATAAATCAGAACTTCTTTATGATATAAAAAACTGATATGTATATATGATGATGATGACAATGGCGATGATGTTGACAATGATGATGGTGATGTTGAAGATTATGATGGTGATGATGACCATGATGATGATGGTTCATGATTTCTAAGGCAAATTTGAAATATTTTCTACTGTCTTTCAGAATGTCAAAATGGCACATGCTATATTGAGAGTTGCATTCTCCACTTGCTGCCCAGACACAAGAATGTTCTCTTATGTTGCCAAAAGTCTGAAGTCATCAAAGAATCCCTCTATACTTCAGGCTCATGTATTTAAAACTAAAAAAGGTTCACACGTGAGTATAAAAAAGATTTAAATTTAGTTGCTTATTGTAATGTAAACGTTTCACTATAGGAATACTGGTATTGCTATTTCCTTCCATGAAAATCTCTTATAAGGCTTTCAGAATTTGATCCACTGCAAATTCAAACCGGCTGTCAGCAAATTTTTCTCAAATGCGTTATTGCTTCTAAATGAATTTATATTTATTTTTGACATAAAGCCAATGGAGAACTGCTTTGCTTGCAAGTATCACCCTGTAAATGTCTCAAAAGATGACAAAATGTGACAAAATTACTTGGAGCAACCATTTAACTGAAAAGACTTTAATGTTCACTATTTGGAGCGACTATAATGTTAAAATGAACAAAATCAGAGTAATTAACGCTATTTTAGAGCATAATCAAACTGCTACCATTTTTAGGCCCAACAGTTATCAGCTGTCATGTCAAAGGCCTTTAGAATTTCCTTCTCAATGGCGACTGTAAAGCGTAAGAATAACGAAAAAGAATTCGATGTTACTGCTTCTGAGGCACAAAAGATAACTTCACAAATTGAAGTCAAAAGACGCTGGGTAAGTTGTGCGAGCTTGTAAAATTAATTCTGTTGATTAAGTCGACAATTAGCTGTGAACGATGTGGTTTCATTTGATGTTAACGTTTCTTATGATGCAAAATTTCGCAGGCCAAAAAGGAGTTGGCTCGGGGACATGACTTTTCTGAGCATGCTGAGCGAGCTCGGAGGCTACATCCTCTTGCACGGCTGCCAGGGAAGCCAGAACCAATGGACCAGTGCCTTCTCGATAAACAGCAAAGCGAGCAATTTGAAAGCAGAGAACGTGTCGTGTCGAACGCAGAATTCGATGATGTTCAAATGCTGCAAAGAAATGGGTCAAGGGAACCGCTAGGTGCAGCCGTGAATATTCAAATTAATCGCCCTGGCGTAAATGGTCAAATGAACCAAAATATGGGCGCCTGGCCACAGAATGCTCCGTCTACGTCGAATATGGGTATGCAGAACTATCCACCAGGTGCTTCTTATGCAATGCAACAAGGACAGCAGTGGGTAGGTTTTGTGACGTAATGATCCCATACACTGAAGATTTAGGCCATTATTTTGTGCCAACGACAAATTTTCAAACTCAGTGTCGTTCCGAAATTATTGTCATCGTAAAGAATGGCGTGAAATGCTTCTCTGTCGACTAGCAAACAAGCAAATTATTGAACTACTCTACCGAAAAGAAATTGAAAGCAAGGTGTTAAAATTAAGTACTTGCTTCTAACTATATCACTCACAATAACTGCGTGGCAGCCATGTCACGCCGTGGCCTAGGCCTTCTATATCTACGTACATCCGTGGTAAATTTATTTTGATTTATTTCTGTTTGTTTAGTTGTTTCTTATCTATGCTATATAACAATATACAGTGTACTGAGGCTGTTGTGAGTGTGTCAAAGAGCGACTCATGGCGTAAACATAACATGTTTATAATATTTTGGATATTACCAGTTATTTAAAAAAGCGGCAAATAATTTCCTGTTGATTTATTTTTCTTGCTTAGGACAGAATCGTTTTCGTCGCTGCTGCTTTGTGATGTGATAAAACTCGAGTTGTCTGATTATGTGGTTAATTATTGCAGCCGGTTATGTGGCTTATTATGATTACGCGATTGATTATGGTCATTCGATTGATTGTGATTATGCGGTTGATTCTGATTATGCCATTGATTATCATTGTGCGTTTGATTATGATTATGCTGTTGACTATACTGTACAATCTTATTGCCTTAGACTCCTGGCCCTGGTCACGCAATGCCACAATATGCATCAAACTCTCAACAGTTTGTGATGCCTCCTAATTCAATGTCTGCTAATCAACCCAGAAATGAGGTATTACAAGAACAAAAATTCGAACATTATTTCCCAGTACCTTTTACTAGAAACTCTAGTGGAGAGTTATTCCTGAAAGTCTAAGCTAGTCTAAGGTTCTGAGTCAAGGAGAGACTCATATGCAATGATAACCTTCGAATGCTTAAAAAAGGAAAGGCCTATGTCGCAACTACATGTTTGGCCCATTTTTATCCCATGGTCCAGTGACATTGTGGACGTTCATTGACCGTCGTCGGAAAGGCTTGTGATATTTTGACGAGATTGTGGTATATGCATTATGGTATGACTGCAGGCCCTTGGATATAGTAAAAGCATCCAAGATCCAAGATGTGCTTTACATTATATACTGTTATCACACACAAGTTTGTAGTTTGTAACTTATGTGCTTAAGGTATGTAATTTGGAAGCCTTGTTGACTGTTCTTTCACCTGCTGGCAGTGTTTTTCATATGATAAATGTTTGTCATTTGATGTTAGATTGCTTTTTTCTAGTCCCCTTGTCATAGTCAGGCCTACCCATATGCCAATACCAGCAAGTGGCAATGCCTCCTAGGTCAGATGCAGCTAGCCAAATAGTGTCTGGACCTAGCCAAAGGCTTCATGCCATGTCATAATCCTTTCTGCTGTTACGTGTTGAATATATGTTATAATGAGAGGTTTATGTTCTACTGGCCTTCGCATATGTTGTATGCACCATGCATCTTATGATGTTATTCGACCCTAGATCCCTGGCCCTGGCGCGATAATGCCTGCGCAGGCGCCTAGACAGCAAGTGCCCATGATTGCTGTTACGCCTGCTCAAAGCATAGCTGCACATGACGATCAAGTGATAAATGCTGGACCAGTCTGGCAGACAGCTGAAGCCCAAGGGCTGCCCTATGCTGTGGAGGAGCTTTACCAGAATGTAGCCGAAGCTGAGAGGGAGCATAACCAGAATGCAGCCCAGGCTGGGCAGGAGCTTTACCAGAATGCAGCTCAGGCTGGGCAGGAGCTTTATCAGAATGCAGCCCAGGCTAGAGAGGAGCTTGATGCTAGTTCACAGGAAAACAAGGAAGATGAAATTGTTGTTGAAGATATTTATGTTAATGAGCAGGTAATGAAGGAGTTTCCAGCACAAGTCGAGAATGGAAATGTTGTTGGTGCTGCGTCAAGCAAAAGTGCTGATCAAGCCAGTCTGGCACCTGAAGGCATGGTTCTTCCCGAGCCAGATTATGGGGACGATGGAGAAGTTGACGTAGATGGCGCGAGAGAAATAGAGCCAGATGCAACCGGGGTTCGCTTGAGAAATCCTGGGCCTGCTGATGAAAAGGACGAAGACAGTGATGACTTATACTCAACAAAAGACATTTTGGACAAATCGAAGCATAGACAGACAACAACAGAATATGATCTACTTAGAGACTCATATTGGTTTCAACCAGGACTACCAAGGTTTGCTTATTCATTTCCAATTTCATGATCTTGGATTCGCCATTTTCTTGCATATTTGAGCTCTCAAGAACAAGTTATGTTCGGTTTTGCCGGTTCTCAATCTACAACTAGACTGTTCTGTACTTTTTGGGTAGCTTTGATCACGCACTTTTTGGCACCAGTATATTCTCTAAATCATAAACATACGCAAATAGGAAGTTTAATCTGATTTCTCTGATGTGATCTGTTGATCGCAAATCTGTTCGAGATTCTGATGCCACGTGCTTTTCTCTCGTTATTACTTTAGAGAAATTGCGGAGGAGATGCTAGCTTCAGAGAGGCCAGGCAAATTTTTCATCCGAGAGAGTAGCAGCACTTCAGGCTCCTACGCAATGTCAGTGAGAGTACCAAATAACGTGAAACAGTCGGGCGTGGCGAATATTTTGATCCAGCATTCAGCTAACGGAGAATATCAGATCCAGGTGGGTTTCAAATCTTCTTTGTCCATCAAACAACGTTCGGTTCAGCAATAACTCAGCAATAAATCTAAATCACGCAAAATTTTGACCTCATCAATTTAACCGGTAGTGTATGGTCATTCGATGCTTCCGAGAATATTTGCGTCAAAAGACTAGGCCCGTTTATGGTTTTGGAGTGATAGCACCGGCTTATTTGTTGCAAGAATTCACATAATTCCAATCAAACTTCAGTTTATTCCTGGTGTAAACTTCTGCTTTGTTGAAAATGCCTCCGAATAACAATCTTTCCCTTATTCGTGGTCTTTCAAAACAATGATTTCTAGGAGCAAAGTGCGAATTGCCTTGAAGTTTGTGGATATGCAAACTCTGTAACAAGTAAACTTGGCTATAGTTAAAACGCAGCATTTGTCTTTAATCAAGTTTTGGTTTAAGAATAGGCCATGACAAAGCAAAGGCCAAGGATATAAACAACCCGATAATAGATGGCAATAAGGATCATTCAACCAACTGCATGGGACACGAAGTTCAATCAAACATGCTAGAGTTTCGTCAATAACGTGTCTTTTGGCAGGAGTTTGAATGGCAATTTTCGCTTGCTTCAGCCATACAACATCCATTCAATTTCCAATCAACTTCCATTCAACTTTCTTTCAACTTCCATTCAACACACCACCAACTTCCATTTATACACCACAGAATACAACAGTTTTAAACCATATAAAAATGTATACGCTGAACATGCTCGTGGGCTGTAGCATGTCCACGATACAGAAGTTTATGTAAGGGACGTTTTTACTCACCTGAACTCACCTTACGTGTTACATGCCTCGATAAAGCGTTACATGCCTTACGTGTTATATGCCTCGATACGAACACGCTAACGTCCTGGCACACGCCGACCACCGTGCTTCCAAGCCAGTCGGCGTGCTTAGTTTGTAATGGTTAGAGTTAACGAGAAATGTATAACAGGGGTTATGACAGGGGTGTATTAATCAACAAAATAACAAACTTTATCTAAAACCCAGGCAATGCAATAACATTCGAGATTTGTTCCTTAAAACGAATAGCCGACAAAATCAGCAATTTATTTATTTGGATTTTCTTTTTATGTGCATGTTAACCATTTGAATTTTGGCTCATTATTGTCAGCAAAAATTACCTAAAACTATCTACATGGCGGCAGGGGGAGAAGGTGGCGGATTGAGTGACGAAAGCCTTCAAAGCAATTACCTTTTATAACCATCATCATTCGTCATATCAATGGATTGCCTACCACACGAGGCTAAACACGCCTATAATTTTAGCCAACATTTTAATTCCTTATTTTTTAGGAAGGGCTTAGAGTAATGAAGGTGCTCGAGCAGCTCTGAAAGTATGGTGCCTTGTGTGGTCAATCGCTCTATCTAGGGCAAACATGAACCATTCGGGAGAGGTACCATGTTTTGCTACATGCCATATATTTGGGAGAGCATTCCCTGACCATAGGCGACCTGAGATTTGTTGATGCCATAAAAAAACTCTTCGACATGCATGACACGTGGTTAATAGCATTATCCAGACCGGATTCAATACCACGGTATTTGTGTATTAATATCTCGTATCAACCAACACTGAAGTTGTGCGTTTTGAACTTGCAGGGCTTCAAGCAATCCTTCACATCACTGGCCATGCTGGTCGCGTTCTACGCATCTTTCCAGGAGGAAATGCCGGTGCGGTTGTTGTTGTGTCATGAGAATAAGCTCCTCCTTGGCGACGAGGACGCTGCTGATGGGACCCCGGAGGAAGCCATTGCCCTTATTGACGCGGTTCTCCCGAATGACCCTGATTACACCAAGTATGACAGCTGTGATGAAATACAGCAGGAATTAGATAAATTGCCACCCAACTAGTGTTATTCAAGTGGCTCTGAAATCATTCAGTTGGTGTAAATTCCGTTAATAGTTTTAGATGTAGTGTGTAACAATAAAAACATCTGCTCACTGTAGAAGAACTGACGAAGAAAGACTGGAGTTTGCAGTTTGATATAATGAAGATGCAGAGACTGCATTAAATTTATTGTAGCTTAATTATTAGAATCGAAGCCAAAGGAGTTTTGAAAGGACAATACAGATTGGAAATGCTCGATGGAAATGATTCGTGTCAACATTAACTGTATAGAAGCCAGATGTACAAGCAATAACATATATTTCGTGTAAATAACACAAGGGGAAATCATGTACCCACGCTTTAGAGATTGGCTTAGGATGTTACCAAAACGTTTTTCAAGCCCTAAATACCTTGTATAGTAGGAAGGTTTTTCCAAACAAGTTTCTAGAAGCACTGTCGCCCCTTGGAGGAGAGCGCATGACGCTAACCCTGGCATTCCAGGTCTTTTGGTTTCCTATCGTTTATAGTTTGTCATCTGGTTAGTATGCTAATAATGTAAAATATGTAATTATCTCAAATGTGTAGCTGTAGAACATGATATTAGAACTAACATTTATATTGATTATTAATCATCTGCTAGCAATGTTTTTATCAGTAGCTACTTCAATCATAGACAATATATTTGTACTAGTAGTAAAATTATTTAAATGTGATGTGTAACCGAACTGTGTACACGCTAAACTTGGAAAGTAAGTGAAATGTAGTAAAATCAATTATATTATAGTTTTGTGGGAGAGATTCTTAATATCTGTTTGGTTATGATTAAATTTTAAAGATTGTTAAAGTCATTGTTAAAATTGGGCTTTTTCTATATATAATGATTGAGGTTAATTCTTAGAGACTGTACTGTGTGGAAAGTATCATAAAAACATAACTATTTCTTGGCTTATTGTCATCTTTTCAGCTTGCTGACAAATACACCCAAGATTTCTGGAAGTTTTTGGTAGTGGGCATGCTGCTTCGAAAGTCGCTTACAAATGAATTTGACAGAAACGTTTTCCCATAGCCTGTAAGAATAATGGCCGAGGAAAATGATGGAAGAGACATAACGCTTGTTGGAACATGTTTATGTGTCATTAAAAGAGAACTTTGCACCAGCTTTTAAATCCTGCCATGTTGAATCTCTGATCTGTGATTGTCACTTTTCCTCGTCTTTGAACTGACACTGGCTCAAAGGTCAATTTATTCTGGCTCAAAGGTCAAAGGTTACTTTGACTGATTTGCCGCACCTGACTTCACGTCTTTATTTTTAAAGACTCCCCTTTTTGTACCTGAGCAAGGAGCCTCTTGCACTGGGTATGTTACACCCGGTAACAGTGACTGGAAGCCTCCAAATGATCTGTAGATTCTCTAAAGAAGGTGTCTATGGCTTCTAAAGCATTGACTTGATTATGGAAGCTTCCTTTCTTAGGTTACAGAAAATACTACATACTACCAGATGTTCCTTCCAGTTATCTCAAGATTATGAATGAACGCTTTCCAGCATGTCGCAGGTGCTCTATTGTTCATAGTTAAGAGGATCAGGCGTTTTTGGCCCTAGCTTTTTTTTAGGTATGAGTCTAAAATTGCATTACTCCTGCCTTGGATGCTGAACACCAACGGTGATAGACCCTTAACTGTGCTCTAAAACTGGCACTCAGGTTCCAAAAGATAAAGGTACACACGTTAATTCACGAAACCGAATGCTGGTTCTCTGGGTAGATTTATCGGCCACTTCTAGCCCTGTCTTCCTTCGCTGAACTCGTGAAACAAAACCCTGGTCCTAGAGCCATTGCCTGAAAATCGTAGGATGATATTTCAACCAAAACACATGGCAAAATGAAAATTTCCATAATTTTTACAGACACTTAACACGAAGTCTGATCTGATGAATACAGTACCAATGAGCATCAGCTAGAATCTCTATCAGTTACTAAAAGTAACTACCTAAGCGTACAGTAATTCAAATCGAAGGCAAACCCAGTAAATGTTGTCTGCACGTTAAGATAAAAGACAATGCGAAAAAGAAAGAATCCTTGTCATTTTTAAAAAAAGTCTTGGTGTATCATAAAAAGTCCAAAAGTGTCCTTCCCTGTGTCACAGCTAGGAGAAAACCGTAATCATGATAAGCAGGTTACCAAGAAAGGCGTTCGATAGGCTTTCTACAATAATCACATGGATCGATTGTTTCAAAATAAGGTGTCTCTTCTTTCTGTAATTAAATAGATAGGCAATTGGTGCTTAAGAATGAAATCTATAAAAAGCATCCGCAGCAGTTTATTGCTACATGCAATCAGCCGTTAACTGCCGTCTTGAGAAACAGCCATCACGGTGGAGCAGTGTGCAACCCAATCGCGAGGCCACAAAATGACGTCATCGCCATGAATAGCCAAGATGCCACTAATACAAAACCGCGAAGCATTGAGAACTGTATCGTCCTGTGTTTAAAAGGTCTTGTTAAACATGCAGCGACTCAAAATGATGAAAGGCTACGGCAAGCCTAGTTATCAATGAAGATAGCTGTTCCATCAATTTTTGGGACATCAAACACATGCATATAATTGCATCTTGTTACTGGTGTGATTTACGCGATCGGCATCATTCTCTCTTTCCATCTTATCGTTGAAAAACCAGCTTGATTTTAAAGCAACCGGGGCTTCTTTCTTTCAGACTCTTCGTCACTATCACTTTCTTCGTCCGGCTCTTGAAAGACGGGTTGTGGCTGTGTCCTGAAATAAGTTTGAAATTTTGAGTAAAAGCGAAGGGGATAGGAAGCATATGATACATGGCAGTTCTTTAAAACAAAATGGGACTTAGACAAGAGGAGCTTTTGTACGGATTCTTGCCTGACTGTTGGAACACACAACGCAGCATTATTTCACCCTGCACACTGTCACTAACTATTGGTTCCAAACAAAATCTAAGTAAAAATTTCAAATGTGGTCCCTTTCAAACACATGAACATCAGCAAAATCCGCCCTTTCAGCAATAATCTAGATACTGCTGCTTGAGCAACTAAAATTGAAAAAACCAAAGAAGATGACTGGGTGCCTGGATGAATGGGACGGTAAGAAGGCCTATTTCAGAACTCAGAATTTCCAAAAGCGTTGCCGCTCGCAGCCACAGATGGCAAAGTCCCACGTTCTCCAGTCGCAAGCAAGCTCTCAGTCGATAGAAAGGCCGGGTAAACCAGTCCTTTATTGGGCTAGCACAGGTATGTCCCGAAGTTGCTCTTCATCTTGGAAGTTTTTGTGTAGCCAGGCATCGGCCAGGCAAAATCGTACTTTCTGTTCATCAATTAATAGCTCTGGTATTGTCCGTAAACCAACGTCTAGATTTCACCTCATTAGTTTAGGCCGGGAAAGGCAGGGACGGCTGCAACAACATGTAGATTTCCCAGAAATTAAGTCTGAGCACCACATTGAATGGACTTTCCGTGGTTAGGATCCTACCATACATTCTGACTGAGTCCCCGCAGACAGAAAAGGCAATGTTAGTTGACTTTACCCACCAGTAATCATGGAATCTTTCGTGACAAGTCTTTTTATTTACAAAATAAGATATACTACGCATGAAGAATTCTAGAATATCATCTACAAAAACTGAGTGGTAGAATATTACTGCACACCATGATTCAATGCATGTTGAAAAAAATGACCTGAAAAATTTGTTTGTTTGAAATGAAACAATGCTAAAGGTGCATTACCTTACATATGCTGGCGTGACGTAATGTGGATTCGCCTCTGCAGCCTGTAGTTGAAGGAAATGCATCAAACAACTTATTTGATTGAAAATAATACACACGACAGGAGATTAGAGGAGACTGCATAATTCTCGCGAACGGGGATCAATCCATGAAGTTTACAGTATAAGACAACTAGAGGACCACGAGAAATGTTGAGAAATGTTGAGAAATGTTGAGAAATGTTCAGAAATGTTGAAAAATGTTGAAGAATTGAATTCGCAGTTACGTGTTCTACTCCTTGTTCTACCTCACTCAGTGCCTTATAATTCTACATGGCCCTAGGAAGGTCACCAATGCCAGTTCAAAACATTTGCGTCTGTTATTAAAAAATTCGCGTTCAGTCCCAAACATTTGCCTTCAGTCAAAAACACCAATGAAATGGTGTTCAATCCAAAAGGTTTGCGTTAATTTTTGAAACATTAACGCTCGTTCCAAAATATTCGCGTTCAGTCCAAACATAAGGGCCAATTCAAAAGCATTCATTCTGAGCCGAAAGCATTTGCATTCAGTCTAAAACACCTGGCAAACAGCCAGAAGATTCCCACAGCACATTTACGTGCGCTGGCAGGCCAAGCTCAAGTTCTGTTAAAGGAACAGCTACCTAGCACTGTTGGAAACATTAGTTTTAGATGGAGGGATTAAGCAAAAAACACATGCTAACCAAAGTACCCACGTGCCACCCACCTCGACACTGTAAGGTTCACAAAGAGATCGCACGGCGATTAACATTGGCTTCTCGATGCTCATACATTTTTGCGAGCTATCCAAATGCCCTTTACATTATGTAACATATTACGTACCAAACTACAACTAATTACTTCTTAGCATAAAGAAGAGGCCTACTAAAAAAACTATTGACTACGGCAAACTACATTTAGTCAAATTTCCCCTGTCTCTAATATCATTCTGCTGAAAAGGACCATAAGATATTGATTGCTCTTATTAGACTTTTATTTCTTCACTTGAGCCTGTTTGGTATAAAAATATATGAACAAAAATAACGGTGTGAGTAATTCGTTTCATAATGTCAGGTCTTTTGCTGTCAGTTTATATAAAGGCATATACTACTTTTTAGATTGCATGTTTCAAATTGGAAAAAATTCCTAGAAAACACATTTTCAACTTCAGCAAAACTCTTTTAGGAAGACATGAAATCTTCTGGGACGCTGCCAATTAACAGCAATCATCGGTTAAAATTTGATTCACTTGTACAAAACCGATTCTATGCTCACGACTGTTGTCCTTCTCAAAATGAGAGTGTTAGATGAACATCTGAATTACTTGAAAGATGCTCGAAGGAAGCTCAAAAGCTATTGGTGACTACTGCGTAGAATATAAGAAAACATTTTTAGGAACACTTGGACAAGTAAAGATCCGTACCTTGGCATGCTTCAGAATTGCCTCCCTCGGGTTGGAATCATCCAGTTTGGACAGCGCAATTTGTTTGACAACAAAACCGGACAAGCTCATGCCTTCTCTGATTCGTCCTCCAGAGCCTGTAAAAGCAAACCTCATGACGTCACGTTATAGTCTCAAACTTCAATCGTCACGTCAGTGAAACGACAGCATTGCACAGCCTGAGCCAAATCGAGGTTAAGGAAGCAATACAGACCTGGTCCAGTCACCGGAGGATCAGGCTTTTTCGATAGAGTAGTGTCTCCTCGCATTTCCTGCTTCACTTTCTTCATGCTTTTTGCTCGTTTTTCACGAAACATTGGCAATGCATGCGCTGTTGAAAAAACGAACAGCATAAGAAAACGTTTGAAAAATCGTTGCTATCTTTACACAGCGGTTTCGCTGAACAGGCACATATGGATCTAAACGAACATGATGATACTCTAGAACTACTTGACGAACAACTCAATTATTCATACAAAATTTCAAGTTTCTGGTGCTTTTTCCATTTTATGAGAGTCGAACATGAGTTTAACAGACATTCCTTGAACAGATTCAATTCTCTTATATTGAGTCTTCAATACAAACAATATTGCTTACTATGAAAGTTGGACATCGGTTTAACGGACATTTTCGGACGAGATTAGAATTCTCCTATATTGGCTCTTCAATGCTACTAGTGCTGCTTATTATGTATGTCGGACATGGGTTTAACGGACATTCCAGGAAGAGATTCCAACGTTCCCTTTATGAGTTCTTCAACGCTCTCAATGCTGCTTAATGCAGAGTTCCTTCGTGGTCAACATTTGCTGAGAAGCGTTCCTTGCGTCTTAGACGCTTACATCTGAGCGTGGAATTAAACAACATGACGGAAAAGTTTTGGTCTGTCACCAATGCAGCATCTCATATCATCGTGTTTATTTTCTATGATAGTGTACACTTTTAATATGACTTCATTCAATAAGAAAATACAGCAACCTACAAAACTCCAATCGTATTTAAATCCGGAGCAGGTGTTAAGCTATTGTTTCTGGCATCGCTAGCCATGCAAAATTCTTACCACTGACTTTTCATCCAAGAAAAAAAACGTCATTCAAAAACTAGCAAGACACCATAAATGCCATTCCCTAATCTTCGCATGGGAATATTTTGATAAAACCAGCCTGTATAGATTCGTTCATGGCTACAGCTTCCTGATGGCTGGCTTATAACTTAAAAATAGAAGGTGGCCTGTTGCTATTGGGCAGGCAAGACAGATTTGGGTATCAATTTGTTCTCTAGAGATTTGAAAATCGTACGTGTTATAATCTGATTCTTGATCATCTGCTCTCCTGGGTCTATTCGCTTCTTTTTTACCTTTCCAACGCAGAGGGTCGCACCACTGTTCAAAAAGAAAATCACATTGCTTACATACAAGTAAACGCCTTCTTGAATGTTTTGAAATAGCTAAAGTAACACAAATTATGGTAATTAAAATGATTGAGGTTAGAAGGATTTTAATTTGAGATTATTCGCTTATCAACATTGGCATCGTAAAATAGGGAGCAGTCCTTCCTTCTTTAAGCTGTTTTACGAAACAAGGTCGTAATATTGACATTTTGTAATATATTAGCCTCATTCTAAATGCTGTAGTCCTGCTGAATTAGCCTCGAATTGCTGCTGATTATAAAGGTTGGTTCTAGTTGCGATCTGAGCAGTTCCCAAGCGACTCTTCGTATCGATAACGTAGAAACAAACAGACAAAACCAACTCTTCCTTTTATGAAAGGCAAGGTACTTCGAAACAACAGTGCTGATTAACAGTAAAAGAAAAAACTTGCTAGCAAATGGAGATGTTTGCAATTTTCATCTGGAAGAAAGTTTTTTGTACAATGAATTTGAGGATTCGTAAATACAGTACAAGATGAGCATTATTCTACTGTGAGTTCTGTTAAAAAGTGACGGACATATTTCAACGTGTCTAGATTTAGTTTAATGCCTGCCATCAAAATCAATCGCTCGGTGAACTTTACACGGACTTCAACAGAGGTCAAGGATGAGTGAGGAAATTCAGCCTACATACTGAGAAAAAGTAATAAGGGGGTTTTTGGATCTCCTCTCCGCTTAATTTGCAAAGAGGATTTCGATGTACGTCACGGACCTTTGCAGAATATTAAAAAAGTCTCACTGTTGCAACAACAAAGATTTTTCCAACCTTCATAAAGCACGAAAAACACGGCTTTGAATGCTGCATAAGAAAAAATCAAGGATAAGCCTGGCAAAGAAACGTTAGGAAAGGATCAAAGTCGCATTTTGAATTCAATGTCTTATTTATAAACTCTTATCTTCATTATCTCTTAGTCTGTGTAAGCTTTGGATTTTAAGACAATCGGCTGATTGAAGTGTTTGGCAAATATGAGCTTGTTGTATTGTGGAATTAACGTGATGAGCATAATTTTGAGATAATGCAGGTACAAGCTGAAGCAATATGCAAGTTGATTTTGTGCAATAACATTCAAGCAATTAATGCATCATTTTTGCACAGGAAATCGTTTTGAGATCGGCACTCTAACAAAATGATAATAGAAAACATAAAAACAAATAGAGCAAAACAAGAATAACAGAACAAAACAGAACAAAAAAGAAAACAATACAGAGCGAAACAGAGCAGGATAAAGCCATAAACGGAACAAAACAGAACGATAAGTACAAAACAACAAAAGAGAACAAAAGAGAACAAAACGGAAGAGAACAGAAGAACAGAACAGAACAGAACAGAACAGAACAGAACAAAACAGAACAGATAAGAAGAAAACAACAAAAGAGAATAAAAGAGAACAGAACAGAAAAGAACAGATGAACAGAACAGCACAAAACAGAACAAAACAGAAAGAAGAAGACAACAAAACAGAACAAAGCAAGACAAAAGAACAGAACAAAACAGAACAAAAAATGACAACAATATAGACTGGTCAACAACACGAATTCAGCTGGAATCCAAACATGGGTCTATTTAAAAAGAAATACAAGTCAGATCGAGTTGGAAAGACGGCCTCATTTTCTATCTCGACGTACTGTCTGCTGATATCTTGATCCAGTCGGATCCAAACCTCTTTTGGTTACGAATGCACGTGGACTGCTCTCAAAATTTAATAGATCGAATTTCCAAATCAATTCTTTTTACTATTAAATAAAAATTCAGCCAAATAATCGTGACTTACTTTCTGCTTAAATCTGGATCGAAGTAGGCTTTGATGTTTCCGTTTGAGCATCCAGCAAATATCTGATTGAGTTTCGGGTGCCATAGGCAGCTAATGACACTCTATGAAGCAACCGAATTAAACAGTTAATACCATACTTGTGAATGACGCCTTTTTAAGAATCTTTAGCAAGCCCCTAACAATTATCCAATTGCAAAAGAAGACCTTTTAGCGGGTTATGGCAAATGAACTCTGTTCACTTGAATCACCCTACCACAATATAGGAAATGCGCAGAAAGTGTCCAAGTCATCGAACCTGGTGTATTAACATTGTGCAGCGATCAATGCTTCGTTCCAATCTGCACTTTTTATTAACTTCAGATTTCAGCTGATATTTTAGTGAAAAGAAAAACATTTCTCTCCAATAGTTGTCCAGTTAAGATAAAGTACAAGTACCAAAGTACCAAAGAAATGAAAGCAACTTACTGTATTACCAACAGGAATTTCACTGACTTTTTGGAAATTAGTTCGATCATAAAACACTAGCTTTCCTTCACCCTATAATATAAAAGGGGGAAAATAAGAACTCATCATCATCATCCCTCAAGGCTCTGCAGGTAGGGCATAAGAATAGGCCTGCGGTATTCCCTTGCCTGTCGTAAAAGGCGACTAAATTACGGTTGGTGTCAGGAATAGCATCCAGCTGTAAAAACCCCGCTAAATTTAAGTTCACAATGGCTATGAAGAAATCGAGGGGGCGTCACACAGCCTGGCACAAGGTGTGACCCTGGCCCAGATCTGCCAGGGATTGAACAAAGATCTGGCCCCATCCTGAGGCTGAAGACGTCTAATCGTCACAATGAAGACCGTAAAAAGTCTGAATATCAGTCGATAGGTGGTTTGGAAGTCGCACACTGGAGGATTGCGAGCTGGAATGTCGACACACTGACAGGAAAGGCAGCAGAAATTGTGGGCACCATGGTGAAAAGCAATATAAACATAATGACAGTACAGGAGACCAGGTGGAGCGGGAACCATGCAAGGACACTTGTCGACGGTTACCGACTCTTCCACTGTTGCTACACAGGAAGAGGTACAGGCGTCATTATGAATTCTGAAATGGCTGAAAATGTAGTGGAGGTGAAAAGAGAAAATGACTGCATAGCTGTGGCAATTAAGACTAAAGACAGAGTTGTCTGGGTTGTCAGTTGCTACTGTCCACAACTGGGCGACCAACAGTAGAAAAGGAAAAGTTTTACGAAGATCTGGGAGCGTTGGTTGAACAACTGGACCCTGCAAACACCATCATCGCAGGTGACTTTAATGGTCAAATCGGAAAGAATTGTGTGCACGGTGTCACTGGAGTGTTTGGAGTAGGTGAAGGTAACAGCGACGGAAAACGGCTAGTGGATTTTGCGAAGGAACGTGGGTTTAGAATTATGAATATTTTCTTTAAGAAAAGGCAAAGCCACCTGCTAACATACCAACAGAAAACACAGATTGACTACATACTTGCAGGATCAGAGCTGGTCAAGAACTGGAAAGATGTTAAGGCTATCCCATCGGAAAACCTCTCAACACACAAACCCCTTGTTGCAAGGGTTGAGGTTAAGAGTAGAAAGCCACACAATGCAAAGAGAGAAGCGAGGGTCAAGATCTGGAAATGCAAAGAGAAAGAAAACGAAATAAATAATAACATCAGGAAGAAGCTGCCAAACATAGAGGAAGCACCATCTGGAGAAGTTGAAGCAGAATGGCAAAAGTTTAAAAATGATTGTATGAAGGCTGTTGGAGAAGCAGTGGGCAAAACTCAACCGGGAAAAGTTAAGGGTAAAAGAACTAAGTGGTGGTGGAATGAGTCAGTTAGGGAGGAATTGATGAAAAAGAAACAAATTTGTATAGAGTTTGCACAACATCCAACAGATGCGAATAGAGTAAGAAGGAAAGAAGCAGCTAAGACCTTGAAAAGAACTATTGCAGCAGCAAAAAAGATTGCAGAGCTAACTTTTCTGGAAGAAGTTGAGAAGGGATCTAGCTTGGGTGTGAAGTGGATCCACAAGTTTGCAAAAGAAAAGAATAAGGATAAACTGGACATTCCACAAGCTCGATTGATAAAAGATAAACAAGGTGGAAGAAGCATTGCTGAAAGGTGGAAGGAGCATTACGAATGTGTGTTGGGAGGAGACGGTGATGATAGTGAAGTTAGAGATGAGTGGATTGTTGAAGATGAAGCAGCAGTGATTATGAATGATGCGTTTCCAACTAGGGAAGAAGTGGACAAAGCAGTAAAAAGCCTGAGTAATGGGAAGTCATCTGGTATAGATGGTATAACAGCAGAAGTACTGAAGTTGGAGCAAGTTAGACTGTGGGTTTGTTGGTAGCTGTTTTGGGAAGAAGGAGAGCTACCAGCAGATTGGAAAGTAGCGAAGACGATTAACATATACAAAGGAAAAGGAGATGCGCTGGTTACTGACAACTACCGAGGCATTTCATTGACACCTCACATTTTGAAAGCACTAGAGAAGGTTGTTGGTCAGAGAATCAGAGAGGCTTGTAGTCTGAGTAAGTGGCAGTTCGGGTTCACACCAGGAAAGAGCACAACGGATGCTATCTTCATAGTGCGGTCCTATATTGAAGCAGCTCGAAAAAGAAATCAACATCGGTTCTTAATGTTTTTGGATTTAGAGAAGGCGTTTGAAAATGTTCCATGGAACATATTAGCAAAGGTACTAAGATCAAAAGGGATTGGAAAGAAAATGATGAAAATCATTAATGAAATGTATAGGGGTTCGACAGCGTTGCTTCAATTAGGACAGCAGAGGAAACAAGTGAAGGTGAGAAAAGGGGTGAAGTAGGGATCAGCATTAAGTCCGTTGTTGTTCTGCTTGGTAATGGATGCCGTTTCTGTGAAAACGATTGGGAAACACCTTATGTATGCAGATGAAACAGTGCTGATGGCTGACACCATTGAAGAGCTGCAAACTTCTCTGATAAATTGGAAGGAGGGCCTGAAAGAATTTGTCTTGAAGTTGAACATCAAGAAAACGAAGTGGATGGTAGTTAGCAAGTCAGAATGGGAGGGTGATGACAAAATCTGGTGTGACGGAGTTGAAGTGGAGAAGGTGCCTGAATTCTGCTACTTAGGGATGATGCTGGATCAGACAGCAGATCCGGCAGTCAGTGTAAGGCATAGAAGGCAGGCAGCTTTGATGAAACAGAGGGAGGTCTCGTCAGTGATCTGGGGCCGTCAGTTCTCAAGGGCCACCAAAGCGAAGGTCTTCAACCGGACGGTGGAGAAGTCTCTTCTCTATGGAATGGAAGTGGTGCCGATGAGAACGGATGCGCAGTCTTTGATGGAAGCTGGACAGATGAGGGGTCTGCGGGCTATCATGGGAGTGAGCCTGTTGGAAAAACGGCACAGCACTGACATCAGACAGGAGCTGTGCACTGGAAGTTCTGTGGACACCTGGGAAAAAAGAAGCTTGGGGTGGTTAGGGCACGTGGTAAGAAGAGGTGAGGATGAAGCTATTTGGCAGAGTTGGAATGAAGCGGTAACAGGCAAACTTTCAGTCGGCAGACCCCCACTGTATTGGTATCGAGCGATGGACAACATCTTGAAGAAGAAAGGGCTGGCGATGGCGGATGCGATGGACAGGAACAGATGGAAAGCGGCCATTGGGAGCGTCAGAGGACACGCCGCGGCTCCGCGGTACCCCTTTCGCCGGAGAGGGTCTCCTAATTTTTATCATAAACAATGCAAGTGATTGTAAAAATGTTTTGTTGAGTTGGCAATAAGGAGGGTTTGAATAAAAAAAAATTGCAATCGGAGGAAAATTGCAACTTTTTTCTGGACTCTGGACTCTCCATACTACAGAGAGGATGGTTGTCAAAACGTACCATCAATTAACTTCTACGCCATTTCACGTCCTGTTTATGCAAAAATCTGCCATTGCCTTTAGCTAATCATTGCCTTTGTCATTGTTTATGACACACAATTGTCATTGTCTTTGATGACAAAGTTTTCAATACTCGAGCAGAAGCTGTTGAAGCATAAGACAGACGAATTATTGCGAAGAAAATAGCAACAAACCTGGTCCTTTTTCACTGATGTTCCAGCAACTACCATTCTATCGTTCGGGCTATACATACATTTTGAACTACGATGGAAGTTGAAAGTTCATAAAACAAAGAATCGAAATAGGGCGGTATTACGTCACAAAAAGCAGGAAGAAATGAATATGTAGGAAAAACAAGAGACCCACTCAAAATCAAAATTAGATAATAATGATAATAATGATGATAATAATGATGATAATAATGATGATAATGATGATGATAATGATGATAATAATGATAATAATAATAATAAGGATGATAAGGATGATAATGATAATAATGATAATAATAATAATAAGGATGATAAGGATAATAATGATAATAATGATAATAATAATAATAATGATAATAATAATAATAATGATAATAATAATAATAAGGATGATAATGATAATAATAATAATAATGATAATAAGGATGATAATGATGATAATATTAATAATAATGATAATTATCACTCACATGTCATAGAATGAGACCAAATTTTTTACAACATTTACTGGCTTCTTGAAACTTCTTAAGTCCCAGGTTTTCAAAGTGTCATCTCCTGTCATGAACAAGCGAGAATCCATCACTTCATGTTTTGAAAACGAAGAGCAATTTTACAGCCTGCTTCTACAGTCAAGTTGGGAAATCAGGCTCTTTCTTTTAGTCATTTTGCTGCGAGGATTCAAATCCAATTATTTGCATTGTTCGTTTAAAATCTTTTAAAATTTCCAGTACTCTCATTATTTGAGAAAAAACTCAACGAAAAACACGAGAACACGCCCGCTGATTCGCACGATTTTAGAGAAATTAAATTTTATGCTATTTCATGAAGGTTATGGAAAACTTTGGGTTATTTGTACGGAAGTAAAAAATTGCAAGCTTTTGGTCGTACAAACAGCGTGTTATTCGAAAGCATTTTCATAGCGTGGCTAAATACGTCATTAGTCCATTAGTGCGTTCTGCCTACCATTCTAATGTGGTGACTATAAGAGGGAAAGGACTAAGATTGATGCATTTCTCGATTATTGCACACACGCCTTCAGTTCATATTTGTTTTATCTGATTAGCTTCTATTTGAATACAGCAACCATGCATGGTTGATAGAGGTCAGTCTCTGTTATTAACAAAGGCGTTAGTTTTCATCTTTCTAAACGCAGTTTTTATTTCATGATATCAAAAAAATTACTATACATGCCAATAGGAACGATAACAAACTATGATCAGATTTAACCACGGACGGTCTAGGAATATTTGCTGAAAGGAAAGTTGCAGTCCCTGTATAGAGGAATCTCCCAAAAATATAACCGAAATAGGTATCCCTAGCACATTGAACTTCTGAGGCCAGCATAAGGACTATTTCAGAAGCCAGCATATTGAATGATAGATTCACAGCATAGGCTGTGAAACAACAGAGTATATGATCCATTCTTTTAAATTGGCCCGAAAATTCATCAGTATTTTTAGAAAACTACAAATTGGCCCGAAAATTCATCAGTATTTTTAGAAAACTACCTAAGCTAACTGCGTAACTGCAAAAGTTGTGGCGAGTCCTGGAGCTAATGGATAATGATGGTTTCAATTCATGAGATATTTCAGGAAAAGGTTAACAGAATGAATGTACGAGGCCCAACATTCCAGATAGATGTAAAAGGTCTAAACATTGGGAATGTTATAAAGCCATAAAGTAGTGAGTTACTCAAATAACAATATCACGAGGGGATCAAAAATCGTTAAAAGACTCACTGCAATTTCGAAAAAGCTGAGAAGAAGATCTGATCCTAAATAACGCTTTATAAGCGTAAATGCAATTGTCGCGTTACTTTAATTTATTGCTTATAGCAATAAGTGATAACACACAGGTACATTGCCATCCAGTCTCGATTTTTAATGAGTGGAATAAATTTGCGACATTCAGTTTGTCTTTTAGTTCAAAATTAAAAAATATCACGGAATAGTTAGCATAGGTTTTTGTCCGATACTCCGCAGAGTATGCAAACATCGGAAAATGATCAAAGACTGACACAATAAATAGGCAGTTGCGAATCGACAACCAAGCCAGTAGCTGGGGAAAACAGCTCATGATTGGCTGTCTTGTGACCAATCAGCCTCCAATAACTTCTTCTTTTGAACAGTCCAAGGAAAAATAATATCAATGGATATAACTCTCCATGACTATTTGTCTTTCGGTTAGACTTTCTCGTGAAAGTGCGTGACGTTTTTACGCGAGCGAATGCTATGTTGTTAATGTCTGATAATTATTTTAACATTAAAAAAGACAATTTCGTTTAATGGCTCAAATAATTCCAACAAATTGAACTTCTTAACAAATTTTTGGAAAAATCTTAATGTCGTTGTGTCTGAAATTCCTACCACTCACTAAATTCCCGCCACTCACTAGAATCTGCCACTAACTAAGCCCCCTCTATTTACTAAAGTCCCATCGTTTCTCAAGCTCCCGACACTTGCTAGGCACACTTGCAGGATTCTGTGCCAAGTTTGAAATTGTTCTTTGTGCTCTATTTGAATGCACAAAACATACTGAAACAACACATCGGTTAAGATAGGCAGCAGCGACGCCGAGTTGGCCGTGTCCTCGTGACCACAAATGACGACAGAAACACGGTTGACAGCCTCCCTTTCACTCACGCCTATCTCACATGACATCACCGGGAGCCAAAATAATGTGTTCGAGGCCGGAAAACTACTTCGAACCTTACATTCATCGTAGCAAATGCGGAGGCACATTGATAGAAGAAATCCCAACCAAACGAGTTTAATTCATAACTTCACAAAGAGTTCTTGAGAGCTTTCCTCGCCCAAAGTTGCCGTGTCACACACAAACTAAACATCAAATAGAACAACTAGCGGTTTTCAAGAGTAATTGGTAATGATACGTATCCGGTTTCAAGACAAATCTGCCTTGTAACATATTAAACCAAGTCTGGTTGAATTTTAAGAGAGAGGCCATAATCCTCTTCGGCTCCATTGTGGGGATGGTGATACATTGTCAAGGTGCTTCGCAGCCCACGACCGCAGGCGTAAGAATTTAAAAAGACAAATGACTTGTCTACCAATTGACGCCAGAATAACAGAGAGGAGACTAAATTTAACGCCACAACATTTTGCAACGAGGTTCAAGGTGTAATTCTAATGAAGAATAAAATGGAGTTAATAACAAAAGATGAAGATCTAGATTAAAGGGGAAATAAATGGATTTGTTAGCTTGAGATCCGGGTGATCCACAAATATTTGGCAGGAAAAATGTTATGCCTAGGGTTATAAGGAGCTAAAAACAGCACTAAAGCCACCAGTGTGTTTCGTTAACTGCGCCTTTTCATAAAAACCAGCAGCATGAGGATTGTGGCGCTCATAGTTTTGGCAAATTTGAGGTTGAATCGCCATAAGCCCTTTTTATGTATCAATCAGACATGTCAAATTTCATATACACAGTAAGGAAAAACAAAGAACGACTTTATTGCCCAGAATGAGAGGGGTTGCATACGTACAATGCGAGCCATCGTGAGCTCTCTTCAATACAACACAACTCATTCAGTGGAAACTCAACTGGCCATAAACAGAAATATACAACGATGTTGCGATTCTAGGTGTCGTCCCACAAGGGGGCTCCAAAGCAGCTGCAAGCAACATTATGATCTCATCATTTTTTGAAAAATAATTCCCAAAAAGTTGTTTTTTAAAATGGGCCTAATTATAATAACCGTTTATTCAGGTCATACTATTTTTCTAAATCTTTATCTCTCTGATGACATCAACAAAGAAACTTTTTCTACTTCTTGATGCCATCAAAGAAGGACATTTCGATAACTTCTGATCCGACTTATTCCTAATTCAAGTTCAATGACAGAGACACACATCCACCCATGACGTCAAAAGCCTTTTATGTCATTAGCTTTCGGGAATAATCGTTCTGTTATCGTTTGGGTAAATACGTGTACATCAACGCGTATGGAGGTTTTGCTTCCTATGTTACGTGGAAAGGATCAACACCTGTTTGCTGTGTAACAAAAATTCAATGAAAGCCCACTTACCCCCTCTGGATGCAAACTCGTTGTTATCATAAGCGAAAACGAGACATGAAGTGCTGGTGCCGCTCGCATGGGCTTCTCGGTTGCAGAAAGTTGTGTGCACCTGACAATCAAGATAACGAATAAATGTTAGTTCGCAAAAGATAAACAGCAGTCAATAGACTTTAATGTAAAAGTGATGGAAATTTCTTATCATTTGTGTCCTTGTTGAGGCGTAAGGGAATTATTGAACTGTCTTGGCCTTTTGAACGTTTAGCCTAATGGTCGACTCTTAGAGTACACAAGTGAGGCTGATGTTTTTACAGACAGCAGACACAGAAAAATAAGGAACGGGAAGTTTTGCCAATTCTAGTCACAACATTAGCTCTTTGATTTCTACCATTTTTAAGCGCTTTATACCCCGTTTTCAAGTGCCCATGCCCCAAATTTTTCGGTCAGTTGAATGATTTATCATTCAGCCACCGCTTAGCTGTCAGAACTATACCCTTCGATGGGTGCTAATATACAGAAGTAAGGTGTCAAGATAGTGAACCAAGTACCAAAAGTACCAATAGACATGAATAACGTTATATCTCTATTTACAACTGAGATAACCAGGAAACTTTCATGACAAACTATATACAATCATCAATATTGTTATCTTGTGAACGAAAAGTACAGTGACGGATATTGAGAGGAAGTGGGGGAAAGCCCTACATTGGAGAAACCAAACTTGCGTGGGCAGACATGGCAATAAATGTGGGGAATGGAGCCAAATCAACAGCGACTTGTGTCTTCTTGGAAACCACAACTGGGAATAACATCAATTGAAAGAGCCTTAATTGCTGGCAATAACTTTCATTTTGGAAGCTTGCTGCTCTTACGAAGTTGTTGATAAGAAAACTTACAAAGGGTTTTCGTGTGTCCCAGGCTTGGATAGAGCCATCCTGGAATTTAATAAAGAATTTCTTATCCTTCATTACCTTAATACAGGATAAGAAACTGCCATCAATCATTCACAATAACGTTTAGGAAACCTCGAAACTAGCTAATAATGTATTAGCTTAAAACGCATGAATAATAAAAGGCTCCAAAATGGATTACCAGAGGAAGAAAAAGTGTGATATAAAAAAGTTTGAATGGGCCTCAGTGAAAGAGCAAATCAACAGCAGATATATATGAATGAACCTCACAATATTGGTAGTATTAAAGATTCAAACTGATTCAAACTGATTCATGTGCAGAAGTACTAAACTGTATAGGTTGAGATATTTGAACCATTTTGACTAAGTTTGGGCACGAAAATACACAAGCTAAAAAGTTTATCTAGAAACTATATATTCTAAAGGTAATAACTAGGTGCGTGTACTAGTTGATTTGCCGACTTGGCTTCCTTTTGAGACGTCAATCTGAACTCTGTCCCTTTCCCTGCTAACTTAACTACGATTGGGCGGACTGATAGTGAATTTAAGACAATCATCAACACAACCTTCGCTATTCTGGTGAAGGCCTGGACTTGTGCAGCCACTTCGAAATGTATTACACCTAATCTCAATCACAATGTCAAATAACGTCAGAAGACTAAACTTCAAGTTAATAACTTCCATATTAGTGATCGACAAACCCTATATAAAAACTCAACTTAGCTTTTCTTTCTCCATTATACATACCTCACATGCAGCAACAATTATCTTTCCATCGTTATTGAAAGTGCAAAATTTGGCTGCAGTCTTCTTTGCTATCAGGAAAGAAATATTCTTGAATTAAAAACACCGCATATTAAACAATTCCCCCTTTTAGCTTCTTGGATGATTCATCCCTTTAATCACTTATTTATACATTCCCTGATTACCTTGCATAAAGTAATCCTAATATTTTCTCAGTGATTGCGTTTCCGTAAAAAATGCTCCATTATAAGCGCTTCTGTAGGTTCCTGGAATCTATTAGCCCCAAAGAATGGTACATTTTCGTTAATGTTGTCGGGTATATTTGACATCAAGGCAAGACAAAACTGTTAAGAAATAACACTACAGCAAATAAGCGCAGCATTACTGAGTGATTTACCACGTTATCTAATAATAAAATTCGATAGAAGCCATGAGAACTAGAGCACCCTTCCGAGTCAGCCCTCTGCCAGTTTGCATGCCATAGGGACAAACTACCTACTAACTCACTCACAAAGAACTTTACTTTCAACTTGAAACAGATTCGTTATCTACAAGCCATATTTACTAGTAAGCTTCACATTTGCTTCACTTCATCCAAAACTCTAACTTTAACTGCTACTTGTTTGATATATTAATTGTTACTAACTTTATATTAATGGAACAGCTTCTTAAAAATTAGCCAAAAAACATATATTTAAAATGTGTAGGCATAACATGTATAATGAAATATATATATAATTAACATAAAAAGGAATGCACTGGGATTATAGCTAAATAGCCCAACATTAAAATGATATACAAGTACCAATGCATAAAACAGAAAGATAAGCCAAGTACAATGTTGCACCGAAAATGCTTTGCGAAGTAGGGAACAATGCCAAGACCTCACTTAATTCATATGACATTGGACCTCACTTAATTCAAAGCTGATGGAAAGTGACTAATGCCATCAATGCCATTTTAATCGACTGCTAAGAAGCTACTGCATGACATGTATGGAATAGAAAACACGTGACTAGGAGCAAGGGCACGTGACTAGGAACATGTAAGGTTGGAAAGGTAGGCCGCTGGTGCACTGCTGCGGTGCAGCAAATGGTACTTGGCCCATATCGGCGGGTTGCTTAGCGAAACACTCGAGCGCACGGATTGCAACGTCTGTATATAAACTGTATGCACATACACTATATCAGCTTTATGTATGACTTTGGAGATCAAATGTTTTGAGTCTCTGCGCCATCGCAGCTGCCATCCTGCGCACATTGGCGTTGATCGAGGCGCGTAAACCTAGGCGAGTTCATTCATTTGCCCGTCAGTTTACCCTCCATATTAAATCTTGATTCAATAGGATACGTCCTTATCGTTACAGAACCTAATCCGATGTTATGATTGTCTGGCAAAACCAAGAATATCCTAATCCTAATGACTTGATATAGTCACTTTTAATAGAGGCACAATTTAAGAAACCGATGCTTTGTTACAGTCCATCAGCGTGACCACCAAAGATGGTTATGTTTGCCGACACGCTCCGAACAAACTCGGTCGATACAGTGTGCTTTGATGTGCTATTTTCTGAAGGGTTTGCTGGGAAGATTCCTGAATCAAACGCAGAGAGCCTGCCTATTTTGAATTCAGTGGATCAAACGACATTTCCGTGGAACAGAAGATATTTCAATGGTACAGAAGATCTTTCAATGAAACAGAAGATATTTAAATGAAACAGAAGATTTTTAAATGAAACAGATGATATCTCAATGAAACAGAAGATATTTCAATGAAACAGAAGATATTCCAATGAAACAGTAGATATTCCAATGAAACAGAAGATATTTCAACGGAGTAGAAGATTTTTCAGTGGAACTAAATCTTTAATATACAATTCATCAAAGCAACATAAACAGGAAGAAGAAATCAATAGGGTCTATAGCTCCTATGATGCCCTCTTTAATCGGAGCCTTTGAAATACAAGGGAATCTAACAACAAAATGGCTGACGTGCCTAGTGCTCATTTTCAAAACGAGGCAAGCAAGGGCCTCTATTGTGGAGGGTAGGCATTGCATCCGCAATTACATCTTGATCTGGGGTTTCTATGTAACTGAGAAGGGTTTTGATACTTGGGTAAATACCATTTTATAAATTAACAGTGAGTTGATTTGTGGGTGAGTGGGTTAGTGGGTAAGTGGGTGAGTGGGTGAGTGGGTGAGTGAGAGAGTGAGTAAGTGAATAAGAGAGTGTATGAGCTAATGAGTTAGTTAGTTAGTTAGTTAGTTAGTTAGTTAGTTAGTTAGTTAGTTAGTTAGTTAGTTAGTTAGTTAGTTAGTTACCTAGCGAGTGTGTGGGTGAGTGGGTGAGCGGGTGAGTGATTGAGTGAGAGTGAGTGGGTGGGTGAGTGATTTAGTGAGAGTGAGTGATTGAGTGCGTGAAGAGTGAGTGAGTGAGCAAGTGAGTGAGTGGGTGAGTGAGCAAATGAGTGAGTGACTGAATGAGTGAGAGTGATTGAGTGCGCGAAGAGTGAGTGAGTGAGTGAGTGAGTGAGTGAGCAAGTGAGTGAATGGGTGAGTGAGCAAGTGAGTGAGTGGGTGAGTGAGCAAGTGAGTGAGTGACTGAATGAGTGAGAGTGATTGAGTGCGTGAAGAGTGAGTGAGTGAGTGAGCAAGTGAGTGAGTGAGTGAGTGAGTGAGTGAGTTGGTGAGTGAGTGACTGAATGAGTGATTGAGTGCAAATGTCGCACAAAAATGCTTCGAACGTGCAACATTCAATCACAAAGAATAAGACCAAAACTAACAGTGCAATCTAATTTGGTTGCAATTTTACACATAATTTTACCTTGTTTGCTCTTTGTTTTCACCACTTTGATATTTCTCCTAACATCGTTGACATCCCAAAGACGAACAGTGCTGGAAATTAATCATTCGACACATGTTTATATTATGATTTAATGGCATCACAAGAAAGAAGAAAATTATATCAACTTTACCGATCCGTGGTAAAGGACAGATTTATATTTTCAGTAACCTGTGTTAAGCATTCACTGAGTTGATTGCAGTTAAAACTCTAGCATGGAGCAACATGAGCTCTTTTCTTTAGTGCCTCGCGAACCATAAGCGATGAGAAATCTTGGGAACGGAAAAGACATCAAGGCACCACTTAGTTTTCTATACCATTTACGTCACCAGTGTAAATCGCGAGGAGGAAGAGGGCGCTAAACATTCAGGGCCAGAAGTCCCTGAGTTCTTTAATCAGTTTAAGTAAAAAAGAGCAAATCTGAACATGTTACTTTTGACTACCTCCAGGATCGATTATCTGACACCTTCAAATTTGAAGATACGACATCAATAAAGGGTTAAACAACGTATGGTTCTGTTTTACTGTGAAAATAGCAAATGACAAATGGGCGGATGCTCATAGGCGTGGTCTGCATATTGGCCTAACATGTTCGCCCTTCAGCAGGTTTGATATTTTTACTGCAAGATGCAAGGTTTTGAATAAATATTTATGTCCTTATTGATTCAGTGTACACTTAAATTATTAACTCATACACTTAAATGATCTTCATGTGGTTTTTTGCCCTTTTTAAGAAAAGGAGACAGTGAAGTTTTCTCTACCAAGTGGACGGCACATTTGACTTGGGACAACCATCTCTACCAAGAGTCTAGAGCTCTTTTTATGCCTGCATATAGAGTCTAGAGCTCTTTTCATGCCCCTTCCCGCATTTATCTTTAGGGTGCTGACTATTCCAGTTTCCTTTCTTAGATAGGCTCCAATGGCTCACGCCGCTGCTTTTCAGCGAGACTGGCTATGTATGACGTAAATGAAACTTTAATCCTTTGTACAGAAATCCTGAAGAAACAGTACAAGGTTTTTTCATAAGGAACCACTTTATAAGGAACCACTTTATAAGGAACCTACATGTAGAAGGTCGAAATATTTAAAGAACTTATACTACTAAAAACGAAATCCCTAAGGAATTTTTCGATTTGAACAATTTTTATAACTGCAAGCATCAAGAACTAAAAAGCCGGTTCCATTCATTTGCAGCCAATACTCGCATAGATTGTTTGCTATTCGTGTGTCAAGTGCTTCATTGAGTAGTTTCCGCATATGATGTCTCGCCCCTCTCTCTATTAAGTATTAAGGCTCATTGTAGTCAAAACACTGAAAGTGAGAATCTGATGATTTGAGGTCTACGAATAAGGAACTTTTGGAACTAGGCCTTGAGGTAGGTTCCTTATAAAAAAGCATGTATAGTCGGGTGTGCTTTTACATCAACAAACACTCCACAATATCAATCCCTTCCCACCATCCAGTCAGCCAATCACATCTGTCAATGGAAAGAGCTACTTGTTGGGTTTCCAGCTTCGTCGCGGTTTTAGGCCAGGTGCGCAGGCTCTCCACATATTTTTACTCGCAGCTTTAAAGAGAACTTGATGACTCATTGGGACCTGAATCGACTGTCATAGCATGAATATAAGAATCAGTAAAATTCAAAGTAATGTGACAACGTGCAAGGATTAGTGTTAAGCAGGGGATGGGGAGCCAAGACGGATCACTTTGAGAACGATAATAAGTAATTTAAAAATTAATGACTTACCCATCATCAGAGCAAGTGATGAATTCAGAGGGGCTTTTCGGGTCCCAGCAACCAGCGTTCAGCATAGCCACATGACCCTGTTTATGTGAAGGAAAAACAATTGATTTTACTAAGGTTAAGCTGTAAGGTTGACGAAGACGGCTTATAGCCACTGCGAAGGAGCATTGTCATGTGACCTCGATCAACTCGAACTCCTTGTGAATGAAGACATGCTCAAGTGTTCGTTGAAGGCGGCCTGACCATTCCCGCTAGACCCTGTGCCCATAAACCCCAGAAACAACCACCAACGCCAAAGATATCATGTGTTTTTCCTCATCTCTCTACTTTTTCCCTACTCGCACCACACTATTTTTTATAAGAACCAAATAATTTTGCCGAGCCTCAATGTTCTTAATTTTTGATAATTTCAGGCCCAAATTTTCTTAAAGAATTTTTGGGTTTGAAGAGTGATTTTTGCAAACATTTGAGAAGTTACATAGTGTTTCTGGTTTCTAAGATGTTTTACTTGGTAAAAATAAAGCAATAACTGCTAGTATCTATGGGCAAACTCATCAAAGTTTCTTGTCGAAAAAATGTCGGTACAGTAGTTGGAATTTTCGTTAAGAGAGTTGCAATGTTATGTAATCCTCGTTTGAATCCAATAAGAGTCACGACAACTCATGAAAATCAATTCACACACAGTTATCACTACATCCCAATGGCAATACCCGTCTGGCACATCATCTCATCTGTAAAGAATCCTCGCATTTGAATTTCAAAATGTGAATTGTTTTTCTTTAATTTCTCATCTTGAGCATGTTTCAGCCTGTCTATATTGTTAAGGCAAGTCCAGGATCAGTGATCTTATAAAGTGTGTTCGTATAAAATAGAAAGAGTGTTACCAACAAGAACTAGCAAGATGACCTTTTGACTCGTTCAACAGTTGTTCTCTTCATTGCCTCGCGCCTGCCACATGGCGTTTCGCTCCCTAATATTCAATACGCACAAGCACACGTGACTGTCTTTCCTTAATGTTTTCGTTTCATACTTTTATCTAACCACATGGTTTTTCGATCCTCTTTGTTCACCTATACGTATTCATAAAAAACATTTTTTTGTCATTAAATGTTGACGACTTCAGCCAAAGTCTTTAGTAACACAAAAAATGAGTTGGTCGAAGATTAACGAAACTTGGACTATGCCGATTGCGTCTGGGTGTCATCTCTTATTATTTTAGCTGCTTCTTTAAAGATTTATGTCGATTTATGAAAGACGTCTGTTTTTTGTCGTTTTTTTTTGCCGTAGTGAACGCTATATAAAACCAGAAATCTTTCTGAGTTAGGAAAACATTAAAGACTCCAATAATATTTTTGAATCGAAGCGAATTGAATTAAAAAAATCTAGGAAAATAGTTCTGCTCTGGACATAACGTTAACGCAGATTGGTCAATTATAACCAATCACGCGCACTGCTTATCACCCTCTAGTGTTTTCGATCCGCATCTGGCTATTTATTCGGTCAGTTTTTGGTTATCTTCCGACGTTTGCATACTCTGAGGAGTGTCGGACGAAAAAATTACTTTTAAGTATGCGAAAAATAGTTCCGCTTTCTCTAGCCAATGTGAAATATGATGTAATTGAATGATTGGCGTTGCAATCAACATCTAAAATTGGACATGCGATGAAACATTGACTTTCAGCCATGTCTTAAACACCACTGTAAAATGTCGCCTCAAAGTGTTTGTCGGCATCACTTGAACATGGCCTAGTGCTTAGGTATCAACGCAAAGCTTCACGAGCGGCGCATGACTTTAAAATCCCCGCTCTCTTGAACCGTGCATCAATGTTTCGTCACATCTGTGGCGTTCAACAGAAATTCACTAACTGCGATACATGTTTTCGTAAAACTCTGTGGCGAGAGGAATTCTTTGGTGTCTGCCTGGTAGTAGACACGAACGAGCCGCGGTTTTTGCATAATCTGCCTTAGTTGAATCTAATTCAAAAGGATTAACATACCACAACTGCTCATATTTATAGCCCTGGCAGATTGCCAAAACAAATACTTTACTCCAGGGATTTAGCAGGTTCATAGTCACAAACATTCCCTTTTGTCAACATCTATTGCAATTCTTATAGCTATGCCGTAATACTTCATGATTACTTGTACAGTAAGTGACGTAAAAATGGGGACAATACATTATATTCCTAGAATATAATTTGATGGCAAAACCTTCTTGCTTTTCTACTTTGCATCCCTAGTAGCGGTGCTGCTGTCAAAAGTGCAGGCATTGTCACAGGGGTCATCAAAAAATGCTACTCCAAGTAAATAAGCCGAGCTCTAGCTAAAAATCCAGTGAAACTGCGTCAGCTCAAAATGGAGACAGACAAATGAATGAAAGCTAAGGAGTCCTATTGTTCTTGTTGAGAAAGTGTTAGAAACTTCAGAACGGCTGTCACGTATAATAATACTTTTACAAAAGATCACTTTGCTGTCATAATTGAGACCACAATTCACATTATCTTATGAGATCTCATTGGTGGCACAAAGGCCGGTTTTTTGCCTGTGTGTTCTAGCTTATCTTATCCCGTCTAAGGTTGGTCGTATCGGTAGACACACGTCTGCCCTATTGTACTATGGAGGCGATATTTCCAAGATAGCGTTTGACTTGGGTATAAAGCACAATACAGTCTCCATTTGACTTAGCAATCACTTGTCTTCGACTCGACATAATGTTCCTTCTTTGTCGTTCAGAATCTTTTCTGTCGTGCACATTCTTCAGGTTTAAGCTGTGTAACTATTCAACTTTCTGATCAGATAAACTCTTTCGTTTTGGCAAACTTCTCATCGCAGTTGCTAAAGGTTCAAGAAACTGTTCTTCAAGAAACATTCGCGTCAGATATCTTTGCATTGAGATCAAACAAAGGACTCGACTGCAGAAGAGAAAGAACACCGAGGGAAACTGGTCTTGAGGCTGCGGGTAAATCGCCGCAATGCACCAAAAACTTGCCATACTAGTGTGTTCCGCATCGGATTTAAAGAGAGATTACTAGGATTGCATTATTGATACCGCTTCAGCCTAACAACCAGTGATAAAACTGAAGAGTAAGGTGTGGTTAAAGGGCTAAGGGGCTGAGGGGGTGGGTGCTAACCTGAGTACAGAAAATGGACGGCTCCGCGACATGGAGCCGGAGGGAGGCTTTGCCTGTTTATATCCGTGTACATTAGAGAGGTATTGCCAAGTAGAAGTAGACTTGGCAATAATCAGTTTAACAAAAGCCTATATTTCTTCGGCATCCGTCAATTTTAGATAAAGCAGGCATTTAATCGCACCGACGAACCAAGCTAATCATAAGGCACATTTTCAGAGCATTCTCATTTATAAATAAAGTCCAAACTACAAGTGTTCAAATGCGATTGCAACTTTTGCCTTTCCGCCTAAATTTGCTATGTTCCATGACAACTTGAAGCCTCAATAGCAAACATGTTTACAAAGTGGCCAGGAATGATTTTTGGATTGTAGGAAGAGAAAGCACTTTGAACAACTGATAGGAGGCAATGCACTTAGAGAACATTATCAAAAAAATCCCCAGCACGCATTCTGCTCCCTAAATTTCTGTCCACTTTGGAGTTGATTAGAGACATTCTCTTAGTGGACACAATGGACCAAACAGACCTTCTCTTGGTGAACACAATCTACCAAACAGACCTTCCTTAGTGGACACGATGGACCAAGCAGACCTTCCCTTAGTGGACTCAACTGACCAAACAGACCTTCTCTTAGTGGACACAATGTACCAAACAGACCTTCTCTTAGTGGACACAATGTACCAAACATACATTCCCTTAGTTGACACAACTGACCAAACAGACCTTCCCTCAGTAGACACAATGTACCAAACAGACCTTCCTTTGGTGGACACAATGTACCAAACCGACGTTCCGTTAGTGGACACAATGAACCAAACAGATCTTCCCTCAGTGGACACAATGGACAAAGATACATCCCTCATACTCATTAGCTATAAATTACATCATCTAAAAATACATTATGGAAATCAATATTGTGATTATTGCGATTTTGATTAATCGCAATTGAGGGATTGAGACTGAGGCCCAATGTCGGGTAAATAGGCCAGTCAACTTTCTTCGCGAAGCAGCCTATAGCGTGGTTTTCAAGTTGGTATTTTTAGTTAAAACTGGACGGTTTTCACTCGTTGAGCAACAACAAAAATCACTGCTCTACTTAGACCTATCAATTTCATTCCCTTATTATTGGAGAGGAAAAGATTAGTTAACGAAGTTGCTTTGATAGCTTCGACGTACCTTTGTGTTTTTCATGTCCACAATGTACTGGTCTCCCTTCTTGCATTCGTAAATTTTATGACCGTCTCTGTCAAGGACCTTCGCCTGCAGAAAAAAGACCTTTAAGACATCTTCAAATGATAACAAAGTTTCTCTGTCGAAATGGGCATGCTTGCGGTGTGCCGCAAAGCAGTAATAAGTAGAAAATCCTGTTTGAGAAGAAAATCAAGCTTATAAAATATGGAAATGATATCTTAAGAGCCCTGACCTCCGTTAATAGCAATGTTTACAGCAAAACTATAAATTGGGAAGCAAAGAATGATTTACTCTAAATTGATACCATTAATCGGTTTTTCTTACACAGAGTCCAACCGAAAGCTTTAATGGCCTTCCACGCAATTTTCAATCTTATTCGTTACATTGTATTCATGTGCATAAAGTGTATCCTTGGAAACAGGCATGCAGGTGCGTATCTTCTCACACGTTGCGATAATTGAAGAGCTATGAGATGGGATGACTATTAAGAACTATCTTTGAATACCTAAATACCTCCAAAAAACACAGCCTTTTATTGCAGATTAAAGAGCCGAAAAGGGGCCGCTATCATTTGGAAAATCTGTCTCTTACGGAGCTATTTGCAAGCAACACGGGGCAATTTAATGTGAAAATAAGAAATCTTTGCCTCCAAAACATCACAAACCAAACATCAAGCTTTAGTCAATACAGCCTTGCTTTTCGAAACTTTCTTTGGCACTTTCAGAAATCAGTAAAACCAGCAAGATGACTGATTTCTTTAGAAGCATGAATACTAAAAGAAGTGAATTTCAAATCAGAAGACATTATTGATTGATTGACAGCATTGATTCACTTTCCTTTAAAAAATTTACAAGAATTGATTGGCATTACTCATGGAAGTCTGAATGCTGAATGAAAATTAGTACCAAAAATGGTTATGAAATTCATAGCCAATCGAAACAAACCTGAGAATTGCCAGCTGCTATTAGGATCATATCTCCAGCCGCGCTGTATCTTATCGTTCGAATGCCATGACTTTCCATTGGTGTTAGGCTTCGAAAGGGCTTCAGATGAACATCCATTGTGTTGAAGTCCCAGAATTTCATCTAGGACAGCATTGTTTACATAGTCAAGCAACAAAAAATTCAGTATGAATTAAAGGGAAGTTAAAATCTGGCCTACTCTGAGGCCCTGCAAAGACAGAATGAAACTGCCTGCGAGAATATTGGCAAATGGCATCATGAGAAGCGGGTTACGGTACCAACTGTGTGGGTAATCCACACTCCTATTTCTTTTCCAAGAAATCCCTTCAAGATTTATCATGCATGCGGCGAACAAAGCATTCTGAAAGAATTAAAGGCTTTGCCTTGCTGAAAATCAGCTAGAACTATGGTAAGATGGCAGTTAGAACTACTGCTGCGGTCTTTCCGCGTTGCCACTACCATCCGAACCCGGGTTTGACAGCAAGACACGTATGCCTTGATTCCACGATCACTTACGTCTGGTTTTCTTTGTTTGAAAATGGTAAATACTTAACATGATTGATTAGGTTCTAAATGATCAAATTCGAATACCGCAAATTCTCGAATTGCCCCCCCCCCCCCTCGAAAAAGCCCCCCCTCGAATAAGCCCCCACCCTAGAACTACAAATTTTCAATAAGCCTCGAATAAGCCCCCTCGATTTGTTGATTTTTGACTCCTGAGGTTGCCTTTGACATTTTAGTGAATTGCCACAAAAATTTATGTTTTTGTTAATAATTTAATCAAAGGTTACTTTATACTTCGGCTATTTTTTATATTATGAAAAGAAATAAATTTTAAAAATTATATTTTTATGTGGCATGTTCCAAAAATTTTTATAAGCCCCCATCCAAAAATGTCAAAAATAAATAAGCCCCCAGGGGGCTAATTCGAGGATTTACGGTAGAGATATCATCATGACAAAGGCAACCTCATAATCGTATCCTGCAGTGATCAGACGGGAACCTGATGGATCCAGGGTCATCGAGGATATCTGTGGATACAAAAAGGAAACAACATCAATAAGGCATGCACTACCTAAAAAGCAAGGTAAAATAGTCAAATATAGTACTAATCAGGTAGACCAGCAGATATCACTGAGATACAGTGCACTATACTTTTCGCTGATATAGATCAACCTTGAAGCTACACACATCGCGTGCTTTAAAAGTAATAGGGAAACGTGGCACCGAATTGACCGAAATTATTTATGTAACAGTATTTGTGTTTAATGAAGCAATGAAAGCATACCTCATCCTAACGAATACCTGTCATGAGGTCATGCAAAATTTCAAACTCGTACAGGAACATTAATTCACTACCACTAATCTAAAGTTACATTCTGGGGATATATTCCCTACATTCGTCCATCAAATTTCTTTTAAAGAACAAACTAACAGCGGATGAAAGCCTTAGGCAAATTAGGTTGTAACACTAACGATCTTGCAAGGAAAACGATTTGGAAACTTCTAGTTGCACAGTTTTAGATCCACTTTTGTTTACCAACATTCCAAACAATCTGCTTATGCGCTAGGAACGCGATTTGCACATTTCTACAGAGGAAAAGTGAGTTAATTGCCACATCTTATCTACTGATTGATTGAAAACTGCTTCTCAAAGTGCCTGGCCTTAAATTTCGCGCGTCACCTGCCAATCTCCGTTCATTCATTTTGTCCACTGAAAACATTGATTTCTCTAAATCTATTTTCTGTTCTAATCAAGGAAGTCAACAGTGTTCCAACCCTGATAAGAAATAGTCCGACGAAGACATGTAAAAAAAAAAGCCAACATCCATAAACTAGGACTATTTAACATAATTTACACTTGATTATAAGCAAATGCTGGAAGCCGATTTTTAGAACAGTCTTTAGAACTAAGGGAATAGGCGAATGAGCAGGCGCAAATTTCCTCCACAGCAGCGCCACCTGGCTCCAGTACGATCAACTCCAACGGTCCTCAACCGACGACGCTATAGCGCTGTCCCAAATTCGAACATTCTTTTTAGACACCTGGCCTCTCCTTGTTGGTAGTTTCAGCGTTGTTTTTCACCGCTCTCAATACACCTGGTCGCCTTCATAATACCATGTTTATTAGAACGTGATTTCGCAATGCCGGAGATCCATTGGGCTATTCCGCGGACCACTTGCAGTGGAAACCATTTGCTGGCTTCTGGCTTATCCTTCAGCTTTCCGCGCCCCGATTCATAAAAAAATCAGCGGCTTCTCTGTTACGGCAGAGAGAAAGAACTTGGAACAGCGTTGAAAGTGAACAGTTGTTTTCTAAAATTTCTAGCTCCGTAAACCAGATAATTTAGTTTAATTGCTAGGTCGGTAAAGTATTGCGGCTTAATGATTTGCATGAAGGGGAATGAAAAATCGTCAAAATACTAAACATCAAACTTTCAAGATTTTACTTTATGTTTTGATAAGACCAGGTTTCTACGACCTTTTTTAGTTTGATTAGACACTTAAAAGTTAACACCGCAATGTCGTGTAAGATTTGCTCGCAAACATTGGCAACCTATGGTGAAAAGCCAGTCAAAACTCACACAAAATCAAGGTCGAAAAACCACAGGCCTTGAAATCATTAAAAAAAGTCGCCAGATGCCTTTATTACAATCTACCTACGATGCCTTTATTTCAGTCAAGATACCACAGACTACTTTGCCATCAAAGCAAGTATATTCCACTTCGTGGTATGAAAGTAGCCAAACATAATCCTGTCTGTGTTTTAGATACGGCAGTTGACCTGGGCCACTGTAACCGCATTACCATGGAAAGACACTGGTTGCTTGTTTGCACGCCAGTATAATGCTTTGCAAAACAAAATCAATTAAATTCAAATACGCAGAACGAATTGGTTTGGTTTTCGAAGCCTTTAATTCGAGAAAATAACAAACGAACTCGCCAACTAAAACTGTCAAAGTGAGATTCAATAGAAAAGAACGACTGTTTACGTAGAGAGCTTGAAATAATAATTAAGAATTCGCATCATAAAGGGTCAGCTTCGGGGTTTTTGTCTATTTGACTGTGCAGGTGACCCTTCATCGCACACTTGCGGCTCTTGGCCTCAAGAAATCGTGATGACGTCACGGAAGGGCAGGAGGTCTCCCGAGCTGTACATTCTTCGGCGAAGGCCTGGCCAAAGAAATACTCAAATCTTGTCGGTTTTCTATTGCTTTATCAAAATTATTTATTGAAATGAAGATGTTATTCCAGTAAATGACATGTGAACAGTTTGAAAACTCAAAGGAAAGTCAGAGGGAAGTCGGAATACTTTCTTTTCCAAACAGCTTAAAATAATGATTTTTCGATTAAAAGTGACCTGAAAATGGAGTATCAAGAACCATTCAAAATATGCGTGTGTTCACTTAGGAACGATTTCAGGTCTCTGAAGCCTTCCACACATGTTGCACCATTGTGGCGTATAGAAATCATGAAGTCGTGTTTCCAAAAGGCTAAATTTTTATGACATGGTGTGAGGATAGAGCAAATAAATTCATGGCAGTGCAAAATTAAATAGATCATATGGGAGCAGGCAAAGACATAACATCAAACAGATGAAGCAGAGCCCAGTATTATTAGCATGTTTTGTAGATGGATACAATGTCCCAGAAATAAATTACTCCAAAAGTATTTATATTTTGAACATACCATCAGATTGATACTCCGTTTTTGCCTAAATACTATTGTTGACTAAAAACTATTGTTGACTAAATACCATTTTGTTTGTAAATCATTTGCTGGCAATGACCTGACATTATTTGATCTCATTATTCTGCCTACACCATAAAAGCTTTCCTGAAGACAAGCAACTAAAATTGTCTTGAATTTCATGGTCGCTTTTCGTGGTTCACACAAGGTATGTTAGGGAGAAATGTGAAGGGGCAATGCATGACCTTGTGAAGATAATTCCCGGTACGTCATTGTGTATCTAAAGGTCTGACCAAAAGTCACAGAATTATCATTTTTTAACCTGACTCACCATTTTATTACCATGCTCCAGCGTTATCTCGTGGGATGATGGAATTCTCACCGCAAGGTCCTAATCAAATTGAGACAATTAATCATCGTGGCATGGCCAAAATTACATTTCACTTAACTCTAATTTATAGCAAACTGTCTAATGGGTATAATGGAAAAGTGGCTTAACCCGTTCATCCTGCAACGCGTTCATCAAATATTAATGTCCACAATCCACGAAAAGAAGGGTGGACAACGCTCTCTGCTTTTAAATTGTATCAAGAGACTTTCTTTCAAAACAAGAATGACTACCTATTCTTGGGGGATTTTTTCCCAACGGACTTAAGTTCATATTCTTAAGAGCTGAACAGCGCGGAATACTGAGCAGAGAAGATCCCTGAAACTAGCAGCTGCAATTAACATTCAAACACAAATGGATGGACTTGGTCTTCCCTTATCTAATCTTATCTGTGCTTTGGCGTTATCTGGCTAACTGACGTCATCAAATATCATTTCGTCTTGTTTTGTTTAGTGCAACGAGGGCTAGTTAAAAGCAAAATAATTATGATTATCTATAGGCCCACAAAACACTGGCTAGTCTGTGACGAGATTGAAGGGTCTAATGTATGGTTAGATAGAGATTTTTGTGGCTTGATTCCGATTGCTTCTCCTAGCATGTCCTTCTGCATTCGATAGCGCATATGTCTGAATAAAATGGCCGAGCGGCCTTCAAAAAACATGTTGGCAGCAGCAAAAATAGAGAAAACTTACATCATCACCATCAGATTCATCGTCTGTTTCACTGTCTTCAGGATAATCGTCGTTTTTGATTCGCATTTTGTTGCTGCCAGAAGTCTCTTTTGATGACATTAAATTCTAAAATAAAGCAAATTTTGAACAAGATAAAAAGCAATGAAGGTACAGAGCTTTCTAAAAACGTCTCAAATAAGAGACATTGTTCAACTTATCGAAAGACAAACCAAAAGAATATCACACGTTCGTTGGCAATTAATATCACATCAATTATTGAAAAAGCAGACTGCATGATGTACTTCTAAGGGGAACACGGAAAAGCCAAGATGTGATACTATAAAAAAGAACGATCAGTATTCAAAGTTTGTGGGCAAAACGCGTCTTATTATCTTCAAAAGTCATTAAATTTTACAAAAGAAAGCAAAATACAAAAAAGACAAAATACCAACGGCCTGTGACTAAATTTGCATTCCAATAAATTTTTGTGATTAAAGTTAGTTTGGCTGAATTTACTTAAGATCAAGAACAAAACAATCAATTTCCAGTTTGCAAGTTGATGAAAGCACATACTTGGTTTTGTTCAGCAGTTTGTTTATCAATAGAAGTTGGGAGGACTGGCATAGGACCAATCGTTTCTTCTTCACTTCCAGCATCTTCATCAGAGGTATCTTCTGAATTTAAAAGACAATTTCACATAAGATAAGATGTACAAGGGTAGCAAACGCTTAGCTATTCGCTGTATAAGTCAAGTTGTCATTAGAAGAAATTGTGGTGCTATAAAATGAAACAAAAGAAAAGATTGAAAATTAAAAATAAAAGCCAGCTTTGAAAGATACTTAAATGAGTCAGAGAATCATGTGTTCATCAGTTGTATGTTTTCTTTCCCTTTCTTGTAAGCAGCAAATATTGGTGAAAAGTTTTCAAAACTGTTCTAATTGCCCAATTAACAGGTTATGTCAGGCCCTAACTGACTAGTCATAAATGAAAATAATGAAGAATTTTTGGCAGGATTGTATTTTATTACCATATTTTCATCAGAATTTAAAGTACAGTGTCAAAAATTTGTGAAAAATCCCTCAAATTATGAACAGATAGAAAGAAACACTGACCTTCCTCCACAATAACTCCAACCTTTTCAGCCTTCTTATTCATCTCTTCAGTTCTCTTAGCAGAGCGTAGGCCATCTTCAAACTCTTTTTGTTTTGTATCTAGCCTTCCTATGACAAAAATCATAAATATATAATCAGTCTGTTGATATCCTTCTTATTTCAATCAAACAAAATACTGCTCCAGGAGCCAGCAAATATTGCTCTAAGTGTTCCAGGACTTTAAAACAGTAACTTACAAAAGGGAGCTTTACAGGAACCAAAATGAAATACACACAAAAATCAGTGGCAAAGCAAGTGTCATCTTTCAAGAAGAAGGCAGACAACCTCACACAGGCCTTCTACATCCACCCCCTCCACCCAGGTGCAAAAGAAGCTAACATGGCTAGGAATATGTTAACTTTATTGTTAACACTTATGTGTGATCAGATACAAACTCTGCTCTGTCATTATGCCAATGATGCTTTATTTTCTGAAGAATGTCAACAAAAGTTTGGTATCTTTAAAACATGGTTGCCTTTACAAAGTTACATCTCAATGCTAAAAATCTTGGAACATACCACTGGAAATCGATGAAAAAAAAATTCCACTTGAGTTTAATTATTGCCGCATTTCCCTTTAAGATCCAAAATACAATTTACAAGGCAAAATATCATATCTAATAGAGCAAGGCTCGAAAAATGTGTGCTGTTCTAACCAAATCCAGCAAATCCCATCATCCTTTGCATCATTTCTTCTTCATTCATATTCAAATTTGTTTGATTCCCTGCCTTTGTTTCTTTGGCAACTTCTGAAAGAAAAACAAAAGGATTGGTATGCTGCAGAAGCCTATCAAAAAAGAACAATTTTGTTCAATTATCTAAAAGGTATCTTATCTATGGATTAAAACCAATTATCATTTATATTTTCACACTTAATTTTCAATTCAATCATCATTTCTCTGCCAATTTTAAATGTAAAAAGTCTTTCCTATACAATGAAATTGATAAAACTACTTTGTTTTGATGTTTTGCAAGATAACACAAATAATTCAGATTTATGGGTCTTCAATACAGTCTTGTTCCAAAACAAGACATATAACAAAGACTCAATTCAAAGCTTTAATGATAATCATAACATACTTTATGAATACAGAAATTCTTAAAGATGAAAAAAACAAACCCCACTAATTATCAGTCAATAGCATGTCTCCATAAACTGGAACCCCTGATATAAAAACTTACTTTTAAATTTGAAATCTTCATCTGGTTGATGCAAGTTTCTTTGGGAAGCACTTGATACTTTGTACTTTGATGCACCTTGAACAATATGTTGAAACAATAGTTGAATGATGACCAGTTTTGCTAAAGGGTGAGCCTATCCCAAATCAAGTCACTGTACAAAGCTTTTTCTCATTAATCTATGATAGGAACTAGAAATTAGATTCAAGATGTTCCCCATTATTTTGTATCTCTCAAATGGTAAAACATTAATAGCTTCTGCTCTGTTTGTTCCATAGATTCAGGGAAAAGCTAATTTAAAAATTCCTTCAGGGTATGGCTATTTATGATCGCGCTAGTACCAGTATACTATTGGCACATTACCCTTTCTGCCACCTATGGCCCAAACACGGGACTAAATTCACATTAGGCAAATACAGCATTCTTTTCTTTACATGAAAGGTTGTTCACGCATGTATCACCATTACTCAAACAGTGAATATGTGTCTTCGATCTGTACATCATTTGATGCATTATTGGGCCTAGATTTCTTGAGCCTAGGCTAAAGAAAATCTAGCGCATGAGTAATAAAGGTAGATATAACGTTGGGTTCGCAAGACTATTCTATACTTAACTGGACATTCCAGTTCTTGCATAAATGCAAAAGTTACAAAGTTCCAAAAGAAAATGCAATTAAAAATACAAAGATCTATTATTCAAAAACGTATGTTCACGGCAAAGCTGATTACATGCAAAAAAACCCTTGGACTTGAAATTACCTCTCAAAGTTCGCATTTCTTCTAAATCATCTTCGTCCATGTTGGCAAATACTTTACAACTTCCAAATCCGCCAAATCATTAAGAAGACACAACCTAACGTTCAACGCGCCATCTTAGAATCCTCTTAATGATTCTACTACTTTCTTGGAAAAGAGGACGGTGTATGTCATCGACTTAGAAGCGCTGGACTGGTTTTGTTATTTTTCATCAATTTCTCGAATTTTGAACATTGAAAGAGATTAAAAAAATTATTTTGAACTCTTGTTATGTGATTGAGCTTGATGAAAATTCTTTCATAATTAGGTGAAATTGTTAGCTGTAAATTTTGTTTCGCTTGGTGCCTTAACCATTTCTCAACATCCGCTGATTCCTTCTTTCAGTATTTCAACTAGGTGTATTCAGAACCCAAAGTCACTGAGGGTAGATGGCGTTAATAGCTCTTTTCAGAGTTCTTTCGCCGTTTCTTGTAGTTTTGCATCAATTGCCATAGTATAAAATTCATGTTGTGCCATGTCGGATATGAAAAGTTGCAAGTTTGGATTAAGGCTTTATGACGTCTTTCAACGCGAGCCCTGGGGAAGAATGACATCGTAGGCATTGGATCTTGAGCGGGCCTTACAACACGATCAACAATTGTGTACGTGGAGTTTTTTGAAAGTATGCTTCTTCTAACAAAACTCCGCCAACCAAGAGTTTTCATGATGAAATGGGGACTTCGTGGGCCACGAGTCATACTGCTTTTCACCATCCTCTGTTTTGTCGTTTTCATGCTCTACGTTTTCGTCCGCGCACGTTTTTTTCACGGTCTCTTTAGAGATGTAGATGTTATTGCAGTGACAAACCATGGCGAGTTTTATTGCAATAAACCGGGAAGTGTCGCTGGCGGAGAAGGTCAGTTGAGGTTTTTCAAGGGGAGCAAAAGAAGCTACAAGCTGCAGCAAGTCCATATCGTCATTAGACATGGCGACCGGTCTCCTATTCTCCTGAATACGCTGCCAAATAGTCCACCAGTCAAAGTGTCCTGCAAGTTTAATAAGTCCTGGACATTTTATGATGATCTTGTACGGATCAAAAAAGGAGCATCTCAGTTTCGTGTATCGGGAAGTAAAATATTCCCTATATTAGAGGAAAGAGATGTTTGTCTCGGAGGGCAGCTAACACCAATTGGATTTTCACAACATCTGAAAAATGGGGAGTTTCTTCAAAGGCAATATGGTGACTTTTTAAATACCATTGCTGAACCAGAAGAAGTTTTGACAATGAGCACTGCATACAGTCGAACTGTACAGAGTGCTGCGTCTTTACTATTGGGCATGTTTGGAGACAGATTCTCAGACCAAAAAGTGGAGATCAGAGTTCAAAGTGATAAATACCCAGAAACACATTTTTTAAAAGATGAACAAAATAACCATATTTATTGTCCAGCATTAGCTCAAAAACTAAAGGATACCTGGAAAAATGATGAGCTGCATGAATTGAGAAGAAAAATTGACCCAATACGTGACCAATTTTCAAATATTTTTGACAGTCACCTTGGAGAAATACCATCATTAAGTAGAATTATTGACATTCTCTATGTAACCATGTGTCATAAGCAGTTATTCCCAAAAGGTCGGAAAGGAGAAGTTTCTCATAAGCTAGCTAAGAGATCTTTTGAGCTGGCAGATACCTTTTTATCAGTAACGCATATGCAAGTGGCAGAGCTTCAAACATTGTCAATTCTATCTCAAATAGTTCACAATACAGCAAAGCGGATCAAGTACCAGCCTAACAAAAACAAGAATGGGCAGAAGCTTTTAATATTCTCTGCTCATGATACTGTCATCACTCCAGTGCTACAGATGCTTGGTGTTAACGACTGGAAGTGGCCTCCATATGCTTCAAGGATCATATTTGAAGTGTGGAAGGACTCTGAAGAGAAGTCGCAAGGTACAACAGGTGCTGACCAGCTTTCTGTATTCAAGAATTACTTTATTAGGGTTCTATACAATGGAGATGACATCACCACAAAGGTTAAATTTTGTAGAGAAAAAATAATAGATAGCCAACTTTGCCCTTTAACTGCATTTGTTAAATATGTTGCCGATGAGCAATTTGAAGGGGAAAATTATTTTGAAAGAATAAAGAACCTTTGTGTTGGGACAGATCTGTAGGAATTGGTCTTTTCCTAACACTCCTGTGATCAGAGCAGAGCTGGCGTTGTTGATGTTGTTTCACCATCTTGTCGTAAGATTGGCTTTTGGGAAACTGAAAAGAAAACCAGAAGGTGGAATGTTTCTTGGCAATGCAGGTCTTCTTTCAAGATTTTAAAGGAGTGACAAGAGAATGAGGATAATTTTCAAAATGATTGTTGTTTTCTTTGACGCAACAACTCAGAAGCTATTCAATAAATAGATGTTGTTATTCAATGTAATTTTTATGCAATTCATTTTTAGGGCAAACAATTTTTTTGTGTATTTATTATCAAATGTGGGCTTGGGTTGATTAAATATTGTTCGTTTCTTTTGTTTAGAAAGAAAGTATGTCTTTTGAAATGCTTAGAAATTAGCATAAATGAGAAAATTTTGTCCTATAAAAATGACCTTTATTAGATGCAATTCCACGCAATAGTCTTTAATGAGATATATTTTTCTTCTTTATGTGAATACATTTATAAATTTGTCCTTTTTGCTGTAGAAAAACCCAAAAATATTATAGTCACTCAATGATCATTAGAGTTGCAACAAGTCAGATTAGAATTTCATGTTGTGTTAAAGCTCAACTTACTATTCTTATTGAAATCTGTACATATGTAGTCATCCTGTGACTTTGCCTACATTGTATCATCACCCCTTCTCTGATATTATCACTCATGTGAGAAATGTTTTATAATTTTATCTTATAAGATCCAAATGTAAGATTAGATAGGTCTGAAGTTGTTATGAACAGCTATTTATAATCCAGTCTCAAGACTTCATACAGAAGTTCATTTCAAGACTTCATTTTTTGTAGGAGCAAATAACACCATGAGATAGATAAAACTTGAAAATTTCAGTCTAATATCTCATTTGGTTCGTGAAATATAGTAATTTGAAAATCTGTGTTTTTCGGCCTTAGTTTTTTAAATCCGCCATTTTGATTTTTTCCATAAGTATAATATTTCTTAAAGTTCATGAAAGACCATGATATTGCCATAATATTTTATAAACTGCAACTGAGGGCAATTTCTTCTGCGAAATTTCACTTCCAATCTCATGGCAGGATGAATCTAAAGCAATCTAAATTTTGACTCGTTTGTCTTATTGCTAATTCTTTGAGTCTGATAATTGAAAACAAATCTCATTTGATTTGTTTTTGTTTTTGATCAGCTTTGGTTTTCAGCCTCCTGATACGTCTGCTCCAATATATCCAATGATGCATACTACTGTGTTTGAATGGCCGAAGAACTTTTGGCGAGTCAAATCGCATGCTGGGTTCACATGGTAATGGACACCTGTCTTTCTGTTTCTTCTTGCGTCACCTTGCAGAGGAGGGCTAATTACCATTGTACCTGAGAAGGAAGGCAGTTGCATTGACGAAGAGCAGAAAAAACAACATGTTCTAAGCCTTATTTAAATGTACCTCCGATTTATGCAAAAAGCAAGAACACTGTTTCAAGTTGTTATAATCCAATAATCTCCGCAGAACTTTACTTGATTCAAGTTGATCGCCAACGTAATTAGAGGTTCATTTGAAGTAATAATTGTTGAAATACACGTGTAGAAAAGCGTGGTTTGAGAAGACCATAACTTGTGCGAGAAACTACTTTTCCTCTGTAATCAAGGGCTTCTGGCTTTCTTCTCATTTATCTTTATGCTATCATTTTTAATATGGATATTGTTTATTCAGGGCAATAAAGCTGTTTAGCGACAAACACCGCCCTTCCAGGGAAAACACCCAATTGCAACTCATAACACTGTTTCCAAACCTTGTATCCAATTATATAGAAAACCATTATATTTATCCAATTATATTTTCTTGTAATGAACTGATACATATTGTTTTTCTCTCAAATCAAGACGAAGTTTGCTCTTTCCCTGAATGTGTTATGTTCGACATACATCTGTCTAGTCTTATGTACAAGCGAATCCAAGGCTCATGGATGACCAAGGCTCATTTTCATATAAATGCTTCTTTTTTCAGGGGTTTAGAAACTAGGCCAATTCAAACTAAATGCAAATTTAAAGGTACTAGAGTCCATAGACAATCTCACAAAGTGCTCCGCCGTAAGTTATGGATTACACTTTTTGCATCAAATTATGTTTTATGTAAGAAAGCTGAATTTACCATCAAAGAGGCTATAAAGCAGCTTTGCTTTCGGTGAACGTTAGGTTATTTTGCCCACCTTATCCAAGCTCGTTACAACACCACTAGTTAACCATCTTGTCCTATTAACTGTTCAATATATCACATTACATGGAAACTCCCCTATTCAGTGGTTATCTTAATCCACTAATTCGAATTCTCAACATCCCTCAGATGTCATCAGCATTTCTTGGTTAATATCATATGACAAGAGCATAATGACAAAATATTACTGGCAAAAGTGATGATTCAGAATTCCGAATAAGTTAAAAGTAATTAGACCCAAATCTGAATTCTTTTTCTGTAGGCAAGCATTTTCTGTTATTCAAAGTAATAAACCAAGATAGGAGATACAAATATCGACATTTGATGCGAAAGACTGGTTCACGATTTGTCATCTTCCCCAAGAGACTTTTATCTCAATGTTGCTCTGGTTGCAGCTGTCTTCACTTCTATGGTGCTTCTACCCCAGGCAGGGAAATACTAATAGCTGTTTTCTTTCCTTTAATCTTTCCTTATTAACATAGCGAGTAAATAGCTACGAGGAAGACCAAAGCTGCATAAATAACCTGTTTGATTATGACCAGGGCTGGCATTGTATATCACTAGGCAGCGGTCGCAAAGGAGAAGGAGCCCTTGAGATTGTCCCAAGGATGGGCAGTAGCTATTATTAAAATAAAGTTGCTGGCAACATTTGCACTCATCACAGTTCCGTACCTTTTGTATTTTTAGCTCTTCTTTGGTCACGAGTTTTCATAATGACGTCATCATTCGTGTGATGCATTTCCTTTAAAAGTTACCTTTAAAAACACATACCCGCAAGATGTCATTTGATACATTGATCGAGACTATGAAAATTGTGGTGCCATTTCAGCGTCCTGGTTTATTTCAAGTGAGTGAGTAATACTCACAAATGATACATATGAGACTCACAAATCAAAGGACAATTATCTAAAGGCGTCTTTGTATGACATTTAGCAGCTTATTTTATATTTTTTTTCTCTTGCCCACAGTAGTTTATATTTAGAAGGAGAAACTGGTCTTTGATATCTGAAATATCTAAAGAAGACGAGTTTTCATTTTCAGCTCATGGCCTAACCACAGAAATAAAACCATGAAACTTTTTTAATGCATCGTCTTTATACATTATGTACAGGAAAATGGAAGTGAACACTTCCTCTGTATAGCCTGTCATTATGCTGTGCTGCTACTCTTAGAAGTAAACTACTTTGAGTGAAATTTTAAGGACCGTTCCTCGTAGACCATCCGTATCTTATAAAGAAATGTAATACGCCATTGTCTTGTTTCCACAAAAGAGCTGTCCAGGAAAACGAGGACACATAACACATAGCCTGCCAGACGGTTGGCGCCACTTCAGCGAGTATGATCCGAGACGAACGTAAACTCGTCTAATCCTTTGCAAATTCGTTCACTTAGAGACTTTGTGTCTGCACGTGACTTATTGCTGGTGAAATGTGGTCTCCTTTCTTTGTCTAAGCTCTTATAAACTTAGACATTTGTCGACGTCTATGCGGACTGTAGCCACAGCCTTCGATCGAGAGAGAAGTTCTCGCTGAGACAGTCTGCGTGGGTCGTCTTGTTTTCCTGTGACGTATCGAGTAACTGGCGCCTTTTCTTTCATTTACGCTTATGTGTTTCTATTTTTTAAGTCACTCAGAATTCTTGCCGGAGAGCTCTTTATCCTTCCCACTTTTTTGAATTTTACTGCGGTGCACCGAGTTTTGCATGGCATTTTCATCTCCAATTCTTATCATAAACCCTTTCTAGGCCTAAAGACGTTGCTCGGTGCGTCCTAAGCACTTTCTTTATTCAAAATTAATCAGTGGCTCAGTATCAATAAACACGCATTGCTAGTTTCCATGTGCATGGCTTATCTGTATTTCTTTGCAAAAAGATAACATTACAAACTTCAATTTGAATTATGATACAAAACGCCTGAAACAACTAGGCAGTTCACATCTTCTTTGACAACCAACGTTCTTCATGTCAGTCAAATATTTCTGCGCAGTGGTTGTCAAAGCAAAGGCCAATCAGTCATTTCCATTAGAATGGCGGTTCGAAAATCGCAGCCCCAATAGGCCCATATAAAAAGATCTCCATCTATTTCCTGAAACGAGGTGAAGTTTGTCTTCATCATGTACATGTCACCATCGGTCATTAAGAACCAGCTAAACTAGCCTGTTTTCCAGGCCCCAAAACAAAGCTTTGTGGAGTCTGGGACCCAAGCTTAACCCAAGCAAAGCAAGGCTAAATGGAGTCTCATATTTCTCCCCAGCTTAAGAGAAGATTCCCTGTTACAAGAAATCCCTTTCGGTTCAATATTTCCTTTCTTTCAAATATTCGATGTTTTATCACTAATGTTCATTGCAACATGTTTTTTATTAAACAAAGAATATTTCCTCGGCTCAGCATCGAATTCAAAAGGCACGATAGCTTCAACTCCATAATTTCTTGTTTAACTTGAAGATAAAGGCTTGTCAGGAGTAAAAAGGTGTAAATAGGACACCACGCTTAATAAAAGTTTCTATTCTCCTTACGACGTCCATGTACGATATGCAGATCTGAGCATGGTATAAACATTGTATCTTGGAGATGCCCCTCTTTCCCCAACTTGCTGCCAATCAAGCACATTAGCACAACATACTTCTGGGTTCTCTGACTTACTTTGACGACAACGAATTAATTTCGTGAATCAAATATACATTTGTTACAAAGATCACTATAACGCAGCTTTATGTATTATTGTCTCCACTTAAAGCCACTACAATAGCTTCACGATTTACATTGTTAATTGAATGCAAATATTTCGTTCTGCTTGACTTTTATAATAATAGTAATGCCTTGGACGAAAGTTTTGGTTATTGTCTGCCAGTGGTTTGCTAACACGCATTCGACTTCTTGGTGACACAGTTGGCATTCGATTTTAAGTTCATCATTCAACAATCAAAAGCTACGCATTGCAATGCTAGCTCGTGTTATTAAATAACAACAGGTACATGAAAACGTTAATTCGTTGTATTATCTTATCCAAGTTATTGGAGAAACACACACCAACAGGTTCGTCTATGTACTACATGTCGAAAACAGGACAACAAGCTTCAAAAGCCAATTTAATTCGCGACGTATACTAATGTCTGGAACTCAACTTCACCTGGTCTTATCAAATCGTCTACCTCGATGTTTATCGCGGCTTTTGGCCTAGGAGCACGTTAAAGTGGGGCTTTCAATCGGAAATTGTCTTTCCTTATCGACAGGCGAGCGTTGTTCAGCGGATCTGAAAAGCTTCCTTTATCATAAAGCTACCTGGAAGCGTTCAGAACACTAAGTGGCTTGAAGTCTAGCTTTCTCTTTGCATAGCTTTCCAAATCCGGCTTAACTTGAACCTAATGAAGTGGATTACGAAGCAATGGCTTTAGCAACGCCCTTTATTTTGCTGTCTTGAAAGACCTCTTAATTAATTTTCCCAGAGTTCTAGACTGCTAAACACAAGTAATACTAAATATTCTTTGGCGGAATTGCTTTAAAGTTGGGCAAAGCACGATGTTTACCATTAAAATAATTTATAATTCTCTTTCATTGTTCCCCAACTGGCCAAGGTCTGTCTAGTTCCAATCTATGCACCGACAAAAAGAGCAAGTTGATCTTGATCCAGATAAAAAATTTTAACACAAAAATTATCACTTCATTTGCAAAGTAGTTTTGATTCAGCATTTAAATTTGTTTTCAAAGGTCTTTCCAGAAGGTTAGGTTATTTGGTGGCCATGTTTTTCCTGTCTCAAACACTTGCCTCAATTAATTGATAAGGACACCTTTGAATCATGATAGACTAGACATTTGAAATCTACCATGTGCTTATACACCGGATGCAATAACCAACAACGAAAATAAAAGTACCAGTTGGAAGATACCTGAGGTTTTTGTTCAACATTCTATGAAAATGATAACGTAAACTTTGACAGTCATGTCTTAAAGGATAGAAAGTGAAGAAGTCGGTTACACTTAGTGAGTTACACTTAAAGGTAGTGAGTTATATTCATCATAAGCTAATTCTCCATTTCTGAATCACTAAAACAATGGAATAGGATTGAGAAGCAGAATACATTATTATTGCATTTAAGCATTACAGTGGGTAAACTAACCAAAGCCCATTAATTTATATGGCAGTAGTACCTTTTGCCTTTGCTGCTGCTTAAACAAAAATTCGATGCATGAGTATGAAACTGAGATTCTGTAAGACATGGTTGCAATGTATGCCTATTTTCATGACCAAATTTTGGTTAACATGTTCATTTCCATTGAAAATTTCATAAAGGTCAAAGGACCATATATTAATGTTACCACGGAGTGACAGTAGCTGTTGTAAATATCAAACACCGTTTCACTAAAGAGCTTCAAATTCTAGGGACTGATCTGGCTGCAAAACTTGTCTTGGAGTCAAATCTTTTTGCAAATTCGTAAAATTACGACTGTCAGATTAATCAATAGACAACTGGATGCTAATGATGGCCCCATTCAATTTTTGAGGAAAGCAAGTCCCCACTTGTTCATTCGTTGGTTTAAACTGAGCCACAATTGAATAAATCCTAGTCACACATCTGACATTTTGCCAATGCTATTGAAGGCCGCAATAAAGCTTAGTTTGGAAGAAGCTTTACACGAATTATGGACACCTGTAGCATCGTGATAAGGGGGTTAGTGGGGGCAGCAGTTCCTTTGTTCTGCCTTAAGTAAACAGCTTGTCATTGTATTACCGCTATTTTCATGCTTTTCCACTTGCTCCGGACATACCGGGGCACCCTGCTATCATACTTTGTCTACCACAAATTGCAAAAGATAATGGGTTGAAGCCATTTAAACAGCCGCATTTATAGGGGCCTAGCAACAAAGATTCCTTCATTTTCTAGTAATCGACCCCCTGCTAATATTGCTTTGAATCAATGGTACACCAGTAGTTGTCCCTTTCTGACAGCGCCGGAATTTAGAATTTCAAACAGAGGGTTTTCTATGCGGCTTTCTACTTCAAGAGATAGGATAAAACTATTAACAAACAAACGGAGGCAGCTGCCATTTGTGAAAAACCTACAATCATAATTAAATTGGTTGCCTTAGGGTTTATTCATTATGAGGCAACCATTGCCCATATTCGCTCCATTGCAAGTGCACCACTTTTTCCTCTCTCTAAAATGGGCTCCATAAGGTCATAATCATTGAATCAGCCATGTTTTCTTAATCGCCATCCCTCGTCTTTAATTTTCCTGCATATAATTTAAAGCTATTTTGACAATAGGCCGATCTTCTTAATTCATCCGCCTTTAAAATATTTAGTTACATCTTTCAAAACTTGTCGTTAAAATTTAGCTTGCATTTTTTTAAAATCTAGAGGTTAGGCTGTTTTCTTGAGAGGAGCATCAGAACAAGACACTGGTCTATAGAATCTCACATGAATGGTAATCAGGTCCAAATGATGGTAATTATAGTAAATCTACTTTTGGCTCATGTAGATGCGTATGCAGATTTTATGGGTTCAACTTCTTTTACGCTTCATTAGATCTTTTCCTGTTAAACGCTTTTAATCCCATGCTTCTGGTAAAACTAGGAGGTAGCATTAAAACGCCGCTTTAGTGTACGCTTTCGGGTCAATTGTTCTTTTGGGTTAAGTCCATTCATAGCAAACGTCATTGTGCATAGATTCACAACGTTGCTATGTTTAACCTGATCGGCTTCCGATCTTTTCTAATGCGACCTCTAATGAGCACTCAGTTTCCTGTGTTGGATCTTTCGTTGCTTTCATTTGATAAAAAGGGAGGAAATGTCCTTTTGCACGAAGAACTGTACCAATACGAATGAAACCACAAAATATCATGGGCAAAAATTAATCCAATAAATTATCAAAGGTAACCAAAATTTATGCTGAAAGCGTTTTTGATCACGGTGGCATCCGACATTCCCCGTTTCATGATATAAAAGCCAATTTAATAATCTAGATTGCTCTAAGATTTTTCTTTCTGCGTAAGGACAAAGTGATTGCTTGACGACAATACCGTTATACAACAGTGTTGCGAGTCAAGCTGTGAAGTGGTCCACAAATGTAACTAAATTTAGATTACATAGACCTCCCCTCACATCAGTATAAAGGTTTGATCCATCTCGAGGGCTACTCCATCCTCCGTAAAGAGAAGTCTTTTCAAAGTTGGGACAACTTAAATGAGATTAATCTCAGTTTTCAGGATTATCATCATTATCAACGCAGGAGCAGGACGCAGGGGCAGGACGCAGGGGAAGGAGGCAGGGGCAGGACGCAGTGGCAGGACGCAGGGGAAGGACGCATGGGCAGAACGCAGTGGCAGGACGCAGTGGCAAGACGTAATGGCAAGACGCAGTGGTAGGACGTAGGAGCATGGTGGAGGAGCAGGACGCAGGGGCAGGACGCAGTGGTGGGACGTAGGTGCATGGCGGAGGAGCAGGACGCAGGAGCAGGACGCAGTGGTGGGACGTTGGAGCATGGCGGAGGAGCAGGACGCAGTGGTGGGACGCAGGGGCAGAACGCAGGGGCAGGACCCAGTGAAAAAACGCAGCGGTAGGACGTATGTGCATGGCGGTGGAGCAGGATGCAGGAGCAGGACGCAGTGGTAGGACGTAGGTGCATGGCGGAGGAGCAGGACGCAGGAGCAGGACGCAGTGGTGGGACGTTGGAGCAGGACGCAGGAGCAGGACGCAGTGGTGGGACGTAGGAGCAGGACGCAGGGGCAGGACGCAGTGGTAGGACGTAGGTGCATGGCGGAGGAGCAGGACGCAGGGGCAGGACGCAGGGGCAGGACGCAGGGGCAGGACGCAGGGGCAGGACGCAGGGGAAGGACGCATAGGCAGAACGCAGGGGAAGGACGCATGGGCAGAACGCAGGGAAAGAACGTAGGTGCATGGCGGAGGAGCAGGATGCAGGGGCAGGACGTAGGAGCAGGACGCGGTGACAGGACATTCGTGCAACTTTGGATACAACAACAAAAAAGCCCTTAGGTAGCAATTATGATGAAATGAGAATATTTTTTCATTATCCATGTCGCATAAATTTACAGTGCGATGTTAAATGGAGAGAACGCTACCACTACTCTTTTATTATCACCGACATATACCAAATCAGCAAAGGCGTTTTAGAGCTGTGCCAGAATAGGATAATAATTGCTCTCTCCAACCCCAGAGATATTTACATCAGCGAATCAAGTAAAATTTTTAAGACATGTTTCCACACGTGGAATAATGAAGCCATGGGATGAGTAGGTAAAAAAAGGTAGATAAAGTATAAAAGCTCAAATACTCAACAAGAAATTTGTGTGTAATAAATAAAAACAATAAAAAAGCTGTGCCAACAAATGCTTGCATCCTGCCAGCTATCTTTCCGCATTTTGTCAGTGCATGCAAGTTTTGCTGATGAATTGTTAGCGTTCAATGGCAGCTAATGTCTAAATACTGTCTGAAAGAGTTAATTACAAAAGATTGAATTATTTTTTCTTTCCTATTTTAAGAATTTCAATAAGCTTTGATAAAAGACGTTGGAAACAACGTCATTGAACGTGACTGAAGATGGGACACTATCACTTTTCGTGACAAATGACACATTTCTGCATATTGACGCACAAAGGCCAACCTCAATCGAGATCCCAGGAGTGGAGAGTGTTGGTTTACCCTTATCATGATCAATGCTCTCCGCGTTGTCATTCGGGTGACGCTAACTATGGCGAAGATACATGCGTCTGTTTAAATAATGTTGATTGCCAATGTTTCGTTTAATTTGAACAGGCCAAGAAAATCTAAAAATAATATCTCTTGCTTGTGTCCGATCGGCTATGTCAATACAATAATATTCAAAAGCACTAAATTTTTAATGCATATTTCAAAGAGTTAAGGAGAAATCAAAATTTGAATATCTTGTCAGAACTTGTGGTAAAATGCAAGGTGCAAGTTACCATTTAAAACAGATGTACATATATTTATAAATACCCACTATGTATAAAATATAAAGTATAAACTAACTTTGTAAAAAGTGAGTCTGGTAGCCAGGGAACTGAAGTAGGGGGTGGGTGGTCAGTTCTGTATTTATGGCTATAGTTTGTTGGAAGCTAATTGCTTTATGGAAATACAGTTCCCTTCTATGGTCTGGAAAGATTATTTCTATAGCTTGTGTGAAGGTAGAAATTGTAGAAAAAGCTCCTCCGCATGCATCGATAGACTGTATTATGAGGCCCTTATTCCTAGTATCCCAGATAAGAGCAGGATCTATGACCTAACAATACCATTTGCTTTTGTACGGTTAATCGACAGTTATCTTTGCAAATAAATTAAAAAGTTCACTGTGTACAAATCTTTTCCAGATGAACTAAAGAAGAAGTTATCTGCATAAAATAAGCTAGATAAAGCAATGATTTCAACAACTTCATTAAAAGTTGTTATTCATAAACAAACTGTCTGTAATAACTAGAATGCGGCGCATTTATTATGCCCTTTGGTTTAAACGAGGCCGCTTCGATTAATACCGTCGAAAAGCGTGTTTCTTCGTGGTAGAAGCGAGATGGATCCAAGTGTTTCAAGTGTCTCGACATCAAGGAAGAAGAGGTGAAGATTGCCAGTCAATTAAATGCCAGTGACAGGAGAAGCAATAGCAAGTCTTTGTCTCGACCTACGTCGCCCTGTGAATTTTGGCTGACTTTCAATCGGGGAAAGAGGCTCAATTGAAAGCAATTGGCGGTTGGTCTAGACGGTTTAGTTATAAAAATTATCTAGGTTGTTGTATTGATAGTACGCTATGGCGCCTGGATACAGAGACAATAGGACACCTTGTGCCACCGTCTCACCGAAATATGAATTAATTATAACCATACTTTTCTGCCTTGTGTATTCGAGAAACCTGTGGGGCGAGTTAAGTGGATTTGATCAAATGCTCCTCACTTTTCTTACTATAAAAGGCTATTAACTACATCTATGCAAAAGTTTACCTTGAAATCTTGCCTACAGTTGCCTATTTTGGCAGATCAGTTGACATTACACATTAACGTAATTGACATTTTGTCCCCAATGTTTGAAATTATGACAAACACACCGCTTACATCATAGCTTCGCTTGACCATATAAAGACATTGTAGGATTTATCATGTGACGAAACACCAGTTTGACCACAAAAGAATTTGCTCTCAATGATAAAATTCAGCCTCTTCTTTTGGTCGGTTCTTATTTCCGACCATTCAGTTATGCAACTAGTACAACTTCAAATGTAGACGAGGACATGTAGATGAAGATGAGGAAGAGGAGGAAGAAGTTGAAAAAATCCAATCTGATTTGACATAAGACTCGCTCTATTGCAAAAAAGAAGCTTTGGCTTAGCCTAAATGTCGATCTTATGTCAAGTGAACTTCAATTTTTTGATTAAACCAATGATTGCTCCGTTATCAATTTTTCAGGCTCTATGGCTTTAAAACTGATTCGAGGTTATAACACGTTTTCGATGTTCTGTTGTATAATCCAGTATAGACACGGCGTGGATTCATGCCAAAGATATATGTCGATATTAATTGAAGCGAGTCGTTAGATCAATTATGGTTAAATCGGCAGCTCGTCCTTATGGAAATTTGTAGATCGAAGGAAGGAAATGTGTGCTTTTCAGCTCGGTTGACGAAGATTGCGAAGATGTCATTAAGTAGAAGACCAATTGATTTTAAGAGCAAGCAAGAAAATGAGCCAACACTTGAGCTACAGTTTATAAGCTGCAAGTGTAATTTCCGAGAGCAATCTTGTAAACTTGACACAAACAGTTTTAAGCATGACCCAAAAATCTCATCCACAAATCTTTTTTACATTGCAAAAACTTCTAAACAAGCCCTTTGTCAAAAGCTTACACTAAAACAATTCTCATTTGCCATACAGGTACATTTCTAATGAAACCAAACAAGGGCCTAATTAGATTATGTCTCTTGATTTATCTGGTTTTGCTAATAAGCGTTTTCTGGCGGCTTCTTAACCAACACAGTGGTAACAGTCTTGTGGAAAGTAAAATAATGATTGCATGGACTAATCGGTTGTGAAATCTTATGAAATAGCTACGTCCGAAAGGAAAGAAGTAATGAATTATTTGACGTGAGATCCGAGCAGTGGATGGCTGCTGTCCAAATGTGTTTCCAACAGAAGAGAATGCACTCCTGGTAGTCATAAAAATGTTGGCTAAACAACAGCAAAATTGAAGAGTTGAGCTCTTTTTCAGAAGGCTGACCGGGGAGCCATTCCTGCCCCCTCCTATTGCAGGCGTCTCTTGCGACAACAAACTTCTTTGACAGCGATCTTCATCTTCCTTTTGGACAGATGTTTTCGATGGGGGACTTCTTGAAATGAAACATTTCGCATCAATGCAAGGCTCGTGTAGGTCTGAAGAAGCATAGACATGTGGGTACCAATGTAGTCTACGATAACCTTTTATTTGGGTGCGGGTGACTTTAGCCTTGGCCATTCAACGTGTCAATATTTTGACGGTGTTACATTATTAGGAAATCATAATTCGCTTAAATTATTGATTGTCCTGGCCTAATATTTTTTCATTGCATAATTAAAATGTCTATTCTGTCGGCAGCTTTTATAAAACAATGTCAGACAGTTTTGACTTGAGCAGAGAAATGTAATTAAGAAGTGAACTTTCGCCTAAATACGAGAGGATGGAAAAGCATCGCAATCAGCGACTGTTCTCAAACTGTCAAAGACAAAATAAGCCAGCAGACAAAGCACTATGGTTTTCAATTAATAGCAGTTGAATCGACCAAACCGGTAGATGGTCGTCACACATTGATTCGACGACGAATGAAAAGACCCTACTACGAAGTGTATATTCCTATTGTCCGCGGTCTAGACTTCACAATTTCGACCGTCCACTCGTGGCCTTGTGGGCTTATAGAAATCGATCTCAGCATGTCCTGCCAGGAGAAATTTGCATACAGAGAGGAGTTAGGGTAGAAAGAATAGAACCGGAGTTGAAGGCTCAGTGCCGCCATTCTTTGTGTTTACTTCGAGACCAATTTAGCCTTGGACCGCATTTAGGCTGACCGCAGATAAATAATGGGCAACCGGTCAAACGGCAAATGGTGGACCGGATTAGAAAGGACTGGTGCTTGGGGGCCTGCTTCTGGCATCTAAGTTACTGATATGCAACATGCCGGGATTGCAAAGGATTCTTTATTTAAAAAATATAACCGATTATAGTCATTATTAAGGCATTGATAAGCGACCGTCCCATTTTCGAACGTGGTGTGAATACAACAAGAAGATACGTTTAACGGGCGGGCCTAACTTATTTAGATCGTCATTAATGCTGTTTCCATGTTCGCTGATAACAGCAATCTGCTTCCAACCAATGGCACAACACACCACTCATCAGAGCGAGGCTAAGGACATCGACCTTGCCTAAAAAGCGACCAGAAAAGCTATTGAAAATAAAAAGCTACTACTATCCCTTAAAAAATGAAAAAATAATCTTACATTGAGCATCGGGGCACGGGAAAGTAATGGTATTATCGATCGGAGAGTATATCTAAAGCAGTTTTTCCAAGACTTCAAGAGTTATCAGGCGTTGGAAACGCACTAGAGCATCCATTTAAGCTGTGGTCAGCTGTCTTGTTTTTTTTACTTTCGCTGTAAAAATTATAGTTTTGGGTGTTGTTTAATTAACTTGGTGCATAAGTGCCAAAGTAATTTGGGAGATTTTCCACATAAATGCCAGCAGTTCAAATAGAATATTCGAAAAATGATCGACAACTGACAGAGTTTGTCTTTTCAAACGTCCGCAAATTGACCATACGATTACACTACTAAAGATGCATATTTTTGATTGGTAGCGAAGTTAAATCAACCTGTCTTTCATTAAAAGTATTGTTTTCCTCTTCCTTTTTTTGTTATCTTGGATATATTTCGAGCTACTTTCCATTGCAATTAGCTGATCACTTGTATTTTGCTGTCAATTAAACGTCATTTAAACGTAAAATTGACTGAATTCACACGGAAACCGATCTTTGATTGATCCGATGTGCTACGTAGCATTCCTTATTTAGACATGGCAAAGCTACAACCATCACAGCACATCTAAAGCATATGTAGTAATTAACATGTAAGTTCGTTCATTTGGCATTAAATCCCCGAAAAATGGACGGCCAATTGGAAAAATAAAGACTTCAGCGCGTGGAAACTGGTCTTTCTGCAATGTAAAAGCCTCCCTGAAACATTTTGAATGTCAAACATTTTTATGAACGTTGTATCTAAAATTCAGGCCAGTGGTCCTTAGGGTCTTTTTTCAGAACGAAGACTTTCTTTCCTCACCAGGATTTTGATACTTGACTATTTGGAAAATAGAAAAACTTGCAGCAGTTAATGTGATGTTTTATTCAACGAAAGGACGGCATGTAGGAAAGTTATGTTAGAAACAAACCTTGGCTTCAGTTTCCCACAGTCAACCTCCTACCTAGGCCATCTTGAAAATACCATGAACACGAATGAAATTAGTGTAGTTACAATTGAACGAAATGACGTTCATGTAGCTGAATTCTGCCTGGCTGCTCTTAATTCGGTAGTCTAGACCGTAAATTGCAATTCAGATAGGCCTAAGTAAGGAAAGGTCCCGAACACTTCCGTAGTACTGTATGACGATCAATGGACATACTATTGTAGGGGCTGTGAAATAGCTGGTCGTTTTCATTTAAATTGGTAGATGATGGCAGTAATCATGGAATAGAAATCAACAATAACTTTTTCGTAAGCAACTGCGAGTCTTTGTGACAGACTCCATCCAAGTCTTTCCCTTGAAAATAGTTTCACCTCATCCGTCCTTCTTTTTGTTGTTGCGAAACCCATATCATTATACATATACGTCATTAAAACATATCATTTAAAATTTCCTTGCACCGAAGATAAATAATGAAAGACCGGGATCCTGATAACAGCTACCTAAACTTAAATGGAAATAACTATTCCTCAATTCCTTGCAAAAAGTAAACGAATTTGACGAACATTCCAAGATAACTCTCGAGGCTGCAAAGACACCGTAGCTAAAATTCCGAAAATTTAGCAGTCACTCAGCATTTGCAAAAATAAATAATTTCCGTTCTCCGCTTCTACAGGCTATCCAGGAATCAGACTCTCCAACCCCCTCCTAAATAAACCGTCTTTTTTTAGGAGATTTCGATTTTCTTCTTCCCGTTGACCGCGGTCCCTAAAGCGGATGTGAGGTTCATCCGTGGATTTGTCTGCATGCCTTGCCGGGGCTTTGACACAAGATATAAGGAAGAAAAATAATCCCGCTTCATTAATACAATTAAAATTATTAGGATTTGTCCCATAGAGATTTGAATATGAGGCATTCTGTGAATTGTGAAGAAATATTTCCAGGGGTCACAGGAAACTCTTCCAAAGAAAAAAGAGGCTAAGAAACACATCAAAGGGGGTAAAACGCCTTTCTTTCATCTCTTCAAGTGTACGTGTTTCATGTTATGGCGGACAATAAAGGCCCATGAATATGATTAAAGATTAATTTTTCATGAACTTTGGGAGAAATACTCTAGCTCTTGAGGTCAATGGATAAATATTGTACTCTTTAATGAATGGTTCAGGAAAGCTGATGAAAATAACGTCCTGCCTTTTTGAGCTAGTTTGCAAGAAGTTTTGTTAGATTCAGATGGAGACCTTTACAGCAACAAATGTTTGGGTTTTCAATTTTTGGAATCTAAACTTACTCAATTCATATTGGTACTGAGATATACTCAGTATCTACAAAACTAAGACAGTTGCGAGGGTTGTGGCTTGAAATTTGTCATGACAAATTCAAACCTACTCTAACAGTAAGCTTAGAAGTCTTGTTAACAAGTAAGCCTTTGTTTAGGCCCCTCCAAATGATCCTGAGTACAAATCTTTGAAGGTATTTGCTTGCTTCAGCTCCTTACCAACCCCCTGGTCTCCGCCATAAAGATTAATCCTTGGCTTTAATTCATACAATATAATGGGCAGTTTCTTTTTATCGCCTACAAATGTTTCTTTCACTGTTGAAAAATCCATAAGCAAACTTTGTAAAATATCTTCGTTCTGTTTACATTCGTGCGCTTGTATGTGTATTCAGGCACAAAAGGGAGTAGTTTTCAATTTCATGAAATGTTTGCGACCGCAAGGATATTCCGGACAGACGATTTGCTGTGACGTCACTCTCAATTGCCCTCTGTTCCCTGCGTTTGTCAGTTAAGCTTCGGTAATTCAAAACTGCGTTTACAAACCTTAAAAGGTCAACATTCGCAGAAAATGCTGATACCAAAGTTATTTACAATAATAGCGAGTTTTCCGAGGTAGTGGCAAAAGAAGAGTCTGGTGTCAGACATAATAACATTCAAAACAATGGCGGAATACAGGCTGAAAGGAATGAAAAGTTTTTATCAAACAGTTGACTAATGGCCTAATATTGACATTTCGCAGCTTTGGACCTTTTAAGGCCTGACGAGATATGCCATGTTTGGTTCTGTATATTTGGTTTTAAATAAGAATTTCAAAGTAATAGGCTGGTAATCATCCATCAGAGGTTTTTTACACATTACAACTAGTGATTACCCTACGCCAAGCTTGGTTTGCGAAAGACAATTTGCATGAAGCTTTTATTGGTTTTGCGTTTTGCTACCCTACAATATTTGGTCAAGACGCGAGTGACGTAGATCGTATATTCGAAAGCCTAGCAACTCACTGTAAAATTATTTAAAACGCAACCTTCTGAACTCTTCTGTACATATTGACGCCAGTTTTCAACTTCTAAAGGTGTTACCTGGTGTCATATGCCAATTTTCAATAGCGACCTTCGCCTCTATTTTGTCCCTTAAAAGTCTTGGTGATTTAGGAGACATGGGGGCTGTTTGATGGGGAACTAATGAAGTTGGTTGAACGGCCCCGGATGAATTCCATAAGAATTAATTACCATGCCTATGTTGATTGGAGGCCGCTGTAATTACTGTTTTGATAATTTTTTATATTTTAGATCATTTTCAACCAAATAGTGCACGCGCGATGATGATTATTATGCTTTTGCAACCTCAATCCAGCGGCTGGGGGCTAGGTGCCGTTAATCGTTCGTCCAGTCTGATTGGTGTCTTGAAGAGGCATCCCGCTAATTTCTGCTTTGTTTCAACGATTTGCTTGACCAATCGACAAGAGGCGGTCTGAATTCTACAAAAGCCATGCTGAGCAAGCGTTACGCGATTTCAAAGCTCAATAGCTGGGCAAGGATTCTCGCCAAGATTTGATCGTTATGGTTTTTCCGCCAGTGGAATATTCGCTAACGGAGTTCGTATGCACTTTGTGGGTTCGCCATTAATAGTGTGCTCGAGTTTTCGCGCAAGTAATAGGCTCATCAGAGCTAATGCATGAAGTTTTTAGTTTAAGTTCTCGCACTCCTTCCGTCGATTAGATGATTCATGTGTCTGTGGATTTTCGTGACGCCTTGTGTCTGCGACGTTCGCTAAGTATTTTGTCTGACGGATGTGTCTACTGGTGTAGACTGCTTTGTGAATAAGTTGTAAACATGCTTGCCTTAGGCTGAGTCACATTTGCATGCTCGCCTTGGATGCATACGAAAACTTGCCTGCACTTAGAGACCTAACTTGTTAGGGTACTCCAGCAGTTATTTGTTCTCGCTTGGCTAGTAATTGCTGCTGAAGTTCTGTCTTGGCCGCAGATAATTTCTGGACAACAGCACAGCGGATTTCGTGGGGATTTCGATAGATCCACGTTTGGTGTCAGAAGAAAGTTTGTTGCGACCAACATTTCGCGTCGATCCTTCGAATGTATTTCAACATTTGTTGACAAGAATTGTAGTTGAAGATATTTCTCACTACATCAAGTTTGGATACATCATACTTCGGCCGACGGCAGCTCCATTTTGAAAGGATTTATGAGGCTCAGTAACTTCGTTATTTTTGGCTGCCGTGAACAGGCTGTCAGATCGCCGTTCTGTTTGGACTGTTCCCTCGAAACTTTGACGGATTTTACCAGCTCTGGTCGTTAGGTGTCAAGAAATATACTTTATAACCGAAGTTTACTGGAAAGCTAGCTTCTTGGATCGTTTTCCTAGCGCGTTACTTGGGTTCTTGAGGAGTTTTATCGGCAATTTCAAACAACAATTTGGAAGGCTTGAGACAGCCTTGGCGAAACAGTTGTGCTGCACAATTCCACCACGTCCTCGCCGTTATTTGCAGTATTTTGCGATTTAAAGAGAGCATTTAGAGGTTCTGGTCAAGAAAAGCTGTTGTGAAGGGAGGTATAGACAATATGAAAGGAAATTCTTGAATCTGCGGCTTTCATTCAGCGAATTTGAACGTGAAACTTTGATGGCGATCATCGCTTGAAGCAACGAACGGTCGTGGGAATTAATTTGAAAGTTTGGCTGGAATTTGGTTGGCATCGCTAAGTCGAAAATTGTTTTGATAACGTGGAGAATTGAGGACAATACCCTGGGAGATAGCCAGAAAACTCGTACATAGTACGCACAGATTCAAATTGCAGCCGCCGCGTTGGTCGAAGGCCTGCTGCTTGATTGTGTTGTTCACTGAGAACGAAGAAAAATGTCGTCGTTTCACTCAGCAATGGATCTAAGAATGCATCATCGCGAACCTATTCGCGATTCTTTGCTCGATTTGATCCTTAAAAAGTACAACCAGGCATCGAGAGACTCAATTCGGGGACCTGTCGCTACAAAATCTGATATGAAGGCCTTTAAAAATGTAAGGCAGGCAAACCTCAGGGCGGAATCGAAAGATTTTAAGCTGAAGAAAGAGCCCGATTCTAATAAACTTCGCGAGACGAATTTGGACGGCTTCAATGTTGGTTGCTTCAGTGCTGGAGGAGAAAAGAGGTTATGCTTCACCGAACTTGTCCAGAATGTGCTGAAAGACTATAACGTGCATGAAATTTTCAGCCGGAGGGACGAGTTGCTGGTTTACTGTTCAAAATGTTCACCACAGCAACTTGATGCGTTGAAACTCGCAGGAATCTTACCTTGGACTTCGACGTCAAGCAATTTAATTACTAAAAGCGATGCTTTTCGATTGTGGGGAAGCTTGTACGGTCCTCGCGCTCCGAAGGTTGACCCGAAAACCCGTGGACGGGGAACTCTCAATTTTGAGGTTTATCACGAGTGCTTTGGTGGATGTGTCGGTGTATTTGAACCAGATTTGTATACAGAACCGACTTCTCAGTGTATACGCTGCACGGAGTGCAATGGTTTGTTTTCGCCAAAGAAATTTGTTTCGCATAATCACACATCCTTTGATGAAGTTCACACGTGCCACTGGGGCTTTGAGAGTTCAAGATGGAGGTGTTACCTGTTATTGGTAGAACAAAAGCCAACAAGAGAGTTGATGATTCTATGGGACAGCATAAAGAACAAGTTTAATAACAGCCTTGCTAAGAAGTCTGGCACTTCAGACAATGTAGAGAAGCAAGACCCAGACTTTGTTGCATTTATTAAGTCTCCTGAGAGAAAGAAGGCCACCTTCTCACCAATTGAGACCTTAAGAATAGACAGAGAGGCTAGACTGTCCTCTTCAGACACAGATTCCTCAGAAGGGCGCCCATCATCTGCTAGTGAGATAAAAGACACCGCAAGACATTCAGCCTTCCACCCATGGTCCCCAACACACAAGATCACATCTCAAAGAAGGGAAATTGAGACATCAAGCCAGACACATTTTATTTTCCCTTCTGGCAGCAAAGAACGCGATCATAACATCAGTGCCACTCCAAAGCAGTCCCATAGCTATTCAAGCAGGGGAAGTTACCAACACAGCTCAAACCTTGCTGTTGTCCACGCCCATTGTGGGTGCCCTGCCCCCCTTGGGTCGTCTCCACTTTATTTATCCTGTCAACAATGCAAGAATGCAGCAGCTGCATCTTGCAGTGGATTGCAACTTCTGGCACAGAAAGCATCAGAGAGACCAGGAGAGGGTGACAAGGCAGGGCTTGAATCTAACAACCAAGGTTCTTGTCCTGCTGGTTGTAAGATGTGCCAGCCCCAAAGGTCAGGTAGTAGTGACAGCTTGGAAAGTACTGTGGAAAATATTTTGAGGAAGTATATGTCCTCTGAAGTCAAGCAGCCTAATATTAGTGATGTCAGTCAGATATTAGCTAGTGAATTAAAGAAGTTGCATTTGAGTGAGGAAGACAAAGTTCGAGAACTAACTTTGCAGAATCAAAGGCTACAGGCTGAATTACACTTGATGAAGATGAACTATGAAAAGAAATTCTCAGAGTCACTTGAGACAAAGAGGAGAGTGGAGCAAGAACTGGAAATTGTCCAAAGGGAACACCAGAAGGACATTGCAAGGTTCAACCGCATAACTTGGGAATTCCAGCAAGAAGCTAACAGACACAAAGCTGCAAGTGATTCAGGAGACACAAGGGAGACAATTGAAGCTTTGAGAAAAGAATCAAAACTGTTGCAGGTAAAGTTAGAACAGAGTCAAATAGAGCAAGAGAACTTGCGGAAACAGGTGCAAAACCTCCTTCACAATAATACGTATGGTAAACCTGTACCAAGACCAAGCTCAAACATGGATATCGACTATCCTCAGGCACAAAGCATTGTACGACACTTTCCAGTTCACCTGAAACGGGAAGCTGAGGAACATCCAGTTGAGCCATGGCAAAGAATGTCTCCATACACATCGGGGACATCCACTCATAGCACAGCTCCAAACTACCCAAGGGAGAGTGCAAGGGACAGCCAAGTTATTGTCTGCCCAGTAGCTGACACAGAGAAGTTGAAGAGAACTGCTGATGTTATTGAGACATCAGATGAAAGTGATGTTGAAATAGAGACATGAGGTATTTTTACTGATTGAATACTTCATTTGACTAACTGACAAATTATTGTCATTTCTTGTTTCTAAAGTATTTAGCCATGGACATCTTACAAATCGATACTTGCAAACTGTAGAAACTGGAATTTTAAGGGGCTTGAAAAATCTGTTAATTGGAGTTTGTTGGATTTTTCCTTTAGTCATTAAAATTTTCCAGCCTGTACTCCTATGTATGCCATTGTCAATACAACATGTTCATATCTGGGAACAAATGTAGGATCAAATTTTATTGCAAAAATGGAAGCTTTTCTATTACAATAGAAATTTTTTATTTTCATTTTGTTTCGGAATGCTTATTTGGTTTATATAATTTGGTTGAAAAACGAGAATGATAACATTGAAAAGTATTTTTATGCAGTGCTGAGGTACAGCATATTTAAACATTTTATCAAAGGCTTTCTAGTGTAGGTTTGTTACAATATTCTATAAACTCAAAAGCCTACATAGTCACTATCTCTGCAGGAGTAATTGCAAAGTTAATTTTCTTGCTCTGCCTATAAATGTGTATCATCCTTTTTTCGCAGAGGATTTTCTGTAACAATTTCAAACATTTGCAAATTTTCTTCCAAAACTCACAACCCTGCAGTTTTCATTTTATTGTTTTATGTAAGATTTTATAACTCTTAAGCAAAGCAGGGAAACAATGCCTGTAGCTTGTGTCTGGATGGGATTCTTAAATGCATGGCCCTATCTTCTAATGTTATCATATATATAAATATACATTTCATTGTGCTGCTAATTTAGGCTAATTGTGATTTATATGTAGCCCTCTGAGTTAGAACATGTAAAGGGAAAACAGTGACTTAACATTTTGAGGTAGAAGCCAAATTTTGATACCATTTAAGGTGTTGGTAAAGTTTGGCATTTTTCACTTTGATTTTATGTATGAATTATTACTGTATAACTCTGTAGTTTGTTTCAATTGAAAATTATTGTAATGGCTTAGTGAGTCTGTGATGCAGCAGAGTGCAAGTGGCATACCATTCAAGGCCATTTCATGCAAGTAAAATACAGTAACAAGAATACATGCTTGGGCATCTAAACACAATTTTAATGCTGATTATTGGCGTGTGTCAGTTTGTACTTTGATAGCTAAAAAAGTGACATTATTTATTATAGACAGTTCAATTTTTAGCATCATGACATATTTCATTTCACGATAGCAACATTCCTGTTCCCCAATAAGGATCTACTAGTTGGTAGAATAATCTTCTTTAATTGATTTTTCATTCATTTAATCATAGTATTCCAAAATCATTGCTTTACTGGATTCAAATGAAGCATGCCAAAAGCCAAGCACTGCTATTTTATAAGCTCCCTGTTGTCAGAACCACCCGGTCAAGCACACCCACACTTGTTAGGAGAGATTAATTTGTCCTAATGCTGGATTCATTTGCTCAATTGTAATGTGATGTCATAGAATACTTGTGATATTGTGTTCTTTTAGCCAATTAATTATTATGCCACCTGCCCTTCCTTGCATGTCATGCCTCTATTGCACCTGTTGCATCTTTGTATCATAGTGTCCGGAAGTAATAGATAGTGTTTTTGTACCTTAAGTAAGTCAGTCTGGTATCCTCGAGAAGTCCATGTACTTGGCATACAAAAAAGATTTATTTATGTCAATACAGACCTTCTATGAGGCCATATCGTTAAAGAACAGTTAGTGGAAAATGTTGTTTCTTCTTAGTTGTGTAGCCGTTGTTGATATGTTGATGGGTATCAGCATTTTCATTAAATCTGGAAGTGATTATGAGACTCTGTGTTGCCACTGCTTGCAACTTATTGTTTCACACTATGAGTATGTCACAACGTTGTATCTCATATGGTACTGGATTATAAAAAGAAGTACAAAAATCACTTGAGAACTATTTACTCAGAGAAGAACTTTTGACTTGAATTGAATTCGGTGTGTCTAGCTGCCAATGTGGCGAGCAGTCATAAAAGGCTATGTAGCTAGAAAAGGATAAGGGTTTTCCAAACCTGTTGAAAATCTTATTGATCATTGTGATTCAATTTTTGAAAAGGGGTGAACCTATGGGAAATATCAGCACCGTGATGTTTCTTAGGGGTTAAAATACGACTTGTGAGGGAACTGGCAATTGAATTGAGAGTCGCTACCATAGCCAGCAAATCCAACTTTCTCCTGTATTTTTTCTCTCAAAAAGGCACTGCTTTGACTTAAACTTGGAAGCTATTTGCTGATGCCTTTGGAATGAATGACGAATTTGCTATGTCTTACGTCCAATGCAACAGTTAACTGTGAGGTAATCGACAGCTGCAAACGCTGTTGTACTAAACCGTTGAACGTCAGTATTCTATCATCCCTACCTATCATCTCTTTCTTTCATCAGTATTCATATTAATTTCAAAGTCATCTAATCCCTGGAGATTTTCTCCAAAGTGCGGCTGCTCATTGCCTCGGTCTCACGCTTCGGTTATAACGTGGTAAGAATATTACGCATTACCACTCCTTTCCGATCAGCGTAAGCAGGCAATTCTTGAAGCCAGTCTGAATTCAAAGTTGCTCCAAAATAAAATTTATAGTTACAGCCCAATCAATTTTAAGACAAAATTTTATTTGCTGTAAATTCATCCTTCTCCCCCTAAAGTAGCCTCTTTTGTCATGCATCTACAAATTTTGAGTCAATTCAGCTTTGAACGTAGTTTCAACTTCATTGAATATTAAAAAATAGCCAATGCTTTGGTGTTTTAGTTCTATGTAAACAGTACCTAATTGCATGTGCCATACCTTAGATTGGTTGATTTTGTTGGCCTGTATGAAAGTTTACGATGGCACGATGGCATTTTGGTTATTTTGCATCAGATGACGCTAATCGATGTTTGCAGGCGATTCTGATTAATGATTTGATTAAACCAACGTATGTCCATTTGTAATGGGAAGCAAAATTCTCACGTTTACATTGCCAAACGAGGAAGAAGTGCGCAAGTGACCGAACGCAATAAGCTGAAAGTAACGACAAAATGATCCTGATTTGAGGCTTATAGAGATACCGAGTCAATATGTCACTTTGCTGAAAGTATACTTTTATTTCACCCTATCTCTACATTATTATGTACCATTTCAATCAGGTTAAAAGCTGTTTGGAAGTCTTGGTTATAGTGTACCACTCTGTTAAAATGTGTTCGCTTCCCATGTGCTACATGTTGCGTTGCGTTCCGATCTGTTGCGTTGCGTTCCGATCTGTTGCGTAGCCAGTAAGTCTCGGTGTTTGGGCGAAAACGAAAATTTTCCAAGAAGAAGGCGTGGCGATCTAGGTTTATCTATTGATATGGTAGCTCGAAACGCTTGTGTGTATCGAAGGGGGAGGGGGGACTGCTTCCTTGCCCCGCCACTGATGTTGAACCTGAAAGGCCCCTTGTTCCATTACGAATTAGGTGCCAAAACCGGAAACAGAGTTCATCTTTGTTTGAAATTTTATTGGAGCTTTATCTTCAAAACGTGCTTTTATTACACCAGAAGACTTTGTTCCGCGAAGAGAAAGGCAGGTCTTGTGGAAGGAACATATTCTGTCTGCATGTACTAATAACAGTGAGGTGTTCATAGAATCTGTGTTATGTGCTGAAGTATCATTTGCTCAAAACTTGATTGTTGGTGAATTTGCTAGAATCCAAATACCTTGTAACTAAAAGGAAAGACATGCTTCTCCATTGAAGCTAAATAACCTGTTCATGTTTCTGATATACAAATTTAGGTCGGTGGGTCCTTGATGCCTTTTCTTATCGAAAGATTTTAACAAAGTTTCGTTTGCAAATATTAGGAAAATCAGACCGGGAGATGCAGGGCTGTGAAAAAACCCGTTGTATCATTCTTGGCTTCGCCCCAGCTTTTCTTTTCACAGAATTGTCAGCTTTCCCAGCACTAGCATGCAAAATGCTTTTTGAGAGATTGGGATCGCTTTGCAAATACCAGTGTTAGTGATGCTAAGAATGCCAGAAGGTTCTCCAGATAAAAAGTCCAGTTCAGTCCCCTATCTGAAACCAAATTATCTCAAATTTCTCCCAAAATAATTATGCCCCGTCTCTTCGCAGAGCCTCAGAAACTCCAACGCAAGACTGTCGAATATACGATTGTACAGCAATAAAACAATAATTGACATTTTCTTCACTGAATATCAATTTGTCACTAAACAATCAACTCGGTTAATCAAATGGAGCAATCAATGAGCATTTGTAAAAAATTATACTAAAAGCAGAAAATTTCTCATGCTCTTCTATTAAGCATACAAAGCTTAAGAACGAAATCACTGCAGCATTTTCTGTGTGATGATAAAAACCTTGTAGCACTGATCATCAAATTCTGCCTCTAAATTCTGGTTTAACACATGAACCACGTGGGCAGATTCTCTCCACTCCTGCAGTACTCACTGGTGTAGCCAAATCTTTGCTCCATACTTGACACTAAAACAAATTCACGATTTCAGTCATACACTCTTTGTTTCAGGTATTGGTATAAGCTCTTTCACGCTTATCTTTGGATCTGCACGGGTTGCTTAAACCAGCGGATTTACTTTGCCTGGTACTTCAGAGAGATGCATCCCGAATTTTGACATATCGAATTTGAAGGATATTGTCCTACTGAGAACGCCAAACTACTGCTTGAATTCCACTTACAATCCCCGTTAGTTAGATAATATAACGACCATGTTCCTAACACAAAATTTTATTTTATTCCTTAAACCTTTAACCAAATTAATCCCAGAATAAGTCCCCTTTACAAAATTTAATTTTGAATCCCTGAGGCTCTAAAATAATCCAAAATTTAATGGCATCCCTGGATGCCGGTAGGTAACTTCGAAACAGATCATATAACCTCGTTTTGGATCATCCATTGAGAATCCTGAACGGTGATATTAATCATATAATTTTTCGTTGAAGATTCCAAAGAGCAATAAATGCTAATTTTAAAGAGTAATCCCTGCACGAGACGTTGCTTAGCTACGATGCCTGCCAAAATTGTTGGCACACGACAATTCTTTGGGGGCCCAAGGAGGGGAATTAACAACTAGTTGCGTGTCAAAGAAATGAAAAATGCAAAAACCAGAGAAAATACTGAGGTGTTCCAAAAACTTTTGGCAGGCATTGTAGATTGTACAAGGTGTCATCAAGAAATATACCCAGTACTTTTGGGCAGGTGCATGCAAGAGTTATGCAAGAAATTCTTCCATTGCCATAATAATCTAGCAAGCTACCTGTAAATTTGGTTGATTTTTGTCAAAGAAATATCACTTACCAGAAACGGTAGTTTTTAAAATTTCCTCTGAATATAAGTTGCCACACGTCAAAATTTACAACATTTGTAGCTAACAAGAACGGTTAGACACAATGGCAGTGAAAAAATTTTCATCACATTAAAAGGCATTCATGCTCTAAGCTTGGTATTGTATGATTTTGGGTTTTGACAAAGCATCAGTCACTTCCTCGCCCTCCATCTTAAAACAAATATTTGATACTGTTGGACAAGTGTAGCTTCTTGTTTTCCGTATTGCAAAGTAATAGGCCGAAGAAAGGAGCAGCTGCTCTCGGTACGAGAGTGCAATAACATGTTTTCATGACGATCCATAATTTATAAGGTTTATCGAGCGGATTATGCACTGTTATCGTCCCTTAAATCATCCATATCGACCCATCGCAGCAGCAATTCACAATATATTTATAGGGCCCTCAATATTTTCCTGAGATGGGGAAAACCTCTTTATTATGTAATTAATTTTAACAGAAGGTTGAAGTCAAGGGGAGATCAAAATTTGATTTCTCCTCTTCCTGTTACAGTCCACTTTTATCTTTGATGCATTCAGAATTTCTCCGATCGTCTATGTCTCTTAAACCATGTAGTTATCCGGAATTGAGAAAAAGCTTGAAAATGAACTTGCATTGCTGTTAGCTTCAAGCTGTGAAGTGTGAAGCACTCAAATGAGCATCATCATGAAATATGCAGAAAGATCTAGTGGAAACCTTAGTAAGGGAAACCTTAGTAAGGGAAACCTTAGTAAGGGAAACCTTAGTTAGTATGGACAAGAAGGGGATCCCAACAAGTTATCTATGTATCCAAAAAACACAATGATATTGAAAAATCAATTAATTCAGCACCCAAATGATTTTCCAGTCAAAGGGAAGTTGGGTGACAAGTTTTGTGACGAGAAACAAGAAAAGCAACCAACAAAGAAAAGTAGCCATCAAAGCTACTTGTGTAATTTCAACTAATAATTGTTTCGATAACAACAGCCTGTGGTCTTCTTATTTGAATCAAACACCAAAAGTGTTATTTTCAATGACAGGTATTAACTTTTCAACGGATAATCGGAGAAATACCTTCTAGATTCGGAAGCTGGGAGTTCAATTCCTAAGCTTGGAGCGCTGATAGAAATTAGCTATGTTGGTTGTCTTGGGATTCCTAGAAAAGACATGGCCGCGTGCTTGTATGTCGCAGTTCAAATCATAATGGTAGTAATTGCGTCGATAAAGCCTAAGCGAAAATTCAACCCTTTCAGGGGACAAGACTAGTTTGGAAAATTTTATGAAGTTAAGTTGTAAGATATTGAAAATACAACCCGTCTGCTAAAATTGACATGTTTCCCATAATTTCTAAGCGTTTCCAAAATTTTCGAGTAATGTTTTCCATTGAAAGAGCTATCTACACTACTCTGAACAACACAATTTCAGTTTCTCATGATGCACAACTATATAAGCTCATCAAATTACACAATTTGTTCACACCAGCTCAAAAACATTATAAAATTATAAATTAAAATTAAATTAACATTAAAATATAATAACATATTATAACACTAATACATTGTTTTTTAACAACCTTACACGGAATAAGAGTTATAGGGAAGGGGGCATGTGAAAGAAAATAAAAGGGCTTAAAAGTTTCGGAAATGTCTAGAACCGTTTTTGAAAAGTTTGCCGTCCACCCTTAGTTCTTGTTCTAGAAGGTGCATTCTGTATTTTCCAGCAAAAAATTACACAAGAAACTTTCATACAGAAACCGGCCTTAAAGACTTGAGATCCATATGTTCAGTTCTTTTGCGTCTGTTAACGTAAATGCACGAAAAGGCTCTTCCATATGCACTGACTAAAACAATAAATTGAAGCAATCTGGCAAAGCTTCATCCATCTTTAATGTATTAACAGCGTTGAAGTCAAGTTGTCACAGAAATACATATGTTCTAGTTCATGATTTAGCTGTAGAAAATTAGCAAATGAGCTTCCTTTTGATGATGGAGACCAAGCTGTTGGCGTGGTTTGGAAGCACAAAATACGCTATACCACGCCTTTCTCACGTCGGCGATTAGTCAAGTCGCGATAAAGAGCACAGTGAAAAACTGTGATAATTAGAGCTTAAAGGATACCATACAATTTTACGGGTTGCAAGGCTTGAAGAGACCCGTTGTGCGTCCTTTTTGTATAAAGCCCCTTAACATAAATGCAAATAAAAACCCTTAATTGTTAAGAAAACTGAATACGTACTTTGATACCTTTCAGGACGATTTGTGTTGCGTTTGTAGGTATCTTAAGTTAATGAGAAGTCTGTTCTTATTTGCTCAGCAAGTATTTAATAACAAAAGATGTTTCTCTATATCTTTGGTTTTCGAGAGTTTTGACTAAATTAGAAGCTACCAATGCTTGTGGTGGCCAAATGAGCTGCCCGGAAATGAAAATTTCATTTGGAAAGCAGGTCCCTTTTTAACCATCTTCACCCTTCATTTACCATGTTTTACCCTTGTTTTTCATTTTACCCTTGGACAGCTCCTATCCCCCCGTGTTATCATTGGTGCATCTGCATAGCATGGAAGTTATAGAGTTAAGCATGACTCTCAATTCAAATTCATGTTGAGTTATCAACAGCATTTCCAAATAAACAACTTGAGTGATTATAGAAAAAAAACAGAATATTGATAAAGCAGAAAAGGCTGATTATTATGAAATTAAGGACTGTAACTAATGCTCGAGACAAGAGTTGTTTCACAGACAGTTAAGGAAGTTTTTATAGAATGCACTCAATATCTTGAAACAAGTTTTTGTCAGTTTATTTACTAAGTAAATGGTAGCAAATTGACTATCTTTGATGTAAAAGTAATAAAGGATAGCAAACATTATGTTTACAAGACTAATTGCTTCGTGCTAAATAGGCCATATGCGCCACTTTTATTGTAAAAGTAGCAGGTATTGGCAAAGAATTTCCAGGTGTGTAATCCATTTTGTCTTTCCGTTGTCATGACAGGAAACAGCACACGTTGTTCATAAAACGTATCATTTACTAAAAAATCATACAAGCTAATCTTCCACCCACTTGGCTAATCATCTGTTCACGGTATGACTACAGAAAATTAGCCCAGGTAGTTAATTATCAATGCAACAGTAATAAACATATATTTCTGTGCTCATTTTCGATGAAGTGGCTTTTCTGTGTTCATTTTTATGTTTCGACAGAAGTTTCTGATTTTATGCAAACAAAATGATAATTTGTGATCGCGATTCATACTTTTTCAAATTTTAAGTTGTTCACGGCAACAATCGCAGGTGGCTTTCTCTTGTGCATAGGGCAAGGTGTTTGTGACACTATGATAGAGAGATAGTGAGCGGCCATGCAGCAGATCAAACCATCAACTTTGATCAAACCAATGACGTCATGGATGGATTTCAGTGCAAGCACACGTGCTGCCAAAACAAATTGAGCTATTGCATAAGCTAAATTTTTACGTAAGTCTAAATTATGAGCTCCTATCAACCCTTTTAGCTGACTATAAAGTTACTTAGATTCCGAAAAATTTTCAAAAATTCTTAAAAAGGGATATGGAGGTGCATAAATTCTTCTCTACGTTTGAATTTCTCAAATTAAATGACGTACTATTTTTTCATCATAAATACTTTCGTAATCTACAGTTTTATGGGTCCAATCTGGGACGCCAACAGCTTTTGATTTTAATCTTTGAATCCAGACTGCCATACTAGATAATGCATAAAAACCGACAGACTGTTAATATTTCTTAGTTAATTTTGATTTTGAATTTTATTATAAAATTCGCATTTCAAAATGTAGCAACAATGTAAGAGAACTCAACATTAAAGCAATGTTTTTCAGCAGCAAAAGCCTCGGTTTAAGCAAAGACCCCAACGTTGCAAAAATCGTCATTTGTTTTTAAAGGTTTTTACAACCTAAACTAAGTGAAGAAGAGCCGGTTTCACCAGCCCTTCAAATGTAGTTTAACACTCCTACAACAATTTTATTTCTCTACAGAGGAACAGTGACACGGCGGAAAGCAATTAGAGTGTTATCAAAGCTTTGTATCAAAAAACTCAGGACTGGTTTTAGATTCTTTGAGTAAAGCAAGCCATAAATTTTTCATTTCTGAAAAGGCAGTGGAAAGAAATGTTGTTAAATGCCTGTTGTTGTAGTTGTCAGCACTTACAACTGCAATAAACGTATGAGAATCATTGTTTTAATCTGTCACGCGAATCGTTGCGTGGTTACACTTTTTAATCATCTTTTCGCGCGTTTATTCGGCCCAAATTCAACTTTCAAGCAAATTGTAACTGAGAAAAAGTTAGCGAGAGGGGAAATAGCTGTAAAGGCCTACAAGTTTATCAATAGCTGAAAGGTCACATTCTCCAAGATCTATTGGCTGCCATAAACTGGTCAAAGGTGCATGTATAAGGCTTTAAGCTGCCAGTAAGAGACTTGGGTATTCACATTGCCCTGGGCAAATCATCTCCTAAAGCCTGTTTCTCTTTTACATTTGTGTTAACAAAGTGAAGGAAGACAGATTGATTCATTATAAAGCCTGCGCTCGATTTAGGGATAACTTTTAAAGCCACTAAAATTCTGAAGGTTTTACAGGATATTTTAAGTCACGCCTCCTATCGCATTATGACACAAAATCCCCTAAGCTACTTTTTAGTACGTCTAGGAAAACCAACAAGCTTCTAAAATAGAAAAAGAAGCATTTCCCAGAACTGTTTGGCAGATCATCATATGTTAGAATATAGTCCTATTCTCTCACTGATTTGCATCCATTTTTGAATCGCAAAATCACTGCTCGATGAAAGTCAATTGCAAAACAAACAAAGAAACTCATATCCCTATACTTAATGTTTTTATGCTAAGACACGGATTCTTTCCCGGGAAGCAGAAACCTGGTTCATTGTTCAGGTCTTTATCAAACCAAAGGTTGGTCAATCCTCATAGACAAATGACGTGTTTGTAGACAGCGTTTAAAGAAAATCCTAAATCCTCGTTAAAGGTCTGTTGTTGCACTTTCTGGGGCTTTTCTTGCCAGAATCGTTATGCATCATTTCTACAGGTCTAGAATAGGGTTAGGTTGGGTTTAGTGATTCTAATCTGACAGAAATGCCTAAAAATGTCGATTTAGCCTCTGGCCTGCTCCATTTCTTGAAACTTAAAGTGACCCGAGAATTTTCTGTTCACTACCTTCTAAACTTAAAAGAAACATTTATCAGTTAAGCGTCAGTTGCATGGTTTGAAAGTGTTTCAAAGAAGGGTTAATGGTTCATCGGCTGCAGGCCCTCCTCTTTGGCCGTTGCGATTCAGTCACACCCGGATTTATGAGTTTTAGCAAATGCATTGTGGGTAACGAAAGCTAGTCAACGCATGATTTATAGGATTGGCATTAATTCTGTGCTATTAAACATACTACTTATTCCTCAAGTCTTCACAGGCCACGAGGTGCTATAGAGGCAGTTTCATTGAATGCTAGGTCTTACGCATGCAGCGTACATGTTGAGAATCTCAAAAATAACGGATAGGACATGCGCGACCTAAATTTGCACGGTCTGAAGTATTAACTCAAAGTTCTGTGCAAAATCCTCTTGCTTGGAAGCATACTTTGCGTCAAAAAACTTTATTACTCAACGAACGTTAGCCAGCTTCGAATCTTTCCCGCTAATTGGAGCTAATTTTCTCCATGGGTAATCGGATTTCTACCCAGCGAGAAACTTTTAAAGAAATTTAAAAGGGCTTAACTATTTCCTATCACCATTCTCTCAACCAGCTTTCTCTTCCAAATTGTAAATACACTTTGACGTCATCTTTCGTTACAAAAAGACTTTCGAAAATGTTATGCTTCAGGATATATTTTCCCTGAGTGATATCTCTACAACATCACTTAGGTAACTACACTGCCTCTTTTGACTACCTTTCAATACAGGCTCAGTGCATGTTGAGTATATGTCTCTTTATAAAGCTCACATTCGAAACCAGTGTAATGAGATTGAGTTGGTCTTATCTATACCCAACGACTCCATTAGTATGCCAATGGCTACTTGTCATTGTTTGGCAGACGTAAGTATTAGCGGCACCTTTCTTTTCCTGGCTCTACCATTTGCCTAGAAATATATGCAAATTTCGTTCTGTCCTTTAACTATTATCAGACGGTTCCAACGGGCTCAATCACTGGGTCTTCAGCCGAGTAGTTCTTTAATATAGATTTCACGCTATGGAAGACTAGGGCCACAGACGTACTTGGTATGACGCCATGCAGAAGAAAAGATTGAAGAGGAAAGATAGCGATAAGCAAGCCATTTCATCAGCAGTAATCCTGTGATTTTTGGTATGGCTTAGGCCAGGTCTGTAAATGATGTTATGAGAGTGATAATCCAGTCGAATATTCACAAGGCCTTAAGTTATTCAAATGATTTTTAGGCCTAGTGTACATAAAGCATTTGTTTGTTGATCAAAAACAGGAGGAATGACTGATATCAAGACACAAAAGAAATAGATGAAATATCTGACACGTGGAAAAACTCTTCGTCCACGTTTGAAACTATTTTCCACTATTGTTCGAGAATAAAGAGCTCATCATTGAGCAGTTAATAATCGTTACAATCAATTCGTCAGTTTTAGGATAAGCGCTTGAAGCAAGATCGAAAATGCAAAAATAAATTGATGGATCTTTGGCTGGTAGTCAGAGGAGGATTCTGCCTGTTTATGTCATATTTGAGGAAGGCTGATGAACGATTCTTATTATAAACACCGGAAGCGATTGTAAAAAATTTTGTTTGGACTTGGAAATGAGGAAAGTTTAAATTATCAAAATTGCAGAACGGAGGTGCACACATTCATTTTATCTTTGAACTGCTAGCAAGAGAGTCTTACAATCAAAGATTGGAAACCAAAGTCATTGCGAGACCAGTTGATATCAGCGACGTATTACTTATCTAGAACCTCGTAAAGCAACTGTGTTGTAGATAAACTAACGGTGGTGATTCAAATACTTTGTCTTTTTTGAAGACCAGACAGCAAACAGCGCCAGAAATAACAGTCGACAGCATATCCTTACCTGATTCCACCCCTTGTTAAGCTGTGAGTGGAATGCTAGATAACAGCGGCATAGTCTGTAGATTTCAGCACGTGTCTATGATTAGCATAAACACAAATGCTCATATTCTATAGAACATTCGATTACTGTTTTGTTTTATGTAGACGATCTGGTTATAGTTGCCGCCCGTTATTGAATACGAACTTATCACAAGCCTTGCCGCCTTAACGAAACGGCGAGACGTGTGCTTCGCTCATTATCCCTTCTGATGCGATAGCGACTAGAAATTATGTATAGTTTCATAGATAAGGAAGATGTTAACTACAGCAAGCGCTGTTGTGGAACCAGTTTTGACATTCAATTGTGCAAGCCGTCTAGCGGTTACTGATAAAAGCCGTCTATGCTGAATTCTTAATTGATATCTAATTGTGTGAAGGAAAAACTTAATCAAAATGATATGTTTGAGCAAATTTCTCTAATTCTCCATGAACTGCTTAACATCTTCACTTAAGAATAAGATCTCAATTAAGGCTACGATTAGAATTTACCGTCTCCTAAAAATCCTGATTGCACTCGCTACGATATAGCCACCGTGCTCTCAAAACGGCCTGCTCGCCACGCAGAGAAGAACCGGAACAAATTTTTCAAATAAGGTCAAACTCTCGCTATCACAGTAATTAACTGTAGAAGAGCATTTCTGAAACATCACCCCCTCCCCGGATTCTGAAAACAGAGTCAAATAAATTAAGGTCCAATAATGACACTTGTAAGTTAACACGTGCTTTTGCAGCCGTGTCGAATTGATGAATGGCTTAGGCCAAGCATTCAAGAAAAGTCCCAGGGTGCTAGTTCACTTAAACAAGAAAGACATGCTTAGCTTTTCCTTCCAAGGCACTGTCTAGGCAGAGTAGGGCTAACTGACTCTGCAGAGATCTCACCTCCTGGTATAATCTCCAATGAAAGCATTTTGTAATCGTAAGAATCAGTGGGAGAATTACTTCTGCATACTTGAGTGTTTTTTGTTCGATACTCCTAGGATTACGCAATTGTCAGAAGATGATCAGACGCGGATAAAATTAGTAGCGAAATGCGGATCGAAAAACACGTTAAGGTTGTAGCAAGAGTGCAGGATTGACTATGTTATGACCAGTTATGATTATGTAATATGTCTAGAGAGGTGCAAGTGAGAAAGTTAGCCACCATGTGATTTAACAAAGCAATTTAGACCTGAAATCCTGGAGGAAAAAACGGCCAAGTCAGAGATTAGAAGAAAGAATGAAGCAGCATGTTTTCACGAGCAAAAGGACAAAAACCTCTGCAGAAAAAGAACAGTTGCATCAAGACTGCAAAAGAAGCAATCCCTAAATTGAGTGGGATTCGGGGAAACATGCTTTAAAGAACCAAGCCGGCATCAAATCATATGGTGAAGACAATTTTCGTGTTATTTGGCAAGCTAGGTTTTACTTTCGTCTAGTTGAAACCTACTGAAACCTGGAATATGAAAAGAAGAAAGAGTAAGTGCCAAAAGTGTTGTTACTTAAAAGAAAGCAATGAAGATAACTCTAGCTAAAACAAAATTTCATAACTTCCCAATTCTGCAAAAATTGAAAATGTGAACACAATGAAATTGATCTCGGCAGAGAAGGCCAGCACTCTTTCATGTCAACAGCTTCTGTGAAGAGACTGCTTACGTCAAGAGACTGATTCCTGACCATATTTGAGTTACCAAAAATCTGAACAAGATAGGTGATTGTTTATTGCCGTTTGAGTATAGAAGACAGCTTTTGATGGTAATAGCTCAAACAGCGTAATAAACAGAAATTTTAACAAAACTGAACTTTTACTTTTGAAAAAAGGGTCCAGTTTGCTCTGTATTTGTCATATTTCTAACCGATTCTGGGAACAATTATCGAGCTTATGCCTATTATCACGACGGCCCATTTTTCAAGTGCATTCCATGTCTACTATTTTATCAGGATGATTAATGAAAAAGCCTTTTTTTTAAACTCAATTGCCTCGAGTCATTTTCACCTCTCTTGAAGAAGAAAATCTCCAGATATTTATCTTTAATGCGGAACCAAATAAAGCTCTTCTTATAATTATGGATATTATGTTAGGTAACACTTTCAGCTGTAATTGTTCTAAGAAAAATCCTGAATTACAGAAAAATGTGATGTAAAAAGAATGTTGAAGCTCTTTTGTTTTTAAAGGAATTCAATTAGCCTCCAAGAGACCCTAGAAGCTTCAAGGGCCTTTCAAAAAACATCAAAAACATACTTAAGGATCGAGAGATTTGTAAAGCACAAACAAATTTTTCAGCAAAAACTGAAAAAAACCTTTCAATGCATAAGCTACAAAGTTAATGAAACACGATACAAATATGAATGCGTTAAATTTGAACGAGGAAAGAACGATTCTTCAATAAAACCTAAAACTTTAAAAATGCCAGGAAAAACTTAGAATTCTAATTCAGATTCTTCTGAGTCCCATCCTGACTCAATTCTATTTCTTTCGCCATCTTCAAAGTCCACTTCGATATCATACTTCCAATCTGGGTCTCCCGGCCTCACTCTGTTATGCTCGAAAGATTCTGACATTTTATCCTTCACTTTGTTCAAATCTTCGTCGTCCAATTTATTGAAATCTTCCTCGTTGTTCAAAGGAGAAGTAGGTTCAGATGCTACTCCATGACCGTATATTTTCTCATGAAGTTTGGTGAGTAAACGCCGAAGCTTGGAGAAAAGTTGACGATGACGTAAGCATATGCATTTAGAGGGCAATGATATTCAAGATTGAAAGGGCACTAATTGATATCAATCCAGCTTTTTCGAAAATAATTGCATAAACACAGAAAAACACATTGCAATTCACTTCTTACCCGGGAATTATGCTGCTAGAAGTTGACCATAATTTTTCTTTTGCATTACTCAATGCGTGGGAATTAGAATTCTCAATACACCGTAATTAAAGTCGGGGGTTCGTTTCCCCAATTCTGATGAAAAGAAAGACTTCATTTTAAATAATACTATATTGATAACCATGCAGCAAGAATATTAGCCTAATTCACTATTAAAGAAGAGCATCCAACAACATTTTCAAAGTGACTATAAGTATTGAAAAGTTTTGTTTGCCTTATCCCTCTATTAAACTGCTGGAAAGCTACGAACAAAATACTTCAATAAATACACAATCATCCAATAGTCGCTCACAGGTTCAATAGACAGAGGAGGTTCAGTTCCGTTATGCAAACAGAATTTCTTAAGCAGATGTCAACAACGTCCTTTGCGTTCAATAAAACTGTGATTACATGGGGAGTGAACAAGCAAATTTATATTGAAAGTCATTTATTTCACCGTCTTGACAAGGCGACATGGTGAAATTGGTTTTTTCCTTTCCAGTACAGGCTCCAATTTCCTAATCCTTTTCTTTTTTTCACAGCTAACCTTCCAATATTAGCAAACATGCTTACTAAATTTGTTTCTAGTATTGTTAATGTTAGTACAGAGGAAGCATGAATTTTGAAGTAAATTTCAAATCATCCTTCAAGATACCCTAAACTGCTTTCTCTATAACTTTGAATCTTAATTACATGAACAACAACATAAATAGCTGATAGTTTTCAAGTTAGTTATGTTTCAGGGTGAGAATAAGTTATAGTTCACGTTTTTGAAAACATCTCTATCAAAACTGCTAGGCACTCATTTTGACTGCCACTTTGAGTGAATTGTGAAGACACTCATCCACCAAGTCTACCTGAAATTCTCAAAACAAAGGCTAAAATCCTGGATTGAATTACCTGCTTTTCAGGAACAGTCTTGAGGTATTTCTGATGATGTGTTTTACTCAGGTCTTTCATGATATCACCAACGCTATATTAGCAAAATATGTTCTTATTTTAAGGGACTGATAGTAACACATGGTAACTATCATTTTCAAAGTACCAATTGTTTAGCTACAAAGTTGAATGTGAAGCATGAATCACAAAAGGATTGCATAATGACAGCGATAATGTAACATTAATCACCAAAAGTTAATCTCGCATTAGAGTACAAGCATAACATAGACAAAAAGGAATTTTCAAACGTAATCCAAGATCAGAAAGATGTGATGATTCATGATCATCTGGAATAAGTGATCATCCAAGATTAAAGACAGGCTTCAAGAATGTTACAACTTTGGATTTACTATGACCCTCTTACTGCTTATTTCACCTACAAGTAACAAAAAAATGATTTTGGATATTGCTTTCTATTATACGATTTACTTATGATAAAAATTTGAAACATAAAGTTCAAAAAATAATCTGGCTTACTTTGACTTCTCATTCAGGTTTCTGATTGGTATAGATCTCCGATGAATCTTTCCTACAGATAGTTTTGGTGTTCAGATTAATAATAAATCTCTTTAGAGCAAATGAACAAAAAAATTTAAATACCTGAAAACACTAGATATGTCCAGATCGTGGAATTGAAAAAAAGGTTTCATAATATCATAACAATGATTTGGCTGACAGTTTCATTTTACCTACAAACCTCTAATCAGGAAATTTAAATAGAAAGAAACTAAAATTTCATCAAAATAGATCTAAGAAAGTGGGGTAGCAACAAAATTTAAAAATGAATTAACTGAAAGAATTAAGATGATAAAAATGGAAGTGAGACTAAACTTACAAAGGGACATATATTTGTAGACCGGGGCGGATCCAGAGAAAATTTGAAAAGGGGGAAACTGACAAAAGGGGCACCAAAAATGTTCACTCTAGTTAATGTATGCTTTATATAACAATTTCTGACTTCAACTCTTGCAAAAAAGGTGCTATATTCGCATTCTATAAAAATCATTTCAAATCAATTGCATAAAAGCAGCACTATAAAGTTTATGGTATCTGTTTTCAGTGCAGCCCTATAAAATTAAGCCTGGGGGCACTAAGAGTCAAAGGGTCCAGCATGTATGTTCCTGATGCAAAAGAAAACTTTGAAATTGACCCTTTACCCTTCTAGAGTGGCTAAAGATTCACCTCCCGGACAAGAATTTAACAAAAATAAACCAAAAATCTCAGAATTGACAGTTCAAAGATTCTAATTGACTATTGATTTTTGGAAAAAATTTTGGAGGAAAGGATTCATGCTTTAAAACTCAGGTGATAGACATTGGGGAAAGGAAGAAAGGGTGGCCATTGGTTTAGATTGCACATCTCAATGATGTTGAATTGACTTTGAGAATTTATTTCTTGAAAACACATGTGTATCTTCAAATGATTCTTTTGGGGCATAAATTATCGGGCAACAAGGGTTTGAAATGCTAATGGGGCAGCACCTAGAGGTTTCTTTTCAGTTCAAGAGAAATATTCAAAATAAGTTTTCAAAAGGGGCACAAAATTTCAAAAAGGGGTACAAGACCAGCTTGGTTTGCCCCAGTTTCTCCCCCCTAAATCCAACACTGTTTATAGATTTAAACCTATTGTGATTCTTATCATGGGGATAGCTCAACAATGCTAGGTAGCTTTTATTTTGCTTATTTAATATTGCATGCAAGTTGGTATTTTAGACAAAAAGGCTGTAATCTCTATCTAAATAGGTATTAGATCTAAGTAAACTTTCTCTCATTTCTCAGCAAAACTAAAATTAAGAATTCCCTGCAAAACCAATTTTCCCATTTTTGATTTAGTTTGTTTTACCAAAGACAAAAATAACTTTGTGATAAATAAAATGACAGATGAATTGTATTTACACTATCTAAAAACAAGACCCTAGACTTTGGGACCAGATCATTGAGCCTCTACCCAACCTTAATCATAATAGCTGGAAAAGGTCATGCTTTGGAGTTTAACTCTGTTGGTCTCCTGGAACCAGGAACCAAAAATTAAAGCCAGAATCAGAGACTGATTTTCATTGCTTTGTAGAATTTGAGCTTGCCTGCATAGAGGGAGACCAGATTATCTGTACTTGAAATAAGAAAGCCAAACTTTTTTATTTTTAACCAAAGAATTTTGACAATTCAATCAATTGCTGGTAATCCTAATACTTAATAACAAAAACATGATAAAAGAAAGATGGTTTGATCTGTATCTGCTTATGATCTAATGATAAATCATGCTAAAAATTTCCTGCCAAATAACAACAAAATTCATGAAAGGATTTGCTGAATAACTTCCTGGCACCACTGCTAGATATTTGCAAGCCCTGGACAGATCAACATTGTTTGGAGTCTTCTAGATATTAGAAATAAATGTTAAACGCTCTGTTGGTAGATCTTTAATGGGGTTGATTATCTCTATCGACACGTCATTGACTTTAATATCTAAAATAATTGCTGGATATTAGATAAATTTGAATTTGAATTTGAGCTTTAATCGGGTAAATATACTCCATATGATATTCCATAACAGCCAAAAATTTTACATTTCAAGAAATATATTCTGTTTAGTGAAGCTTTCTGGTTTCAAGATCAGCTGAAAAGTATTACTAGAGTCTTCTCTTAACATTTGGCAGACTGGCTCTGAATTTCAAATGGCAATGAAGCACTTAAAGGAGCCCCTTAGTGGGCGTGGCAGAGAAAAATAAGAGTGTAGTGCAGTCAAGGGTGTGGTCAAGTGAACATTAGACTCTCACTAATCGAATATTTGACCAATACAACATGTGAAGCACTAATAGCTTGTTTATTCGAAAAGCAATTAAATGAAGTATAAAAATACTTTGCAAGGGGCTCTTTTTTACAGGATTAGGACGGGCCAATCCGCACTGTCTTTTAGAATTATTACTTGTACTTCACACGTACTACAATCACTTCATGTTATGAAATAAATTTGTGATTCTAAGCCTACTAGCTTAGCTAGAAAAGAATTAAAAACATACCGTTATCTTTCAGTTCATAAAACAAAATCAAGGTTGGAGGCTCAATTTTGAAGCAGCAAGATCTTGCCATCACATTCTCCATGCTTTTAATTTTCAAAACCACTAAAAATAGTTTTTCTAAGCATAGCAAGGAGTGCTCCTCTCAAAAGTAGGCTGTTCGCAACTCTGAGAAGACTGTTCCGCTACACTTATGAATGTGTGAAATGTTGTTTAGAAACCGCCATCTTATCGCCTCCTTCCCATGCATATACTATAATGGAAATAGAGGCTCTCTTTGTAGAAAAGTACTAAGGATTTATCAATGGTAATTAATTTATCAAAACAAAACAGAAATTTTTTTTCAATTTTTCGCATTACAACAAAATTTGGTCAACCAGAGGATGAAACTTTCATGCTTCACAATAAATCTGACAAAAATGTTTTCTGTAATCAAATGGACTTATGATTGCCATAGTAGATATTTTTGACATGCATCCACGAAATATTCGTCGTCAAAACAGGGACAAATTATATAATCTCAAACTTGAAGTGACTTGCTATTTTCTGTAGACCTCTAGACTTTCATCCCATCAATAAGCCTCGCAATTGCACAAATGAAACTATGCAACATGTTGGTTCAGAATAAAATAAATGGGATATTTTTCTAACTGAAAATTGAAGGGGCTCCACGTTGAGAGGAATCTTAAGCTCCCATTTGAAGCACGGGCTTTACAATAAAAGAACGCCCTGTGGCTACCCCTGTTCTGTGCCCCTGCAAGGTTTCTGTCATGTGACTTCTAAACAATTCACTTCAATAGCTGCGTCGCGTCGACATGTTGGCCCCTTGGAGCAGGTCACGAAGACGGAACTCAGATTACGCATGAATGGTCACTTGACGCTTCCAAGAAAATGGCACTGAGCTGGTGAACCTTATCTTATCGTACTTCGTTTTAAGTGAAAGAAGTTCTAAGGTTTGTACACGTACGTTCTGAAGGCTCCAGCACACTTTGCTGATTCAGGTAGGATATAAGGCGCACAATGTTATCCCAATTCGTGACAGTGTAAAGTCCTTCCTGCAGGAATGAAATAGCAAAAGCCGGTGAAGGGCTTATGTCCAAACAGCAGAGTGTCTTTCTGATAACATGAATTAACCTCATGAATACAGTGATGCAAGTCTAAGATTCAGGATACTATAAATATAAGCTTAATACAGTCGACTGATAGTTTACTGGCAATAAGTGTATTTGTGTTTTTAAAGTTAACAAAATTTCACTGTGATGTGCTAGACTTGGTTGCTTTTGGAAAAGGATTACCTTTGACCATTTGTTCTTGAAGTCATGAGTAGACTTTTTCTTAGGAGATGCCAGTAGTAGATGGTGGGTTCCTTCAGTTGTGTAATTAAGCCCCCCTTTTTTGCTGATTTCTGCTTTAGTACTTATCTGCAATCAACATGTAATTAGTGCTACACATGCTATATTGTTGATAAGGTGATCAATGATGATAATATGATAAATTGCTTGTATTTCTGGCCACAGCCACAAAGGCCTGATTAAGCTCTTTGTTGCTGGTTGAAACGTTTTGGTCAGCCTGTCACTAAATAAAATAGCCTTGAGATCTGCATGAATAGTGAACCTAAAAATTTGATAGCATAGCTAGATTTTAAGGAATTACTAGGATAATTAGGTTTTTTATGAAGCACTGTCACATGCTTAGAATATTTAGGAATTCCCAGGACATTTGATGTTTGTAATACAATGAAATTTACTTTAACGTTTTTTCCTCCATAGAAATAAATCTTTTGGTTTCTTGTGATATGCACTTTGGAACCCTATGGCTGATGCTGAAGGGAAAATGGAGGAAACAAATAAAGTTTCCATTGACTGTAAAATTAGTAAGTTTATAAAAAATGCTCTATCCATATCATGTTTGTCAAAAACCAAATCTCAAACCCCCACATTCTGTTTTTTGGCTTGCTCCTTTAGAATTTGAATCACTTTGCTGCATCACAGTTTTTTATTGGGGTCTTTGAATTTTAATTTAGCAGCCATCACTATACAGAAGTACTGGCTTTTAGTTGCAGCTGTCTATTTTCCTTGCATTGGAAGTCTAAGCATGCAAGCTAATGACTTGAAGTACTATTAAAGCTATATATCATACATATACATCTAATATACACATATAAATCTTGTTTTAGTTAACAGTTTGATGTGATGAATATGTCAGCTAGTCTTATTTATATGTAATTTGTCAAACAATAAACTTTTTGATGACAACAAGCTAGAGCTTCAAATTTTTTAAAATTAATTATGCAACCACATAAAAATATGCAAAGTATATTCAAATTTCATGTGGCATTAATGTTGCCAATTAAATCTATGCATTAGTCAAAGAAGGCCCTTTGTGTTTTTATTTGCTTAATTTGTGCTCAATTTTCCAAAGTTTCTAAATATAGCCTTGCAAGCTAAAGTCAGTATGCCTTATGTTTTTGTGAGGTCTAATTGAGATGTAATGGTTGTTATTGACTTCTTGCATGGAAAATGTTTACATTAGTTGAAGTTTCATCCAGTAGTTAGTAAATTTGGCAGAAAGATCAGTGCATCTGTAGAATTGCTTTGGGTTAAGAATTTTCATTTCACAATGTTTAGAAAACTGGTTCTGTTTGAACAGATACTGTTGTTAGTTTGACATATGCTCTGTTTTGTAATTCTGACAGTAGACAGGGAAAGTTCTAAGAAATTTCTGAAAATTGAGGCAGTATAGTAAAGGGATTGCAAGATGGGTTTTTTATAGGTGTTGGATAAGTAAATGGGTATGCTTAAATTCCACTCTTTTATGATACTAGTTTGTGAAAACCCCATTCAAGAGATGGGCATTTGTGACATGATCCTGCTTTCTGCCTTTTATGCTATGACTTTATCATAGTTTATCATGGCTTAGAAATTGGGACAAGTTAGAAATAGTTTACTGTTTTACTTTTCATCTGGTATTGTCAAGCTGAGAACAATTTATCATTTTTATCATCAGGTAATTAGCACATTTCTGGGGGGGCTCTCCATCCAAGCTCTTTTGAAGTTGCTTTAACATAGGTCTGAAATCTCATAGCTCAGCCTTTGAAAGAGATGTTCCAGAACCATGTGATTTTGAATTTTTCTAATGGTATTTCACTTTGAAAATGATGATTAAATCCCTCTGGTCTATAAGCAAACCATATCTGATACATTTACTTGCAAATCTTAACAATTTTAGGATATTGGAGGAATCCTGATACTTTTATAAAGTTTTCACGAAACAGGTGCTTATTATAAACTAAAGGTTTCTAATCTAGGTTTATTTGAGAAGAAATCTAAACTGATATTTTCCTGTTAAAGCGCATAAAGCAAATGCTTCCAATGATTATGTACTTGGCCCCTGAAATTGACCTGTCTTTATCATAACCGTATTTTTATATTCCATTTGCTGGAAAAGAAACTTTGCAATCTTTGCTTTTAAGCTTTAGAAGAAATGGCCTATAACATGAAATTTAATGCAGTGACATTTAATTTACTTCCAAACTGCTGCTCAAATTCGCGACATTCTGGGCTTGATCTCTAAAGTGAGAACTTTTTCTGGACATTAGAGCAATTTAGAAAATGTAGGCCATTATAAGATAGAGTTGGTTAATTACAACTAGATATTTATTTGGAAGAATATAGTATACAGTCCCATTTTGATTAATTTAGTAAACATTTGAGGACATTGGCCGGGTAAGTGGCTCTAAAAATCAATTCTTGTTGTTCTGCATTGTAATTAGCTTAACGAGGCATCAAGCTGAGATGTTTCTCTTATTTTGAGGCTCTTTGCCAAGATTCCAACTACTCCATGCCAGAAATCAACTTTTCCACACAAAAGGCCGCCATCGGTGGTGCCAGAATGACCTTCGACTTTCTTATTCAGGCGATTTGACCGACGACCTTCCCAACTTTGTGCAAAATGAGAAAAAGAAAACTGGAAATGAGGCAAATGAAGACGATAATCGTGCGAACACGTATGAATATTTTGACGTTGCTGCTGGTGAAATAATCAGGCCAGATGACCACACATTAGTTCGAAGCAAAAAGTTTTTAAAGGGCGGAAGCATGCGAGCCAGTCTGGTTGGGTTGAAGGAGGGAGTCCCAGGGGTTTTTAGTGGATACAAAAGAACAACAAAAAAGTACAGCAAGTTGCAGTTTAGTGGTTAGTGAATTCTTATAATTGTATTCAATGATATTAAGTTCCTTGAGCGGCTTTTCTGTTAAGTGTATCTCCATTCGAAGCAATCACGTGTAATAAGTTTATTCCCTATCCGCGGTTCATTTTGTAAACTTTTAACTGATGATGCACCTACGCTGGTAAACGAATGGCACGAATGGCACCTACCTACTACTTTGTATCCTATCTTAATGAGAAGGAATGTATTGTTGTCGCAATGTGTTTTTTGCAAGGAATATTACAGGTCGGCCCAATTATTTTCTATCCGACAAGACCCAAGAAAGTCAGACGGACCAAGTTGATATCCTTCCTCTTTACTCTTTTTCAACGTTTAATTGTATTTTGTATTTTCTTGTTTTCTTGAAAATGCCGCTTTAGGTGTTGACATTATCCAGAAGCTTCCACCCTTTTGTATCTTGCAATGGAAGCAAACAAAAGACATAAACTTCTTCGCTCTTGTTTTGCTAACCGAATATTGTTTGGTCTGAAAAGTCCAACCATGTAAACAGCATCTAGGCACTTTGCTTACCTATTCTAATGCAACACAATTTATACTGCTCTGAAAATCATTGCCCTTCTAATATACTTCAGCAAGTGAATCAGGCCCTGAGGACGGGTCTACACCTGTGAGGCCCCCGAGAAAAGCCAGGTCCAAAAGCGACTCTGTCGGTGTAAGTGACAATTACGATAGATTGTGGACGCCAAGAAACAAGCGCAATGATGACTCGAGCGAACACGAGTACTCCCTACTTGGCTCACCCCAGGCCCCTTTGTATGATGACGTCGAAGATGAAAATGGCGAATTCAAAGATGCTAGGGAAACGGTTTTGAACAGCAGCCCAACGAAAGACTGGGAGGCAGATAGAACAGAGGCTGGAAATCAAGGTAGGTCTTGAAGCTATCTGCGCCAGGGCATTTATGTTTCTATTGATTTATCGTGTGGAACTTTTCCTCTTAAGTGGTCTGTTTTCCAAGCATTGTGAGTAAGTTTGGCCATGTTTATTTGAATACGGGTTTTAATGATTCTGGGGTATATTCAAGGTTACTCATCAACAAATTGAATGTAAAAATGAATGGAAAAGAAAAGGCGGACGATGCAACAAAATGTATTCTTTCAAAGAGAATTGGTCTTCATTTAGACGCCTTTAAAGAAAGTATCCACCATGTAAAGGATATGCTATCACCGAAAATTGATTTCCGCAAACGAGTGATGTATCCTTCTTGAGCGTTATGATTGAATGAATTTCTATGGAATTCTGGTATATTGAGAAATTTTATAGGATAATAGAGTTCGTTGGTTTGAGTTTTCTCTTCACGTTAATTTTAACTTGCAATATCCAAATTTTCTGGTAGGAAGCAAGCATCTTGCTTCGAAAATACAAAGTAACTTAGCTCCCAACTTTCATTCTTGCAGGAGGGGGAAAGAATCGACCGATGAGTGCTGTCGTTTTACCAATTTCTCCGGTAGGGGAAGATGGGGACTCAGACTCAGAGGGGGAGGATGATTGGGGGTCGGATTTCGACAGTGTCAATATGACCAATGACGAACTCGAAAGCGATGCCGATCTCTATGAAGTCGTTGGTGACCTCTCTAAAAAGGTCAATTCCAACGTAAGTGAAATGAAATTTGTTTGCAACATCAGAGAGCATTAAATCTCATAGAAATTCTTTCTCATTTATTCATTTTTAAATTTTGTTTACGTTTTGGAACTTGCAGCTCTTTCCTGTACCCCACTCTGTCCTTTGTAACAGAAAGAGCCGCTTTCTCTCCTTATTCATATAACTTTTTGCGAAGACAGTTTTTGATCTTTATGAACTTCAGTACTTGAAGTTTAACCGGGGACAACCAAGTTTTGAAGTGCATGTCATCTGTCTGACCCTCCTCGTGAGAGGATAAAGTACCCTACTGTTTGTATATGCGATGTTTCTCGTGGCTTATACATCCGATACTTGAGCAGCAGTTTTTTTCACAGAATAAACAGATTTTCCTAAAGCTGGATGCATTTCTCTAATAACATGGTCTCTTCCTCTGTTCTCCCTCTTTTCTCTTCGGTTTCTGTTAGCGAACCTATATTGTTTAGTGCTCAAACTAATGAATTGCATTACCTAATTTTAGAGAAAGTCCGTATACGAAGATCTTACTGCAGTCAGACAAAAAACCGCGCAGGCCTTGCTAACCAAACCAAGTTTTGCAAGAAAGCTGGTTCCTCCTGCCCCATCCAAGCCTCTTCCTCCTGTCCCAGACGAATCGGGGCCACAGGATGTGAAAGATGATGGTACGTCTAGCATAATCAATTTTTATGTTGAGTTGGTTTATATCCAGGGAAATTGGCTACGATTAATATTTTTGTGTCCAGAACGATATAGTGCCATCCTTCAAGTAAAGTCCCTATTGAAGTAAGCTATATGTTTCCACGATCCATTGTAGCTTCAGTCTGTGGGGTATGTTTCTATGGAATGTTGTAAACTAAAATGGTAATTAAACTAAGCAGCAAGTGGAGGGAGATGTTTTGCGCGTTAGATTCTGCTCCAATGTTTCTGCAGAAGCGCTGTTTGGTGAACGGTGCTATTCCAGGAACTTGTTAGTTTTAACAGACACGTGGTCAGAGGAATTCTCCAACTGTTATATTGCACGAATTGTTGAACATAAACAAAACTTCCTCCGTGTACAAAGGAATAAACGCACATTTACATTGTTAATAGCAAGTTATTTATTGCATTCTTTAGTATATATTTTGTTTCAAAACCAAAGAAAAAAGCACATCTCCGCGTATGGCCTACTTTACGAGCAACTTTATTCCGTCAATTTGCATTTAATTTCATAAAACTCATGTCATGAAGTTTCTTCTTTTACGCTTCTTTTACGTTCTCCTATATATTTTTTTAGAAAGTGTGCCTTACTTGGATATAATCTTCGATGGGGAAGAGATTCCCAAGCCGTCGTTGCCTCCATTGGACGAGTTCGCAAGTGAAGATGAGGTGCGTTTTTTCATTCAGATTTCCTCTCTAATCCAAAGCCACTAAACCTGATTCTTACTCATTTGGTATTGTGCAACCTTCACATATTGTGACGAACAAGGAAAAGCTGCAGTGGAATCCAGAATGAAGGATTGTTCTGCAATTTTTGTTTATATTAAGCGCCAGTCTTTGCAACCGAGTTAAGGTTGTTATTGCAACTAAAATAAAATCCGTTATGTAACCTCAGAATGAATTAACCTCGGATCGAAGCAACCTCTCTTGTTATTTAGTAGCAGTTAGTAGTGGCCAATTTGTTTCTTTGATAATGGTTGCTTTAATAGGATGCCTTTGTGACATGTTGGAGTAAACACAGTTTTAATTGCCTTATTCAACTTCGGATAAATTTTTTCATTTGGGCCCTGTCGGCCATAGGTACAAGGTACAAAGTACAAAGATGAAAATTATTACGATGAAAACATAATCGATCGTTATCCCGAACTCCACTCGCAAAAAATTTCCTTTGACGCCAATAAATTCCTCTCTTATGACAATCTGTTTGAGCGCTCTGAATATAAGCTCACGATTCACCTGTTTTTTAGTACATTCAAACTCTGAATTTCCTGTTATTGAGCCATCATTTATCAAATTCCCGATGCACCATCGTTTCCTCCTTTGCAGATCAAACGATATCAGATTATCAAGTACATCCTGGAAAACGAGAAGATGTACCTGTCGACTTTGTATAATCTCATTCAGGTGGGTGTTGCTTCTGCTTAACATCAACGGCAACGCTCTATGTTCTCACAGCCCTCCCCCTCTATTTGCTTCGTTCTTTAATAATCGAGGCCACCAATCTCTGTTGCTCATTGCTCTTCACAGAGAGTATTGCTCTTTAATCACATGGATTTATTGTAGTTTTCCATTGGCTTCGAGCACTTTTCCACTATAAGGAAGTTTTAAAATCATTATCCCTTTTTCTGATAATTTTTATCAGTACCTAGATAAGCTATTTTATCGTTTCCTTCTCTTTCAAACCGGTAATTGCCAGCTTTTTACCTTTTATTGAAGCCAAAAGAATTCCTTTTTTTTATTTTGAAAAATGTTTATTACATTTTTCTTGATTTTGTTCTCAATTTTTTCCGTTTTTGCAAATATCAGGCAAAAAACAAATTTTTTCCAATTTAACTTCAATGGTGATTAAACACTTTTTTATAATAATGATGTCTACAAGAATATTGAGGCTCAAAATTGCTAAAATTTAAGAAAAATTTAAGAATAAGCCAGGCTTAACCTTCAACAAGATAAACATTTCTCCTTAATCTAACTTTTCTCCCAAAGCAAAACAACTGTCGCCTTTGGGCTATATGCATTATATATACATGTTTGTTCTTGTTGAAATTTTTTATGAAGCAACACATCAAGGTAGATTTACTATTTTCTATGAGCTTAAGGCAAATTTATTCCGCTTGTGTTGGGTAAGAATGATTTAAGATTAATCTTAGGCTCAAAATCGAAGATTCTTAAGAATATTGAGGCTCGGAAAAAATTAGGTATTTTAGGTAAGTGTGTATTTCTTTAATAAAAAGTCTTTACATGGTTCACGTTTAAAATAAATTATGTTTAACGCAAGGGCGAACACAATCATCTAGACATGATATTTCATACAGTGATTTCGGTATATGTTGTGCTTTTCAAGCTTTCGATATGATGGCCATGAAAAGTTATTTCTAATGAAATGTGGATAGCTGGTTGCAGGTGCAATTTTCGATTAAGCTAATTTTTTAATTAGACGAGTTTCCTTTTTTAAATGAAATAGAATGACGCACGAAAAATATTTCAATGCTAATCCATTACGCATCATGCGAGCACATCTATTGGATAAACATGCAAATTAAAAGGAACGAGGCAATATTGATGCCACGTTGATACCAAAGTGCACTCACCTGTAATCTATTTTCAGTAATCTATGCTTTGAAATTAATAAAAAATGGTTTGCTCATGAAAATATTAAGACTCAATTATGGTTGTGTTTGCAGTTCACCTGTCTAATTAACTTGTATCCACGGTCTATTGAAAGAACTCCTGCGGACATTATGCACAAAAGTATCAGGATTTTTAAAAATCTTGACAAAAAGCGAATCTTTGAATGATCAAACATTGTTAAAAAATCAACAAACATTAAAATGCCAGTGTCCGTTTTCGTTGTTAGCAATTCTGTTTTCAGGATTTGTCAATTTTCAGTTGATCTTTAAAATGTTTAGCTTGTTTGTAACGTAGTTTAGAATGAATTTGTAACTGATGGAATGAAAGGCTATCGAGAATACAAAATCAGGTTTAGGTTTTCGCTGTTAGATTAACCTTGCTTATTTAATTCCAGTTTTTTCGAAGCACAGTAATTAGAGTTGACTGATTGGTTTATATCTCTTTAATTAGAAGTGACAAGAATCTTTGCGTTTGTTTCAAATATCTTGAGTTTATCGTAAAGTAATGTTTTTTTAACAGGATTACGAGAAGCCGTTGCTGGTTAATAAAATCATCACTACAGAGAGCATCAAAGTGATATTTATGCATCTTCAAGAGATAAAACAATGTCACCAGCTATTTAATATGGCACTGGTGGGGAGAATGGCGGAATGGAACCAAAATCCAACGATCGGTGACATCATACTTGCCTCGGTTAGTAAGGCTTTCTTTCCCGCATTGCTAAGAGGTACTCATTGATGGCTGCGGAGCCAGTTTATAAGCAGCTCATTATGGGCCCAATGTAGGCCCATAGTCATCATGGGTCCAATCCTGATGAACTCTCTGTGTGTTCTTTCCTTGATACTTAATCCTTGGCTTGTGAATCGGGCAAAGTGAAAAATGTTTTCATAGATACAGAAAGTTGATGTCTGTCTAACACACATAGATTCTAAAAGCTGACAAACGTGTTCTCATACTACTGCATTTATGATTTTTTGCAAAATCACCGAAGCCACTAGCTTGAAGCATCGCTGCCCGAAACATGCTATCCAAATAACTTTTGTGGACATTTTTGAACCTTTCCTTCATGGCATGTTCAGTTGAATTTAGCCAGGATAGATGGATGATGCTAGGAATTATTTTGAAGTGGCAGAAAGAAGAATTCAAATTGCAGTGTTTCTGAATTGGTTCTTTGAAACCTTGCCCATACAACTTCTATAACATTGCACTTATTCTATGAGGAGTTTTTCTATTCGTGTATGATAAGGTTTGTACTTGGAAAGTACCAGCAAAAGCAAAAAATCTTAAGGTGCCAGACAGTAAAAGGTGCAGGCTCTAGCTGCAAGATGCAAATACATGTAATTGGCTGGCTTCTAACATGCCACATAAAAAGATCATTTTTGAAATTTCTTTCTTTTCATAATATAAAATATAACCTAAGTATAAAGTAACATTTGATCAAATTATTAACAAAAATAAAATTTTTTGTGATAATTCCATAAAATGCCAAAGGCAACCTCAGGAGTCAAAAATCAACAAACCGAGGGGGGCTTATTCGAGGGGGGGGGGGGCTTATTGAAATTTTTTGTTCTAGGGTTGGGCTTATTCGAGGGGGGGGGGGCAATTCGAAGATTTACGGTACTTATAACATTCACTATATTTCTTGTTTCACTTATCGGTTACAGTTCTTCTTTATTTTTAACTTTTTTCGCTTACTTGACCAGTTCTCAAAGTCGATGGTGTTGAAGGCTTACACGAGCTACGTAGATAACTTCACTAGCGCCATGGATCGTGTAAAGGAGACATGCAAGAGTGTTCCTGCTTTCCTGAATTTCTTGAGAGTGAGTACTGGCTTTTTCTTACTTGGTTGCCTGTAGTTTCTTTTACAAAAAGTAGAAATAGATATTTTTAGGCGCAAATGTATTGGATATATAGCATTGTTTACTGCACAATCAATTAGCCTATGTGTAAAACATTGTTTTTAGCAAGAGCCAAATGGAAAAACACTTGAAAGAAGTCCCATATCTGTGTTGGCTTTGTCATATATCGGTTATTTTGACAAAAGAGAATAGTTTCATTAGATCTTCAATTTGAAAATTTGATTGTATTTAAAAGCTTCTGAAAATGCCAGAAATAATTTTATAATATGAAATCTTTACATATATTTTGTTAGAAAAATACTTCAATAGCAGTAAGTATCTATTGATACAATTTAGTGGAGTTAATGCTAATCAGAATACTGTATAGGACCCTCTACTCAACGATTTCCCTAATGCTTGTTCAGTTTTTCTCCAATAGTCTTGGTTCTAAGTTTGCATTACTTATTGCAACTGTCGAGAACGGCCGGTGCACATGAAAATATCTTTTTCTTTGAGGCTCTTTTGAAGCGTTCGTTGTATAAGTACACGTTTTACGACCTCCTGAAAAGACCGCTTGGAAGATTTCCCCAACTTGTAGTCCTGCTTCAGGTAAATATCCTATAACCCTTACTGTTTTCTATACAGTAGGGTCTTTTTGCACGAGTGTGAGACCTTTTTGCATGTAGTTGTAGCACTACTCATGCGGATCTAGAATTCATGTATCATCTATCAATAGCATGAACGTAAAACTTTCAAGCAATGAAAAGTGACTTTTAACGTATCTAAGCGAATCAACAGTTCTTCTTGCTGTGAATCCTTTCGCACCTTTCTATGTTTAGGAATTATGTATCATTGTATGATATTGTCTTGTTCGAAACACTACTAGCTATGTTGATGTTGGAGTGCTAGGTAGGCCCTGAAACCGTGTTTTATTTTCCTTGTTTTGATGTTAAAATTGTCGTTCTGTTTGTGTTTAGATTCTCAAGGAAGATGGTCTCATTTTCTCACGAAACTGTTTATATATTTGTTTTGATCTCCATTGCTTCATTACAAAGGGCGTTAGACCTTCCTTTGTGCTCTATTTCAATTTGACCTACGTGTTAAAGGCTAGCCCCATTTTTAATATCGAACGTTGGGAAAGTGTTTAAGGGCACCTGCAGACATAATGGTACAACAGGAGGGGCTTTTTCATACAATAATCATCCGGGTATATCTTATCAATGATAACTTTATGTTGTGACTCTGTGCTGATTGGTAGGTCTAGGGCTCTTTTTCTTAACAATCCTGTGTACATAGCTGTAAAGGCCATATCTTTCATTAGCTCACTGCTAAATACGTATAATTCCTTGAAATAAAAGCTACTACCTCTTTGCTTCCAGGAATTACTCAAAGTAACACCTGTCCATCATCCAGATCGGTTGCAACTTCAAATGGCGTTGACCCATCTCGAATGCCTATCTGAGTTGATTTGTGACAAAAGGAGAGATATGGAAATGAAATATAAAGTTTCACAGCTTGACAAGTACTTTGTAGGACTGAACAAGGTACGTATCTGTAAAATGTTTTCGCTCACTTGTGACCAAAAAAATATTTTTATGTAAATTTTTCTAATTTTTTTTATCAAATTGAGCACATAGAATAAGTTGATTAAGTGTGTTCAAGATTCTTACTTTCTACGCTTGAGCGTCCTTAATTTTCACTTCAACTTTGCTTGTCGAATCTGTTTGTTTGTTGATACGTCTTGTATGATATGCAATATGTAACGTCATTACATCATAGACCGAAGTCGAGTTCATAAAAAGATAATGGAGTTGAATTGCATATCGTACTTAATTGCTGTGTTCGATAAGATTCTCCAGTCATTTGTTCCTAATTTCCAGATATTCTTAAATGCTTCGTTTTGCTATCACAATAGTCAAGTTCATTAGTTTCGACATGGCAGTCATACTTCTGAGTTTGACGTCAGCAGGGGAATTAAGATTTGAATATTTGAACATCAGATCGAGGAACTGGCTGTAAAGATGGTCATTTCCGTAATTACAAACTTACATAAGTATTGCGCGGAAAGCCAATTGTTGGTTTGAAAAATCTGTGATGCATCTTGTACGCACGTTTTTTGCTTGACAATACACCACGCACCACCATAAGCCATTCCTCAGATACAATTTTTTCTTTTCTCATTCTCATTTTCTTTTTCTTTTCTTTTCGTCAGATTATTTTCAGACCCCCTGTTGGCTTCGTATAAAATAATCTGTCATATTTTTTTCCGTAGTCACTGTTCTCAGAGCGAAGATATTACATTCGACATGATGATATGTTTCTATGTGTAAGTCCCGTTTATCTATCATTATTCACATTTCTATTGAAAACATGGTAAAGATACATAATATCTAAAGTTGAAAATGACAAAAAGTTTCCGAGAATGTAATATTTAGAATTATGCAAAAGATAGAACAACAAGATAATATAATGTTGATACCTAACAGATCAAAAATTTTCTTTTCATTGAAATTTTGAAGCCACTTTGAGTTGCTGTGTATCTCTTTTTTAAATTTATCACGAACTTTTTCAGGCACCCATACTTGCTTTACAAAATTTTTTAGATATAATATTAGTGACATAATTTGTATTTCTTAACCTTTTGGCAAGGTAGCAAAATCTCTCCCTAGAAAGTTGGCGAGTTTGAAAATTGTTGTACATTTGTTTGTTTTCTAACTCTTTGAATTTGGCTAAGTGATTAACTAATAGATCGTGATCATTTGAACATTCAGATGTGATAAGGACGAAAGTTAGTTCAATAGAACCATTATTTTGAATATAAGGCTAATTGAGTGAATAACCAATCAGTATCTTATCTCCCCTCCGTCGACTCATCGCATGCCTTGTCCCACCAACTTGTCATAGGTCAAAATCATTGGCCACCCAGTAACGCAATAGCTTTCAAAGCAACTAGAGAGGGAGCCTTTTCATCTGCTATGACAGTGGAATCTTAAAACTAAGAGAGGATCTGTAAAAAAAGGACGTCGTTTCTCCCCATTTTTGATTAAGAAACAGTCATGACCCATTACAACATATTTTCATCGTAAGATTTCTCTGGCAAATGTACATTAGGGTCTTATTATCATTGGAGTGTCTAAGACCAGCGCTTCAATACTAAATGACAACAGACCTTGCAGAAGTGCTGCTACTGAGGAGAAAAAACCATTGTTTTTTGTGTGCAATGAGCAGTGTCCATGTTTTGACCAAAGCCCTTGTGATTTCTTTCAGAAAGTCGCTGATGGACGAATTACCCGTACTAAACACCAGAGGCTGTTTTTGCTTTCTGATCTTCTTGTGTGTGCTAGTATCATCAACAAGTGAGTAGTGGTTTGTATGATTTGCACTTGACACAGGCTGCTTTCTGTGAACTTTTTTCCATGGTGGTGGCATCCGACGAAATTGTTATTTGCTCATTTTCAAGTGAGTTGTATAATCCAAACGTATGTGCTCAAGTAATTTTCCAAACATATGCATTATAAACAGTTATTACTCTTCAAGGTACAATTATTAAATATTAAGTAAACCACATAAATCGAATTTATGAGCGTCCAAACAACTTCGCTCAATTTGACTCAATTTTAAACTTGAGCTTTGCCTTTTAATGTTACTTTATGATATTTTATCCAAGTTGCAAATATAAAAAAATATGTGTTCGTTGTGGCACCATTTTGATGCTGTTGCATAAAGTTTGCAAGCGGATGAGCTGTGATCTATGATATTCGAGGCTTCATCGTCAAACTTGGAACGAAGCTTTCGAATAAGATATGCAAAATGTCTTAATGAAACAAGGAAGCTGTTAAATGCCATGTTCTTTAGACAATAGTATCTAATTGTTGTAATGTTTTTAGGTCTTGAGAATTTTTCAGTGGTCGATTTTTGTGGGTGATGGTTTTAAAGGCAATCAAAAGAGCCTCAATTTGCTGATTGCTATTTTCAGGTCCAATGCAGCAAACTTCATAGGAAAGAAACGATATCGTCTCAAATGGTGTGTGCCGGTTCGGGAGGTAGATGTTCTCGACGTTGGCTCATCTATTCATGTTAAGAAGGAAAACAAAAACACAACCACCATAAAATACACACATCCTGGTACGTGCATTGTAATTATTGCCTCCTTTTGGCGCACCGCTCTGTTGTCAATTAAACTTTTGCAAGTACTGCGATAGGGAAACTGTCAGTGCTTCTACTTTCTGGACAATGGCTCATGGTTTTGGGACATGTCAGGGTCATTCTCTTCCCCGTTGGCTCATCTATTCATGTTAACAAGGAAAACAAAAACACAACCACCATAAAATACACACATCCTGGTACGTGCATTGTAATTATTGCCTCCTTTTGGCGCACCGCTCTGTTGTCAATTAAACTTTTACAAGTACTGCGATAGGGAAAGCTGTCAGTGCTTCTACTTTCTGGACAATGGCCCATGGTTTTGGGACATGTTAATGGTCATTCTCTGCCCCTGGTTCGTATTAGCTAATGCTGTGGTTTTTAGAATGTGCATGGACACAATCGTCTTTTTTTCGCAGTGGTTTTGTAGAACCTTACGGTTCCTAATTTCAGGAAACTGAAAAGTGAATCAATTACTCAATCCACGTGATATAGCTAGCATGAGACAATGGTCGCCTTAACCAATCATCACACGAGCCTCATCCAAGGCTAGAATGCACATACTCGTTGTTATTTTTTTCTTACCATTTAGGTATATAGTATTTAGGTTTACCTTTGGCGTATATAGTCACCTATGTGCGCATATTTTGTTTAAAATCTGTCTTTTATCCATTTGCACCGATACCAAGGGAACTTTCCTGGGGTCCAACTCCTCGATGTCTACGGTTTAAAATTGGGCCTATTTGTAATATTGAACTGTACTACAGCAGTCTAGTAGAATATCTGAACTCAGACTCAGGCAATCTGTGCAATGCTTGAAAAGGGCGTTTACTGCGTTTGTTTGATACCACAAGGGTTTTCTGATTTTGTCTTCTATGTTATAATTTTTATCAGTTTCTAGCCCAAGGCCTGGAGCGGCCAAAATCCAGGAGCTTCTTGAGGATCTCCAGCACGACCTCACTGTCATAGGTCAGATTGCGGGCCTAGTCGGTTCTCTTCGGAAGAGTTATGACGTAAGTCCTTTCGTTGTTTTGTTCTGCTCGATATTACCCTTAAAAGGTCTTTTGCGCTAAGAATGCCATCAAGAATGATTGGTTGGTAATTTAGAGGTGGTTTAAGGCAAAAGTTTGTGTGAAAGGATGTGCTGTCACAATTGCAGAATGTTAACGAAAAGAAAACCGATGGATTAAAACAATAAATTGAAAATCTCATATTCAGCCTTGAATACAAAGCTACTAAAGTGTGTATTTGCTCTTCTCGCAATCAATATGTTTTATTTTTTATTTCTCCCAAGCAGCCTGTTGCAGCTAATAATTGTTATTTCTCATTTATTCTCTCGTTTGTCAGCACGCCGTGAAAATCAATTGTGCTTTTAGATTTCTTTTCCAGTCAGTTGTAAAAATAACATCCGATTGAACATCTCCCTGCCAAGATTTCGCTGCATCCGAGCTGTTTCTAAAATATGTAAGAGGTTGGAAAAATTCTTACCAAAATTTTTGTTTTGTAACAAAGAAAAATGTTACACGGCGAAATGGAAGGATCTAGAGGGGGACACCCTTCAGTGAAGGGGAAAATTCCTATTGCAAAGTGCTCCATGATCAAATTTGGCTTATCATCTTTTTAACATATCGAGTAAGCATAAAAGGACGATGAACGTTTTTTAAAAACTGTGGTATTAATATCAGGAAGTTGTGATATTAAATACATCCTTGACTTTCTTGGTGCTCTACCATTCGGTTCTATGTTTGTCGTGCAGTACCGTGGTTCGTTGACATTAGATAAAGTATCCGTGAGAATTTGAATAAAGGATGGAGTATTCAAACAACATGAAAAGAGAAGGTCTTGCATAGTATGCACGTAAACAATTTGTGCCTTTGCTTTGGACGTAGCACTCTAATGAAATGTACTGAATTTTCATGTGATGACTCCTTCAATCGAAATGATAGAGAGAGAAAAGGTATAAGATGAGTTAGACGGATGCGAAGATGAAGGAGCACATGCAGCTGTTTTCTTTGGTTTTGCTTTAAGAGTAAGCGATGCCTCTTGTCTGAGCAAAAACTTGAGAAACTTGATTAGCACAACTCCTTCTTTTAAAGTTCTTGTGATTCAACCTTGCATGCTCTTCATTTCTCTTTCTGGAATTCCTTGGGCCACGTCTACGCCCTTGGTTTGCTATCACAGAATGTCACTTTTGGTTCAATCGTAGAAAGGTATTGCACTTTAGAAATAATCTATCTTCAGGTTGTAATCATTTATCCTTCCGTTGCAATTAGAATAAAGATTTTTTTCGGACCTTGCCTAAGTTGTCTCTTAATCTACGTAAGGTGTGGTTGCCAACTGACCTGAAGTTCAAAACATATAGCAGTTTTGGTTTTGCCCAGTATGCAGCGATTAGTCAAACCGATGTTGATTTGGCTAAAGCACAACAACATTCACCGTTTTCCAAATTTGAAGCACGTTGAGGTGGCTTTTTGATATCACATGTATCATATTTGTTAAATCCGAATATATATTTTAATGACGTCATCAAGGCTTGGTGGTTGTTGTGGTTACTCACCACTTCATCTGTTCCTTAAAGTTGAGGGGTGGTTTTTTGCATCGGTACATTTGCTATTGTATGAAGTGCTTCTAGGAGGACGAATTATAAAGTACTAATCGTCGAGACCTTGATATCTATAATGTGTTATTGCAATATGCGTTTATTCACTGACTTTATATTGAAACCTTGTTTGCTTTGTTGTGGAAGAGGGCTTCCAGTGTTCAAATTGTTGCCCATTTTTTATTACAAAGAGACTGCTGATAATGAAACTATGTTCTAAGAAAGCGAAGAATTATTTTGCCAATGCCTAGATTAGAGAGACATCAAGAACAGGAATAAACAAGATTCGCTCAATTTTTTTCTTCTCAGATACAAACACAGTACTATAACCAGGACCAAACTGCGAAATGCAGTCATTATTATATATTGGTCGAAATCAAAATTATCTAATATCATCTGAAAATATGAAACATCTGCAATCACGGTACCAAAAGATGTACATAAGCTATTGTGCAACAAACTATGGTTACTATCCCAGCTGCTTCAATACGTTTATAGAGATTATGTTTCAAAATACTACTTACAAAAAATTCTTTTGTGTCTTTTAGGAAAACATTGTTTGAAAATCTGAAAATGAGAATCTTTGTTTGGCAAATTCGCTGGGTTTTAACAACATTTTTTGGTATTTTTTTTCTGAAAGTTCTTTTAGAAAACTTCACAACACTCTCTGATGGGTTTTTCTAAAAGCCCTTTCCAAAGGTTTTAAGATCGTCTTTTGACATGTCACTCCAAAGATAGTGTTTAGTTGCTTTTAACCGTAAACCCTAAGTTTCTTTTCCCTTAATTGCTTTTCATAACCTTAACCCTGATGTTTCTTGAAATAATTGCCTCAGAAAATAATCCAGGTTGTGAAGGGTTATGCGAGTTTGCTATAATGAGCACCCTAGACTTTTCACGGAGAGGCGGGGGAGTAACATATGTAATACATCCTTTAAATTTATTATTTAACTGACAATTTTGCCATTAAAAAGTATTTTCTTGGCTTGGTGTGGGTCAGCTACGTATTCTAATAAGAGGAAGTGCAATGTGAGTTATAACCACTTTCCTGTTAAAAAAAAAAAACAGGGTTGTGGTTTATGCGTGTGACAAATTCCTCCTGTATTTAAAGGAATTTAAGGTGAATAAAATTGAGAAAAAGTTGTCCTTATTTTGTGAGATTGATTATGCCTTTATAGTAAATATGCTAATTTAGGACCTGCTAAACAGTCTTAAATGATCTTGTTGATATCAAATCAAAACTTGTAATATACTCATAGTATGTAGTCAGTATGTTTTAGTTTGGGTACACATCACTTAGAGTCACTCGCCATCTGCTTTTGTCTTCAGCTTCTTGGCCATGTGCCTCCCTTCGTGTCGTTTTAAATCGACTTTCCTGAAGAAGGACCTTCCGCAAATCCCGCATTCGAATGGCCTAATTCCCATGTGCCTGCGGAGGTGCGTCAGCATGTTTGATGATTGGCTGAATCTGCGGCCGCACTTCTCGCATTGGTAGGGCTTCTTTCCGCTATGCATGAGGCCATGTTTCTTCAGATCTGATTTGCGCAGAAACCGTTTGTTGCAGACACTGCAAACATGCGGCTTCAGGTCAGTATGGATGAACTTGTGCGTGGCCAAGCTCGACCTTCGCTTGAAGCTCTTGTCACATATGGTGCAGCTGTATGGCCGCTCTTGGACCTCCTTTGCCTTCTCAGCCGTCAAACAATCGAATGTGGGCGAAAGGCTCGCTGTTCGCTGGGGCTTGAGTTGAGAGCCGGCGCCCTCCTCATCCGGTTGGCTAGGCCAGTAGACACCAACGCCGCGCTTCTTGGCTGTGCGGTCATTCTGGATTAGAGGCCGCTTCATCGAGCTGCTTGGAGCGTCTCCTTCATCCACACACTGGAACGATTGTCTGAATTTTTGCGCTGCTATCTCTATCTGTCTCTCAAATGATCCACTTGCACTTTTCTTTGAGGCATCCTGACAGCCGCCGTGTCGGTTGGTAGGGGCGCATGAATAGCACTCGTGCGCGTAGGAAAGCAGGTCCGCGCGGTACGGACTGAGGTATCCTGAATACACCCCACCACTGAGTACACAGTTGCCTGCAAATGAGCTCGCGCTGTCAACGGCCGCGAGACCTCGTTCATACATCCATCTCCTCTCTGCGTCGAATCCTGCGCTCTTTCCATGAGGCATACGACGCCAATGGTCTCTGAATCCAAGATGGCCGAACTCTGCAAAGAATCCGTTGCGCGGCAGCGATGGCTTGGGGCGGATTGGATGGTGATCCGCCCCTCTCCCGCCGTAGTCACATTCCCAGGGCCTGTATGGCTTTGACTGGTGATTGTGGTACTTGCTGGCCATTGTCATCTTCCTACCTAGGCACCGTGCCGGTTTAGACCAGGTTCCCAGCTCGATCGCAGAAACAGGGGCCTTTGAAGTTTCTCCTCGCTGTTTCTCGGTAAGGCTCTGGCGAAATCCACTCTCTTTTTTATCGCCATCTTCAGGCCTTTTATCCGTATTAACACCTGACTCTCTCTTTCCAATAATTCTGATTTTTTTAAACGGTGATTCCGAGGACAATCTCTGATCGTCATTACCCATCGCTCTTCTTTTCTGCCGTGATGGCATCTCTGCATTATCTTTAGCAACTGCAGTGCCCTTTTGGTTTTTGTGTTCAGAACCATAGTCTCCTGTCGAAAAGGAAATACTGCATCAACACGTGAGAAACCTTCGCTTTCGATTTGTCTTCAAAATGTGTACTTAGCTTAGTTAAATCATTTGCTTGACACCCTCTGTCGTGTCTGCAAAATGATGTGAATATATTTTGTTTTCCAATGCTTTAATGTACAAAAACTGTCTTGTTTTTGATCAATAGCTCCCTGAAAATTAAATGAAGTGCATGATCTTTTTGTGCTTTTCAAATATTCGCAATGAAATTTCAACACGGTTCTGTTAAGAGGGGTAAACCCCAAAGGCCTGCCCTCGCCCAAGGTCCAATAAATGGGGCTGCTATTGCTCTACAACCTTGTTCAGACGTATATTCACCGCATAATGGCCTGCAGATTCGTAGCCCCAGCTGAGCGCTCGATGGATTCGAGCATCATATTTTAAACGAGACTTTGATGAATTGATTTCCGAGAAGAAAATTCTTTTCCTGATCCCCGCCTAATGGGCAATGTGATTCAACAGCTCAGTTTTCATTTTCATACGTTTCCCTTTGTCCGCCATTTGTCTTCGTAATTTCCGCTGATGTCAGTTATTTTAAAGGAAATCACGTGATACAGAACCAATCTTCATTAATATTTAACGAAATTTTAAAAATTTACATTGACACAGTATCCCTTCAAAGAAATATGGGGAAATTTTATAAGCTTTTTGGAGCCTTTGAATTCCAAGAAATTTGAAAAATCAGGTTTACTATTTTCTACACGCAAGATCAGAGCAAGGTCATCGTAAACTGCTGACTTGTAATCCATGAGATGACTGGATGATTTTGCTCCCAGCTTTAGAAAGCGTTTTGATAAATTAGTCGCATCTTTAATTGATTAATGAAATCTATGTTTCAAATGTTTCGACCCTATGTTAATGAACATCTGCAGGGCGGAAATGAGAAAAATTTCAGATATTTCAACCAACTGTATCACAAGTGCACTATACCCACGCTGTTATATCATTTATTGTTTTAAGTTTACCTACCCAATTAAATATATTAAATCTTACTATCTCAAATCACATTTTAAGTTTTAAGAAAATTTTAGCAGTGAGTTCCTGAAAAGTTTGTGGCTTCTCTTGTTAGGCCGATGTTTGCATTCTTCTACAATCCGTGTGTGCAGGGTGTTTTATTATTTGTAGGGCGTTGTCTTCCACTTGCAACAGTACTTCCTTTTTAAATTTCTTCCGCTTCAAAGTTCACATGTGATTGATGCCGCAGTATTCATAGTGGTGCAACAAGTCCTATTGACTTTGTCTTCGTTCTGTGCAAAAGGGAACCTTCTCATGTCACTCTTTGTCAATATGACACTGAATGCTTTTATTACGTAGTCTGGAGTTTTACAGGGACCCAGCCAAACACTTGAACTGGAGCATGTTCCAAAGTCTCTGGCCTACTCTGGTTCTGCCTACTTCGCAAAAGTTCATTTTATTTAAAAGAAGCCTGTTTTTTCTATATTGTTTGAACTGTAAGATTGAACCTAGAAAATTCTCATTTCAAAGATGATATTGGTTCCATTTGCAACGTAATATTGAAGTCGCCCTGTACAAAAAGTCAATAACCTGCTCCGCAAAGTATTTGTTCCTTTTGGTATTGTTGGTTAGAAATGCAGCTAGGTATTATCAGTTCTACTCACAAACGTCTGTTACGGCAATGTATCATATGTGACTGATATCTTTCTAATGGATCGTCGCCCAACAATGATCATTGTCAGAAATCTTGGAAAGCTTGAAACACATGGAAATCTGTATTTTGGAATACCTGAAAAATTTTCTTGTTTGCTGTTTTAAACAAAATATATACGATATCGTTGAGCAAGTAGTGATGTTTTTTTGTATTGATTCTTTAAATCGGTATGATATATCATGTTCAATTTTGTTTCTTTTTATATTGCAGAACAGCATCATGTGACATGATGTTTTGCAAAAATATATTGTACAATGTTATTAGCTTTCTGTTATATCATATTATTTTCCTTCTTACTACATTTATTTTCATCGAATCCCATTACATTTCATTTGCCCTGTTGTATTTGACTATTTGCACCAATATTATCGTTAAATGTTGACCTTTTTACGGGCATGCTGTTATGTGTAGTTTATTTATCTATATAATATTTTTTCATTTCATTTTTGTTTATGCTCACTGGATTTGACATTGACAACTTGATGAAGATAAATTTTGTAAATGGTTTTGTATTGTTTGATTTTGTACCGTAGATTTGTTTTCCTCTATTGTTTGTGATTTTTTCTGTTTTAACTGTTTTCCATTCAAATGTTTGTGCTGGTATATTTGTTGCATTATGTTATGTATTTTGGTTCCATGCCCTCATATCTGGATATCTCGCTTCCTTAGATAATTATCATCACACTTCGTCGTTTCTTGAAAGCATTGTTTCTTGCTGGAAAAGTTGTAGCTCGCTGCTTTCACTTTGCTTCAGAGATCTTCTTTCGCGAAATTATTTTGCCCTTTAGAATATTGTCACTTGAAGCCGTTTATAAGTCCGTGTCATGCTAGCTCAAATTTGTTTCCATTTTCATCCTTGATGAACATATTGCTACATGCAAGCAACATTGCCATATTGACCAAGAACTGTTAAAACGTCTCACCATAGTTTGTATCAAGAGCTTTCAAATTCATAGCCTGACCCGATTGTTGGCTGGTCGACAAGATAATTATTCTATCAGCTTTCCTTGGCGTCTTTGATTTTTCTTACTACTTGTGTTTCTTTTATTAAAATACAATTGTACGTATGACCTTAGATACGCAATCAGAATGTTTGTACAGCAACAGGCGGAAACACTACAGGGACAGATATATGATGGCAAGTAATGTATGACTGCGATGGGTGCCTGTATTTCTCAGCAAATAGAAAGCCAACTAAATTTCATGATCAAGAAGGTGTACATTGGAAAGCTAGTTAAGTCTTTGTTTGATAGGTTGTGAAAGTTCCTCGTAATATTGCACGCGTCTCAATTTAAGGGATAAATAGGCGCCTAGTGTGTGAATGTGTCCATCATCATGTAGGTTCGTGAAGTCTCCATACTTTTTCAAGGTATTCTAAAGCTAATCTTTGTGATACCGTCGAAGGGATTTGGACGCAAAAGAGAATCAAGAAGGTAGTGAAAAAGAAGATATGATACAAGTTAAATATACCGATAAATAAGGACGATTAAAAACGAACTGAGTATTGCTAAGGCATTATGTTATGTGCTTGTTCAAAGTCAACTAGTTGAAACGTCGTCTATGGTGAAATCCCTCACATAGAAAAGTAAAAAGGAAGTATTCAACAATGGAAGTAATTACCGATAAGATTGTTTCCAGATTCGTTTAATTTCTCCACGAAAGGATATCATGAGCAAGTTTAAAGCCCCCTGTTTTCAATATGTCAGTACATTGGGGATCCGTCAGCTACAGAGGCCTAAAGACGAGTATCCATAGGTTCAGGTGCTTTAAGCACTGGAATCTGAAAAGCGATTTCAAATAGCACTGCTCTGATACGCAGTTAAGGAGACTACTGGTATTGTTTGGTCGGATAGTAAAGTGCAAAGGATCCTTCATCTAAAGAACATTCTGGATGAAGAATACGTAAAAGAATGTTGTTTAATATACTAAACGGCCTATTTGAGTTGGGTTATGTGCCCTGTAGTTTTTCGGTTGCGAAAAAGAGATACATGGCGAAGGGACATTCACGATTTGACAAACTGGTCAAGATGGAACTAAAATGCGGAAAATTTTATTGATATGGACGTTATATTTTAGAAAATGTGTTTTGTCCTGGCAAATAAATGTACAGTTGTAGACTCTCGAGTTTGGACTGACTTGATAGCTCTATAAAGCGAGCTCGAAACTTGGAGGTGCTACTTTCAATATATTGAAACATTTCTCAGTCACAAAGGCACGTGCTTACAACAAGAAAATTCACATTGGTGGTAATTATATGTAAATATGAAGACAAATAGGACAAATATGTTATCGTTGTATAAGGCTGGCTTTAGAGAAGGCGAGCAATAGTTTGAATGAACTGTGTCTTACCTTCGACATCAACGTCTTGTTCCTCTTGGTCATCTGAGGAGGCATCTTCAATCTTGTTTCTCTCGTACCGATCTTTCAAGGCAAGGAGTGAGCGAGGCATCCTTGTTCCAGAAACTGTCCTTTTGACTGCGTTTTTCTATGCGAGCACTTCGACCCTTATCAACTCGCGGCCTGGTCGTTGCTTCGAGGCCACGCTGTTTCACTCTGTCAGCTCTTGATTAGACCACGCTTGCTGCAAGACTTGGCTTCTATGGTAGCTAACAGCACCAGTCAATTTGGCCCAGTTGGCACAACCTGATGTACCAAGTTGGAATGAATGGTGCGCCTTTTTTCAACCCTGTGGTTCAACTTGTAGTTAGCACTGCTTCTCAGACGTTCAACTGCCCTGTTTGGCTGAAACCATTCCCTTTTATATCGACCAGCAAAGACAGGAAACCCTACAGTTGGTAGCACCCGTCTTTTTCAGGGACACAAACGTCATTGCTTTCTAACGAGGCTACCTTAGAAGACATTAAAACGAGGCTGTCCCCTCTCTTCAAATACTTAGTTCCTATTTTTTTAACTGCGAATTAAAAGAAAAATGCGTGGAAAAAAGTTTAGCTGTTTTTTTCCATTTACTTTGCTGTTAATTTTTTTAATTTCTTGTATCTTTTAACGAAATTAAACCTCTTGAAGCAGTTCAGATGTAGCTCCTGCGCAGCTGTCAGTTACCTTGTTCATAGAACAACCGTATCTTGAGGCATTTTTCTATGATATCATATCCAATATTTAAATCGTATCGTATGTTTTTATCGTAACAGTTACGTTGTTTCTGTTGTTGCGGTTGTGGATTCTGCATGCGTTTCACAACAATGCTTAATATTGGCCTTTTCCGTTGGTTGGAGACCGCAACAAAATTCTCCTTTTAGAATTTCAGCAGTCTCAAAGAGTCCCAGAGACTGAAGGTCTTGTAGTCCTAGGTACCTTTTCATGCTCTGTGATATCCACAAAGAGGTCATAAAGGCCAGTTCGTGGGAACGAGGCCAGTTCAAGATTTCCCTACAGCCGGCTCCTGCCAACTGACCCCACTTCATTATATTGACACTTGGGCGACACATTAAGTCGGTTTTCTTTTTCAATCAGAGATGATTTAGAGTTTTAGAGGAAATTTTTTTCATGCAATTGCTGTCATTTTTCTTGTCTGAAGACGCGTTAGCCTTTCTGAAACCATCCTCACTCGTACCCTGTCAATTTCATTATACTCATTTGTAAAAGTAATTCCAGGATTAGGTTACGAAATTCACAAACTGTATCCTAATTCTTTCTGAAATCATTACCCCATTTTTCAAAGAGAGTAACGGTAAATTGTTTGGTTTTTGTTTTTGCCTGGCTAATTTTATTTTTAGTTTCATTTGTGGCTTAAACTAAGATTCGGAATTTTATCTCTAAATTACTTACTTACCAGAGCAGCATATTTTATAGGGATAGGAGCAGTTTAATAGGAGTCTTACAAAGACACATCTTGTCTGATATTTTCGTATGATAATGTCGAAAGTTTACGTTTTTCCGGCGAAAGTTGCTTGTTTAGACGAGACTCGGGTTTTGAGTTTTAGTTTTGTTTCAGAACTTTTCAATGATCCTATAGCCTTCGTTAGATCATAGTATCGATTTCAAAAGAGAATATGTTCGTTTTTCAAGTTCAACGGAGTCATCTGCTTCTCTTATAGTTGTCACGAACAGACAAAATCACGTGAGGTTGTTCACTTTAGTGTAACAAACAGCTTTGGGCAGGTCTTCTTTTTACGAGTCAATTAGATACAAACTTCTTTTAATGCAGTAAATTATCGGTAGACTATATTGTGAATGCTGCAGAAATACGCATTGCTAGAGTATTTGAAGTTTTGATGATAAAAGCTACCTCGACTGAGACGATGTGATTCTAACCCAAATTAATGTTGTCCAATTGAAATCTTTTTTGGGGCAGGGGGTGGAGGCTGCGTACTTGTAGTATCTTGTAGTTTTTGTTAGAAATCAGCGGAAGCCCATTTTTGGACTTTGACTAAATGTCATAGAATTCAAAGTGTCCCAGGGCACTTAATTCGCAGTCTTCTTTGAGGTTGTTGCAGTTGCAAACATGCTTTTAATGTTTAAGCCTTAGACACAAGGCAAGGGAATTTTGAGTAAGTTTTACTTTTGTCTATTTTATGAATGGGTTGTTAACCTTTCCTCGCGGCATCTGTCAGTTAACTTCTGTTGACTAAACCCGTGTTTATTACCTTCATTCGCATTGGGCTTAAAACTTGTTAGAGATTGAGCGAATTTGGGATTCAGTTTCGCTTCGAATAAAATGAAAGCGATACCTTTTATTTATGGAACTTATCTGAATCGGCATTCGTTAGGTGATGTAGTGTTTAGTTCAGTTATTACGAAAGGACTCCATGATTAAGTTATTAGGTTGCCAAAGTATGTAGCCCCCCGGCTCGTACGGTTTTCTTGAAAGAAATCCAGCTCAGTCCCGGCTTTATGCCGGAGGGCTGTCACTTTTAGATCCAACTCTTGGCGGAGCTTTTTGGGATGTCCGTTAGAATAGAAAACGAAAAAGAACATTCTCGGTGATATTTATCATCCTTTAAAAGTCCAGCAATAAGCAAGCAAAGCCTGTGGCCCTTTGTGTGCTGAAGGCGACTTGGTTTTTGGAAGCACTTGAAAGGTTATCTTAAGCTGTGTTTAATGCCTTTGGCGAAACTCACAAACCCTTAGGCGAAAGCCAAACCAATAGGAGAGTCAGCATAAAGAAACTATAGACGATGCATCAAGGTTTTAGAAGTATGAGTTTGAAAACAAAGTCTTGTTGCATGCTTGTTCTTCTTCACCAAGCCTAACAGATAATTATTAACAAATATTGTACAAATCATAATATCACATTTTTGAAAACGATCTGTGGAATATTTTAATAGTTTCAGTTCGGATTATTGAATTTGGAATTTCGGGCTTTGTGCGAATATATAGAACTCAGTTTTCGGACACATCAACCAATTTCGGACACATCGATGATGATATTTTCCCAAACCAGTTCACCTTGCTTCAGGTCTTCTTCCTCTTTTAATTTGAGAACATCAGTCAACTGGAAGTAATTTGCCGTTTTAAGGATCGGCCTTGGCATTGGCATATAACATCGCTAATCCCGGCAAAGCCACCTAAACCTATTGGATGGTGAAAATTCCTGATCAATCGCGTAATATCAGAATCCTTTGGTCGTGGGCCGCAGAAGGACTTTTTATGTTTATGTCTTTGAATTCAAAAAATTGTTTTGAAACTTTGTTAATACCATAGTTGCATGTGGAAATTTTCCGTAAATGTCAAATTTGAATCTGTTTGTTTTAAGAGAAGAACTTAACGTTGAAACCTGTCAAGGAAAGGAAGTTTTTAACCTTAATATAAAGGGAGACCTCCACGGTTAATTGGAGACGTACCATAACCGACCAACTTTGTATGATCAAAAACTGTGCTTTATATGCTATAGAAATTGAAAAAATTCAACATATAAATAACAAAAAAATCCACCTCAAAGCATGGGTGTCGATTTTCTCTACCCCAGACTCCGCAATCAAAATTTACCAGAGCAGGATCCTGTTGTTCTCTAAGCACTTCCTAATAAATCCTATTAGTAAGGTTTTGCGCCATTGCAACATCCATTATCAGTCTGTCCTTGCACAAACTGCCTCGGTATCAGCTCTTGATAAATTTCGCCATAAGTCGTGGTCTTTTTGATTTATTTAATATGACGTTTTTCCATAGAAGGGATCGGTGGTATAGGTCGCCAGAAGGAGAGATGGATCAAGTGTAGCAGCCATGTTCTGCTCAGTAGTTGTCTCTCATTTGTTCTTTCAGTTCTTCATTTGATGCTTCTTCGGTTCTTCATTGGATTTTCCTTTGGTCTTGTTGGCCCCTGCTCTGGCTGTAACCCCTGCCAGTGATCCCACTTGCATCTTTCTTCCCTTTGATTGCCAAGCCCTCGTCTGAAACAGTTTTTCTATCCTGGGTACCAGACTTACTATATGTAAAATAATAAAATAATTATTTTTTATACATAATGAGTCTGGTACCAGGGTAACTTTTTTCAAATCTCGAATCTCTCACCTCTGAAGTAAACAAGATCACTGACACATTCACTCACCATCTTGGTTGGCCTTTCGTATCCCATTAGCTCAATTCCGAAACACCCGCAACCTATGCCCTCGAATAATTTAATGTTACATATACTTCGACAGAAGTGGTTAGTTAATTACTCTTAATGTTTTATCTTTAACGAAGAAGAATGATCTTAACCGGGCCACTCTGCCAGTGTCCAATTAATATTTGTAATTTCCAAAACTGTACAAGCTAAAGATGCTTGTAACTTTTGTTTCGGTCATGCGGCATGGAATTGCAGCCAGCGGCTTATTAATGCTCCAAAACAGTTAGCCCGGGCACTCATTTAAGGTTTTCGGCTTAGGAATCGTATCACATTACCCCTGCATCATTACACATAGTTCCTCACTCCAGCGGGATATTCTTAGACGGACAAATAACCCGAAGTCATTTTTATTACGAAGGGTTGTTGGTAAGGTTAATCGCTCCAATTTCCGCTGAGGCCTTGCGGGGCGGCACTTTCAGAGCAGAACCCGGGGTATTGGATTTCAGTGTCAAGACAACCAACAACAGCAGAACATTGTCACTTCATCAGGCTTCCACTGCACGGCTCCTTTGAGATGGCTGTCCAACTCCTGTTGCAGTCAAGCCCAGATGCAAGGTCCCTGCTTCAAGGCTGTAGCACCAAGGACCCAGAGCCCAGAAAAGGCCTTTCTCCGGCTGCATTTTCTATCATTCAAGCCTTCCTTATTACCAACTCAAAACAAAAGTTCTTTACAATCACTTTCGATGTTTATAGTATAAGGTTACTAATCAACCTGCCTGAAATATGACAAAACAGGCAAAACTCTGCTCCGGCTCCAAGCCGTGGAACAGCCTCTACTAGGACCCAGCTCTATTTGACCCTCATCATTGATCCTAAGATGTCATCAGCTTTCAATACTGTTTTCTTGCTATACCATTGAGAAGCGTTCTAGATGCCTCAGGCGTGAGTGCAGATTGAATGGAGCACCCTAACTACTCCAGGAAACAATGGATTTACAAATACGGTGTCTGGAGCCAGGCAGTTACGTGGCCCAAGAACTGAAGTATAACTAACGCTTTGGCCGTCAGTAAACACCCTTTATTATCAACCAGAATATATTCGATTCACTGCAGTAAAACTGTGACACTACTTAACAGAACCTCTCACTCCATTCTCCTCTAGCTTCCTCGCTAAACTTCTCACCCTTAAGGCCTCCCTCTAGCTGACCAAACACCCAGTACCCCAAGAGCACCCTTTCTTTTAACACTTGTCTCTTTATGATTCTTAATTACGTTGAACTATCCTGGAAATCAAGTGCTTCTGCCAGGAGATTTCCTAAAACTGTCCTATACAACTTTCTTCTAAATTTCTTTCGAGATCTGCCTTTCAATACTTTCCGCCCAAGGTAAGTAATGCAAAGCTGTTTTATAGACAGATACATTTCCCCATTTGAAGTATAAGCACAAATAAACATTAAACAAAGCCGTGCCATATAATTGTCTGTTTTCGTGGAGGCACATCGGAGCTCTGAGGCCATCTGCAGCGATCACCACTGTGGTCATTTTAATCAGGGCGGCGACCACATTCTTCCCGCTTGCTCACAAATCTGTAATTGCGGACACGTGCCCTTTTCAGATGAAGGAGCGGTCATAAAACTGAGTTTCAGCTTGTGGTTCTGGGAGATGATTTTTATCACTTTATCCATTTAGAAGGGCTTTCGGAGACTAAAGAGGTTATCGAATTAAACAGAGCGTCATTAGCACTATCGATCTTTGTCTCGTGCCTAAGTGTGTGTCGTTTGCAAATTCGAGCTAGTGTTCTTGTCCTTTTCACGTCAAATGCCATGTGTTTGCAAGGTTTTTACTAAAACCTGGTGTTGACCTTCCATCAAAGCTCGTTACCATCCTCTATGTTGTGTATAAATGGCAATGTCTTGTAAAAGCCCTTAAAGTTAGTATCGGATAATGTAAGGAGAGTGTCTCGTTTCACCGCGTTCACAACTTGACGGATTTTTCCCAAGGGTTCAACAAGCCGCTCTGAAAAGATAGCTAGTTCTAATACTGCATGAAAAGACGATGCTTTTAAGATCTTGTGCTTTCTATATTCTTGAGAAAATGTATCCATAAAAGACACGTGATCGAGAAGTTAGGGAAGTATTCTGTATAACCATCCAAATGCTAATTGGTTTAATTATGACTTTGAAGGCCGGGAGGATGCAGTTATATTGCTTTCATCTATATGTCACTCCTGTTTGATCCACTATGTTACATTAAGGTTTCTCGCATCTTAAGCAACTTCGGCCCCTTTTGATTCTGTCAAAATACTGCCCAAGACCATCGGTATTATTTACTACAAATCTTCTTTACTGCTTTAGCTTCTTAAATGGTCAAACCCAACCCGAAGGAGCCCAATCGTGGCTGGTTGTAGTTGCGTGTGGCTTTTTCGTCATTTTTAATACCACATAATCTCTCGCTTGCCAAACTGTAATTACATTTAAAAGGCAGAGCGAACAACAGGTGATTGTGGTGCAAGCAAAAACGATACGTATTCATGCCATAGATAAGATGCCTACCTTATTTGTTAGTACTGACTCCACCCCTTTTTCTTCTCCAATGGCCCCCATTCAACCTCAGATGGTCGTGCCCATTTTGGTGGATCGCTTATGCGGTCATCTAGGGGAGAGGTCATTCTTCATTTGTCTGTATTTATTTAATTGTTTTATTCCTTAATTACCTTATCGTATCCGCCGTTGGCATTTTCACCACACTTCTGGATGCGTATCGTGAAAATAAAATTTGAAAGAAGTTCATGTTTAATGAATTGTGCCTGGAGCTTTGTCGGCTATGAAACGTAGAAAAACAAATTGTCGATGAAATTTTTATCTTGCTATCACTCTTGAATTGCCATCTTCCTCTGTTAGTTTTTTCTTCGACTTTGAAAGTTTTTTGCAAGAACCTACGTTGTTTCAGCTGAAAGTTCCTAGCGTTTAGCTTTGAATACCAAGCTAAAAAAACCAGTTAAAATCCTCGACACATCTTGTAGCAGCATTGCACTTTTGAAATTTTAACAGGTTCCAGCAAAACTGCCAACAAATACAGCATTTAGTTAAAATTTATGAACATTATGATTCCACCATTGGTATCAGAGCCAAGAGACCCTTGGTGGGGAACATTTCTATCTTCTGAATGATGTGCCAGTGTATCTTATAGGTTGCAACAGGCAAGCATCGCACCCCCATACCCGGTTAATCAGAGGAACCCCCAATCGCCTCTTACTTCCGTCTCTGCTTCACCTATTTCTACTGTGGTTCCAAAGGTTTTAGAACAACGGATTCAAAAGTATGAAGATCCAGCAATTCCCTGTAAGATGTAAAGCCCACTTGAATCGAATCCACCCCCGTCTAAACGGTTATTGATTGTCGTTCATATGGCGGTATTTAGGCCATCTCTACGGATGGCCTACTCTGTCTTCGCACTAAGTCATCGTTTGGATGATCAAGTGATGTAATAATCACGAGGGTGATAATAATGGGGCAGCAAACATTTTTGTAGTTTGAGGAGAATTATTATGGTTATTTGGGTAGGAAAACTGCGAGTATTTGGGGGTACTATCTCTGCTAATAATCAGGATAGTATTTCTGGTTGACTAGAGGGGGGATTTAATGGTGTTGACTAGGTTAATAATAATGTTGATAACTGGGGTAATACGATTGTGTGGATTTTAGGGCTAATGTCTCTGCTGGTAATTAAGATAGTATTTCTGTTTAAATAGAAGGATAATGTTTTTGTTTTTATAAGAGAAATAATAATGGTGATCTTTAGCTTGGCCTTTGTTGTTAAAAATTCGGTCAGCATTTATGTCGTTATCATTGGAGAAGACATTATGGTCATCATTGGGCAAGTTTATAGGCCGATGTGTTGGCTTATAGGAATATCGTGTCCTAGCAGCATCCCTCGTCAACCGACAACCGACTCCTTTCTTTCCTTCCATTTAAACGTCTTGTCACGTTAATAGTACTCCACTCCCGCCTGCGGTTCATTCAATAGCTCCGCAAAACGTTAGTCAGTTTATCTCAATGGATTAAAGAAAAACCCTTTGTTCGGTGTAGATCTTTCCCCAAATGGACCGTTTGGATTAACTTTCTATTAAGTGGTTGATGGCGTACTTAACTTATGGTAATCCGATACACCGATAGTGTGTCCTGCAGCTTCGATCTGTTCGTCAGAAAATAATTGCACCAGACGCGTGTATCCGTAAGCAAATGATTGCTACTTTTATGCTCAATGTAATGCCTTATAACAGTTTATATCGAGGCCCACCCATGACGGGGACAAGGGGGCAGTTCCCTTAGATCCCCTGCATGAAACCACCACACGCGATTAGAAGTACATTACCCTAATTAATAGTCAATTTAACATGCGTTAAGGACGTGGATAAAGGTGCATAGAAATAGGGGTTTTCAGCTACCCCCAATCGCTACCTACCTCAGCTACCTTTGACAGCTTATCAAGTATTGCACAGACACCATGCTTGGGGGCGTTTTTTCAAGAGAAAAGCGCCATTTTGCGGCAATCTCAACCCCTCTTGGTGAAAACTTTTTTGAGATGAAATTTAAATGGACATGAAAGCCTTTACTGAGGGGAAAGTGAGTACATTTGCATCAAGTATTCTCTGCGAGGCTGTTATTGGTTGGAACTGGTGGGGTGAATGGGGTGAGGGGGGAGTGTATTGGTGCAGTTTCAATCAAAGGAATCAGTGCACAAAATTTATCAGGGCAACAGCCCCACGGTCAAAATATTCAAGTACCTTTCTGATGCTTTCTTCAGTTCTTTTTCAATCTTTACTTTACTTCTCATTTTGCACTTTTAGTCGACACTTTCAGATTCACTGAGAACTATAAGTAAATATGGCCCTAGCCATGGTAAAAATTCAACTAGCTTTACCTTGGGTGCTGTTTCTAAGATATTTTAAAGGTTTGTTAAGTGAACACTTAGTGCCAGTAGCAAATGTTTGTTTCTGGTAAGTGAATCAGCCTGTGTGGTCTAACGATTCTGTCGTCCAAGCATGTCTTGTGCTGGGATATGGTCAGATTAGAGATTTTGGACTTTCACTTTCGGTTATTTGTCTGACTATCGTTTTTCCAATCTGAAGATCTCAGGTACAATTAATCAGCTGTTATTTATAGAATAACGAATCAAGGCCAACTTACGAATAATCATTTTCTGGTTGAAAGGTGGACGCGTTGTTTCCCTACGTAACCAGTTCGGGATTTATTGGACCCGGATTGACAAATGTCTGGTGTTTTGAACTTTTAACCTCTAGGTTGTTATCAAAGAAACGTCTCAGTTCTGAAGTAATTTCATCAACGTCATTCAGTTTATATTGAAAAGGAAAGGCCCAAATTCTACATCCCCGAAGGCCTGGTTCATGCAATGATCACCCTCCAAGAGATGTTTAGGAGATGATATCGTATCGCCAATGTTTACGCATTTCACGATGTCGCATACTCTGCTTATTATTGTGCTCAACATGCTGATGCGCGGCTCCTTAGCAGCGTCCTAGACAGCATTGGTTGATGTTTTAGCGAAGCGCATTAGCCACAGCTGGATGGCACATCTAATTGTTGGATTGATAACCAATGACTCAATGAGGGCTGATTCACACATGATTCACATTTGCGTAAGGGTCAGGAGAGTCAGCGACCATCCACATGCATGCAATTGTCTACGGTGGTAATAATAACGTTAGCTGTTGTTGTTGTTGCAGGTCATAAGTGTATCCAAGGTGGGCGAGTGGTACCGCGATGTCAAGAAAACGTTTGAAAAGGAACACGACTTGGCCAATATGCACTGGCTGGAGCTTTCCATACCTGCCACGTATGTACATCAGAGATGATGATGGTGATGATTAATGATGATTATTGTGATTGATGATAATGGTAATGATTAATGATGATTATTATGATTAATGATGATGATTGTGATTGATGATAATGGTAATGATTAATGATGATTATTATGATTGGGGATGATTATGATTGATGATAATTACGATTGGTGATGATGGTGATGATGATTGTGAGATTGATAACTACTATGATTATAATTATTGTTATTATGATTATGACGATGATGATGATTATTATTATTGTCATTATGATTTTGAAGACGATTTTAATGATGATGTCGTGATTATGATGATTATAATCAGATAATGTTAATGATTATGATGATAATGATTATGATGTTGATGATTATTATAGTGATAGTTTGGAATGGTATCCGGGTGACCCTGGAAAGCCAAATTAAGCAACAACCAGCTTTTCGTGCTGACTTTTTCGATCAAATATCTTTCATTTGGTGCACAGCAACTTCTCAATTTCTTAGAGACAGGAAGACGACCACTTGCCTGTTCAATCTCCATCCTCCGCAGAAGAAATTCGAATGGACAACTGAGCTTGAAAATGCGAAGCTACGATTGGGTTTGTTGTTTATTCTATTCTGCATCATCTTCTTTACAAGTTTCAAAAAGAGATGTTTATCAGTGTTGAAAAAGCTGGTTTCATATAATTTGCTTGCTTTTCCTGTGGCTATATATATATCTACAAAATTAATATATCATTTACAATAGACAATTCAGCTTTAAATGGTTTCTTCACTAAATTTTGACCCTTCTTCGCCAAAGGTTAAGTTTCGTATCAGAAAATTGTTTCGACTCCTTCGCAGTTTTTGTTGAGAAGTAAAATCCTTTCTACTCCGATTCCTACATTTTCATTTTTGACGTCAGCGCTACAAAGAGTATTTTTCTGAAGAGTTTTGTCATGGTTCTTTGGTAAAAATCTTGAGTGAGTATTTATTTCGTTGTTGTTCCTTCGTTTAGCATTCGAAAACAACCCTGGATGGTACATCCTTGAAGACGAGAGTGCGAATATCGGTAACATGGGGATATTGCGCAGGAATCTGCCTCTCTTGGCAAACAAGGTGCCTCTCTTCATGGTAGAAACCAAGTACTCGGTGAGTTGGAGTTATTCTTCTGAAGTTGCTCAATCTCTGGCTACTGTGTGATATAAAGGCAGTGAAAATGCCTCTTTTTCTCCAAGTTGCCAGAATGTTTAAAATTTTTCTTCCTGGAAGTTACCTTAAAGGAATTTGTCACCTGTCGAGTGCCAGCGGTACTTTGTTCCATCCATTTGTTCCATAGCTATCGTTATTTGGTATCAACTAAGATACAGTAATGCTTTACTTTGTTACAATGACATCACTGAGACCTCACAATCATCGTTCACGTTTGATAAAAGCACTTTTTGGACCATTTAAATCCTAACTTAATCAACGTAAAGTCTAATAACCTAACTGAATATGATCGTAATTGTTTTACTGCCCTCATCTAATCTAGATTTTCGGCTTCTTCATCTATTTCAGTTTGTTTCTCCACGTTTGCGTCATTCATATGAGGAAGGTGTTTTGTTGACTAAGATGTTTGCGCCATGTTTGCTATATTTGTGCCATGTTTGCTATCTCTTCCAGAAAAATGCCAAAGTTTTAGCACTTGCTTCCTTGTTCATTGAATCTTGTCTTAAGCACATTAGCACATTGCAGTATGTAGTAACTGTGCCCACTTTCGATGTTAATCTCTTCTCCATCAGAGAGAAACGAGTCTGCAAAGTTGTTTTCTCAAGTCTTCCAAACCGCACATTGAAATAAAATCAATTAAACCCATCTAATAGCAAGTTGCCATTTAGTTATTGTGTAGCTATTTCGGGTTGATTCTAACCATAAGTGTTCTCACTTGCCTTCGAACTTCGCCCAGGCTTTTCTCCTGTTTACGAAAACACGTAAGAGCTCGTAGGACCGCGTGGTTGCCACGGACCGCAAAATGATGGGTGTGTACCACAGCTTCTCAATCGTTGTATTGGTAGGATGCTATTTTGCCAATAGCATAACGATTTGGTCGCTCTTTGAAATCATCTCTAGCCGAAATCATTTCACCAAGGTTTCTCAAACTGGTGAATCACAATTCTAGAGTTTTTCCGGGAATGTTGCTGTCATTTGATTGATCCGGTTAATTGGCAACTGAGATCTCAGCTCTGACATGTCTAAAAGTAGTTTAAACAAAGTAAAAGCATACATTTTAGTTCACGAACCTACATCCATTTGTTGCAGGGCGGTGCAAATAGGAACCTTCAGGTGTTAGAGATTTAGGCTACACTTAAAGGCTAGACTTCTAGGCTACATGTTTGTCTCTCCAAACTGTAAGTTAGTTGTTATCAGGTTATGTTGATCAATCTAGAAACATGTTTTTGGTCGATTCTTGCCTCTTTTATAATGGCTCAGCCACTTCCTGCGAGCATTCTGCCTCAGCGTCTCTTCCTATCTATGCTTATTATCGATGTTGGCGATGACGCAATTTCCTTCGGTCAGTTTCGCGTTGGGAAAGAGCCTCCTCCAGTCTTGGAGGTTGGGATTTGCCGAAGATTCATCCTTGAAATAACCTCACCGGAGTTTCATCTCGCCCCCTTACATACGTCATTAGTTCCTGTTCCTCTGTGTCACTTCTAGACATTATCCTGCCTGTTTTTCTTGTTCATGTCTCGCTTCTGTATAGGTTGCTGTTTCTTACAATCAAAGCTAGTCTCACATAAACATGAGCGTAATATATTTCAATGTGTGTTTGCCGCGTGATGCATTCAGAAACTATTTTGTCTGACTTGTGGTCATTTAAATTCTTGATAAATTCTTGTGTTGTACAGAATTCAGCTGTGTGATAAAGTACTTTCTTTTCTATTTTATTGCTATTTCTAGCTAAGCTTGAATACATCTAATTTACCATCACCCCCTCGAAACTTGCAGCTTTGCTTTGATTCTGTGCGCGGCGTATGAACATACCCTGAACTTTCGAGATGCACCGTTTTTTGTTTAAGACTTAGTAGCCCTTTGAGTTCTGTTCCTAGAAAAAAAGAGATTTTAAAGATAGTGCTTGAATGGAAATTGTGTTGAATGTGTGATAAACTTTTCTTGAAGTGAAGCGGGAGCAAAACAACTCTGGGTGTCAAAAATGTCTTTTGGGAACACCAGTTCTCATTGTCTCAATCCCCAATGACTTCAATGGTTCATATCATCAATGGTCTCCATTCTTCACTTGTTTGCCTTTCAATCAGCCCTCAAGGAGTCCATGGAACTCTTTACTTCCACCCCGAGTTTTACTTCCTTTTACTTTGTTTTGTGTCCTCCGCTCAAGATCCTAACTCTTCGGTTCCCATGGGTCCAGATTCACTGCCTGTTATTTCTAACCATACAATCCTCTCTTTATTTTCCCATTTCACGAAGCGGTCTTCTGGCGGTTTGGTGTTCGGCTTTCGTAATATTCAGCGAACTTTCGATTTTGTTAATGGTTTTGTCACAAGGGGCTTATGCGTGTTTGTGTGTCTGGAAATTGAAGATAATAAACCAGAAGGAAGTTGCCAAAAGCCGATCATTTCTATAAAAAGCTTTCTCGTAATCGTTTGTGACCAAACAAATCATTATGTGTTGGTGATTTTGACGCTAAAGTTTGCTAACGAACCACGGTAATCAACGGTTTTGTGTCTCGAAAAATCATCGCATTCCCTTGATTGCCTAGGGATAGCTCTATGACCTTGCGAATTGACCCATTAATTATTTATCATTAGAAGAACCTTTGAAGAAACTTTACCGAATGTACGTTTGCCAAAGGCTTTGAAAACGTCGATCTTCTCTTAGACGAATGATAACGAAAACCCAAAACCGTCCACACGACCCAATTAAAATAGGGCAGGGTTTTGATGCTAGGTTCAAAGCACAATTGTTTTTTTGTATTTCCTCGCGCCAACATGCTGTCGGATCGCCAAGGTCATTTCCATTAACCTTTCTACAAAAATGTCACTAACTGTTTCCGACCTGTAAAGGAAATGCACTTTGGTATATGATCCTAGCATTGTGTATGATATTTAAAGACGAATGGCTCTATGGAAAACCTCTTTCTCAAATACGTGTCACCATAAATACACACGTTATGCAACGGATCTTCAGCACATTCGCTGTCTTTTTTTATAAGGAACCTACCTCAAGGCCTAGTTCCAAAAGTTCCTTATTCGTAGATCTCAAGTCATCAGATTTTAGTACCAAAAGTTCCTTAAAAATTCCTCAATTTTCACTGCACATCAATAAGCCTTAACACTTGATAGAGAGAGAGGCGAGATAGACTATGCGGAAAATACTCAATAAAGCACTTGACACACGAAAAGCAAACAATCTATGCGAGTTTGGCTGTAAATGAATGAAACGGGCTTTTTAGCTCTTGATACTTGCAGTTATAAAAAATTTTCAAATCGAAAAGTTCCTTAGGGATTTCGTTTTTAGTAGTATAAGTTCTTTAAATATTTTGGCCTTCTACATGTAGGTTCCTTATAAAGTGGTTCCTTATAAAAAAGCATGTATGTCAAAAGTTCCTATTATATCTGACTAAAGGTCAACCAAGTAGCAAGCTGATATCCTCCGAACCTAAATAGTTCTGAAGAGGCAGTAGCATGTTTGTTCGAACAATATTATGGCCTAAGCATTTAGCAATTCATGTCATTTATTCTTTCGTCAATGCAACAGTTCTACCTGCCACAATGAAGCAAGATACTTTGCATCTTATTAACTTCCCGAAGAAAGCATTCATCAAGCATCATTGAAAATCAAATATAAATACAAGTTTCTATCTAAGTTGAGAACTGTTTGTTTGCAGATTGAGAAAATTCTGGAGATCACCCCACATGGCTCTGCGAAGCCGGTGCTTTGGATTTTTAGTGGCACTGATCACTCGGGGCTGATAACATTGGTCGAGATGTGTATGTCCTCAGTTCCACATGTCATCGAAAGCTTTGCCGCGTGTCAGACGCGAATTCTCGCAGCAGAGGCCGTGAAAGATAGGCCGGGCAGGTTTGCCGATCCTGCATTGGAAAAGACGTTGGTTTGGTGTGGAACCATGGCAGGAAGGTTAGTCTTATTTTCTTATTTATAACCATAGCTTCAAATTGACATTGGTTAGGCACACAAAGATCCATTCTATAGCACGTGGGGCTGGCTTATCAGGATAGCTAATATGTTGCTAACATTGACCATAGATCTCAGAGCATCTACTTTTTTCATTTTCCCTGCACTTCAAAATCTTCTGTTCCTATAAAACAACTTTAATCCGCTTCAAAAATGCACTGCAAATCTCAAATCAGATCCTTTTGTTCTTTTCTTGATATCATATTTATGTGTATTTGTATTTGTTACTACCTTGGATCCGAAGGTAGTTTTAGGACACTGAGAAGCTTAAGCTTATCGAGCAGTGTCCTGGTCCTTCCTCTCGATGTGACCACACCTCGTGATTTCTTATGCCTGGAATTACAGAGAGCTGGCGACTCTCCTCACTCTGGGTGAAAGTTTGGTCATGTCAGGCACTCGAACCACGGACCCTTGGGTCCATAGTGAGCGCCTCTAACCACCGAGCCATCCTCGCACTAAATTTATTTAGAGCTTATATGCCAATGAAGCACATAAAGCTATATTTTGATAGCGTATCAAGCCATCTTGTCGCTTTCTTTTTCGACGCTCGGGCCAAAAGACTGGTTTACTTGTTATCCCAAGGAATTACTCGTGATTTCAATTGATAGTACTGTAGATTATAGCCAACGGGAGCCAACCAGTGACGCAAAAAACCGTAGTCGGAGTTTATGTATTGTGACGTCACTGCGTCAAATAAGGCCGTCATGTTTTCATTGGATCTGCATTGCGAAAGTTAGCGATAATTGCCATTTTTTGAAATTTGAATCCAATAACCATTGGGCTGTTTAAGCCATGAATGTTTGGCTGGCTGCTTTCTTGCAAAAAAGTCCCAATTTTTCATGACAAAGTCACCAAATCTTCGTCGGATTTTCCTTTTTCCTGTCAACATTTTGATGGCCGTCAACCTTGACCTTGAAATTCTTTCAAGTTGCAATTAGCTTCTGCTTGACTCTAGAACTGAACTTAAAACTGCGTAAAAGCTTCAAACTGCATATACTTCATGATAGATATCCCAACGATAAACACAGATTCAGTAAGCTGATGGTTGTTGTTGCGGTGTTGTCTTTGCTTGGTATAAAGAACTTTGTTAGTTAAAGCGAATAGAAACATAGATCAAGCATTTTATAAAAATAGTACAGAGCCTGCACTGTGTAGTCACATTGTAACTGTGCACGTGAAGTAGATTCAAAGGCAAATCGCATGCAATCTACAGTGGAAGTGAGCACGCGAAATGGTAGATGGATACTTGTGATTGGTTGATGTTTGATTGACAGTACGAGCTTGCTGGCTCGGAGCTATTTAAATATGCTTTCAATTCCCTTAAAGTAGCCCTTTATCCACAGTTATGTTCACATCATTACAACTCAGTCTGTGTTAGTTCATCTTTTGTGAAGTGCTGCTAGAAGATCCCTCCTGCCTTCAATTCTATTTCACCAATTGCTAGTGCCATCGGTACATGTCAAAGAGATATTGAAAGATGTCACATATCCTGCCAGTAATTCAGTATATAACTCATGTCTTGATCATGATGACCTTGAGTGGACATTTGTCATTCCATTTCCTAGGTCAGTTTTGCTCGTTACCAGAGGCATTTCAAATAAGGATGAGGGAGTTGGGGTTGGGAGGTGTGGTCTATTGTGGGTAGTCATGAACTGTCCTGAATCGGGGTGGGCTACTTATGCGGGGGCGGTATTGGTGAAGCGTTTCTAGTTTATATATCTTGTTGATATGAGAAATGCGCTGGGATGAGTGCGGTGCCTTTGCCAAGTTTTGTGTACAAACTTGCTGATACAAAGACGAGCGTAAAATAGCAAGAGCTTTTTTGATTGTTCATTGTGCAGTATTGCATAGATCATTTGCGTACCCCTCTTCCTGGTGTCATAGCCCCTATGGAACCCTTCTGCTAAAAACCTGCAAGTATTCCACACCCGTAGAGACAGTAGTGTTCTTTCACTGTTGTTTCACTGTGTTGAAATATGTTGCTGCTCGTGGTTTTTCAATCCCAAAACCTTCTTTTTAACGATTGTTGAACAAAATCGACTAGGGGGATAACAATCCGTTTGGGGATAGCAATCATATGAACTGAAATAAACACGTGGAAATAAGCTTCCATTTGGAAAACACCAATTTCCTCTAATCTTTGTGTTGGTTATGCTGTTTTGAAGTACATTTGCTTGACATCCGCCCGTAAGACAGACTCCACCAAGTTCTACCTAGCTTTTTACTTTGCTTGAACGGACCATTTTATTTACTGTGCTATAAATTAATCAGTATAATAAACATGTTAGTTGATGGAAAGCTCGCGGGCCTTGGAGTCTTCCCGCCTTTCAGCCTGTGCTTTGAGCCAAAGAACAATGCGACATTGTCTGTAGGTTATTTATCAGTTTGCTCCAGTGGATCCTAGAATCGGATGTATGATTCGAAATTGTACCAAGTGGCTTTGTGCCAAAGATAGAACAATATTCACTATTTACGGATCTTTTAATGTCTGTTGGTTTACGTCTTATAAATAATTAAGTCACGATAGGAGTAAGTCACGGCTAACGTAAATGTGCAATAATCAATTGCTTCCAGCATTGCGCTCCGTGGCTCATATTTTTGTGTGTTACCTTCAAGGATTCGAATCGAGGATTCAAAAATCTACTTCATATGCTCATTCTTTGTTCTGTAGTGGACCTGATGGTTATAGTGTACTTTAGAAGCAGATTTTCAATGCAACATAATTTGCATGGCTACCTATCATCAAACACTCTCTTATCTCATAAGTCACAAAACTTTCGGCCCCAATAACAGTTCCTTCAGTGCACTACCACAATGATTCTTATAATAACACAAGTCGTATACTGCCGTTAATAAGACGAAATTGAGACCCCGAGACTTGAATTCTCCATCACCGTGAATTCTCCATCACGAATTGTAAGCGTGCAATCACCTCAGAGTTGTGGTTTGGTGTTCGTACGTTTTCTCGATGTGCTTGTTAGTAATCAACGAATGCTCACTGATTTTATGAACCAATTAAGACTAATCAATATTTTACTTCTCAAGGCGATGAGGCTGCATAGGTCTTTTTTCTGAAATTTAGACATGGATGCATGTTCTTTGGTTGAACATTGCGAAATATAGTTTAATGCAGGGAGGGAATATATTGTAGTACATTTGCTAAATTAAACGGCAGCTCACTGTACCAGAGACCGTCTTGACACTAACATTATTTATTCGAATATGTTTTGTCTTGATTCGCCTTGTCCTGATTCGCCTTGTCCTGATTCGCCTTGTCCTAGTTTCAAGCTAATGGCCCGGGCGAAAATACACGGTTGTTTGTTTGATTCACTTCATGACTTGCTACCCCGTCTGTTTGAAGTTAATACCATGGTGAAGATCGGAAACTTTTAGCGTTAATCTTTCAAAGTTCAGGATCAACATTTTCGTCATTCATAAAACCCAATGTACGCCATTTTGGAGTTCCCATATCCAACACCCCTTTCTTCAGCTGTATCAATTCAATGCTTCGCAATTTTTGGTGATGTGACAAGGTAGAAATATGTTAGAATGCATTTGAGACCTCCTCTCCAGATTCTGTCTAACAGGGATACAAACACTGCCGTCTTGTTCACGTTTTCGCATCGTATTTGCCTTTCAATTGGCTCCAGCTGGATAAACGCGGTTCTCTTTCATGACGTCATTGATGAAAATACACTGAATCGAGCTCTGCTGGTGTTTGTTTTGGACTAAGTGGCGGGCTGCCCGTCACCAAATAAGTCCTTATCGATTCTTAATTAGGAAACCGAGATGGATGTGATACTATTCGTTAAGGTAGTCCAGGTGTACTTCAATGGTCGCGTTTCCTAGCTGGAGGGTGGCATGACCTCAAAAAGCTTCAAGCACGACCCTGGATACTTGGCTGATTCAGAGTGCATTATCCCGTCAAATCACCAGATTTTATTTGATTCGACGTTAGTTCAGCTTGTAGCAAATCAATCGAAATGGGCTGTGAATGTTATGTTTGATGCTGCCCTTAGACGGTATTTATTTGGCTATGTATCAAGCCTTCTTCGTAATGATGTGCCAGTACTTCTTGTACAGCGGCAAGTCAAGTTTGCGTTCCGCGCACTGTTAACCATTTTGAATAAACGGGCACGTTCTAAACAGCTGCAGGGAAATTTCATCCCAAAAATGCTGTTCTCGGGTTCTTTTCGAATAAAAGTAATTTTTTACCAACACAACAAAAGTAACTTTGGCTTTTAATTATTATCTTGAATCTTTACAAACTGTGATCAAATTTTGTCTGGATAAATAATGTCAAAAGGTGGTCCAAATATTGTTTCTAACCAGTTTTGGATTACTTTAACAGTTTGTAGAGGGAAACAATTCATATATTGAAGAATCGAACTTTTGCTTCGAAGGCATGCAGCGAAGCTTCTATCATACAATTTTAAACAGACTAGATAAATTCCCAGGCCTCTAAGGAGAAAGCAATAGGCAAGTACTAATTTCCAAGACCCAAAACAAGTGAGGGAAGTGACTGTGGTAAAAATTCGAAAGAATGATGATTTTAACTGTGGCTACCGTAGGCTTTAAGTAATTTATTGTCAGTTCAGTTGTTTGTCACTAAATACAAGTAGAGATATTTGAGAACAAGGAAGCTAAAACTATTGGTTTATGCTTTTTTCCAAAAATACTGCAATCGCATCTCAAGTAAGATACGTGAGACATGAGAAGTTTGCACAAATGGTTAAATTCGTTGATCCCCCCAAAAATAACGTTTTATGACGTCACTGAGGCCTCATTTTCCCCACGGCCATGTAAATCAATTGGCTGTGCTGTGTGTGGGATCTGAATCCACCAAAGGTAGGCTTGCACACCCATGGCTGTTTGCACAAGTTTTCGAAGCTTTGCCACACCATCATGTCACCCGTCTCTCTACTAATTGCATATGGGTGCTGTAAGTGGATTGTATAGCATGTCTTGCACTGCACCAGGAGGGGCGTTGATGCCAAGCTGAGTAAAAATGAGCAAATCTAGTGCAAGCTGCATGTTGTGTGTATCAATATATGTTGATATTGTCAAGAATATTTGGTTAACAAATCGCTTTTCTTTTGCTACAATAGCCACCACTGTGGTCAGTGGCTTAGCTCAGAAAATTGCTCTTTCGATAGATGATTGTAGATGAATCTTTTTCATATTATCGCCATAATATTTTGGCCCCTTTTCTCTCGTAATAGGCATAAACCTTTTTTTGCACCAGATATTTGCACCAGACATTTGTAATCATCAACATCTTCATAAACAGTTTCATTGGTAGACCTAATAGTGTTGCTCTTTTTTGCAGGATACAGATTTTCAATGCCAGCTCTGAGGACCACGAAGAAGTTGCGTCAACAAAACTCAAAGATGCTGCTCTTTGCTTCAAGTAAGCTAGTTACTTTGCACCAATTTGTAACGAATGCTCAAACAGTAGTTCATACTTTTCATCTTCTATGTTTGCACGTGCCGTTGTCTTTACCCGTTCATATCCGTAGAACCAATCGACTAAACAAACAGGTTTATATTTCAAAAAGGAACTTGGTAAACCTATTTTGTCAAAGGTAAAACGATACGTACGGTAAAGATCGGCTCCATTTTGGACAATGCCTATTAAAGAAAACATTGACCTGAGAAGGTGCAAGAGAATTCGACATTCAATCTTTTCTTCCGCTTCCATTTTTTCTTCCTTTCCCTGTTCTTTTTCCTGTTCTGCTTTTGCCTTTTCTTCAATGAAACACCGGCGAGATCTTGATTTTGATATACGGCCTTGGCAAGAAGTAGAGTTTTTGATATTAAAAATTGACTTCGTTAATAGCTCGTTAAACTCATTGGATTTTTCAGAAGCTCTTTACCGAACGCAAAATTCACAAGTGTTGCTTGATATCTTTATTCGATATTAATCATTTTTCACTGTAGTTTGTCTATTTATTAAAGATTTTGAAACTATTCTTCTTCTCTGGACTACTTAAGCCAAAAAGGGCTTTGTTTATATCAATACAGATTTTCAAGTGTATTTTTTGGTTTTAGACACTTTGAGGACAAAATGTTCTGTGGAGTTGCGAATGGAACAGTTGCAACCTTTCGAAGGAAAACAGGTAAACTCAAATTTTCAACCTATGGTTCTGGTGAAGTGATTGTACTGTTAAAACCCTTGACATGCAATGAAACTATTACTGAATAAATAAACAAATATGTAGCAAAAGTAGCGGAAGTTTTGTAAAAATACAACAAACGATATAATGTGTGTCAATTTCTCATTGTGGTAAATGAATCGATAGAAGTATTAGAGACACTTTTGTTGCACCTTGCTGGCACAAATATTTAGTCTTCTTCTTCCCTCGATTAATGTGGATGGTCCATTCTCGTTTCAGACTCCTCGTGGGACATTGACAACCCTGTTATGGTGTGCTTGAGCAATTCAGCAGTAATGGACATGACAGAGGCGCGAAGGCAGCTGTGGTGCGCCTCTGGGAACTGCATTTATGTCCTTGACATCGAGACGCTTGGCCTACTGGTAACAAATTACAATTCCTTTTCCCTCTAATTGCTGAACGCCTTGTAATGCGGCCAGTCTATCTGCTATTCGAGTGCTGGCTTCTATGTTGCTCAGTTGATATTAGGGGATTTCCCTGGTTGTTTGGAGGTGTGACAGAGATACAAGGCGGGTTTTGTTTGCGCAGCTTCATGAGCTGTAATATGTAATGCAATCATCATTCCAAAACAGTCAACGCTTCCGCATATGATGTAGGCCGACTTTTGAAGTTCATAATCAGTTGACTTGATTGTACCTTTCTCTCCTTATGTTTCTTTCTGTCTACCATGTCGGCATACCTTTATTGTCCCTGCCACATTACCAAAAACTTTTAACTTGAGAGATAATTTGACTTCCCATCAAATCGCCGTATAAAGAGCCTAACCATGAAATTTCATCAAAGGATGTATTGATACTTATAACTCTTTGGAAGTATTCTCTTATTGTAAGTGGAGTTCATCCAGGCAGAGTGCAAATCTTTGTTAACCAAACCAACAGTTAAGGAACTGTTGGTTTGGAGGGGCGGAATAGTAAATGGAGAATAGCAATTCAATTTGACCCAGTTGGGTTCTGAAAGCTACAAAGAAGTGAATGCGAGGAGCATTTACAACGGCTTCCAGTGTATAAATGACCCAGCTTACTCTACAGTGAACGGCGAAAGCAATGTATTCCTTGCCAAAAAGTGGCCACAAGCTTTGCTTTTACAGTTTGTTCCGTTCCAGTTTAGGAACGCCTTCTTTCCTTTTGGATTTCACCGAAAAAGAGTAGCTTGTGGTCCCGAATCACAAATGTTTCCTCCTTTAGAAACGGAACATTTCGGTGAAGACTAGAATTGCAACTTATTTGCCTTTGAACATGGCTTTTTGCAATGTCTTGTTTCATCAAGCACGCTTTTTAGCGTAAAAAAGTCGGGTTTGGTATCTTTCCATTTCGTTCAAGTTTGTGTCAAGGATTGACTACATGCCCGGTGATTTTACTAGCTTGATAACTAATAACAATTTTTTTATAATTACCATTTATCCTATAGATGACCAAAACAAATAATTATTTTCCAATTCGGAATCGGAATGTCATTACCAATTTCTTGACAAAGATATTCCAATGGGGAATGTTGTTACTGCATGTTCCTTGTTTAATTTTGTTGGCTGAATGTTTTTTCATTTTTTGTTGATGATACTTAGCATGAAATTCTTCCGAAAGTGACCAGCTAACGATGAGATAGGTTCTTAATTATAATGCCCGATTTGCGATGATTTCTCACGATATGATGTGAAATGCCAACTTTACCAAACTGCCACGTTCATTGAATGTTAATGTTTAATTTAGTCAACGAAATAGATAGCGCTACGACATTTTAACAGTAAGAGATCAACGTAGTTAATAATAACCGAAGCAGAAAGACACAATTATTCCAAGAAATCACAGTTTTCAAATCCACTTGTCCAGGTGATTCCTGTTTTCGGTCATAAACTTCCTTTTCCAAGTGTTTTTTATATTTCTTATTCCAAGAAATGCTCTAAGTTCAAAACCTCTTTGGGAAAGCTTTTTGGTATTGCGCCTTAAGAATTGCATAACAAAGGTGGATTTTGCTTCTTCAATAAATACACTTCCAGCGGCACAGATTATACTTCCTTCATAGAGGCGCGGCCCACTCGATCAAAGGCCCTTTATATAGCCTTGTTTTGAAAGCAGTGACACGGAAGTACTTCGTTCTGACAGGCGCTCGAAGCTGCTGTCACGTACATCACGTGATGTAACCGCGTGTTAGACAAGTTATTGAAGCTTCATTTGTCTGATATCAACGATTTAAAAATTAAAAGAAGTAATTAACACGAGTACGTGTCCCGACCTTAATTGAACATGCAGCCATCAGTGACACATTTGTCCCAGGGATAACGGAGCCCTGGTCAGAGGTCTCTCTAGGATTTGTAATTTAAGTTACCCCGAGCAATATTTCTAAAGCTCTTATTGATAAAAGGAGTCGCATGACACAAAAGTGTTTGATGTATTTGAAGGGGGACCAATCAACTGTGGACCCATGGTTTTAAATACGCCCCCCTGTGGACCCCGGTGTGGCACTTGGCTTCTTTGTCGCCTATTCAACAAAGATCTGTGCATTTATCTACATCACCTCTTCGTTTTACAATTTGCGCGTCCTCTGCTTCCCTGCATTAACATGTTATTATAAGCATAATAATATATCGAAAAAAGTATGTTTAGACCATATCAAATCTTCCAGAATAATTTCAAACGAAGTTATTTTTATTAGCGCATGGACCTAGGCCCAGCTCTAGTCATTGCTTAATTCATTTTTGTTGTTGTACCTTATTTGTCCTTGCAAAATTGAGAACTCTTGCACACAGGGACCATGGTGCATACTTAATGTATTTTGTAGGCATTCGTAAGTAGCAAGTATTTTGCACCAAATCCCCCAGTTTCTATCTACTAATGTTTTTCTGTCTACTAGTGTATCAAAACTTTAAGTTATTTTTGTGTGCGATGCTCTGCGAAGTTATATTGCTGATTCCTGCTTAGAAAATCATCTCATGATGTAATTATAAGCTTTTGTTCCGCAGACAGTACTCTAAGGTATAAGTTAGTAAGGATTATGTGATAGTTGCCCAGAATCACCTTGCTTTAACCAATACATTATTTATTTCTTGGCAGCGCAATATCAGTGTCGGAGATAATGCGAAGGTGCCTGTACGACATTTGGTGAGCTACGGATCTGGGGTCTGGGCCTCGCAACGAAAGAGCTCAAAATTGCACTTGTACCACAACGAGACATATGAATGCATTCAAAGCTTGAGTGTCATTACCCCCCTTCAAAGGATGAGAAGTGGTAGGTTTGGCTCCCCTTTTTTTAAGTTTTTTGGCCTCGTCCAACAGGACAACGGATCCACTTTGTATGTATAGTCGGCTAAATGTACCGGCGCTTCTTAAGTTTAGTCCCAAACAACCTTTGCTGCAAGGGGAAAAACAAGGTTGTCAGCCATTAACACTTGTTGTCCAAGACTCCAAAGACTACTGCTTACTATGAGTGGAAACCTATTTTATCAATGAAGTTCGGTATTTCAAACTGTGGTGTAGATCCAAAGTTGATTATATAATCAGTAGCTGCTAATCTGTTCTGTCCGTTTTTTTTTTATGAAGGCTGCTGAAAGAATAGGAGACACGGAAGCACTGAACCCTGCTAATAAATTGTTGAATCAATGCTAAGACAGTCTAAGATAGACTAGTCTATATATCCTTGTTTTTGGTGCACAATAGAGCTGGATAATTTGAATGTATATATGTGAATGTATTGATATTGGATTTACGCCGTACTTGAACTGTAACTTGTAACTCAAGCATGTAATTTATTTGTTTGTTATTTGTCATCGCCTCTAGATGTCGACTGTCAGATCCAAAACCTAAACATCGACAAGATGTACACCACGGCCCTTCTTGCTCGAGACGGCCTACTCTGGGTTGGTACTGATATTGGTGCCATCGTCACTTATCCGTTGCCTCGTCTTGGTGGTGTCCCACAGGTGTCCGGTAAACCCTGTGTCTCTTTTCATGGCCACGAGAGTCCTGTCCGATGCTTGCATGCATTTAGGGTGGAAAGAGCATTCGCACCACGCGCTGCTATGAAAGGCGGTACGCATCGTGCTTTGCAGTTTCACGTGTTTTATTTTCATATTTTGCATTCTATCACGTGCATCCTATTTCGAATATGCAGCTAGTGAATTGAACACCGCTTTCTAGGAGCTCCATTCTTTTGCGTTGAATCCAAGGTGGATCTGTATTTACTAAAATTTACGTTCGAGACGTCTGCACAGTTATTTCAACTGTAGACCCGCCTCTAAAGATTTCCAACAGAAGAGCCCAATCGAAGAAGCGTTTATCAAAAAAATTTTAAATTACAAGAGCAATGTTTTAGATTTGCGTTACAGCTTCAATTACTTTTCAAAAAGTTTGATTCTTTTTCTTTTTATATTCTGTGAAATAGTATGCCTGTTTTCTTAGAAAAACATGAGCTGAGGTAGATGAACCTTTTCTCAACTTGAAATGTTTGGGGTTTTCACGATGTCTCTGATGCGTTAAAATGGCTTAACTGCTTACTGTCAGGAGAGTTCTCCAGTTAATTGCATAATTCCAGTATATCAGTTAAATTCTGAAGACATTTTACTCTCTTCTACAGAAAAGGATGATGCGATCGCACGATCTCTCTTCTATATCGATCCTTTCGATGAAGCATCCTCAGATGTGAAGCTGCCCTATTTGGAGCTTGGCAATGAGAGCCAAACCGAAACACCTTCCGATTCTTACAAAGAGCCATACTACTTCGCTTTGGAACAGCCTGATGGCCAGTCAAGAGAAGCTAGGTCACAATCAGAATACGAGCAGTGGCTGAGAACGTTTGGGAAGAAGAGCGAAAACGTTGATCCAATGTTTTCAGCAGATACAATTGAAATGGAACAGAATCATGGAGGTTACAACAGCGATGAGTCCATGGATTCTGATACTGAGTTCTCTTTTATCGAGGACAAATACAAAAGGGGTGTTCCACCTCGCGTGAAAAGAGGTGACCCGAAATTGCCAGTTGCAAAAAGAGAGCCAGCTGCAAAGAATGATGTTCCTCTAGGCCCTGTGGCAGCAATTGTGGAAGATAATTTTGCAGAAATGCTAGGGAGTTTTGCTGGTTTTGAATTAAAAGAGAAGACTGGGGAAAGAACAGCAGCAATGTCTGCTGATAAATCTCTGGACAGTTCTGGGTTTGTAATGGTGGAGAAAACGAACTCTGGTTATGAAGAGCCAATCCCGGCGGCTAACAAGGTAGTGACCGATCCGTATGCAACGGTGAAGAAAAAGCAACAGGGATCGTCCGCATCTGAACAAGTGGTAAATGTGGAAGAGAATGTTCAGTTGTTAGAGACCGGGGTGGTGGCGCCTCCAGAAGACGCCATTGAGAGCTACATGACGAAACCTCTTCCGGATTTGCCCGCAAAAACGCTGTATGAGAAATCAAAAGAGTGGGATAAGAGCCTTGACCGGGGATACGAAAACGTCAAGGCGACAGTACCCGGGAATTTTTGTGGGGAAGAAGATAGAACTGATGACACCAAATTTTCTGACGAAGAAGATGCTGAACGGAAACAGAAAGATGAGAACCTTGTTGATCAAAGCAAGAGCACTGCAGATGAAGGCCAGGTATGAGATTCAGTGGCTTTATTAACGAATAAATGTTTACATATATTGATTATTGTTAATTTGAGAAATCTGTCACATATAGCCCTTAGATCCTCTTAAAGTTTCGTGAAGTTTTTTGCCTTTAAAATTTTTCATCTGCTTTATGCAAACGTTGTCATGTTAGAAAAGAATGACATTTTCGATTTGCTACCTAAAACGTTGTCATGCTTGAAAGGATTAATATTTTCTTTTTGCTACCTGAAGGATCAATTGACCGAAGCTACTCCAGTGGATGAAAGTCAGAGTGTTGATGGATCTACGCAAATGCCTGTTAAGGTATGTGATATTCCGGTCACTATTCTTCAAGATGAAGAGGAGCCTGAACTTGACTTTGAAGGACAGGAAGCCGTGGAGGACAGATCTTCGGTTGAAAGGAACATTAAAAGTCCGATTTTCATCAAAGTGACAAACTTAGATTCAAACATGTGTATTGAAGGTTCCATCGATGTTGACGTCGGGTCGGCAGCGAGTGAAGAGCCTGGTTCGGGTACTCCTGAACAGGGAAAGGAAACAGACAGCAATGGGCTTAGCAAATTGAGAAGTCAAAGCGTTACTTATCCAAAGAAGAACTCTGAAACGCCCTGGTCATCGCAGCCACGAAGGAAAAACAAGCAAGAAGACTTCTTCAAACAAGGTGAATTGAAAACTCCAATCTCTAGGACACTTCCGTCATCAAGTGTTACCCCAAATGAATCCAGACAGCCAAGCAATCTTGATTTATCCGGTACGAATTCCAAAGTGGAACCAGAGTCCGTTTACACTCCGTTGCTTGGCCAATCAGGGGTGTCGAATACAGGCTCACTACCCAGCATTGGAACAGCTTCTTATGAGGTTGAAATGGGGTTGAGTGCATCTCTTGCGAGAGAGAAGGTCACAAGGCAAAGTCAGCAGGGTAATTACGCGCCTCTGATTTCGTTGACGCGAAAAGACGATGAAGATAGGCTCGATTTGCTTATGAAGCCCATGTACATTGTTAGTGTTGGTGGCGGCTACGTTGATCTGAGAAGAAAGCAGAAGGCTGGATCAGGCCTCGAGTTCCTAATGAAATTAGGTAACAGTGTGCCCGAGCCAAAGCTACTCATTTGGAAGGTGACCTCGTAACCGTCTGTATCAGTCAAGGTAGAGATGTGGTGGTACCGTGACCCGCTTTATTGGCACTGTCAGCAATCGAAGCCTTTTGAATCACTCTATCACATTATCACTCTATCACATTATCACTTGAATCACATTACATTTTGTGGTAAAAATTATTAGTTGCTTTTCACATGCGGATCTTTAATAAATTCTTTAGTAAATAGATGAGTAGTGATTTTCTTTTCGTTAACATAATTGACTTGATATCTGATAAAGAAACTCGCTGAGATATCACTGTTACGAATTATTTAGATATTGAACTCGCCACACCTTACATTATTAACATGCTGAAGCCCCTTCTTTTTGAAACTTTGAATAATTTGACAATTCCATGTCTTATTACGTTTACATTACGGCTCCTGTAACAAACACTTTTAGTCCTTTCAAGGCTATAGCTCTCAAATTCAATATTACAATTGTTAATACAATTTTTAAGATGATGTAATATAGAATATAGAATGTTCTACTCTCTATTATCAAGAGTGCAAACTTCTTTGACACCATTAGCTTTGAAGGGGCATGCTCTAATATCTCAATTAACATCATTTCACAATTTTATATTTTAAACCATACCATTTACCATTTTAAAATCATACCTTATTTAGTAAACTTGTCATTTTTTGTAACTTTTAATCACATTGAATTTTACTTAGATTTCACCTTAGATATTCCATGCTCTTAAGTTTTAATTGCTTACTGATATTCTGATATAAACTGCCGTAATATGCATGGCATCGTTCAAGTTTATGAAGACTGTCTGATATTTTATATGATGTGTTGGTCTATCAAAGAATTGTTTTAAATGGATTGCTATGATTAATCTTAGATTTTTGGAAATTTCTTACAATTTGATGTCTGGTATTTCTCTGTTTTAATTGTGTATATACTATTGCACTATTGAGATATAAGTTTCTTTTATTGAGATTATGATAATCACTTTAGAATTTGTTAAAACTTGTCACTTCATACCTTCAAAGACTTAATTCATGGTTGGTATCGAATTTGTCAGGCACACCCTCACTTGTATAGCAAGCGAATATAGTTTCACTTATGGTTCAATTTCCAACAATAAAAGATCATGCTTAATAACGATTAACTGAAAACGGCCTATCCACTATTACTTCCAAGTCCTCATTTAACTATGAATTTTTATCAATATACTTTGCTGATTTAGTGGAAGATAATCAAGGTGTTGTTTTAAATTAGCATTAATATAGCATTTTTCTTTTGGACGGAAACCGTAAAAATGCTAATGAGAAGTCAGTAGAAGATTTCTACCAAGTGATAACTAAATCACTTTGATATGTTTTATCTAGTATAGAGAAGACTTGTGTTGCGGCTAATGAATATTTAAGGCCCTTAAACATATCAAGCAACCTGATCAATCGACGACTTTTTTATTTTCCATCCAACAGTTTAAAGACAAAATCGTCTTTACAGAAACATCCGAAATAGAATAAAAATAATTTTCCAACATATGGCATTGGAGCTTTGTCTAGTCCCTACTCGAATGTCACTTTTTATTTCTGCATTTTTATTTTGATGCCTAGATCTCAAGTTTAACGTAACTGCACTTTAAAAAAGCAATGCCTTGATGAATTTAAGGAATCACTCAGTTTAGAACTTATTTAGATGGGTGTTTTGAAAGATGCTGCTTGTCGTTTACTGTCACTCGGTTGGTAGCGGACAGATGAAGCTTGCACCCCACCATATTAGATTGCTTCTTGCTCAGTCAATTGATGAATTAGGCAACTTCAAGCTACTGTTAGGGAGCCCCAAAGAAATGTTCGTGGTCCATGGGTCTTGAAAAGGCCATTTAAATCGAGTTATTGCTCGAAATATGGGGAAGCTTATTAACACGTTTGAGCTCTTTCTATATTTTCCCAGTTGAAGGAGAGAATTGTCGTTTGCATATGGGTGAGTTTTTAGGATCTTTTACATTAATCACTTTCAATTCAAAATTTTTCAAAGCGACTTCAAACAGTAACATTTTACAGAAAGTGATTTGGTGAACAAATGTTATAGTTTGCAAACTTCGAAAATACTGGCAAAGGTCCGGTTGTCCTTCTTTAAGGTCATTTCAAAAGAGAACAGCAAATATTTTTTTTTAATTTTTTCTCAAATGGAAACGTGTTTCGATTTAGACACATGTTTTCAAAAGAGAAATAACCAATCACCCAGACTTGAGATCTTTCAACGGAAGTAGATTAGAACAATTCATTAGATCTAGTCAGAGATAAACTTCATGAAATGAAAGAGTACTTTTTGTCATATCGTACAAAGAAGGACAACATAAACAAATCAAACACGATACTTTTTGTGCTTTTAACAATCACTTCCCTACGTTTCAAATTTACTGTTAAATAAATGGATACAATTACATTAAACTACTTTTAAAGCATATTTTAATACGAAATAACATTTCTTTATGTTTCCAAAATAGTATTAGCACTTTGCCTCGCTTGTTCTCTACAAGAGGCGCATGTTTTTGTCAGTTGCCAATTTCTCGGCTTACAAGATAAACAAAATTTCATATCTACAGTAAATAAAATTTCTTCAAACACTTTCTATTAAAGGTCGTTGAGTCAGTATGAATATATGAGTAAAGTTTGCTTGCATTTGTGCCTTTTTATGACTTAGATGATAAACAAAGCAACGAATATACGTTAAGCTGCGATTGCCATTTATTAGGCCTTTATAACATGAGATGGCTAGAGAGAGATAATGTTGCTTGTCTTTGGAGTGGAATTTGCAGCGTTATGGGCTGTACAATGCTGAAATAAGCAATTTGCCAGAGAATATCGAACTACCCTGCAATGTTTGAATTAGTATAAGCTGCGATGCTACAAAGAATTTTAATATCAAACAATACCTTTTATATTGGGTTGGTGAAGTCGCTATGAAAGGCTTATCACCCTATTAGAGTTGTCTAAGAAGTTTTTGTTCACTAGCTATAAAGCAATGTAGATTCAACAAAATTTGGACAAAACCAATCACAAAAGTTGAATCAAAAGCTGTAATCGTAGCACGTTTGTCAATGAAAAAACTTGTGATAAATTGTTGCGTGATCAACGTCTATGAAGAAGTGGAGATTAATAGGAAATACTCAAATGTTAGTTAATTTTTCTGCTTTCTGCTTACAAGGAAAGCATTTTGCTAACAGGAGAAAAAAATTTACCAAAGCGTTGCACTTTTCTCTAGGTATCAGACTGTTTGTGCCCTAGTAGGTCGCAGGACTGATGTAATTCAAACATTCTCCGCATCAAGTTAATAAAAGCGAGCATATTTGTTGCATCTACTTTAGGTTTGGTATTGAGGTAAAAATAAAGTCTTTTGGGATAACAGTATCGACTCAATCTCCCCTCAAATCATGATCGAATGTGAGCAAAACAAAGCGTTGCTTATTAAACAGATCCTCATGTGGCTTCTTGTGTTTCTTTGCCTGGTTACAATGCTCTCACGTTCCAAGAAGAATTCCGCAGAAGTCAGAGCCATTTAGAATGATTACTGGGTAGTTTGACTTGTTTTCGATGTGCACCGACACATACTGACCGGCCTGCAATGATTTGGATTATATTAATTATGAGCAGTCCACTAACTGCAAAATAGTACATAGTACCTGATATCATAGTCACTGATGTCGTATGTGTTTTGGTGCAACTGTTAACAGCTATATTATATCAAATGCTACAAAATGAAACATGAATTGGCCCATGATATGATTAGACAATCAGCATGCATTAACTTCACTGCTGACACATAAATTGAAGGTAATGTGTGATAATGGCTTGATTACTATAAGAATGGCTTACAATTATTAATGATCTTATGTGCTTGGTTGTATCTTCTAAGGGCCAAGAAAGTATTTTTTAATTTTTTATATCTGTGCATGGCAGCATCCATGCAAACACCACTTCTTAGCTAAAACATTTTTGATGGGTCTGCATTCAGATGCAACAAGCGAATACAAATGAAGTATCGATACATACTCCAGGCTATGGCGATAACAAAACGTATGGAAGTATAATTGTTATCTCATAATGGAAATGATACTCACCATAAGATACAGTATGCCTTGAGCATGTACTGAGAATATTCGACTGTTACTTGATAGCCCTGATGTGCTTGAAAGACTCCTTTAAAGGCAGAAAATCAAACACGTAAGGATATGTATAGGAGCGTTTTACAACAAAGAAATCAGCACCTAATTTTTAATAAGTAATGCCTAGAATCCAAGCAAATAAATGTGCCGAGTCATGATTTGTCCTAGTTTTGCATTCTGATGGATCGAAAGTCGTTGACGCTTTCTTACGTCAGAATCATTCATTAGATAATGAGATAAAAATTCATAACTTTGAATTAAAAATGGAAATATTTCCAAAACGTTGAAGGACGTAGAAGTAGAAATTTGTGATAGAACATTTTGAAGTCGGCATTAAAGCTTTACATCTTTACTTAGAATTGGAGAAGCTTTGAATGTTATAAAAGGAACTTACGCATTTTCGTCGCATTTACCATTGATACAGATCATTGCGGTTATGAAGTCTTTCCTCAGCAAGTTTGTCTCTCTTGTAGATCTTGCAACGTGAACCGAAAGCTGAAACTGGTACACTGCAGTATGTGGAATTGTGTATCGTCCGCTTAGAAGGTTCATTCGATTGCCACGAACGAATGTTCCATGCTTCTTTGCCTGAAGAGATAATGAAAGATATGACGTCACTTATAATGACATAACACAGGCCACACAAGGCTTGAATTACAAAAAGTAGCAGCCAAAGCAAAAACTGCAGGATATATATTCGTTGCCACACAGTGGCTTATACATGCCAGTAAGAAAGCTGATCTGCTTTCTAAGTTTATACAGAGACACTTCCTATTGCCGAAATGATTAATGCACAGATCATTGATCTACAATTGCCTAAAAGTGATAGCAAGACTTATTGCAACTGCTGAAGCTGGTGAGTCAAGTAAGAAAGAGCAACTCATGACTAATCTAAAACATGTAGAAGGCTTTACAGCATGGAATAGTTTCCTTTTGTTTGAACATTGAACTTTTATGGAAAGACCCTCAAAAGTCAGGACCAATTTAGAGTTCTTATCTCTAGCCTTTTCTCCAGGTACTTTCGTTCAGTACATCTGGCGCTCCTATCACTTTACATAAGTCATGAAGACTTTGAAAAATACCCAGAATGTCAGCATTATGTAAGATTATTTATATTTTTAGTTGGCTCTAATTGGTTGGCTCTAACATCAATGAACCACTTTTGGTACTTTGAAATGACAAATCCTCGAACAGAAAAAATACTCTAGACATTTGCCTGCTGTTGTTACGATTAGAAAACGATCATCTTAATGAATTGACTGTCGTCATCAGACTAAGAATAAATCAATTATAATAATCAGAAGATAAGCAAGCCAAATAGCAGAGCTAAATGCGAAGATGAACCATCTTATCTCCTTCGAATTAATTACATAGAGTTCATAGTTAGGGCTTTGACATAGGAGATTGATAAAAGAACTAAAAGATATCTGAACCAAGGAATGTCAATCGATAACTCAATAAACGAATTATATAGATCTACCATACACAAATGTCGTTTTGCAATAAAGCAACTTAGAAAGTCAATCAACAGGATAAATTGTTAATGAATGTAGCGATTAGTGAAAAAGAATGAACTGAAGAATTGAAGATAAAGTTATGTCGCGTGAAGGAAGTTTACCAATTTTGAAGTGTCATTTTGTACTGTAGAATACTGATGATGTGAAACCTTTACCTCAAAGTTCCTGAGCTCCAGTGTCGATTTCCTTGGCACCTCTGTCTTCTTATTCAGCTCGATATGAAATCCAGACAACACGTCTGGAACGCCTGCAGCCAGAAGGCCATACGACTGGCCTGCAAATCTCTGTGTTCTTCTTGTGGCGCTCTCTAAAGTGAATCAGAACACAAATCATAGTCATCTTTTAAAGGTAGTTCAATAAAAAACAAGACACCTTATACGATCTTTGTAAATTGCTTTGATACCTTAGATTCTTATACATTTCTCTTTTATGTTCGACTAAGGTTGATGAATGCTTGAGACATGTGATCCTCATTGATCATAATGGCTTCTGTTTTTATCAGCAATAATCTCAGCTAAAAGTATTTAGTACAACGTGAGATTATATTTCCCGTTCTATTTCCGTGTCTCCTTGATGGCTGCGCCCCCTTGCCCCCCAAACAATGTTGCATCGTTAGGTGAAGGCCATAGGTATATGAGAATTCTTCACTTGTGTTTTTGGGATAATTCGCTTTGTGCTACATAACATTGTTTGCGGGGCGAGGGGATTTGGCACCTTGCACTAAGCGTAAATTAGAGTAAATGTTCCAAGACGTTTAGCAGAGATTGTATTTACTAGCAGTGCATTTGATAACACTATTTGGATTGATTTGATTGATTGATGGCTTCTACCCTGCATCGAACATTACTACTTAAATAAAACTACTTACCTTAATGATGTTATTTTTATGCAAAAATTAGGCTAATGTTTGCCAGCAATTATGAAGATAGATAAGAAGATGCTGCCAGAATGAAAACTCTTTTAAATGTACCTTGAACTAATGTTCTGAAGCGTGCCATCATTGATGCTTCGGTTATTTGGGCCCCAGGTGGTCCAGGTGGACCTGGTGGGCCAGGTGGTCCGGGGATTCCATCGACAGTGGTCTGAAACAGAATAAGATTTTATTTCATTCTTCGCGCCATTAGACAAACATCCGTTCATGTCAAAGGCTTACAAGTGGACATCTTACATCGAACCCGTTTTTGAACCCGTTTGATCAGCTTACAAGCGTTTTAGATGCTAACTGCATTGGCTTGGCAGATACTTGCACATGAACGTGTTCGGGATAATACAAATCTCAGGCACTGGCCATCGTCAAAGATTTGGAATCAATGAATGGGACTTACAAATCTTTGAGCTTTCGACTTATGTCTTCTCCGCGAGAGGCTACTTGCTCTGACACCTCCCTTGTTCTCTTTTTCCTGACTGGCTATAAACGCGAGCCAAGTCTGGTAGGGATCTACAGTGGTCGAAGGACTTCCTGAGCCCTACAAAGAACATTGTCGTTAACAACAGCATGCGCAAATGGTGAATCATTGCAAGTTTAGTATATACGCGGCGATGTCGGCTAAATACACTTTGGTTCGTGGGGAGATGCCTGCTCATACAGCAGAATCGACTTATCCCTGCTTATGATTTAAGAGGTCGCGCCTCTTATGAAGAAAGCAAAAAATGGTCCAACTCTTCCAAATTCTTTAAGTGCCGAAAATTGTTCTTTTAAGGTTACGTTTTAGAAGCAGTCCTAGTTTGAAACACAAAGCAAAGCATGCTGGTCAGACAACGAATTTCGCTGTTCCTAATCTGATTAAAAAGGTAAACTTTAGTTTTGGACCTTGTACAGCTGTGGCCTCGGTTCCACAGAGAACACCGGGGATTTACCCTGAGTACCTTGACGATTCTAATTCAACTTAATGATCAGAGATGAGACATGATAACTTGCGAGAATGATTGACAGGACCTTCCTTCAACAGCCAATGACCGTTCGCACCAATAGCTGACGCTGATGATTTGGTGATCAACAAGCTGATTAAGTTATACGGTATTATTGGCAGGTATCGAATGATTAACAGCGATGCTGTTGAAGTCATTTACCAACCAAACACAACGTGATGATATCACAAGGAAGAAATCTATGACCGCTTAACGACCTTTCACCATAAGTTGAAGTGTGTCACAAGGCATGAATTGGGTGCTAAATAAAGCACAAGAGGGTATCATTAGCCACTCCAACCACAAAACCAGATTGGTAGATGGCATCTTTTTAAACCATTATCAATGTCTATATCCAGCAGCCTATCACTTCTAACCAGTTTTCCCTTGTTGCTGTTGCCGGAGGGATCTCGGCAGCATTAATACTCAGATAGCGGTACAAAATGTTGGAAGCCTCTTCGATGAACGCCGCACTCAACAGTATAGTTTTGCGGTCAAACTGTCAGTCAATCATGGTTGCTTTGACATTTAATTGATGACTACACTCCGTGAAGGCCAATCTTCTGAGTCACTTATGGAGTTATGTTCTGCATGAATGGGCATGTAGGGCCATTGTATTGCGGTATGGTGCTATGAAACAGTTACAAGCACTAGCTTGCGATGCGGCTTTGAAACTTGAGACAAATAAATAGCCACAGGATGTAGTCAGAAATTCACTGGTTGGCGTGTAGTTAGGGATGACCAGAATACGTTATGGTCTCATTTGCAACAGTACAATTATTTGTCGTTTGTCATGAAACGAGAATTGATTATTTCATTGTGGTGAAAGATTAGCCATAAACAACCATCGCACTTTGCTTTTGCTGTGTGTTCACTCAGTTTGATCTAAAGGTCGAAAAATTAAACTTTATAACATCCATGCACAATATTATATTTCCATCAATTTCTAGGCACTCAGTACCCTTTACAAAGTCCTCTCTATACGAATTGGAATTATAGGCTACTAAAATTGCACTTCTATCTTAACGATGAATACAGAACGAAGTATTGTGACGGAATTCACATTAGGCTGTAGTCCCGAATCATTGACAATGATCATGGATCCTTCAGCCAGCGTCAACCTTCATGCAATTTCTATTTCCACCTCTACTTGTGACTACATTAGAATTAGCTGATGTTTCCTATACCATAACCCAGTGGTTGCTGCATAGTGGAATCGTTGCGTCTGCAGTAATTATCATGGCTACAAAAGAGACCTTGTTTGAATCTGCGTTCAGAAAGAGATACAGGCCTTTCTACCAACGATTTTCCATATAGGAATGCTAGGACAACCAAATATTAAACTGTAATAAGATTCATTAGACCATTTTTGCGCCATTTATTTACTTATAGGTATAGCATTTTCTCCAAGGAAAAATATATCGGTTTTTATCGATTTTAGCAACATTGAAACCGTGAAGAATACGGACAGTCATTTGGTGATTAAAATACCTTCTCGATTTGATCTGTCTCTCAGGTGATTTGAAGCAAAAAACTATTTACAGACGCTATTGCAGAGACATTAAAAATTCAAAACATGTTAGAATGGAATCTAATATTTGCAGGTGCCGTTTTAAAGAGGTATTTTCAGTTCAAAACCAACAGTCACTGCGACAAATTTGGGCTACACTCCATGCTTCCTATATTTTTTTAAGATTGTGAAGTTCAAACATCTGTTTATCTCCTTTTAGACCCCGTTGTATTTGCGGACAAAATAATCCTGTCTATGAATCAACACAAAAATCTTGAATGCCGAAGTAATCCATGAATGGTAATAAATTAATAAACCTCTTAACTGTATTCACAAACATAGTTTTCGCTTTCTTTGTTGAGAGAACCTTACTTTGGAAAATCTCATTCGCACATGCTCCTCCTTTTTCAATTGACGGAGGCTGTCCTAGCTTAATTTCAAAACTGTCCTGTTTGTAATATTTTAACAAACAGTTCACGTGGCTTTCTTCGCTGTTGTTGCCTATTTCTGTTAGCCACAAAGCTGAAGGTTCTCAAAAGACCCATCACAAAGTTGAACATTGACATCTACATTACAGGGTGTTTAATTTGGACGTAGAATTAATATAAAAATCGTGAACAAATAGTAACCAAATCTAAGCGGAATGGAGATCACAGCTGAGCCAATTCCCCTAAGCCTTCCGAAGTGGGACGGTTGCTGACACATGTCAATTAATCAAAATGGAAAGCCAGATGAAAATTTATTAGAAAGAGAGGAATTTCTATAATGTATCATAAAGAATTATGAACGAAATTCCATTTCAGTGTCGAATCACCTCAGCTTCTTGGAGGCAAAGTATAAGATCCGACAGTTAGGACACTGAACATATATTTGTATTCTAGGCTAATTTGTGGACATAAAAAAAGTCTTTGCTTCTTCTAAATGGACGTTAAAGAAAATAAGTAAAATAGATTTGCAAGCCCGGATGAAAAATGCCAATAACCGGGTCAAGAACTGTATCACGGTTAACGGAGCCGGCACAATCTTAAAAGGTCAAATAATTATGCATTTCAGCATCAATTCTAGCCATGGTAAGAAAACTTATTTAACATTATCTAAGAAAGGTTTCTAAAGCAAAGAAAAGAAAACAAATGAAATGTAGTTCAGAATAACTGAATATAGAAAGATTCTAGCCAAACGAACAAGGTGGTTGATTTGAAAATGTTGGATTCCGGCTACTAAGATTCACGAGAAAATAGAAAAGCAGTACATAACATTCATGTTCCAAATCAGTATTTAGTATTGATATTATGAAAGATGTCTCATCCATCTTTTCGTCATTCGAATCATTGGACTTGGGGGAATTCTGTTTCAATGTTTTTTTATTCAGGATCTCCTTGCAGTTATAAAGTTGTAAAGAAAATATAAACTATAAATTAAAAAGTAACATCAAACAGTGATGCCTATAGCATCAAAAGGTAAGCGTTGTATCAAAGCTTGCAAATGTATGTATCAATAATAGTAAATAATAGCAGATAATAGCAACGTTCAAAAAAGCCTTCTTGCTTTTCCAAAGATTACGAGTACTCTATTGATTAACATTCCGTTATGTATTATTAATGCTAACCGGATAATGTTAAAGAGGAAGTTGGGAGATTATAATGATGAGTCAATTATCATTTGAAATCGCCGGCATCAGTTTTAAAGCTTTGTTTCTTGCTAATCATGCGTAGATTCGAACAGATTCAAAGGATTTATAAGATCCTGCCAATCTTATTATCAAGATAAAAGGATCTCTACATTGTACCTAGAGCAGATATGGTGAATACATTAAGTGGCAATATTTGCCAGACGCAGTCTGCTTTTGGCGCTTTCAGGTTACTAACAGTCAAAAATCAAACATGGCAATAATTTTGGATCAAGTAAACATTCATCACTTTGTATTCTTAGCACTCTATAGGAATTAAAGCTCCTTCTATCCTCTTAATGATTTTTTCAAAAGTTTTCTCTGGGTCAGTACGAGTTTCTATACGGATTGCGTTGACTTTTACTTCAATGGCTTTAAAATCAAACTTAACCGGTAATCCGAATGCTGTAAGAATGCATTAAAATTTTTTTATTATTTTTGATCACATACTAGAGGCTTACAATAAAAAGTTGCCAGACATTCAGCTAACCAGGATTTGGGAAATCTTCCTTTTAGATGAAGATACTAAACAGCACAATTGGCATAATCAGACTGTCCTGTGGGACAAATGTAATATAGTTAGTGACCTCATATCAATCTTTCACTCCATGAGGGTGCAAGTTGGCAAAATTCTCTTCAGGCCTAATTTCGTCTCTACAGAACTTTTCTGTATCAGTTTTTTGCTTAGCAATAGAAGACGCCAGATAAATCAAGGTATGAGTTTCAAGGTCTCAACCGTAGAGAGCTTTCAACCTTAAAATTTATGAAACGTTCGACATTAATGGTTGATATAAAGACACCTATCACTAACAGACAGTTAAATAATGCTTGGTGCATGCTATATCTTCAAAAATATTATGAGTTCTGGCTGATGATGAAATGATGCAAGCTTCTGTGTCTAGCATCACCTACAAGAAAGGTTTCCTGGGAAGACATCTCTAGTTGTAAAAAAGGAGACGTGATTTCTTTTGCCCAAAGTAGACTCGATTCAAGAATCGTTTTACAAGCTTGTCTTGGTAAGTCGTCTTTGCATATCTAACCATGCACAACAGGGGCCTCACAGCATAACAAGAATGTCTCGTTAGACGAGTTACCTCCCATTTTTGCAGCCCACATATGTCTTAAAAAGAGATTAGAGAAATGACAATGTTCACCAAAAGAGGGTAGAGTTCATTTTGGCAACTTGAATTCGTCAGAGATGAGAAACTCGAAAGCTCTACATGCTAGGTTTCTCTGTTGCTTGAACTGCAAAAGCTATTCTTTCGTTGAACACTGTTTGATCGAATCGAGAGGCTGGGTGTCTGAAGTAATAAGGGGGTAATCACTACGACATACCAGATACGCGATGTAAAGCTAATATTAGAGCCAAGAGTAGCGATGTATTTGTGCCATGCAATAATTGAAGTATTACATCGACAACTTAATGCAAACTGACTTTGCGAATACGTGTGTGTATATACATAATGCAGATTGGTGTGTACTTGTGGTTATACAACGTTGTGAACATATACTCGGCTTGTTTTGTCCGTTCCTCAGCTTCGCAACGTTGGAGATAGTTTCAAGTAGCTACTATGATATGCATTGATGTAACCGAGGGGGGAACAAAAGAAAGCAAACAATAACGATTATGTCAAATTAAACTTTTAGTCACATATCACGGGACAATGTGCTAATGACAAAAAGCCAACAACTTTTTGTTCCTATTGAACGTTGAAGAGAGATTACTTTAGTTTGATAAATAAAGCCATTCGCTACTAATCAAGATGTATCATTAGCCTATTTTCTAATGCAATCAGACGAAGCAAAGTTTCTTTGCACAACGCATTATTTGAAAGACCCCGAGTCGTGTTGCCCAAACACAGAACTATTTTGCATATGCTAAATACTTTCTGTTTAGCACGGCAGCGAATGCTCAACCTGGGTTTGTTTTGTTGAAAATCGACAAAGTGCCAGAAATCAACGATAACCAGTGAGATGCGGTCGTGAGCATATTAATCCACGCGAAATCCCGCAATCACAAGAACTAAGCTTACACCAAATCACCACTTACTCTGGATATTTTGTCTCGCAAGCTTTTGTTGGTCGGGCCAACTGGAGAATTGGACAGTGCATGCTTCTTCTGCAGAGCACACGTCTGCTGCAACCAGATCATCACTAGCACGAGACGAAGCCTCCACGCACGCATCCTTAGAGAGTTTGTTAATCGTCCTGCTCATCAATTGGCAGCACCGCGTTTTGGCTTGCGCTTTCAACGATGTGTTAATTCTGGATAACGCACTGAGCTGACTCGTAACTTGATCGTCTGTGCACATGCGCAATAAGAGGGCCCGTTAAGCCAGATACGTCATTTAGCCGCCATTTTACAATCCACTCTATACAACCAGACTTAAATGCTCTACATCAATATTAAAATTACTTTCAAAGTAACATGGATGTTGAACACACTTTAAAAACTGTAGAGGTTAGGTTGTGTTCGACCTATAAAAGGGATGGTCAGATTTTAAGCTAATGAAAAGTAGTTGATGTCTTTTCCATGATAAAGTGAAACAAAGACAGTTCTTTTTTCTTTAAGCTCCTTAATTCATATACAACTGGTGGAGAACTTTCTGGAAAAAGTTGCTGCTTTAATTTGAGTATTGGCTACAAATTCCAATAAAAGCGAAAGTTTGCATCTGCAGACGAAGAATATTTGAAAGTAGATCTAAGATAAAGCCATTTCAGCTTTGTTATTTTTGCAAAGGGCAAACAGCGAAGAATCAGTTTGGAACTATTTTACCAATAACCCTTCAGCATTCAGAACAGTTCTTCTATAGAATGTCAAGCAATTCTAAGCCTAGACTATATTTTGTGCATTGAGCATAATGTAAGTTTGTCATAAATCCTTTATAACGTTGTTATATATTTCAAATTCCTTGTCATACTAGTGAAACGTCATAATAGTAAATTGTTAGTATTCAAATGAAATTCTTTGATGTTTTTTATTTGTAAATTCTAGAGGCTCGCTCGTTCAAGATGGCAGCCGAGAGACGGGCTATTAGAACTGGAGTGCAAAAATTAGCATTACAGCACGGAGCGCCATGGGCCCTTTTGCTGAAATCAATCCTATCGACTTTCTAGAGCACTTCTAGCGAAACTCTATTTAGATGCTTGGCTAATGATCTACAGCACTCCCGACTATGGAGCTTTCTTTCCAGCCAACTTGACAATGCCTATGTACGCGAGTACGCTGTTTGTTAAATGTATTATTAAAGAACCGACCTTTGTTTTTTCATTCAACATTTATCATATTATCCCATGTAATCCTTGTTTCACATCATAAATTTAGAACCTGAATATAATTGTTCCGTATATTTGAACAGAAGCTTTGCACAAAAAGCCCTTTCACTTGCCATCAACTTTCCTTATTCAATCAAGTCGTTTAACTTTTTATATTCGTTGCACATATTAGCTCATTACTTTCCTCACCAAAATTGAATTCATTCTAACTCCAATGAGATCAAAACATATCGACCATCTTAACTTGTTTTTCAGCTTCAATTATTCTCAACAATTATCAACAAACAAAAGACTAAAGACATGAGAAAGATTATCAAGCGTGCAACAAATCTTATTCATTTACCTTAAGGCGATTTGGATGCTTAAAATCTATCTCACATTAATCGATAAGCAGTGTAATGCAAATATGTCGTACAAACTGAATCAAAGCGTTTGGTGACTTCGCTAATGAGCTTTCATTATCAGCACTCAACTCAGAGAAGAAAGATTCTAACGCATCAAAATGTATCGATTATGAAATTCAGGAGCGATATAAACCTGGCTGCAGACTTGGGTTGCATGTAATACTAAAATAGCACCAGATGTACAATATCAGATGAGTCCGTTATGAACTGGCTGCTATGAGGCCGGGGGAGGTTTACTGATGGATAACTGTTGTTTTGGATTGGATTATGAGAATATTTACGAATGAAACTGCAGTGGTTTGAGAAGAATGAAGCTGATGTTCATGTGTCACATCCCAGCAATTTGGAATCAGATATACCTAAGTTTCCACAATTAGTGGTATTTGTAATTAAAAGTCACAGACTCAAAATTAACTTTTCAACGTTATAACCTTGTGCTTCGTCCACTCTTTTTTATCAACCATCCTTGATGGCCTCATTTGTCAACCTTGGCCATCAGAACAGCTCTATTTCATATTTTTAAATTGTTCAAATGGTAGCCCAGATAGAAGCAATGACGTAAACATGCTCTACCAATCATTGAAAAATCTGATTGTAGCCTCAGATGTTGGTTTTAGACGACAGAGAACCGGCTTTACAGAGTGCGAGAATTCTGCCAAGGATCTAAGTGTTGGAAAACTCTAAAGTCTTGTGTATCTCCTGTTGCTTATTACCAGCAACTCAGAGATTTCTCTTAGTTATTTGAAAAATCCCTGTCTCGTTCAATTCTAAAGAATTTTTGTTCAATTTACAAATAACAAATAAAGTTAAAGACCATACAATAAACAAAGCCATCTATTTTGTTTTCATATCGACAAAAAGCCCTTGGGAGTTTTACTGTTCTTTATTGAGATGTCATTAAAAATTTTTTAGTAATAAAGGATACTAAACCTTCATCTAATTAGTTCCTTATTTGGCTAAAAGTCGTGCGAAATGCGCTCTTGGCTGGATATCGCCGTTCTCGATATTTTGGGACTAAAATGCTGAAGTGCAGGTTAAGCTAGATGTCCGTTTCTTTTTTGTTTAAAGAATTCTCAAAACCTTTAACTTTATAAGTTACATGCATGCAACCGATTCCATAACACAATCTTTTTTCAAATATGAACTGGCGAAGTATGTTGAAATGATAAAGGGTGTAATGCCATCTTTATAAGCCAAAGCTACTGGAGTCTTGAAAGTTAATCTACATTTCAGAGTAAATGTAATATTTTGACGTCATTTCGTAATGGATTGACATCATTTGAGCAGATCGAAATGGATGACGGGAAAGCCAGAAACGTAGTAATTAGTGTGTCAAAAAAAATAGTACAGTTCTTGAAGTCTTTAAACTTAGTCAGAACAAATTTGAATCGAACGAAGGAAGCATGAATTGAGAAGTCCACAGGAGTTTCTGTTTTTTAATCTTAGAAATATGTTAATAAAAAATGGTTCAATTTTGTGGTCGGTCCTGTTTTTTGTAAAGAAGGTCATTCGCGATTCGTTATCTGGCAGGATGAAATGAAATTGAAATGTAAACATCGCATAGCATGATTGGCTGATGAAATATTCGCGTGACATTATATTACTATGCCAATCAAAATTTCAGTGAACTATCCTGATTTCTGCTGTTGTTTGAATAAAAGCCTTTTCACCGCAATCCTTCATGGAAATTTCATTCAAGTAATCTTGATGGGAATACCTGGTCGTGTTAATTATTAGTGGTCGCTTTAGAGTCAGCTCTTTTTGACAAAGTTTGACACAAGAGAAAGGCTTTGTGCCTGACTGATCGTGATGGAATTCTTTTCGAATAGACTCCGATCAAAATAGTTCGGGATAAGTCTGTTAGGAATAGATGTATCTCTCCACTTTGGTTTACACTTGAGGGAATTAGTCCGATGTGTCGAAATCCATCGAAGCCTTTTCGCTACCTCCCTGATTGAAAAGCACCAATTCGAAAGTTGATTTTGTGATGAACATTTTGAAAAAGCTTAATGAACAGTGAAACATGCCCTCTCCCCCTTTCTTAGGGCATCCAGAGAGTCTGGTGAGAACCTTAACTAAACCCCCTCTGTTTCACACTTTGCCCCCCTCCCAAACTTTCAAATAGAAATCTCCAGTCTTGAGTTTGGCCTAAATTTATGACATTGAATATCAACTTTTATCATGTCATGTTATGTTTCACAAGCAATAGTTTATTTTGCTTAATCAGTAAGTTATCAACATTAATTACTGCCTCTTGTTTTTGCCTTTAAAATGTCAGAGTACCAAGAAAACTCCGAACAACCAATGGATACTCGAGTAAGGTGTCCTATATCGACTCAGTTTAAATAGAATAGGGAAAATTACATGTAATCGGAGTACATAAGAAGTGAAGCGAAACCCAGCTACGTTTCCAGTCTTTAGTGTTCCTGGTTGACATGCAAATGGACTAGCTCTTATATCAAAGGCCCAAAGAATACGTTGATTAATTACCGCTGCGTTTCCAAACAGTTGGTTAAAACCACATCCTCAATTGACCTTAGAACCAAGCTGTCGGTCCTAATCACATCACAGTTAGCTACAGAAATTTTCTTTTTGGAATTTTCGCTTTATCCAAGTGTCATGGGGTGCTTTAGCAGAATGAAACAAAATAATCTTTGGTGGATTCAGAATTGACGTGACAATGTAATACTCATCCAAGCTTAGGATAACTCATGAAAAATGTCTCTAAGCCATCTTCTAATTGGCAGGAGAATTTAACGGCCCTCATTTGCTTGATTTTGCTCTAAGTGACAAGAAATGTTGTGAGATTCTCAGTTATGAAAGAGCTAGTCAATCTGTGGTTACCTTTCCAATAACTGATCGAAAGCTTTAAACATTGTTGTGACAAGTTTGAACGCATATTCAAATGGAGATTTTATTCATTGTATTCAGATGGAGTGACCACTTTCTCAGATATTCTTGGAATTTTTACCTGTTATTGGTAGCCATTTTCATTAAAGAGACGTGCAGGGAAGCGCATCCTCACTCCTTAGCGAAATGTTCGTTCTTTGTAGAAAGGGAGCATCAGTAAACGGATTAAAAAAGAGTCAAATTGCCAAAATTCTTCTTCTTTGAAAGACGGTTTCGACCTGAACACTTCTGTTTATTCGAATTAACTCGACTTCTTAAATCTAACCAACAATAGCATGGCCTAAATTTCTAAATTTGACATTTAAATTTGTGTGGAAAAGTCCTATATTACGTCACTGGGTACCTGGCTTCTAATGAACCGCAAAGAACGGTCGTTATGCATTGTCTAAAAGATATTAAACCGCTGCTGAGCGCTATTTCATATTTAAATAATGATGCCAAGGAATATTAACTGCAGAGCCTCTGACGAAGGGGGGGGGGGGGGTGTTGGGGCTATGACCCTCTCCTCCCTTTTTGTAAAGCAATAGAGCTTTTTTAAACATCTTTTGTAATGAGTGTTCAAATGTCCCTTGGCCCCTCCACTTTCCAACAGGCGTCGGGGCCCATGAACTGTGTTAAAGATGAATTCAGCATTTTGAATGCCATCATCATTAAGACTTTGGTCATTAATTCAGTAATCATTTTCATTTGATAATATAACTTTCGTCATTTTTCTCATTATTATGTTGCTTATTACATTCAATGTTATTTCAAATCGTCAATTTTGAGTTAAAAGAGGCAGAGCATGTCTACATACTTTCTTATGATTTGTAGTGATTGCTCTAAGACAAACACCCTGATTCTCAAACTGAAGCCATTTTGAAGGATTTGAAAAAAATGTTTCAGGCCACTCAGGTCTACAATGTAGCAGTCAGATAATAATGTATCTACATAAAAGCAACAAAAAACAAAAATTGGAATAAAGAAAAAAGAAAAAGTGGTAGCTCGGAATGTTTAACATACATTAATTGTTGTTGTGTTTACACCCATTTAAATGGAGGTTTTCTGTTTTTTGTATGCACAGATATCTGTCCAAGCCACAACAGAGCAATGTCCAAAGTAATACTCAAAACTTGTTTCAAATCGTGAAACATAATGCAAATACCGTGAAAATAGTTCCCAACGCCAATAAACTTTCATTCATCAAACAGGAATCTTTCATTTACTTTGTAAGTATTTTAGCCAAAGAAGCATTAAGAATATAATCTTCGGCTTTTAGATGCCATTGAAAAAATATTGCATTGCATGGAATTCCATATGACCAAGGTTTTTTACAACGCTTGTGTTTCTAAGTATCAATATGTGCAGCAAATCAGCATTTTACAAAAGAGCTTGTCAACAATGTATGATCGACTCATTTTTAATCATATGATCAAATGATCAAAATAAAGAAATCACGTTGCGAATATCACTAATCACAAAGAGAACTAGAGCAACTATTAAAATTGCAAATAAGAAAAGAAACTCACCTTATCATTCCTTCCTCTCTTTCGCTTCTTCTTTCTCCTTCCACTTTCTGTCAGTGTAAACAGAACATTCAATACCACAACCAGCAGCAGGAACGATCTTATATCCATAATTACTTCTTTACAGATTGGCACGTCTTCTTCAACTTATTGCAGCGTTGGTCTTGATAAGAAGAGAAAAAAGGTCAAATGGCTTAATCTTCAAGTAATACTCCTTTTATTCTTGTTTATGACAACAACTTCATTAATCAAGAAAAGTCTCTAGGCTTCGGGAGGTTTTTCCACCTTTGTTTTCAAGATTTTGTGAAGCTGCGGATTGGCTTAGTCTGGTAGCAAAAACAGACTCTTTGCATTCCCTTAGTCATCTTGCATTAGTCAATGCATTATTTATTGTTGCCACGTCGTTTCTTGTTATCAAAATTATCGGAAAGGCTGTCTAAAGCTTAAAGCTTCTTTAGACAACATTGACCATACCCATTGGGAGAGGTTTCCCAAAATAAACAGTCGCCCTTGCATTAAGATCTTGGATAAAAAGACATAAAGTGGATCGTGAATTCTCCCGTGGGGTATTATCTAGGGTTTGTTTTAGTAGGGGCTTTTTGATCACACTATGCTATTGGAACAGAGAAAGCAACGTGCCTAGGGCAACAGAAAGAAAACAGAGCCATTCATAGTCGGATTTTGTTGAAAAGCGTGCACTAGAAGAATCATTTAATTAACACGCTAGAAATGATTTCAGAGAGAAGACATGAATCCTGAGAAACAATGCTTCGATTGTCTCCGTAAATTCGATACGAACAAGTCTTTGCGCTACAACACCATGTTCGTTAATTAGTTATCGTCGGTAAAAGCAACAAGGCGTCAATGGAACTTACTGGCAAAAAACTTCTATTGAAATTAGAATTAGAAACTTCTGAAAAAGAATTTTTTCTACCATGATGTACTAGAGCCAAGGTGAATGGTTGAAGCAATGCCAAGCAAGGACAGAATTTTGATTGAGCATGACAGAGTTGTTAGTAAATAGAGAGTACAATAGATATTCAAATGCGCCCTTCATTCTTCAAAAACTTTTCCACAGAATGTTTAGCTATACAATATGAAGTATCTTTTGTAACATACAAGCAAAAAATGAAGTAACTGCTACAATTACTTGATGAAGCTGTCACTAGTTTGAAAGAGAGCAGTCAAGTCAAGATGGGATGATGACACTTTTCTAAAACCTGTAATGCTTTCTCTAGCCTACCTCGGCACCGAAAGGTTGAAAATTTTGTCACTGAAAGTTACAAGATGGACATAAGTTACAAATATAACAATGATAGGCGGTCAATCAAAAAATGACACGCACGGATGCATTCTGTAGTCATCTAAAGGGTCGTACTGTTTTCTGACAACTTTCGCATCGCTTTTGTTGAAACTATGCATTGTCTGCTTTCAATGTAAACACTTAATCTTCTAAAAACAGAACACAAACGCCTCCTGTTGTCTAAGGTATCAGAAAATTTGAAAAGTCTTACAGATTCTTTCAATCTCAGATTTTGCGTGGCATCGTGACTTGAAACAGCTTTCTTGCAGTTGCTTGCAAAGTAGCTTTGGTGTTACTTGCAACAAGTTCGTGAAAGTACTTATTTAATAGAAAGTGGAAGTACAGATACGTCTGCTTTAACTGAAAAACAATACTATCCACTTTCGTTTTAGAAAGTTACTGTTAACGAGCACTGGTAGGGTAAAGGGCAGAAAGGAGAGTAGTGCGTGAAAATTCAATGCAAAATGAAAGAAGAGCGGCGAGGAATCTGGCAAGAATCTTCTTTACTAAGCACTCCCTTAACAGGTTTTAAAATTATAGAATTTGCGTCATTTGACTATGCTAAAAATTTTGAGGAATAGTCGACTCCAGCGAGCGAACTTTCAATATTTACTTAAAAATCAAAATAAGGATTCAATAAATGTTATTGTATGAAGGGAAATATTTTTCATGCGAGCTATGAAATCCCGAAAGTTTTTCACATACGTTTTATGGAACCTGATCGGCAGACAAAACAGCCCGAAAAATCAGTCTATGTTGGTTAAATATTAAACGAAATCTGTTTAGGCCTAGATCACTTGTTGACAGCAAACGATGTGCATATGTAATTTTTTTCGATTGACTTTTGTCGCAATTCCGGTCACTGTTCTAGACCTTGCTATTTCTCAACCACATGCTTGGCATTGTAGCCACATTTCTATGTTAAAAATCTGTTAAGAAATCGCGTAATGCACAGCGGTTAAATGGAAGTGGTACGCATTGAATTGGATTGAAAAGCAATGCAATTCATTGCAAACCACCGCATCTCCTCATTCAAAAAACACCGGATTCTCAAGTCGGTAACTGTAATCGCCGGATTATTGTATATTTGGTTTAACTGTTTCTCTTCTTGCGTAGAGTGACATTCTCAATCCTTTGCTTTGATGCATGCAGGTTCTTCCCACGAGTTTAATCTGCAATTTTATCCACGATAATCCTACAAATCTATGCAAGCCACTCGAAAATGCTCCGGCCATTCATCGCTGCGTGGCTCGACAGCCTGGCCTAACTCAGAACATAATCACTTTGAAAGGATGGCAGGGTGGTCTTTACATTGTAATTACACAAGAACGCAATGATTAGCAATTTGATTGACCCAAACGCTATCTTTAGCCAAGGACTCTGCCTTCTTATACTTCAATTAAAAGGATGACACACAAATTTAGAATCCGATTCATTTAACCGTTACCGCTAGCACGATAATATAAAGCATATCGAATGAAGCATCACTATCGACATTTTGCTTCCATTCGCTCTAGCAAACGCTCGAAACACATGGTTCCAAGCTAATTTTGTTAGCATTTGGTTCATTACTATCTTTCCCTTTAGGCTAACACTTTTACTAATGTGACCAGCCTCCTTTTCTTAAGTAATATATATTCAATCATATTGTTTGTGACATTTACCTTGAACAGAACCAAGCATAAACAACAACTCTGTGTTCCTTTGGGAAGCTCTCTATCAAGTGACAGTCACTGTCATACTGTCTTTGAGGAGTCGGATGATGTATTTCCCCTTTATCTGGTTTTGATATAAGGCCTATAGAGCTTGTCATGCCAATTGATAAATCATGCAGAATTCGACAGCTCCATTCTTTTGTGGTATGGAACTCAAGCATTCTATTTTTGAATGATCTTACCGCAATATCCTACTCTACCAACTGTTTTAGAACCAACTGGCCTTGAACTTCCAAACGAGTTTCAACAAGCTTCGAATCGTTGAACATGTTAGCAGCAAAAGCGTATTGGAACGAGGCTATTGACTAGTTTACTGACGCACTTTATGTTAAGTCATCAGCCTCCCTAAAGCAAAGTAAAGTTGCATACCAACACCATTAAAGTTCAGAGCAATATCAATTTTCGCAGATGGAGTAATGGCTAAAGTCGTCTGTGCTCTCTCCTCTGCAATACATTACTGCAATCTTCTAAAGGTCCAAAGGAAATCCTGTCAGCATGGATAGTGAAAGCAAGACAAACGAATCCTCTATATCACAAAACTGCTCACTAAAAGTTAACTTACCTAGGAGAAAGAGAAAGGTAATTTTTCTGCAAGAAAATTTTTCAGTCAAAATGCACGTTGACTAACCCGATAGAGTGCTTTGCAAATTTCCTGCAAAACTATTTCAAGAAATTAGGCTGCACTGCTGAGTCCACACTTGTTCTTGCTTACTGCCATTGACATTTTAAACTTTGTGACAAAATATTAATACTAACTTTAAGGTGCTGGCATGTAAATTGGCACTGCTCATTTCTGCGCTATAAGTTGTTGGGTTTCCCCTCAAGGCGTCTGCGAAATTTCTCCCAATTACTGTCGCTCAAGTGGCAAACACTTGAAAGGTTTACGCTTTGAAAAGGAGTTCATGAAATGACGGAAAGAAACATGGCGACGAGGCCATGCTTTGTGCAAACTATTACAAGGAAGATTAGCATAGACATTTTAAGGGAAAGACCTATTAATTGACATGATTTTTTATAGGATAATCGAGAGCTTATACAAACGATCCGGCAAAAGATTACAGCGAGAAAGCATTAATATTTCCGCCTATATCAGTTAGCCAAAGCAGAAATCTCCCTTCCCGAAGTAATGTGTCATCGCTACTTGACATGGGGCTTTTATTATCCACTGCGGAAATCGTTAATTAGGTAAATTCCCCGAAGATGGCGATTATATGCAGTTAATTACTTATTTCAGCTAACTTATACAAAATCCAAGCCACAATTAATATGGGATTGAGAGATTATAGTAACTGGCCTAATCACACCGCAAATATGCTCTTTTTGAAGCTGGCTTGAGGAATGATGATTCGCGCATGACGTAAGGCAGGCTTCGCAGAGGCAGGCTGCATCGGTCTGCATTGACTAGTCGGTGTCAACATAATATGGAAATCTTAAAAATGGGTCAATGGAGTAGCAACTGGAGTAGTAGTATATGAAGCAACTGCTGGATAAATTTCTTACTGGTTTCAAATTCTCTACTATCAATTTAAATCAACATAACTCATAGATGTTTATTTTGATGTTTAAAGTACGCATTTTGCCTGAATTAGTTATGACACAATTTTTCCCATCACCATTTAAAGCTGACTTTTCCGTCGGCGGCGGAAAAGCTCTTAAGCTTTGCCTCTAGAGAGGCTAACATTACCTCGACTTCAAAATCACATTACCTCATCTTCAGAATAAGTCTGATTTATGAGCATTGTAATAGATTGGGGATCACTTAAAATCATATGGATTTGTACAGCTGTTGCAACAATTTTGACAACAACTGGTAATGCATTGGACATCTACAATACTTTCGACCTAATTGCTAAAATGCCCAAATCATAATTAACAGGCTCATTTCAATTTAAACGAAAGGAGCACGAAGTTTTTGGGGGCCAAAGTTTTCAAATTGATAAGGAAAATCCAGTCAAATGAAGCTAACGCATCTCATACTTTGATATTGGATTATAGAAGAATTTTGTAATCTGGATTTACGTGTATTCTGAAATCTTGATTTTGATATCTTGTTAACACAAATATGCTAAAAGTATCTTACACATCATACATCACAATTTAATGGAAGATTAAGTAAGTTCATCTAATAACATTAATTAATATTATCGCGTTGTCCTGGGACCTCCGGGACAGAGCGCTTTCGTGACATAAACCCGTTTTGCTGTAAGCAATAGTTATTCAACATGTGGAAAAACTGGGCGAAAAGGAAAAAGATTAGAGCTGGTTATAAGTGCAAGGTGACGATCGAATCGGTTTTCTGTCGCACAAACATTCCATCTTCAATTCCGCTAGTTGGTGATTTTACTTGAATCAGAACAAGCTCGGTGTATTTGTTTTTGAAAATTCCGGATAATTGGTTGATAACTCGATTTCGATCTAATTAGCGCTCATTTGAAAAACACACAGCACTCAATAACACACAATATTGAAAGAGAATGCAATGACACGTATTTATGAATATGATAAATGCAAGTTGCCCCTTTATGATAGCATTTCCTCAGTAGACAGACTCATCATGAAGAAGACACCAACGTTTTTCCTATCTAATCTCCTAGACCCGTACCTAAGTAACTACAATGCCATTTTGATCTGCCATTACCGGTTGTCGTTCAATACAATATTAATAGCATTTACAGGGGTTTTGAGTAATGGTAATGCTAACTGCAATTCAATTTTCTCTTCTAAATTCTTGAACGTTGCAGAAACTTCAGTGCACAAAAAGGTCGTTCCCCAAAACAATCTTTTCAACAGCCCTTGCAAGGCTCAGTGCAAATAAAGAAATTTTATAGTGGTAATTTCCAAAAGTCGATCATATTGAGATTAATGATTTTCCTTACGAGTTGATCGGATTTGAAGTTTTAAATTTTCGAAGACTCGAATATCAGCCTTCGTGAAGGTACTCTAGCAAAAAACTAAATCCATTGCCCAACTTAAAAAAAGGCAAGAAACGTTTTAGAATGCTGCAATTAAAGAAAAGTTATCGTAGGTACGAGAAAGAGTGATAAAATGAACAGGCTCTTACCAATTCAACAAGTTTGGCACAACTCAGCAAATCGGCAAACGATCTTCTGCCCTTCACAAATCTGTTTTGAGCTGCGAGAGACGAAGTATTGCGCATTGTTAGCCACAAAAGCTCCTTAAAATCGTCAAATACAACTCTCAATAATTGCTGTAAAATTAATCTGATATTTTGGTCAAAATGTTGAAATTAGTCGTCTAGGCGACGTAAAACCAAAGAGACAAAGAAGTGGTTGCAAAAGGGAAACTGGGAATTCGCTACAAAGCTATGAATTTTCACAAGCTGTAAATCAAAGGTTGATTTTGCAAGAATTTTGGATAAGTTTGCTGATAAAAATGTAAAGACCAATGCATCAACAAAATAGGAATCTACAACAGCATCTCAGTATAAAACAGGGTCTGTTATCTTGTGTCTTATGAAAAAAAGCAGAAATTTATATTTTGTTAAGGCAGTTATCATCAGTTTCATGTTTTCTATCTAAAGATTTTCATTCTCAGAACAGCACTCCAACGTTAGTTTTGTACCACATCTTTGAGGTTAGATAAAGGAGATTGATGAAAGCTATGTGGCAAGAGTAGTGTTCGAGTTTAGAGTTCAGGCAAGAGCACAACACACTACCCCAAGATGCTTTAAGATACAAACAAGAAAACATTAAAAGGCAAGTGACCAGTTGCCTCATATTGCGAGTAATTTCATTTCAAACATTCATCAATTCTCCTCTTATCAATCGTTGCTCTCTCCAGCAATTACAGTATCTCGTTCTTCAGGAGCTCTACAATAGGTATGAGTCCACCCAAGTTGAAAAATTTCATAGAATATTCATAACATTTGGTGATCTGGCCTACTACAGTACTGTTATAAACTGTCTCCATCGTCATCTTTCAGGTAAGACTACATGATTCGAAATACCTCAGTCAATGTTCCAATCTAATTTTAGGTAGCCTCTGGGTTTCTTCCAAATAATTTTGGGTGATGGTTAGAAAGAGCACATTTTGTGAACACGACTGAGAGTAATTCAGCAACAAAAAGCTGTAGTAATAAAGCTTGCTTACAGAAAAGTTGGAAGAATTTTTAGAACAAAACTAAACATAATCTAGAAATTGCAACAGAAGTCACATATCACTGGTTAGAAATTTCAATCGCACATTAGAAAGTGATTGGATGCCTCTTCTAGGAGAATTACGGCCTACAGTTCAAAAGCAAAGACACCGAAGCATTTGTTTTGCTCTAAATAATACCAGTGAGAGCTGGAATGTAGTTCATATCAAAGAGCTTCCCCGCAGCTAGGTAGTCTCAACTTTGTAAGCCATTGGTTTTGAAGACGATACCTAAAACAATTGATAAAAAACCCTTTATTTTTGTTGTTTTTGTTTAGGTTGTGTTTAGACACTCTAGTCTGTTCCTAGTTGGACTCAAACTGTTTGGTTTCTAGATTCTTGAATGAATGTATCAAAATGATGGTGACAAGCTACCAAAACGTGCTGATATCTTCGATAAAAGGACCAGAACTGGATTTGTAACGTTTGAGCAGACTTGACTTGATTCGTAGGGTCTGCTTAGGCCCTTCCTATCGTTGATGAGTGAAATGCTTTGCCACAAACCTAGCTTCAACACACACAAAAACATGCAAGAAATCTTGTACCAGTGCCAACAGACTGCTAGCAAGAATATGTGTACTAAACAATGCAATTAAACAAATTAACGATAAGAAGAACTCAAGAGTTGCAAGATCTAACACTTAAGACAGAACAAACCTCAATAGAACGATGACACAGGGATAATCACAAGACCATCTACAGCCAATTTACTGTTCCTGGTGAAGTATTGGTATTTATGGCGCACCATTTAGTATTGGAAAGGCTTGTTTTTCCTCAGATGCATAAAGAGGCATATTGTGGTCTCAGCCCAGTAATTGATTCAACGTGAAACGCCCACGATAAGATAGATTGTTGCTTTATTTTCAGACATAGCTAATGGCATTTTGTGGAAATTATCAACTTCCCAATTAGCTAAAACTGATCGTTAATTCCTTAATCACTATTTAATTTGATTTTTTTCAGTTTTATAACCTCTGTGTCCAGACACATCTCTAAGGTACAGTGGGTTTTTTACAGGTGAGCAATGAGACAGCTTTTTGGTATGTAATTACATTCATTGTTGAAATAACAAGCATTGGTTTATCTGTGATATTTGAGAACAGCGTATTGCGTTACAAAGCATGTTTAGTAATACAATTGTGCATGGCATTTTCTCAAGCTGTCAAGAAAGTTCAAGAAAGAACGTTGAAGCAAGGAAGAAAGCTGCCGAACACCAAGGCAATGTTGAAAAGGAATCAAATTTACTCATTCATAAGAAATTTACTTCTTTCAATTAACTCTTCACTCTCCCCCCTGAAATTTCATAAATGACATCTACTGAAAGGGTTTATTCAGAAGCATAAATCTATTAAGTTTAGAAGGCTCTCTTTATGGATCACCTTTTCCAACACCAGAAACAAAAGGTTGATTTGATTGTTTGCTTGTTGTAGCAAGAGGTGATTGTTTGCGAAGGTCAACTTATAGTCGCCCATTTTAAGTTTGCGAAACATATAAGTTAACACATTAAACGTATAACACACAGGTCTGTTTGTTCGCCATCTCTGGTACTTGGTAAACTGAGTTCCATCTTGGCAATGCACATTTAGAACAGAAAGGTTGTTTATCTTTTCTCCTACATTAGCAAAACGACAATGCCCTTGAAATGTGACCCTTTTGCTTGCGCCTGGGTACTTCCAAAACCCCCGTGGATGTAATTTGGATGTGATCATTTTTCATGTCAGAAGTAAGAAGTAAGAAGTAGGAAGCTTAACTTTCATCATTCAGGTAAAATATTGGATTGAAGTGAAGCAGCCTTTTCTGTAAGCGACATCTTTAAACACTAAGAACAACAAAAGAGCGGTTCTACGACTCTTGGTCTTTGATCTTTATGGAATTAAGCCTGACCATTTAACGTTTAACATGGTAAAAGCTCTATTGGAATGGCAGGAAAAGCACCTCTAAAGAGAACAGAGATTGCTAGGGTGGGGCATCTTTTGTGTTAGCAAGTTGTCGAGTGTTGTAAAGATGTGGTTGCGTTACTCATTTCTAAGTATTGCAGTAAATCTGATCAATAATACTCATTTGATCTTAACCGACCTTCTCTAACATGAGACCCATGTTTTCAGATAACTAAGGAATCTCCTTTTTCCCTTCAATTTTTTTTCTGTAAAGATTACCATCGTGAATTTCATAAAGAAGATCATGAAAGAGCATCCAATCTTAAAAGTCATATACGGCAACCCCTCTTTCAAAGCGAGAATTCTGTTATGAAGTTAGAGAAATTTATGCAGGGTTAATTTATATGCCTAAAAATTTGGAGGGGATCGTAAGTAACATTAAGGCAAGGGAAGTTTGAATTTTTCAAATACTGTATGGGTAATGCAAACACAGGGTTGCAATCTGATTGGATTTTGAATTAAAAGAAGTTACGAAAAGGGGCGCCTTGTCTGTCAACCCTTTGAGTACTCCTTGAATACTCTATTACGCATTCATCGAAAGCATTTCTGCTACCTAAATGTTTAAAATCATATCAATGAAGGCCCCATATCAGTCATTGACAGCAAAAATCTTTATTTTGCTGCGTTTTTTGTCCGTTATATTCCCTTGTCTACGAATGGCTCAACGCCTAATTACTATATCGTTTTAATTCTATACTTGATCAGATCTTGGTGATTACACTATCGCCTGTAATCACATTTTAATCACTCAATCTGTTCTTCAATTGATTCTACTCAATGCATATGACAAATCAATAGTAGCTTAAATTTCATTTAGCTGCTTGGTGCATTGTCCAGTCAGTTAGTCCATTACCTCGGTGAGTGCTGTTGACATAAAAGCATGATTGTTTCTGAAGAGGCTTGGCCCAAGCTTGACAAAGTACTTCCAGCTCAAAATAGTGCAAAAATTGGATTAAATAAAATAAAAACGGTTATGAAGATTATTGCTGCATTGAAGTCTTTTCTCTCGCCCTGCAACCTGTTTATGTTAGTGGTTGAAGCAATATGAATGAAAAAAACACACGTTGTGATGATAAACGGAACGTAAGATTTATCGTGATCCAGTAAGACCAAAGCTTCTATCTGTGCATTGAGTGTTAGATTCGTCGAATATGAGACCCGAGTTGTTCGGTTTTAGAGAGAAAGGCGTGATATTGACCGTGAGCTTTCATCTTCGCTTTTACTGCAATATTAACGGATTGTTTTGAAGCATCTTGGATAATGTGAAGCGTATTTCACCTCATAAACAACGATATGAGACTGTTGGCTTTAGATAAATGAAAATAGGCATTTCCACAAAGTTATAGGAATTCCCCTTTAGTTGCACACATTATTCCGCTTTCCAACTGAATGACCCATATATCTCGATTCATTGTAAAATTGGTCTGGTCGACATTATGAATGCCGAAAATTGCCTTCTGATTTTTTTCATTTTAGACAAATACGGCGCTTTTTGCATCCGCCATACATGCCTATTGCTAACGAAACTTTGCTAGTTTTGATGCCATTTTCGAAGAATGATAAACGAAGGGCCACTGACCTGTTCAGTGGATGATGAGTTTTTTTATGCTCTCCAGTTCCTGGAAATTGATGACATTCCAAGAAAACGGGAAAACAAAACATGGTAGCCTCAGCTTACAGAGTGCGTGACGTCAAGGAGCACGCGAGACTTCTTGCAACTTCTGTCTATGACTCAAAGACTACAAAACAAATCCATAGCAGTATCTTGAAGGTTCGTGTCAAAACTCTTTCTTTAATTAATCTCCAACTCAGAGCGGTGGTGATCAATACTTTGTGGCAGTGAAAACAATCAGGAAGTACAACTGGTGTATTGCACTACCGACAACCCCACGCAAACACTTCTAGGACGCATTTGTGCATTAATGGAATGTTCGTGTTGGGTGAGATACAAACGAAGTAGAGCTATGCACTGTACAAGCAGTTCTTTCTTTAGAAATTGAGCGTTCCTCGCTCCATGCTAAGTCCTTACCACATCTTTTACGTGCACTGTTTTTACTTCCGGAAAGATAACTGTAATCTGGATTCATAAACCAGCTTATATCAAATATACTTATTTCCGTTTGTTTATGGTCTAGTAAGCCCTTGCCTGATTATTTCTAATCTCATAGTAGAAGCTTCCTTCTGTTTCTTTATATGATAAATTGATTTGGAAGCCAGACCCGATTACATGAGGTGTTCTGTAGGCCAATTTTTAGATTCGTTGCCATCTATAAAGGGCTGATACTCGTTTCATTCATTGGAAGCAGCCGCATCAGAAGAGAGATTTTCTCATGCCTTTACCTAATTTGAACTGAATATATTTGATAGACAGAAGTCATGATGACGTCATCAATCTGAGGCAACCTAAGAAGATGGATTCGTTTGTGTAAGGTTTTTGCAATTTGGCAGGTAATTAGCCATGTATAAAAAGTATTTCACCTGGGGGACCAGCAAATAAAAAAGCTGGTAGGATGGGCACCAATGCTAATTTCGAGGCAAGCATAAGGAGGAGTTGAAGTGAATTGTGATGCATCACCGTAAGATTTAGATTCAACTACGGCAAGATTTAGTCGCCAAGACTTAAAAAGCCACTTTCTATGACCTCCAAATTTACTTGGTTAGAGGCGTGTGACCCATAACCACCAGTTTTATAAACACCATTTTCAAGAACAGGTTTGAGTGACAGGTGCACCTGGAAGTGAGTCTGAAAGTCATAAAAGCTGGCTATCACTCCACTTCAAAGGTCTGCTATCATAACGGTTTGGATAGACTGGCCGATAACAAGTCAACTACATCTCAAGATTCGACAATGGCATGCACCCATGAATGGAGGCTCGCCATCTAGTTTTAGGCAACGTATGTTGCTCAAAAATGTTCATCAGTAGGGTATTCTTAAAAAAGAAATTTATAATGCCAAAATGTAACGGTAGGTAAAAAACTGCGATAAAAAGAAGGCACAATATGGAGAATTTGATGAAAATAAGATAATATTGGACGATCAAAGAATGCAAAGCAATGCAATTCCTGATTATGTGGGCCAAAGCATGATGAAAACTTAGAATTGATTCTAAACTTAAGTGAAACTTCATGACCACCAAGCTAAGAAGCCTGCCCTGTGCCATGTTTGTAATGTGAATTATGTGTTCTCTTGCGTCACAGAACACTTGTAACAAGACCCGTAGGCTTATAGGTCCTTGACTGTGTACCAACTCAAGCATGTGGTACAAAAATATTGGCGCCAAGCAGAGACTGGTAAATACCATATGTATATACATACCCTGCAATTTTCTTTCATTTGTTGTTTATTAAAATGCACAAAAAGAATACCAATTCACTTATTTTTGAAATACCATTCCAACTTTTTTGTGTAATTATACCAGCAACCATAGAAATGAAAGTCGGTGTACAAATTTGCTACCTTGTTTTACTTGTGTAAATAAATCAATTATTCATTTCAATCTTTTTTTCTTCGAAAGGCTTTGCGCAAATCGCTAAGCTAGATGAGCCTGTTGAAAGCTAAGAAGAAGCCCTTTTCATAAACTTAGGTAATAATTGCATCTCTTGGCACCCCTGTAGCAATATACGTGAACCATTGTTCTCAAAATACAAAGTAAATATAAGCCTATATAAGTTTCTCTCAATGAAAAACACTTTAAATTGATTCTTTATCCAAAAAACTAAAAATGATAAGAGTCCATAGTGATAAAAAGGATAATCGATGATTGAAATATTTATCTTTGACCTGCTTATCAGTTTGCGGTTGATATACAATTTTTCAATCAGATTTTATAAGCTGGTACTAACTTTTTCTTCAAATATAGCATTGACATTTGAAAATTTATTGTGACATGCGTTCTAGGACAAAAAGGTTACCTATTTCACTTGTGATTTGGCCAGAAACCTTCAGTTTTGATGGAAAAAATGCCATTACCAGCATACGTATTCATTAACTTTCATGTCTCTCGTTTAAGTTTAGCCAGTTTTATAAATTTGACATGAGTCAGACATTAATCAAACGAAGGACAGTCTCTCGATTTTCATGTTGATTATTAAGAACCGTTCAGCTGCTAGTAATATTGAGTAAGGTTCATTGCATGCTCTTTTCAGCAACGAAGACATGGTGAAACACGAGCATTCAATCCATTTTCAATGACACTTTCAAAACTCTAAATATAGCATTCTTCACCACCTTCTCCTAACATCACTTTCTATTTCCCTATCGATAAAGTGCTTCACACACTTGTTTGGTTATATCAAAAGATTCATCGATGTAATGCATCAATTAAGTTAGAGAAATGATTCATCAGAACTATTATTAGCTTGATATGTTTCTTGGACGACAAAATCAACAATGCACGAAAGAATCCTAATCGTTCCTTATATCAAAGACTTCAATTAGTGATCGACTGAATTTATCATTGATCAAACCACACTTTCGTTAAAGATCAAATATTGAAAAGGCAGAGAATTGAAATGTAAACCGTTGATTCTAATTCAATTATTTCCCGTCTTTTTTATGTCTACGTAAAATTGAATTATTTCAGATTACGAAACCATTCAAATATTTAGAATACAACCAAGAGCTATATAATGAACCGGTCTTTCTTAAACGCCCATTTTTGGTAAGCGAGGTTCTGACGAAGAACACACATTTTCGATAGCTATTCACGCTCCAAGAATGTTATTTTGACCATGCTTTTATACGACCTTGGTTACTGGAAATCATGGTGATTGCCTCTTTGGCTGTCTTTGAATGGTGACTCTACATTGGCTTTACGCTGGCTTTACATTTGACATGTTCATGTGACAGAATAGCGTAGAACTGTTGTATGATGGTCGCCTATCAATTGCCATCATCAAAGATATCGATCGCGATTATTCAGTTAGTCTTGATGAAGTCAAAAACAAAAAGGGTTTTTGAAATCCTGTTGCCTATGAAAAAGGGTTTTTGAAGTATACACGAGAGAGCCATGTGATTGAGCGATCTTTCGTTGTGAATTATACCTTACCATTAACACAGGATTTCAGTCGTACCACCGTAGAAAACAATTCAGTCTCTTACCTTACTTATTCTAGCTTGCGATTGGATGATCCCCTTTGGTCGAAAGGTCAGGCCGATCAAGGTGCGATTGACTCGGTTGTAAATCACCGTCAGCACTAATGCAAAACAGTTTAGTATTCGATTCACTATGGCGAAGAAGAATGAAGTATCCAACAGCCAATCAGGAGCAGCCAATTCATATACCAACTGGGTCTTTACAGAACAGACAAACGCTTGTCCCTGCAGCGCGTCAATCTTTCTTGTGAACATGCCGGCCTTAGATATCCAACTATCATTAGTATCGCCTAGCCACTGAAGCAGTTAATTGACGAGGAATCTCTGCAATCGGTTTGTCATTAAAGGTCTTTCACAAATATATTAGCCAATATGAGTTTATGGGGGATTGAACACATCAGGAGCTCTTTTAATATTGTAAAGGTATTTGAAGCCAAAGAAAATTGAACGGCAAGGGTTTTCGTCATACAATTAAGGTTCAATGATTTTTTCATCGTTATTATGCGTTATCCTTAAATTTGTATGGGAAAAAGTATTTTGATGCTTGTTGGAAAATTTGGATATCATTGTATTGGTCAAGGTTTGCATTCAAGACTTTTAAAAGGGCAATTTTTCATACACGGACTTGGAGCTGATAATAGATCGACATATCGTCTATGTTTTGAGATTAAGAGGCCTTCAGTATCAGATATGGGTTTTGCCAAGGCTGAGCACTGCATTACAATTGCTAAGGAGATAATGCGGGTGTGCCAAGACCAGTTTCAAATAGACGCAGGTTAAACTGACTTTGAGACAAGATAAGCAGTATTTTAGTTGCGTAGAAATACTACTAATGTATCTAAACTTCGCAAACTTTCAAGTGCCCTCTCACTGCTGCCTGCTTCTCATTTCTTTATGAAGTCATTTAATTGCTGCGACTGATTAAGAGGGGGCAGTAATCTGTTTAACGCGTGTGAGAGCAAGTGGCTTTCGAAGTTCCCAGAATTTTGCCAGAATGAGCAAGTCATATTAAAACAGATTAGAATGGTTCTATAAGGGCCCAAAATACAGGGTGCTTTCTGAATATATATTGCAAAGAGTATTTATTACAAACAGCGCTCGGTTTTTTGAAGATAGAGGAACGAATATTTCTTGTCTCTTTTGGTTTCGATTTATCACTGCCGTATTGCTTTGTGTTTCCGTATTGGCACAGGAGAAATGCACCGACACGCATTGAGACATAGTGAGCATATTCTGACAATTTGTAAGACAAAAGACGTACCAAGTTTTTGGAAAGTTTAGGGATAGCCTGACCCTTGAAGGATTTGCCAAAGGGTTTTCTGAAAATAAAGTTCACGTGCTCACAGTTGCACAGCTATGAATAAAATAAGGGCTTACAGTGCTGTGAGCACGTGTCTGTGTCTGAACACCTTTTGCTAAGCAATCTTTGAGAAAGCTTCGGACGGGTGCAATACACTTTGACTAGGAAAGTATGTCTAAGTTACACTCCAAGATCTTGAAAAAAATACTATAATTGCTTGCTTTCATTAATGTGCAGATTGATAAGCCTAAATGTTGAATATAGAATGGCTCTTAACAAATAACCGACATTGTAACTGAAAATAACTCTCGTTAAAGCTAGATCTATTGGCTCAAAAGAAGAACTTCAACCTTGATTTGAGCAACACAGCAACAGTTTTCCACCCTACCCCTAATCGTTCACCACCCGAGGAAAGAACTTTCTGCCAAAAATAGACGCAAGAACGATTTGGAAACGGCCCTTCTGTTTGTTATAACCAGTAAAATTAAATGAAAAACCTCACTTAAAATTTGAAATTCGTTTCTGGACAACGGGAGATTACTCATTTTCTTACTATAGGATTAATTGAAACTCTGGCTGCTAAAAAATTCTTGGTATGCACTTATAAATGAATAGGTTCAAATATGAAACGTCATACAAAACCAAGGGAAATAATTCTTGCGGTGCAAATGGGGATTGCTAACCAACAAGGCAAAAAATTTCAAGACGCAATTTTTGAATGGCGGTAGCGTTAGAGTGTAAATCAAGTGGAATTGCTCAACAAGGTTGGAACTGAGAATTTTTTGCTAGTGAAATTGAGTAATGAGACGTTTTAAAATGCTTCTATTAGCAAAAAATCTCAAATATTTCTGTTTTTTGGAGATTTTAAGAATTCACTGTTTTAGGATTGTTTATTATAGGAAAATTCAAGAATATTGAACATCGGAAGTTCTAAAAAGAGCCAAGTTTTCTCAGCTTTTGTATGTCAATCTGCGCCTCAAGGGGGGTGAAATATTGAGTGCTATCCTCGGTAAACTTAGAAAAAGCTGGATTTTTCAAGTTAGCAGAATTATAGATTCACTCCTCTACAAAGATTTTCATTAAAATCGTGTGAATTTCTTGAAACATTTTAAATCATTCTAAAACATTTTTATATGTTCACGTGGAATTTGAGAACCCAATCGTATATTACCAAGCAGGAACATAATCAGTGTGTTGAAATGCCAGATCAGTAAAGCATACTTGTGAAAACATTTTGAACTTTCTGTAACTCCAGAATGTAATTGAGCTGATCTTATAGAAACGATATTTTATGGAACTTATTTTGCTGCTGAATCAAGCAGAATCTTTGTTAAGTGAAAATATACAGTAGGAAATTTTTGTATCTCATAAATTTATGAAACATGTACCCTTCAAATTTTTGATAACATCTGTACCCCAAATTACTATCATCTGCAGAATGACTTTCTTTGCTTAAGCAACTCGGAACTTCAAGTCTGATATACAACAGTGGACAAAGAAACCACTTTTTTATTGGTCAAGCGTAGTAAAACCATGCTAAACCATTTAGGTTGGTAGCCTCGTCTTGACTCTAGTGAAAAGAGAGGCAGATGCTGGATCAGCTAAGAGAATTGACTATAAACGATAATAAACTTTTGCGTAATAAAGTGGCTATCAATAAAGGATAGATAAGTTCTCCTATCAACAATGCGCGCTACCATATTAAAGCGAGCCTTGAGGCCATTTGATTTGTTCTCGGCATTTGATACCGAGACGTTCTAAGCGGCCACAGTTATTTGCAGCCAGCTCATCTGATATTAGAAGCCAAGAAAGCCCCCATACCCATGGCATAAAGCTTATTACAAAGGGTTGGGTCGCCAACCAATCGGAGAAATAGGATGATAAAAAGGCGATCCTGCTCTCATATCCAAACAATAACTGCATAGCCTTTGCGGAAATCTCTCTTGCATTGAATTAATTATATTTTAATAAGCAATCATAGAGAGGATCATACAGAAAATAATATAATCAAATCTTTGAATGATAGCCAATTTATTTGTCATAATTTTTGCTTCCAAAAACGCTCTTTCAGTAGTCTATGATAAAAGGAAGTCTAACATGAGTATATGAGGTGAATTGCGTTATAAACTTTCCGCTAAGTTAGTGGTCAAACTGCAATGACAGAATCATAATTTCCAATTAAGATTATTTGCTTTTTCGTTTGGGGATAATGGAAACGGTAGACAATTGACAAAAAACCCTTGTTCGCAGGGAACGGTATGATCGCCAAAAATATATGACGATTATGGTGAAAATTACAAAAGTTTGTAATTCCTTCACTAGTTTAATGCGGCGGCAAGTTGGATGTTAAATTCTTATGTCACTATTTGGAGGCAACTAAATGGCTTGGCATTATGAGAATTGGTGAATATCTCTCCGTGCAATTTGACTGGGATAAAGAGGGACATACTTCACTACCCACGTGCAATGGTATTGGTACAGTGCTATCTTCTGCTGTAAGTAGAATTACCGGTTGACAAACACGGAGTACATTTTTTAATGCATTGATGCAATGTAAGTGACAGTTTTGCTTCCATTAAAAAGCATTGAGTGAGCATTACCAATGGTAGACTCATTATCACTGACTAGTATCAGGTTTCCAAACGAAGCTTACAGTTAGGTTCTTCCTAGGCCAAAGCTCAAAATGTGCAATGTCAAATGATCAGCCATATTCAGCTGCTATTGTTGCTGTTGTTGTTGTGAATCTTGCTGATGTTGTTGTTGCTGTTTTCAGGAAAACGAGCCTAGGTCCTTTTGAGACAACTAATCTATTAATGCATTCAAATTGCGTCGTTTCCATGCACCAAATGAAAATATGAGAAGATAGGCCTAGAATCATGATTGTTAAGTGACCCAGCATAATAGTTGAAATGACACGTTTTAAGCAACACCAGCATAGATCCGTTGATATGGCCTAATTAATGACTTTGTACAGGTACTGTGTCTAACTAGGCCTGCCCTGCATGAAGGATATCAATAAGAAAGTATGAATGAAGGTTTTGGCAGCGTTGCGCAGCATTTTAGATAAGCAAGTCTTCTGCTTCAAACAATCATGTACCCATGTTGTATTTGTAGTTCTTTTTCGCTTAAGGCAAGGCAATAAGCAGGTGCTATGACTTTACTAGACACCGAAACTGATCTTGAGTGTTAATACAGGCCACTTGATTGTAAATGATAAAGAATATTTCATGAGCAGTGCAAAAGAGCCAACACGCATATTTTATCTCTAAGAAGACCGTTACAGTTTCTTGTAGTTCGCTTCCTATATGAGAGTGCAAACTTAAAGCCTGGAGCTAAATGTTCTCAATTGCGCATAACCATTTGGGGGCATCCAGCAAGGTTCTTTGCTAATGGACGGCACGAAAAGGCTGTTCCTTGAACACTAGCTATCAGGAATGACATTGATTACAAAAGCTCTTAACAAATCGTACATGTCATTTAAGAAGTGAGTGACCACGCTTATCAAACAGCAACCACAACATAACTGATAACGGAAAAGCACCTTGGTCGAACAATACACTGGTTAAGACCATTGCAGGGTTTAAGACGAGAGAACGGGAACACACCTGTAAGCATGGACAAGCTGGAAATAACGTACCCGTTAATAACGTCCCGCAGAAGGCTTCTACTGGCAAACGGTAGCTGCTGTTTCACTCAAGAAAAAGATAAGGAAATGGTTCTTAGATTACTTATTAAAAAGTATAAAGCCCTGTCGGATTAAATTTGTGCTGAATGAATTGCATATTTTAAGTTATCGTTTCGACACAGTATTAATCCGGCATTGATTCTGCGTTCTAGTCACATGTCAAAATACCCTTTGCGACTGACTCGGCAAACAGTACTCGCGTCTGTAGATACAAATACTCAATACATAAAGAGATGACCACCGTTCTCAGTGTAGGCCCAGGAATACATAATTGCCTACACAGCACGTGAAGCTGGCGTTCGATTTGAAGTCGTTAATTACATGCATCTATTACAATATTGTTCATTTCTTTGCATTTATTCTTGCGTCCAAATGAGAAAGCAGAATAATTAGCAGACTTATCGTCACACAGAGAGACAGAAGAGCTAATAGAAATAGTCCAAACGGATAGCTACCTGCTAAATATTACTTGCAAAAGATAAGAGATAAGAATTCTGCACACAGTAGAAAATTAAACTAACATGTCTTCTATCATCAGGCTCGCTTATAGAGTGTGATAAATTTTTGACCACAGTACAACACTATAGAGTGTGCAACTAGAATTTTAGAAATCAGAGTTTTACATATCTATACACCAGTTAACATTTACTCTGATCACCATCATAGTTCAATTGATTTCTCGTCAAATTACAAAATCTATAATTTTCTTTCTTTCAGGCATAGGTGATTTAAGCATAATTACTTTACAGTGACTACAACTTTTCTGGGGACAAATCTTTCATGGTTTAGTGATTATAGTAGCACGGCTTTTTACCAATATCCAGAAGTCAAAGTTATAACAAACACAGATTTTGTCTATTGTGAATACGACTTCAATGAATAACAATCGAAATACTTCTTTTGATCGATTTATTAAAGCTTTGTAACTTTTGCACCTTCTTCACCTCCACCAGGAAACCTGGATCTTGTAATATCTAGATGAACTTACTTTGAAATTGGCTACCATATACTACTGTTTTATAGACCCAGCTGATGATCTACGCCCTAGCTTCATAACATGGTTGCAATGCTTTCACAAAGAAAGCCAAGAAGCTTGAAATACTCATATGAATTCATTCGGAGCACTATGTACATAATGCAAAATTTGGATCATCTGGCAAAACAATTGGGTAAAGAGACTTCGGCTAGAACCTCTTACATGAAATGATTGCTTCAAAGTACGTCTCATTAAGTATTTTCTAAAGTATCATCCAAACTCCTCAGGCTAGTAATGACTTTGTTTGTAAATTTGCTATACATACTGCGATTCTAATGCCGTCAGAAAACTCAAATAACTCGAATTGAATTCAAGCCTTTTCCTAGCACGATTTCCAATGCTGCCAATGGTCACATATAAGTACTTTTGCTTGTAAATCAATCACGGGGTATGCACAAGAAGATAATAAAGGGTGTTTAGAGGTCTTCTATATTCATCGATGGAGCATCATGCTGTTAAGTTGCAAGTATGAAGACGGAGTTGTAGCTGGTAGAAATAATTCTCAAGCGATCCCACGCTGCCGCCAATTTGCTGTATAGCTAATATTCGAAATTGCTCAATTTTCAAAACATTTGTTGCTTGTTGTTGAGGTATGCAGATGTAAAAGCGCAATAAACAGTTTGTGGTTTCCAAAGGCAATAAAAGCCGATTCGTATCATTTTGATTCTTAGCGACATAAAGTAGCAGTGATTCTTGGAATTGCTCGCATCAAGGCAACCCACGTCTTTCAAAACTCATTAAAGTTGTTTAAGTACTGTGATAAATGATAAGGTACCAGTTACTGTAAAAGATAAGCCCTTGGCCAATTTAACAGAAAGCCTTGCACAAGGTGAACGTTTTAATTGAAAAATAGCAAAAGTGACGTCATCCAAATGAACACAAAGGCTCTTCTGTCGACTCCTTTCGCCCAGTTGACAGAAACAAACAGACCCCACACCTATAGGTCAAATTCATAGCTCAGCCTGAGTGCACCTAATCTGTTTTACTGGTCTTCTAAAAGTAATTTGAAAATGGAAAGTTCAATTCCAGGGTGACTGAATTCTAGTGTACTCCAATTATAGTCTGGTAGATCCAAAGCAGACCAAGAGGGCAGCCGTCTCAAGATTTTAAAGTTTGTGACACTTTTGAGCTAAGACCCTGGTTTACAAAGTTGAGCAACATCTACAATAGTATCTTCATTAATCTTCCAAAGCCTCAGCATGGTGTTTTGTTCTGACCAATGTCGATACTGGTGTTCTTATAAATGGTTCTCTTCGCAAAGGTCATCAAGCTTCTACAATCAAATAGATTCAGCTGGATGTCCTGACAGTGAAAAATGTTGGAAAGCCTTTTGCACGAATTCCTTGTTGTTGTTGTTGTTTACGGTAGGGATGTTGTTGTTGCTGCTATTGTCATAAACCTCAGTCGAAAAACTCTCCCATAAGGGCTTTGATAAAGTGTGGCCATAGATTCCATGCTCTATGAAAATTAATTACTCTTCCCTGAAAAGACTGATTAAACCCCAGCTATTGGATCAAGGTTTCATCGACTATGTACTGTGACATACAAATCGTCTTATTATGAAAGGATTGGAGTACACGGCTAGAAACAGTAGCGTATTTCCCGAGTCGCTGTTTCCCCGGATAAGCTCTTACCAAGGCAGCTAAGTCACTCTTACGCAACACATGACCACGTTTGAGTGAGGCATCTTTAGATGTGAGGAACGCAATGGTTTATAGTCTGGTAATACTCGATGAACATAAATTCACGGCAAATACACTAAGTGACACTTTTTACTCTCCGTTGAAACACGTTCTGAAGCTGGGAAATCATTGGCACAGGCATTGTCGAACGTGTTTTACTTTTAAGTTATATAGATGCCAAATGTTTTAAACTTTTAATGTCAGCGTTATTAATGGTAGTGAAATGCCAAATAAAATGTTATAAGAAGAAGAAGATTCCCCAAAACTAAAGGACAACAGAATAAAGAGCATGAATAAAGGGTATCCAGACAGAATTAAGGATAGACTCCCATTTTGTCTCCGCTTTGGGCATTGCGTTTCCTTCAAAGCGGGGCAAAAACGGATAAATTTGAAAACGCTGTTGAGAGCAAATCAAGTTGACCATTGTTAATGGAAATGACAAATACGTAATTTTTCAAAAACAAATATTATCATGGAAATTTAGAAATGGACTTTTACCCCGCAAAAAGGCACTAACTGCTGCAGAAAATAATTACTGTGGTTAGTCTTTTGAATTTATTCCATACTCTTCTGGCAGTAAAAAAGCTACTAAGAGAATTTCAGAAGCTCAATATTCGCAACGATGTCAAAAATTGAGATGAAAACGGATCGTTGGAAACGCTTGGTATTGAGTGCAGGCTTCAATCGTTAAACAAAATAATGGAAAAAGTCGAATATGGACTTAAAACGGGCAGATTTGAAAGGGCAGACATTTGAAAACGGAGTAATGAAAGCAAAGCCTAATAGAAGTCATGTCATGCTTAGTACATTTAACGGTAAAACAGCAACCAAGCTGCTAAGGAAACTGCTAACACGCTCTAACTGAAGGCACGCGTAGAATTCGTGACTCTTTTGGTGAAGAAGGCAGAAATGCCGGGTGAAGAGGGAATCACGAGAGATAAACGCTTTTGTGTCAACGCCATGGTAACGGGAGCAATCATTAGAGATGGACAATGTTGTGAGGACAGTATCATTAGCTGTTTCTACAGTTATAAGTAAAACGAGAGGTTTTGGTGTGAAGATTCATAGGTGGGAAAGGAGGGAAGTCATAGGTGGGTATGGAAGGGGCTTAATGGGTGTGGGAAATTGGAACCCATAAATTCTATATTTCTTTCACTATCCGTCACCAATGGATCTTCAACTACGAGTAGCAAATTTTTAATGCAGTTTAGTATGTGGTGCCATTTGAAATACTTCCTCGAACACATTATTTGGGAGTTTGTGTTTTTGTCAAATAGAACTGGCAACAGCACTTAGAAGGAGAAGTCGTCTACTTTGAACGAATTTCGTTGCTGAGGTCTCTGTAAATACCAAGCGAATTTTTTATCTTCGAGGAAAGCAGAAACTTTGAATGGCCTTATCATCTTCAAAAATGTTCACCTTTATCATCTATTCTAGCAACATAAGACATACTATTTGTGGGCTACTAATACATCACTGATAGCTTATTAGCAGCTCAATTTCTCGTATAACAGGCAGATTCTCTAGAAACCTTCGAGAAAGCTTTAGATGTGGAGTCTTGTAAAACCACAGTTCGGTGATAACGACGTCTCAGCTGTAGGTGACAGAACTCTGCAAGTTGGTTAAGCTTAGAGTTAAAGCAGTCTCTATGCGTTGGTGGTAGTTGAGTTCAAATTCAAACTTGAGGAGAAATCATATAAAGTTTAGTGAAATCTCCAGTTGGTCTTATAAAAAAGATTGAATTTGGATGGGTGCACCAGTAGTCAAGTAACGATTGGAGCTTTTATGATCATGAGCCACTAAATCTCTGAATGGTTATTGTCAAGAGGAGGCTTGAAAATTGCGTATAACCTCCCCAACAAATTCTCACTTGGAGAAAAGTCCTTTTTGTTAAGTATGGCAAATCTGATTTCTTTACTTCTGAGTATAGAAAGCAGAAAACAGAGGGGAGAATGAAAAATTGAGCTGACCCAATTTTTTGACGGTGTTTTTCAAGAATGAGTTGATGTGGGGTGAGTTGCAAGGAACTTGTTTGGGTTGGGGACAAGTACCCAAACAAGAGCAGATTCTCCAAAGCTAAACACAAGGGAGATTATGTTTACGTGGGAAACGAAGACCATGGATGGCGACTAATCAATGTATAGTTGTCAAATTTGACTGGCGACCCCCAACATAATTCAGGAAACCGTCATTGATATAAACTTTGTTCTCCATTCAGATTATTCAATATATTCATTCACCACTGCTTATTTATTGGCAACCGAGCATTAGAAGTTATTATCATGTTTTGAGTCCACGTCTGTTCAAGCAAGTCCCGGTTCTTGAGATTCATCAAAACAAGTTTTTAAAAAGGAGATGAGCTTCAATGTTCTCTGTGAATTCCTGACTAATTTTATGATTAACTAGGATTTATAATTATTTTATTGTTTTACAATTCATTTTTATGTAAATCATATCCAGTTCATTGCTCCCACTGTAGTCTTACTATCCTTTGAAGATGTGAATTTAGAAATGTTGAAGATTAATATTTAGTTACAAATTAAAATATCAAGTTATTTTTAGATTGGTTGTGTTACATGAATTTTTCCGAAAGACACACAAGTTTGACTTCAAGTGATAAGCTAAACTCAACAATGTTGTTTTATATCTATTGGTTTATCGACTTTTTTAAACAAAATTGAGATTTTATATATGTTTGGGTGCAACTTTCTACATATAATTGCTTCTTCATTTTAACTGTTCCATAAATTATTGGATTCAGAGCCAAACTTTCTGCATTTTATCAAGTCAAACTAATTTCCTTATAACGTTTTATGATTAAAAGTAACATTAAAGGATCCAATAGCACAAAGTAAAATTATTTAGTCACATTCTCGCAATAGGAATATATGAATTATAAAGGTCTAATTGAAAGTGCGCTTGGATATTTTCAAAATCAGAGTAGTAGGACTTTTCGCGACCAAAAATACCCCAATTATTCCAAGGGATACACGATACCTTCGCTATGTTTCTATGTGCTGCTTAAATTAATCTTTGTTTCAACTAAGCTTAAATGCTTCGCAAAATCTCGTTTACCTACAAATTATGGGAAATCAGTGTTCGGTTATGCAAAAAAATTAAACAGATGAGAAAGCAAGCATCTGTGCTGTGAAGAGATAACCAAGTGTTTCAAATATAGTCTTTATCTCCAAATTTCTGTCAATTATTCCTGTTTTCAATGTTTTCAGCATTCACTTTGTATATCAAAAAATGTATCTTGCCTTAAAATTTGCTAATCTGTGATTACCTATGAACGATATATTGAAATCTTTGAACTACTTCCAATGTTTAAATCCACAACATTCCTCTACATACAACATTCTATGCAAGACATCTGAATATCTGATGTACACGATAAAAGCTCTTGGAGGGTCCTCTTAGAAATAGCTCTCCTGAAACAATTCTTTCTTTGACTCCATTTTCACATACATATGGCTGACTGACGGAGTCTCTTTGCATGGACCGAAACAGTATGACAACTCAGCTGACAGACATATTTATCATAAGCACATACGCCACCTTTCTACGTCAGTAATTATGAAATGTCAAAGACAAAGCCAGAAGAATATCATTTATCAAAGGCCCCTTATCTTTGCAACGAGTTTTTCAAGTGGGGAAGAATAAACAAGCAAAGATCAATTACGGGTAAGCTTGCTTTACCACTTTTTCTTCTGGGTTTTGATTAGTTAAGTCGACAATTTTTATTCGCAATGAAACACGGTGGTTTTGCGTCCAATGATTTAATGAAACGTTTTACGTCAATATGAAAATATTTGATAAAAAGGCTTCTCACGATAGTTTCTTTGCTAAAATAAGCTTCGTTGGGCATATAATCACGACAAATATGAAGTGCAAACTTACCAATATGTGACGTGAATTCTTAGGACATTGAAAAGAACAAATTCCCTCCAACTCAATTCTGTACCACGTAGCAATCCCTAAAATGACGTTGAGACAAATTGCATATTAAATTTTTTAGGATTGTTGCTTCAGTCTCCTTTTAATGGCCCACCCACTGATTGCTCTATTAAGGCCGGGGGTATGGTCCAAAACAGCGAAATGGTTATGATTATTATGGATTGGCTTTGGTGGAATGGAAATGTATGTAATACGAAATGTAATATTTTCAGGCTTCTAAATAATTTATTTTGTGCAAGAAGTTTTGCAAAGTGATGCTACATAGCTTGAGCATATAAAAAAGATTTATGGATACGTGGTATAGAATAATGGGCACATGGTTCACCAAAGAAGCAGGGCCACTCTTTGCCATTGGATATATGCATGGGGGGGGGGGCGATTTATAATTCAGTATATCCAAATTTTCACCCGTTTGTTCCTGTCACATACTAGAATATGTTAGACAGCTGACCTATAAGCAATGCGATTGGTGACTTAGTTTGGAGATGAAGCTGCATACAGTTGTCACATTATCGTTAAAAGTGTCCTTGTGGTTAACATCGCTGTTTGCAATATCAAGTCAATAATTATTTGTCATGGCAATTCAATTAGCCTCTAAAATATTGCATAAAACCAGATTGATGTAGAATTAAATGGAGAGACTCCCATAACATGAAATCACTTATATGTTTGAAGACTTAAATAGAGTAGGTCTTCTTTGTGCATTTATTTCATGAAAGGTTGAACAGTGTATGAAATAATAACGTAAGCGAGAATTATCAACCGATATTGGTTATACGAGATTAGTTGATGTTCCAGGTCATCTGCTCTTCTAGGTTTTAAATTGAAATTCGTTATTAAAAGCCATCTAACAGCTTTAGCACTGCTTTGTCAGCTAGTGAGCTAACAGGATGTTGTTGGAATGCATTTTCGTTCATTACATCGTTCATATCGCGGGAGAGTGTTTTACAAAGTCCAAAAGGGATCTTAAATGAAAGATTCATCCATTAACTCACAAAATTTTCGTTGATTCTTATTTGGATTGTGTTGCAAACATTAAAAATTACAGCTCTTAGATATTTGTCTTCAAGTTAATTTGAAGAAAAATAACCTGCACCAATAGCTTTTAACTGCAAGACCATCATATCATTTCATGACATCTCTTCATATCATGCTGCAAAATGCTTGAATTCTCAAAATCTTACAAGAAAACTTTCAATACAGAACTTTTTTATGGATTTTTTGATAATTCCTTTAGGTGAATAGTAAACCAATACACCCTTTTGTATATGCAGAACATATTTTGAAAATACGTTTTGGTAGTTATCAAATAATTAGATTATATCAGTGATGCAAGACAGAAGGGCGAGAAAAGAAGTTATTGAACTTATTCAACGTAGATATTATAAGCTGGCACTCAATTCTAATTTCGATTCGAAAGGCTGCAACTAAAGACAATCAGTATTGAAATTTAAACCAGTAATATAATTGCTTCTGTATTTCAGATTAGATATTCACATAAATTAATTCTAGATGAAATTTAGAATTCATGGAAAATACATATGATATATTCGAAAAATTTCAATTTCAATTAGATTATACTGAAGTAGCATGTCTCACTGTTATCAAGATAGTTCAAGATCGTAATGGAAGGTCGTAATGATGAACGGGGAAAAATGATTATTGAAATGGTTCACTTTGATAATATTATCGCCCATACAAACATTGCAGATTATTGGCTTTGATTAGCTCATTAACTGTAGTGACCACAGTTGTCATTATCATCACCGTCGTGTTAGTCAAATTCCTCAAATCAGAAGGATGTAACACTAATAGATACTCACACACACAAATGTTTAATAATTATCAAAATAATAGGAAATACAATGATTAAAGCATTATTGGAGTATTTTGAATATCAATGGTAGTCGTCGAGTCAAAACAAATTGGGGATGTGAAAGTAAGCAATAATGATTGTTGATGATGAGCGAAAGAATGTTAATACACATGTAGAAATAAACACACGTGGACCTTTCCAAAATAGGGATGGCAGTACTGACTTATGAATGGGTGCAACCCCCCTGAAAGCTTTCTACCCTGCAGTACTGATCTGCACAGTTCGCTAACAGTCAAAGACCAAGTTGAGCCCGAGTTCAATCACAAATGGTGTGCCCGCTTACTGATGCTATTCCGGATTGCTAAGGAGGTCCGCTGCTTCACGGATATGACATCTTGATGACCTGCAACCGAAAACAAGCACAGAACTTCACAATCGGATACCGGGATAATCGATCTGTCATCCCGTGTTTTTGATGGTCTTTGAGAAATGAAATCCTTTAAACCGAACCCCGTGACATTGCTCAAATGCTTTAAATCCTTAAATACTGCCACGTTAAAAGTATACTAAATCGAAGCAAACATCTTAAAGCGTTAATCTGATACTGAATTATATAATTCGTAGGCGAGCGCAAGTGTCACAAACATTCTCGTGTTTTGGAGTAAGCTTTCCGGAGAATTTATCCTGGAGATTTTAGTTCTTTGATTGTGTATTACCAATCAGCTAGTATTTCAAATGCTCCAGACAAATTAAGCCTGTTTAATTTCGAGAGATAAATAGGTTGTCTTGGATCAGAGGACATTTTCAAATCTGTTCAAGCACATCTTTAGAATTTAATGATACGAGGAATACAATATAATAATTTCACATAATACATTTGCTGGGCTCTTATTCCCCGACTCCTCTACGTTTGACGTTCGGTCTAGGTTTGGTGATTAACAAATGTTCAGCATGCACAAGGTTGCTAGAGACTCTGCTTTTGTCCCTGCCATTCATACCTTCATCGAGCAGCCAATACGGACTGCCAACGGGCAAACATCTCACCAACCAACATTGCTAGACATAGCCAAGAATGATCTGGACTATCAGACCCTTATATTAAGGCCACAATTAGCTTTCGCCTCTGGTGACACTTGCTGAAATGCTATCTAAATACATTTGCTATCCAGACACATAAAGTATTGTCTGATAACTCTTTCAGGGATTAAGTATTATAACATCTATGAACTATCACTTATTAATATGGCCTTGTAAGCTGTTTCATGTCCGATATTTTGCAAGCTAACTTTGGTGCATTAGGTTTATCTCCTGTCCACCATTGCACTACGTTTATCAAATCTACTTGTAACACTGATAGGATTGCCTCTATTGACAATGATACTCTCCCCGCCCATACTAAGATGATATCTTGTCCCAACATTATTATGTGAGGGAGCTATTTCTACAGAATTTTCAAGGCTGCAGTGGTCCAAAGGGCTGTAACTCACTTCTGAAGTGGATGCCTTAGCTCAAGAATCTTCTATCAAATGTCCTAATAGTTTGACTTCTTTTTAGTTTCCAAGCTGAATTTCAGACCATTGCCTTCAGTTTAGTCTTCAGCATATTCCAGTAATCTAGCCAAGTACGGGGCAAAGGTGTAGTAGGCTTAAAATTCAGCAATATTTAGTCCTCTTTGCTTAGATGTGTACTCTTAGATGTGAAACAAGAAACTCATCTTTAGGGGCTACAAACCCCCTCTTGCCCCTTAGCTTTGATACTGCTTGCCAGTGTAGCATTTATGGGGCAGGAATCCCAGCAAAAGCACAAATCATGTGGTATTTGAGTAATTTCCCTGAAATTGGGCGATTTTTCAGTTAGGGAGGGCTATACGGGGGCCTAAATAAATGGGGTGCTTTTTCGCATCATATCCCAAACGGATTAAGGCTTTATCGCAGAAGTCTACTTGACCATCCTTAATAAATGAATGGTGTCATGCATCGAGTGATCAAAACAAGGAAAACAGTGTCAAAATGCATAACCAACAACCACTCCATGCAGCAACAACAACCAGTAGTGCAGCAACAACTCAAAGCAGCAATAACAAGCAGCAACAACAACTAGTTGTGCAGCAGTTACAGCCTTATTCTTCTTCCTGCCTGAAGAAGATTTTGCGCGAACACAGCCATAGTCAATATATATTGCAATTGTCTACTTATACCCGATTTGTATTTCAACGAGTTACCCAATTGTTATACCTATGGCTATTTATTCGCAGCCAATGTTCTTACAGAGAATTCTCCTAAGAACGTGTTTGTGTTTACAACGGTCACTGAAACACCTGACCTTAATAGGAGAGGAAGTTGATTAAAAAAATAAATGACACTGAAGGACATAAGCTAGCCACTTAAATGAGGTTGACTTCAAAATAACCATGAACTGGGAATATCTTATAAAGATATCAACTTTGTGTGGTTATTAATCAATTTAGGTGCCAAATGTACCGTCAAATAATCAGAGCTATAACAGTCTCATGTCAGCTATATCCTGATAATGCTTTTGTTGGGATTGAAAACAGATGACAAACGATGACAAAAATTTAAATTTAAAATTGACAGATTGCACATCCTGCGCCAAATAGCATTGTTCACTAATTGTCTTTCTGGCTAAGAAACGTCAAAGGTGTGTCAGGAGAAATCAGACAAGCTTTTTTGGCGTAGAATAAGTATTAATTTATCGATCACGTTCTGGTCTTGATCGATTTCAATTAGCTTTTAATAAGTGCCGGAAATAGTTAGGAGATTAGCTATACAGAACTCTACAGTATGTGTTTTTGTTTGCTAGAACTGGAGTTGCCCTTTATTACACGGGTGACTTAGGTGGTACAGCAGAAACTATTTAGAAACGAAGGTGGTTGCATCTTTCTCGTGTATGATCATTTTCTCTTCTTCCTTTGTGCCAATGTCTCAGTTGCGGTAGGTGCAGTAGAGATGGCTAAAAGGAAGAGTTGATAAACTACGGATAAAGCTAAACAGTCAAGCAAATATTTTCACTGATGCAGGACTTTTGATTGCTACTTTTTGATTTGGAGCGCAATCAACAGTATCTGATGAATTTTCTGAAGCTTCGTCACTGAATTTCAAGTGTAAAATTTCCTCTCATGACAGTGGCTAACCTCTCTTCACACAGTACCTAGAAAATATGGGAAACCCATTTGAAAATAGGATCAAGACAAAATACCATGCACTGCCATTGAGATTAGAGGACTAAAATATACTGCAAAATATACCTTTATACCTTGTTCTAGTGCGTAACACCATAAAGTTTATCAAATTAAGACGCAGAAAGTAAATTTGACAAATGTTTCATTCTAAGCTATTTCCTGGGGGCATTTCAAGAGCTATCCCTTGTTTGCTATTTACTAATGATTCAAGTTAAAAGCAAAGTTAGTAAGTTTTTAGAATGAAAGGTTTTAAGCAGATAGTTTCTTTAAATGAAAATTCCTTACATTGCAAACTTTGCAATATACTATTTTCATTAAGAAAGATACTCCATTAGATACAGGCTTTGTTTTTAATACTACGATCTTGATATTCTGAACAGGCTCTTTTGTATCTAAAGGGGCTTTTCTGTGATAAGATGAATTAATAGCTATTTCCTTTAAGGAAACGTAAATTATGGTTTTGGGGGATTAATTTCTAGCGAACGATGTACATCAATCCGAACATGAAAAATAGAAAGTAACGGGAAATCAACTTATGTTCAACAGAAAAGCCGATTAATACGTTGCATTGCCTGATCAATATATTGCAAATACCAATTGATATATTTCTTATAAAAATCCTTCATTTAAGTAAAATTGATATTGAGGTCCGAACGCGCCCTTAGTTTATTATTAACTGCTTATATTCCAAAGTCTGAATCTCCTTTAAAGTCTCTATTCTCAAAAGATCACCAAATTAGTCGATAATTGAGATTAAGTTCTTGTGTTCCGTCAGTCAATCATCAAACATCAATTGAAAATTCCAAATTCAATTTTATTGGTAGTAGTAGTTTTCTTCGGGAGCTTTCACTGAATGACTTGAATGTAGATGAAAAACTCAATGCCAGTTCGCACAAGATAAAGAAAATATCATAAACTGTTTTTTTGCTGTCCTTCTGTGATGCAGTGATGTTTTCGAAAGAGGCGTAAAGTATCGTTTAATAGGAATCCTCCTAACATGATTATTAATAAGGCTAGCAGTAGCTTATCGCATATCACGGCCAAGCATAGTTAATCAAGAGTTCCTCGAGTCAGCAATGTAAGTCTTGCAAAGCAATTTCCTGGTAGAAGGAGCTCCTTTAAGGAACTGTATGTAGGAGTGGATGTGGGTTTTGGAGAGGGATACCCTTGTCGTGTTCTTCATATACCAGAGGGTATTTAACAGCCGTTGCTGATGGGGAATGACTACTTCGGCTTTGAAATATCGCAAGAGAGAACATCACTCTCTAGAAAATCAAGCATCCATTAGGCGTTGTATAACACTGGGTGGGACAAAGTCACCATATCAGGTAGTACTGAATAGTTACTAATGATTAAAAAGCAAATATGCTGGTAAGATTCCAAGATAAATCTCGAAGCAGCACAACTTTTAGACATACCGAAAGACTGTAACGATATGATTTGCATATCACTCTGTAATGCAACGATGGCAAGATCATCTACGATTAGGTCAAGCATCAAACGGATCTTGGTAATCCAGAGAGTGATCCTGGCGACATGAGATTTCCCGGGCAAGGCAGAATCCAACCAGCTCACGAACAGGTGACACTGTGCAGAGATTTGTGCATGACAGTCAGCCAGCAATAGCTTGTCAAGCAAATAATGATGACAGAAGGTCATAGAATACAAAATCCGGTGCAAACGTTTAGATAATTGAGGGTAGGAGCTACATCGTTTAAAGAAGGACCAAAGTAGTTTCCAAATGTCGGTAGTGAACCAGTAATAGCTCAGAGAAGTGAGCCCTTCTTAAGGGTTAATGGGTGCACACACAGGTGAGGCACGCTTGGCTGCTACTTTATCTACGCTTTTGACGAATCAGAACATATTGGGATTTAAAGTTGAAATGATATACGATACAGGAGAATAACTAAATATGAAAAATTAAAACAAAATAATTTATAAAACCTAGTGCTTTAGAAGATGGTTTATTTTGAAGCATTGTCGAAAAACTACAGCAGCTTCTCAAATAGAGTATACAGAATTGGAGCATTTCCTTTCGTGCACAAATTCAGTTAAAAATATGACTAACTACATAAAAGTGTTGATCATCCTCGTGTTTCCAAGCAAACAAAGCTACTTGACACGTTTTTGACATTAGAGCAGTGTCATTAGAGCTTACATCTTGGCACAGCTCGTAATCCAAAGATGCTGCAGCTCTTTGTTCTAACAAGCTTAAATCCATCGGATCCACCCCCTGCAATCTTAAGCTAAGGCCACTATTTTGACTACAGAAATCCCATCTTTTTCTCCTCCGAAAGACCACGGAAGTGTACGGAATGAAAGGATCAATGCTAATCCAAGCTGATTTAGGACGTTTATTTTCCATTAGCATAAATTTGTTAGAGATGCTGAGATTGAGAGAAGACAAAGAGGTCAGCTGAAAGGATGTACGACTGTAAATAAAACTGTCACAATAAGATTCCCATTCAACTTTGGGATCACACAAAATAATGCTGGTTTGAGCTGGCTTTTTCCTGTTCTTCTTTAGATTATCGAAAGTTATCTGTGAATGGTAATTAGAATGCAGATTAACAATGAAGAGCGAAAGAAACAAACTTCCAAATCACATCTCAACATTCGTTTCAAAGCGATGCAACTCACAAATCAAAGCCTCGTTTTCACTTTGAGACTCTTGGTTTTTTGCGCTCAGAGGGCATATCCGCATCCAAAATACAGAAGTCAGTGCGGATAGCAGAATTTATTTTACACCTTTACTCAAAATGCATTGAAGATGTCATTCTTTAGAAGTTTTCAGAAATGAGAAGATGTTATGCAAGGATTGCGGAGATAACTGCCTTGTGTTATTGACAATTTTCTTGCTTCGAAGAAAATAAAATGATCTTTAATATTAAAACATAGGCGTGGTTGTAAGACTTACAGCCTATTGTAAAATCTCGCACTTGCATTAACTTTTCTTAAATCCTAATTAGGGAAAGCATTCATACTTCAGCAATAAGAGGTCCCCTTGCTATTTTGATATTTTGATACACCACTTAGCCTAGTCATCTAGACAGATAAAAGGTCGTAATGCCAGTCAAACGGTCAAATGGTCACGTTTGAAAACACGGAATACTGCGTCATGTGTACGAAGCCAATGCAGTTTGGAGGGTAGGGTAAACTTTCTTTTGCAGGGCTGCTCTCCTGAGAAATCTTTGTAGAGATGCCAAGTTGCAAAGTCAGCTTGAGTTGCTACGCTGTTTTGTTTGAGTCAGCTCTTGTTGACAGACCAAAGATATTCCAAGAAGTGATTTTTCAATGCCTGCAAAATTGGATTAAACAGTTTGAGGTTCTACGATCAAAAACGCAGCACGACCGATTACTATGCAACAGGAACTTCCTGATCGCAAATTACATTGATGGATCTGGGAAAACACGCAATTAGAAAAGTTGGAAGGGCGTTTTACCACCTCCTTGGGCAGTTAAGCACGTCTCTTGAAAACCGCCATGCATGTCCAAGTGTGTCGAACGGACGACTGGGATAACTCGGATGTATTAAGCTGTGTGTTTTGTTGGATAAAGAAGATTAGATTGGCATTGGCATTAGATTAGGCTGGCAAGAACTTCTTCCTCGTATTTCTAATTACCAATTAAGAAAAATCCAATTTCAATCAAAGCTTACACTTTCTCGGGCCTAAGTCTAAAAGGAACAAGTTTTTCATAGCGATCTGTGAAGTTCAGACTTCGATTTCACATTGCCTTTTCATAAAGCAGAAAACTGCTAGTACTGCCAGACGCTCCCTCGCAGCAGCATTGTCATCATCAGCAGAGGCTTGCTTTGATCTGCTTCACAGTTAATAACTTGATCAGCAGATAACAATGCGGATATCTGTACTTTTCATTTTCATTTTTTACGGATTACGCAAAATGTAGTTTTTGCCATTAAATTACCACGAATTTAATGATAACTCCATTTATACTGTATGGCTAAGTTTTAGAAAATTTGAAATATATGATATGCTTCAAAGTTAACAAACGAATTCGAGAATGCCGGCCATGGCAAGGTTTGGATTAGAATGATTCAGGAAAAGGGTATCCCATTCATTTAAGAACAATCGAATTTGCTCCAGATGACTAACAGAAAGTAGGCCTCGCAGCCGCTATTGATCGGTTCGAGTGCATTGGTGGGTGGGCCTAATGCCCGAATCAACGCAGCCTGTTGCTTGGCCAAACATGAACTCCACTTCCCTTCCACCAATCGCGCACCAAGGCGCGTGTCACCTGGATTCCTCTGCAGCTTCAACAGCCGTAATGAAACTCAATACATTTTGGAACAGAATCCTGCTTTGATAATGGCACTTCTAAACATACAGGAAAGCACTCAAGGATTTAAGTAAGTAGAAAAATATATATCCAGTAGGTTTGGTTTCAAATCCCATTTATCACTTGGTCGACTGCAATATTTTTGATTTGGTGGTAAGCTGAGGCGCAGTATGCCTCTCGAAATGAGCTAAGCCGCTACCCATCACCACAGAAGCACACAGTGCGCTCACACGGGTGAATTATTAGTCTGCCAGGCGCAAGGTAAGTCTGGGAAATAGGCTTGCAAACAGCCTGGTGAGAGCGCTCCAGGAAGCGTTTTGACTGTTGGGCTACCATGCGCCTGATCATCATCAGAATCATACCGAAAGAGGACTAAAATGATAGAGGTGGGAGCTATGGAACCCGGTGGGCAGAAATTCAAAAGGGGATTTCCTAGAGATATCATTGATGCTGTTCTCCCAATGGAGGTAATTACTCTTTATTAATCTTCCATCAAGTTTCCCCTTCCAATTAATATTCCACTAAGCACTAGAAGTGTTCACCACATTCCAGTTATATAGAGATAATGTTATATGCGAAAAAACATACCTACTAATTGTGCATCGCGGTATGAAATACATTAGAAAGTACAAGCATCACATCGCAGTGTTCAAAAAGAGACCTAGGTCCAATAGCCAAAACTGTTGACCCAGAAAGATTTTTGCGCGCTAACTTTTGGATAAAGGTGGAAAAGGTTCGCTTGAAAGTCGACTGGCAAGGCTCAGGTTCGATTGGCATGGGTTGGAGCTAACTAATGTTTGGCGATACTGCTGAGTATCTGTCACGTGATAAACTGACTGATGTCGGCAAGGAAACGAGGATTACCTCTGATGATTAAGCCAGAACTAATGCAATATGCAACTGAAAACAGCGAGGACAATACGCCAAGATTGGACACGTTGTTTTTCGCCCAGGTACGAGTGTCACAAACCACGCAGAGTTCACTTGCAGTTAGAATCGCCTTAGCCTCTCGCAAGAACACGACTCCAGATCTGTGCCAAGACCAAGCAACACAGCCTACGAAGTGTCAACAGCCTGTTAATAGCTCAAGTGATTTACGCCTTCGTTTATCAGTAAGTGAAATTGATGTTGGTATAATTCCAGAGATGATTTGTTGGCTATCACTGATATCTTATTGATTAACTTCGTCGTTTCGTGTACACGTATGCACCGAATCACGTTATTCAACCCTTCAACCGATTTGTCCGTTACGAAAATGTCGCTTACTGTCATGTGTGGTGGACCTTTACATAATTGTAGTGCTTAAAGTGACACTTGGTTCTACACTCGTTTCTTTCCTTCAGTAAGAACGCCGTTGAGCGATTATTGAAAATCGATTCACATATTCAGTTTAATCCTCGACACACCACCGAATTGGAATAACATTAAGAATCCCGATATTGCAACACGTCGGGATCTGTAAATTTCACCTCTCTAAATCCTGATTGGTTAGAGAGGCACAGAATTTTTAACAAAATTTCCCTTCCACAGAAAACCTTCATTTCAAGAATTCATTGAACAATCAAAGTATTAATTTTTTTCTCAATCAGGGTCAAATGGTAAGTCATTTTGGTATATTAATATTGATGTAGATTACACTACACTAACTGGTCTCATGCACTATGTTCAATATAGTTGTATGCCAGAAGCTCTGAAAGCCTAATGATAGGGAAAGACCGATCATTTACTTTAGGAGCCAGAAATACTTACCAGGTAACGTTTTTAGGAGTGTATACACCAGTAAAATCAAATGTTGACTTTCGAAAGTAACCATATTCTCAGCTACGCAATTTGTAGAACGTGAAAAATTCCTTCGGGGTGTTTCAGAAAAATTTGATTGTACAGATTTGAAACTTTTCTCAGTTGCAAATTTCATAATTAAAGGATGATACATGTAATGTGTCGCAATTGAAGGCAAGAAAGAGGCACGCGCATCGATAAAGATGCAAACGTTTAGGCATTTCTACCATCTATCACATTAGTCAGAGTTTTTGGGCATAACAAAACGTATGAAGTAATTAGAACAGACAAGTCTGTTCGCGGTGCTGGGGAAGTCTTCATGGGAACAAGCCCGTTTGCTGTTGGCAACCAGTAATGCTATACCAGTGATGCCTTGTCTTCGCTTCCACTTGCAACTAGTCACTAATGGTTGAGCAAATCTCAGTTAAACGAAATAAGTTACCTCGAATCCAGCAGAAGATTAACAGCCTAGCCAATCGTTTATTTTGGAAGGCCAACCTATTTGTACAACCGCATGTACAGTACTGTGTTGGATGCCGCGGTAATTGAAGTTGTATTGTAAGACGAAAGCCCTCATAAAACGGCACGTCTTAAGAGGTTTAGCGAGTGTTTTCCTGAGAATTTGAACAAATGAAGAGATCAAACGGGGGACATGGCAGCAGCTTTTTGAGAAATTTGCAATCGAAGCAAGCATTTACATAGCAAAGTTCTTACGGACTTTTATGGCATTCACGAGGTTATGCCTCTTTAGGCATCCGTCCACAGCATAGGCAAGGCTTCTTAGTATAGGCCATCTTTCATAGGAAATCCAAAGCGGTCCATACACAGAAGCAGAATACAACGAAAAGTATAGTCGAACATTGTAATGATGCAAGGCATGGAAAATAAGAAATTCAAAAACTTTCTTTTTGCAAAATTCTTTGAATGTTTAATATTTATTTGAGGTAGCCGATTAAAAAGTACTTTCATTGCGGAATAAATGCCCATTTGACTGGTCAATATTTTGAGTAATATGGTAACGCAACGAAGTATTCTCCAAATAACGGACCTGGATATTCGACTTATTGCTGTAGATGACGGGAGGCTACTCGAGTGAATGTTAAAACGTCTCTGAGTTGAGGTGTATGGCCTAATAGGCTTTTTAGACATGTTGATTGTTTGTTGACTAAACGTTCTCGGGTAGTCTTTGACAATTTTTCCGCGACTAGAATTTGATTGCCCTGCATTTATAGACCGGCTCTAGGCAATTAGTTGAATGATGATTCGGGATAGTCGGAAATATTTTGCCATTCATCGTTATCCTTGTTTTAAAGTTCTTACTTAAATTCCCTTTCCCGAGATGTATTGATTAGACTAATGTAGAATCCTGTTTTCACAGACCAGGTTATGGTCTGCGATTGTCGACATGTGAATGGGGCGTAGGGAACCAATGGTATGATAAATCAATTCAGAGAAACAGGGCTAGTGCACACTTGCATGTGCATTACAACGACATTTCATTGCTTTCTCGTGATATTACATTGCTTCCTCGCGTTAAATGAGAAGGAAAGTTGCCGAGTTGGCTTAAGCAAACAAAAGGGCCATTTAAACTTCTCTCTGAACTCTACTGATTCGAATTTCCAAAGTCTACTCGAGTAATGAGCCATGATATGAACTTTTAAAAGGAAGTCTTGTTTACAGGTGCACCTATTGATTACCATTAGCCCGGGCCTGTATGCATTGCAGTTGCGTAGCTGATTATTTACAGTATTACCAAAGGAAATGTTAACGTGCCCATCCTTTGTAATAGCTTTAAGCACAGTAATGCACGGCTCATCACCTGTATTTGTTTTAAAATCCCTAGAAATAGCTCTGAATTGCCTTGTCGCTGAGGTTATGATATAAGGTCATAAAACTAGCTGTTTTTGCGAGATCGGAATTCTTTTTTGTTAACTGAACTAAGCGATAAACTAGAAAATTAAGTTCCCTTAACTCGGGAGTTATGGCGCAACATGATTCATGTGGAACAAAATTCGTGGTCGATTGAGTGAGTGGTGGATTGCAGCTCTCTCTGAACGTGCAAAGGTGATTTTGATAAATGATAGCGACGCTAATGAAGCTGTTTGAAGCAGTTACGAGACATTTTTTTTGTTGGTAAGAGTTGCAAAGATATCGGAACACTCTTTTTAAACTCGTACTCATCCATCTACCTCCCTCCTAGAAACAATATTGTCGTGCTGCGAAAAGAAACGAAATTTTAACCTCAACCACCTCACCCACATTGAGTTGAATTTACATTTGGTTACTAATACTATTTTGGAAAATGGTGGGGTTTAGCATGGTGGCGTTTGAAATAAATGGAAAGACTCTTGGCAGGCATTGTAAATGATAATGACAGAAAATGTTTAAGGAAACGAAAGATGTTTGCGTTTTGTCGGAAGTGGCTTGGGCGTGTTTCATAAGAGACATTTTAGGCACAAACGGCTCATTTTATCATTTTATTAAAACAAGGAAAGCATTTTATTTCCTGCAAAGAATTCCAAACCTTTTTTGTAATTTGCATTCCGAACAGACGTATCTGCAGCGGGTGTATCAATTAAATAGATTCCATTTTTCAATTATTATTATATTCCATTCTCAAGTTATAACAAAAACTATAAAGGACTGCATTTTATTTCCTGCAAAGAATTCCAAACCTTTTTTGTAATTTGCATTCCGAACAGACGTATCTGCAGCGGGTGTATCAATTAAATAGATTCCATTTTTCAATTATTATTATATTCCATTTCTCAAGTTATAACAAAAACTATAAAGGACTGCATTTTATTTCCTGCAAAGAATTCCAAACCTTTTTTGTAATTTGCATTCCGAACAGACGTATCTGCAGCGGGTGTATCAATTAAATATATTCCATTTTTCAATTATTATTATATTCCATTTCTCAAGTTATAACAAAACTATGAAGGACTGCATTTTATTTCCTGCAAAGAATTCCAAACCTTTTTTGTAATTTGCATCCGAACAGATGTGTATCTGCAGCGGGTGTATCAATTAAATATATTCCATTTTTCAATTATTATTATATTCCATTTATCAAGTTATAAAAAAAACTATAAAGGACTGCATTTTATTTCCTGCAAAGAATTCCAAACCTTTTTTGTAATTTGCATCCGAACAGATGTGTATCTGCAGCGGGTGTATCAATTAAATAGATTCCATTTTTCAATTATTATTATATTCCATTTCTCAAGTTATAACAAAAACTATAAAGGACTGCATTTTATTTCCTGCAAAGAATTCCAAACCTTTTTTGTAATTTGCATTCCGAACAGACGTATCTGCAGCGGGTGTATCAATTAAATAGATTCCATTTTTCAATTATTATTATATTCCATTTCTCAAGTTATAACAAAAACTATGAAGGACTGCATTTTATTTCCTGCAAAGAATTCCAAACCTTTTTTGTAATTTGCATTCCGAACAGACGTATCTGCAGCGGGTGTATCAATTAAATAGATTCCATTTTTCAATTATTATTATATTCCATTTCTCAAGTTATAACAAAAACTATAAAGGACTGCATTTTATTTCCTGCAAAGAATTCCAAACCTTTTTTGTAATTTGCATTCCGAACAGACGTATCTGCAGCGGGTGTATCAATTAAATAGATTCCATTTTTCAATTATTATTATATTCCATTTCTCAAGTTATAACAAAAACTATAAAGGACTGCATTTTATTTCCTGCAAAGAATTCCAAACCTTTTTTGTAATTTGCATTCCGAACAGACGTATCTGCAGCGGGTGTATCAATTAAATAGATTCCATTTTTCAATTATTATTATATTCCATTTCTCAAGTTATAACAAAAACTATAAAGGACTGCATTTTATTTCCTGCAAAGAATTCCAAACCTTTTTTGTAATTTGCATCCGAACAGATGTGTATCTGCAGCGGGTGTATCAATTAAATATATTCCATTTTTCAATTATTATTATATTCCATTTCTCAAGTTATAACAAAAACTATAAAGGACTGCATTTTATTTCCTGCAAAGAATTCCAAACCTTTTTTGTAATTTGCATCCGAACAGATGTGTATCTGCAGCGGGTGTATCAATTAAATATATTCCATTTTTCAATTATTATTATATTCCATTTCTCAAGTTATAACAAAAACTATAAAGGACTGCATTTTATTTCCTGCAAAGAATTCCAAACCTTTTTTGTAATTTGCATCCGAACAGATGTGTATCTGCAGCGGGTGTATCAATTAAATATATTCCATTTTTCAATTATTATTATATTCCATTTCTCAAGTTATAACAAAAACTATAAAGGACTGCATTTTATTTCCTGCAAAGAATTCCAAACCTTTTTTGTAATTTGCATTCCGAACAGACGTATCTGCAGCGGGTGTATCAATTAAATAGATTCCATTTTTCAATTATTATTATATTCCATTTCTCAAGTTATAACAAAAACTATGAAGGACTGCATTTTATTTCCTGCAAAGAATTCCAAACCTTTTTTGTAATTTGCATCCGAACAGATGTGTATCTGCAGCGGGTGTATCAATTAAATATATTCCATTTTTCAATTATTATTATATTCCATTTATCAAGTTATAAAAAAAACTATAAAGGACTGCATTTTATTTCCTGCAAAGAATTCCAAACCTTTTTTGTAATTTGCATCCGAACAGATGTGTATCTGCAGCGGGTGTATCAATTAAATAGATTCCATTTTTCAATTATTATTATATTCCATTTCTCAAGTTATAACAAAAACTATGAAGGACTGCATTTTATTTCCTGCAAAGAATTCCAAACCTTTTTTGTAATTTGCATCCGAACAGATGTGTATCTGCAGCGGGTGTATCAATTAAATATATTCCATTTTTCAATTATTATTATATTCCATTTATCAAGTTATAAAAAAAACTATAAAGGACTGCATTTTATTTCCTGCAAAGAATTCCAAACCTTTTTTGTAATTTGCATCCGAACAGATGTGTATCTGCAGCGGGTGTATCAATTAAATAGATTCCATTTTTCAATTATTATTATATTCCATTTCTCAAGTTATAACAAAAACTATAAAGGACTGCATTTTATTTCCTGCAAAGAATTCCAAACCTTTTTTGTAATTGCATCCGAACAGATGTGTATCTGCAGCGGGTGTATCAATTAAATATATTCCATTTTTCAATTATTATTATATTCCATTTATCAAGTTATAAAAAAAACTATAAAGGACTGCATTTTATTTCCTGCAAAGAATTCCAAACCTTTTTTGTAATTTGCATCCGAACAGATGTGTATCTGCAGCGGGTGTATCAATTAAATATATTCCATTTTTCAATTATTATTATATTCCATTTATCAAGTTATAAAAAAAACTATAAAGGACTGCATTTTATTTCCTGCAAAGAATTCCAAACCTTTTTTGTAATTTGCATCCGAACAGATGTGTATCTGCAGCGGGTGTATCAATTAAATATATTCCATTTTTCAATTATTATTATATTCCATTTATCAAGTTATAAAAAAAACTATAAAGGACTGCATTTTATTTCCTGCAAAGAATTCCAAACCTTTTTTGTAATTTGCATCCGAACAGATGTGTATCTGCAGCGGATGTATCAATTAAATAGATTCCATCCTTCAATTATTATTATATTCCATCTTTCAAGTTATAACAAAAATTATAAAGGACTAAGTCACTGAAAAAGCAGTAACTAAGGGTTTGAGTAACATTTCACATGTTGAGACTCGACTATTATTAGATCAGCTTGAAGATTTACAGCATTAATCATGTGATCAGGACTTTGCAATTCCCGTTAATAAACATTCTAGATCTGTAACAATCAGTTATACTTGCGTTCTCAAAGGTTTCAACGAAGAGCTGTTCTTTCAATGGAAGTAATTATTAATATTTCATAGCTCAATTTGCCAACAGAGCTAGGTGGACATTTTGCTACATTTTTCTCGGTTCCAATGTGAAACCTTACGCATAAGGTTGGATATCAAAGGAAATAAAATGCAGTAAATATTTTTATCCAGTTGCCAAACGTGTTTGGACTGACATGCCCCACTTTTGTGCAAGATGCACGCAAAATAAAAGTAGTGCTACTCTATTATAGTAATTGGCTAAAAACAGAATATGAACTAGTGAGACTGCATTGCTAATACCAGGATGCTCTCCTTTGGTTTTGAAAAAGAGTGCAAATTAGGTTTTGGCATTTCAACCGGTGGTCCTGAACACTGTTGGGTAATAAGCTTAAAGTCTAAACGCCTTATGAGATTATTTGTCAAAACAAAAATAGGGAAGCTGACTATTGTGTCTTTTCAATTGCACCTGTGTCTTCATTCGCTTACCGCAAAGTGCATCAAATCGATACCTGAGATGCAGCCACGGTTCAGCTTCCTGCTGACTTGTGGGATTATATGAAACATGCCCTCTTGACTTTTCATCAGCTGTGAAGAATGATCGAGACAAAAAATTTGGGCAAGGTATTCAAGTGATACATTGATGAAATTCTAATCTCATTGGCATTGCCATATAATCGACTGGTTGATATGAGTATTTTCTGTGCGATTGGCTTTTTGGGTATTCGAAGTCAATTTTTCTTAGGCGTCTTTTTCAAGTGCTTTTCTACCCGATAGACATATGAATCCTGATGTGAAACTAGTCTCAAACATTTGACCTCTGTTCTTCAGTTTAAGTCTGATGAATTTTCCGAATTGACTAATATGATTATTGAAAAGGCCAATGACCTGGCAAGTTTGTCAAGAAGAAGGCAGTCGAATACGTGCATTCACTAATGGCAAAGCATGAAACAAACGATAGGAAATTCTCACTTATGAAGTCAGAAGGCTTGCGTTATAAGTGAACAAAGATGAGCGCATTTATAAAAGAAGGAAGGAAGCACGGAAACGCAGGTTTTGAGACTAACCGTAGCATGGAAAATTAAAAAAGAATTTTTAACTGCGTTTTGAGCAACATTTAAGCACACATTTTTGCTTTTCAAAGCTCAGTTGCGTCTTGGGCGAAAACTGCTGTTCGCTGTACATATGTTCGTATAGTACCTTCAAATCGTGGAATCCTTAACTTTTAATGAATTTGAGATTAATAGAGATGATTTTGCTCTTCATGGGCGTGTTTTGAAAATGAATGGGATAAGCAAAAAAGGAATGTTATGCTGGTTTATACGATCTTGAATTTAAAAGAACAAAACTTAAACATATGTTAGGACTACAAAGGAACAAATTCCTATCCTAGTAGTAATGCAATTTTCTGATGCGGATTAGACCACAAGAGGATTTACAAGAAATCGGTTTATAAGACACCTAGTACTAGAAATAAAAAAAATTTAAAGGTTTTTAGAACTAAATCAATATTTTTAAGAAACTCCAAAAAAACTTCCAGTACTAGAAACTAGTGAAAAATCAAGAAACTTTTAGTACTAGGACCCAAGCTAGGTTTCTTATATAAATAAACGTGTATACAACAGTAAAGAATGTAAGCACTATTAAAAACATGCAACCATTCATAGTCAAAAGGATTTGTCTTAATTCTAGAATAGCTTAATGGTGTATTTTTAATTCGGATTTTGGTCCGACATTTTTCACAGCTAGTTAGTTTGGATTTTTGTCTTTGTTTTTTTTGTGTGTAAACAACTCTTCTGCTAAAATGTCCTTCCAATAGTCGCTGACTTCTGTCTTCATTTTTCATGAAACTAATTTTGATTAGCTATCTAGCGATTATGTTTGATTTTGATTGTTCTAATTCATTTTGTGATCTGATTGATTGAATCATGCCTAATGCATATCTGCTTTCAATCGATTCACTTTAACAGCTGATCTGGAAAATGTATTTAGCAAAAGCTTTTGGTGACTGATTTCTGATTATAGTTTAGCAAGTCGATTTGATTATTAGATTTGATCGATCAGTCCGATCGTTTGGCTTGGGTTGCCTAAAATTGGCTTTGGGAATCATGTTGATTCGATAGGGCGATTGACATATTGCTGATAGGCATTGAGTACCTACGGTCAAGCAGTCGTATCAAAACCTCGAGGTGTCTCTTGTAGCTTTAGAGCTGCCAGTTATCAAAATCTTGCAGTATAATGAAAGATGTAAAGAAATAATGTGCCCTCCTTTGAAATACCACTGCGCTTTTAGTGCCAAATAGGGCTTAGCTTCTAAACAATTGCCATATTTTTCTTCTGTCGAAGCCGCATTAGAAGGTTTTTAATTAAAACTGAACATCTAAGTACTTTGTGTATAATTTGCCATCTTGCCAAGATTAGTGAGCTTTAATACAAATGCGAATTAGCTCAAATCTGTAGCTGTATTGTAGCTACTCGTTCTCACAAAAGGTGATCGGCAATCGTCAAAAGTGCCAACAATGTTTGTGGTTCAGCCTGTCAAATCATGATGATATCTTCCTAAAACTATATCCCATCAAAGGTGTAATCATTGTGCTACTTAAGTACAAACGAGAAAAAGGATTAAAAGAAGGTTCTCTTTCTAATATACTCAATGCCGGTGTATGATGTGATGATCATATTAAAACAAGTGGATGAACAGTTTTGTAATTCTTGCAAACACAGCATGCAAACACAGAGTATTACTGTTGTGTATAAAAGCCTAATTAAAGTTTTACATGAACGCTTGCCTCGATATTGAGGGATTGAAAATATCGTTTTAGGACCCAAAGCCCATGTTTCAATTCAATGGTGTCAAATGTGATTGAATTCCGTTAATTCCAACCTTAGAAAGACGACCAGTGTCTTACCCTAGTGAATCTTCTGAACGATACGAGTAAGCAAATCAAAATTACTAGGGGTACAATAATTGATGACAAATGAGAAGCATAGGGAATGCCCAAGGTGCCTTCATCAATTATTACTCCTAAGCTTATGAAAGTCAAAGACCCTTTCAAGAATCATGTACACAATAAAGACATTAATTATAAGCAAATTTGCTTCTAAATTAAAGCTTAACAAAAGGCTCATTAAGGGGTGAGCCATTCATATTTCCCAAGCACATGGTTGAACTAAACAATTGCTTTCATTTCAGAATAGGCTGCACTGACCTGCATTGACAAGATGGGAAGAGCGTGGATAAACATGGTGATTTGCACAGTGGCAATAATCCTGCTTGTCTTTACATACAGTGTCGAAATGAAGGGAAAGAGGGACCGAAAGAACCGTAAGAATAGAGATCACACGGTAAGTTATCAAACCTTCAATGGTAATCTGTGTCATCCTTGCATTAAGAAGCGTTTTATGTAGTTAAAGATATAGGTCAAAAGGCTCTATGAAGCACCATGCTTTTAAGAGGCGTAGGTACATTTACATGCAAAGGTCCAGTTCATGGTCAACCTTTGTGGTATATAGGTTTAAGTTGATACCCCAAACTTTACACTTGATATGACCTTCAAGCAGCTGACGGTAATTTAGAGAAAGTGTAAAGTTCAAATGACAAATGCTACACTATCATAAACTGTTCCATTTTATGCCGTTTTAAACAACTTTTTGTCGGTTTGAAATGAATTTAGTACCAAAAGTGAGTAGTGTTGGATATCACCCTGTGATCAAGCGCATTTGCCATGCAATGTTGGTCCTTCGCAGAGCAAGACAAGCATAGAACACCAAGTTCATACGAATCGTATGTTTATTTATGTTAACTTGTTCACAGTAAAGAAATTGGAGTCCTGAAAAATTGATGGCTCAAACGGCTAAGAACCGGAGGGAGATTTTGCCTGTTAATTTTGCATTTGATGAAGATTGTGGAGATTTTGCACTTTTCAACATAAATTATGGAAGTGATTGTAAAAACCTTTTTTTGCTTTGATTTGATAGTGAGGAGAGCTCGAATAAAAAAATTTGCAGCCGGCGAAAGGTTATACACTTTTAAGGACTCTTGTAAAGCTTCCCTCTTCTTTGCCAGGTTTCTATTTCAATGTTCTTTTTACATGGAGTTCAGTTGCCGGTCGCATTTGAAAATTGGCTAAAATGACAAGCGTTGGTTTAGATAGGTGTAGCGACACGATTTGCGTTGTCACAATTCTTTGTAAGACCTGAAACATAAAGAAGAGGGACTTGAATTGTGTGACAGTCATGCATACCATATTTTCATCAACACAAGATTAAGCAATGCTCCTGGAACACTGATGGTTCGTGACCACTCCTTTTCACCCGCAAACTCAGCAAAATCTCAAATAATTTGGTAACTTAATATTATCGAGAAAAGTCTTTAAAAGGAAGCTGTTGTTGCTGTTTTTTCGGCTATGAATTGTATTCTATTCGGGAAATTGGAAAGCTATCATTTGAAAGTAATCACTTTTGTCGTGTTAAGTACCTTCTGAAGAGAGATATCTTGCCTTTTACGTACCAAACAAAGTAGAGTGTTAAAGTGACTATGTCAGTGGGCAAATTTCAAAGTTTTATAGCTTAGGCGATAGCAAGAAGCATAATTAGAAAGTCAAGACTATATAACAGACATCTGCTGTTTGTTAAAATTTTAAATGTATGATTTGTATTGAGTTTGCTAGTTTATACTGTGACTGGGTCGATATTTGAAATCTATGTTCCTGTTAAAATGGTACTTTTGAGCTTAGCAAATCAAAATTGCCAGCTCGGTGGCTTCAAGGATGGATGTCTTCATCGTTTGATGGATGATCGTAAGGGTAAAAATGTATAATCGTTTGACTGGTTTGGAGAAACAAAGAGTGAAAAGTGTCTTTTTTAATGATGCGCTGTAGAGCTCAAGAGAAAAGTGACAACCTTCCGATTTGTGAATCGTTGATAGCCAATACTATTTTGATAATGTTAGAACAGTGAATCATAGATGGTCAATACTATTTTGATAATGTTAAAACAGAGAATCATAGATAGTCAATACTATTTTAATAATGTTAAAACAGAGAATCATAGATGGTCAATACTATTTTGATAATGTTAAAACAGAGAATCATAGATGGTCAATACTATTTTAATAATGTTAAAACAGTGAAGCATAGATGGTCAATACTATTTTAATAATGTTAAAACAGTGAATCATAGATGGTCAATACTATTTTGATAATGTTAAAAACAGTGAATCATAGATGGTCAATACTATTTTAATAATGTTAAAACAGTGAATCATAGATGGTCGATACTATTGTTAAAGCAAAGTTGAAGGGAGAAAATATTAGGGAGAAAACAGTATCAGTGAGAAAATGAAGAAATCTTTCAAGCATTCGTTTCAAGATTTCAAGAAAAAAAATTTCGCAAGCATAATTTTGAAAAAAGAATCTTGATATTTTCTATATTTATAAAAACGGAGCATTTTGCAACATGTGCACTTGCGAGTGCAAAGAAAAATAAATGTTATGTTTTTGAAATGATAGCCGTTCATTCATTTTCGAATGGTCTTGTCTAAAACTCAAGCACTCAAGTAAAAATATATTCACACCATCAACATGCAGCCTTTTACTTTCGTCTACGGAACTGTTTCCCCTTTTCTTCAAGTATCAAAGGCTTATAGTCGAAGTAGCTTCGAACAAAATTCCATTTTGTATAATGAACGCAACTGAAAAATTTTAAGCAAGATGCGACCGCTAGAAATTCCACTTAATCAAGTCTTATTTTGGTATTCTTCACAACAGCATCACAGATGCTTCGGTATTAAGGCCAATGGTAAATTCGACTTTGAGCAATTATTTCTTCTTTACAGAAGCTGAAAGAAAATCGTGGGAAAGTGGATCCCGTGAAAAGCTGGTTAGCATTTGTGCAACAATCATCGCAGCGACGTGGACAAAATTTTGTTGAGAACAGAAGGAGGTCTCACAAGAAGTCAAAGAAAAGCATGGTAATTTAGCATTTGGCACTGAGAAGTGCAGATTCGTTTGTAGGTAACTTGCAGGCAATTAGGCAGCTACGAGCAGTTGGATAAAGAGTATGCTTGGCGTGGAAAAAGGACTTGGTGAATGCTTTGTGGTTCATTAGAACCTTCCTTTTGTTCAACTACCGCGCTAAGCTTTTAATGAATGTGAACCACCACTAAGCTCTACTCTTCTAGAAATATGAATACCAAATTTTGTTGGAAGTAGCGTGAGTTGAAGGTTCGACGACCTTAGAAGAGTCTGGGTCATTTTATGCTTTCATTTTGTACAGTTAGTCCGAGATTTGCATATTTTGAGACAGGCTTATACCGTATGGAAAACAAAATTCTTGGCTTATCGCCATTACTGTGCCAATGAGACCTGGCATCCCTATATGTAACCATCTAACTTTCTGGGTGGTTAATGTAGCTCGATTGTTCGTAACATGCCAAATTGTCACTGATTCAAGTGGCAGAATTTCTCGTTTGCTTCGGGCTAGGCCACCGCTTGCGTTGGTATTGAGAAATTATTATGATAATGACACTGACGGATAAGATTGATATAATAATTTGTTCACATACACTCAAGGATTTCGGGACTGATAAGTGCCAAGTTTGGGGCTACAGCAATGACCCACACTAGCCCCTGGCAACTACACCCTTTAAATTGCTGCTTCTAACAATGACAATTATTAGCATGCTCTCTAAGTCTTCCGAAGACTTATCACTATAGTGATCCACGTCTATCTGAAATGTTTTTGCAGCATAATGGCCCTCAAGGACCGCCTGGACCACCTGGACCACAAGGTCCCCCCGGACCACCTGGTGCCATTATTTCAGAAGCAGCAATGGTAGCTGAGTTCCGAAGTCTCGTAAGAAGTAAGTCCCCCGTCTAATACTAACTCCTCATGCAATTTTCCTAGCCATTCTATTGAGTAACTAGCAACAGTATCGAGATCACGTGGCAATCTCTCCATTTAAAGTTCGTATCCTACGTTAACATTTCATCTTTTTCAGATACAGCGGAAAGAAGGGCAGCAAGATTTGCCGGACAGGTAGGTCTCACTACTGCTTCTTTGTACTATGAACAACGAATGAGATGTACTATGAGATGTAACTTAATGAACAATGAGATATCCTTCCTGCTTAACATTAGCCGTAAGGAATCAAACGCTAAGCGGTGCATTTAGGAGTTTGTTGCACGTAATGGAGGAGAGGGCTTAATCTTCTTCTCATGACTGCCAATAATTGTTTTGAGAACCTCTTAGGTACATAAGAAGCTATATGCCTCCGCAGGCATGATTGCAACTCATTCACAGCTTGGTGTAACCAATCAGCATTATGAAATAAACATAACCAATTCAGTTGGGAAATTCCTTTAGCGTCCATTTTGAGTCTTACCAAGTGTTCAATTTTTCAGCCACTGGGCCTAATGGCTGCCGGAGTCCCGGATGTGATCTCTGCATTCTTCATCGTTCTGAGAAAGGACATTCTCGTTCACAAGAAATCAAAAAGAGAGCTGAACCAATACGAGGTTAGAAAAAATGTGTGCTTTGTTTTACAGAACTTCACAGTAGCTAGAAGAGCAAAACCAGTTTGGTATAACTCTGATGGGTTTATTATAACCAATCATGCGCTCTTCTTATCACCCTCTCTCTAGTGCTCCCGATCCACAACTGGCTCTCTATTTTTGTCAACTTTTGGTCATTTTCCGACCTTTGCATAATCTGAGGACCAAAAAGTTCTTAAAGTATGCAAGAACTGGTTCCGCTATTTCAAGCTATTGTAAGAAAAGAATATTCATAAAGTACTAATGATATGAAGAAATTCCTTGCTAAGCTTGAGTGAGCCATATCCAAAACAGCATTGTCAGCTGAACCAGAAAGCGAATACAGACTGACGTAAGATATTTTGGCAGGTGAAGGGAACAGGAACGTTTATTCGTGGCACTGGCATTCAGCTTGTCTCGGGAAGATTCACGGCTCCCTACACGGCAATATACAGATTCCAAGCCAATTTGCACATTGGAAGAGCAAAGGATGTCAGTTTGAAACCACGTGATGCCATTTCAGCAAAAGTTTGCATCAACAATGACTGCGAAAATAATGTGTAAGTGTATTCCTAGTACACTGAGAAGCTTTGTGCTTATCAAGCAGTGTCCTGGACCTTTCTCTCGATTCCTTATGCCTGGAATTATAGAGAGCTAGCGACTCTCCTCACTCTGGGTGAAAGTTTGGTCGTGACAGGGACTCAAACCACGGAACCTTGAGTCAGTAGTCAGCGCCTCTAACCACTGCGCCATCCTCCATGTAAAATGTATTCTGCATAGTAGGAGTAGACACTGTTTTGCCACACACAAAAAAGTTGAAATCTGTTTAAATTTGTCGTAGAAATGATCAGTTGAACTTTTTTGCTTCAGGTCACTCAGATTCCGCTCAGGACTTTCCAGTAATGCAAGAGTTTTTACAATCTACGTTGAAGGACTACTTTACCTTATGGTAAGACTGCTTTTTATTCGCTTAACAATCTGCCAATAAACAGCAGCCTACTACCACTGGCTAATATTTCGCTTGAACCGGATTCGAAACATTTCTTGTTATCAAGCCGCAGTCCAGGAACTGTCACCATTTGGTGAGGTATTAACTTTCAATGTTTTCACCCTGTGCTTAGGCCAACCAGTACACGTCCGTCATCTTGATCAACCACTCCAGCAATACGGTCGTGGTGAACAGCGGATCGTCTTTCAGCAGTTATCTGGTTGGAGCTTAGCAATCTTTCTTTGGTAGAAAGCGACGCCATGATTCTCAAAGACTTTGTCCAAGCCAGTGCAAGATACCAGTCAGTTTATTGAGAAGAAGTGTCCGGAAGAAATGCTGGATCCGGCAAATTCTGCGCAGGAGCAGGAAGATTTGAAACCTTAAGCTTGGAGGAGTGAAGAATGGACAAAACTGTTTCTGAAGAGCACAGATTGCGACCCCGCTATTAAAGAAGCCCCACAATGGATTGCAAGGAAACTGGTTCTGACTTATTTGGTCACCGACTGTCATCAACATCTGTACAGTCTGTTATTCCCGAAAATCACATGAAAGACTTGGTCTTTATAAACCTTATATCAATTTTCACCTTTGAAAATAATACCAGAAACCACTAAGACTTCTTTAGTCTAAAATTTTCAGCTTTTTTGCTGTGATAGAAGATATTAGAGTTGGTAAGATCAGGCATCAAACTTTAAATAGCTTCAGCGATTCTACAATCAGGTTTGATCAAAACTTGCTCTATAAATTGCCTTGAAATTGTTTTACAATAAGGCAGCAGCTTGGTATCCTAAGACGAAAATGTTTTACGAAAATTGCATTTTATACTTTTCAAGTCTTAGGTGAAGTTAATAGAAATCATTTTATGCTATTTAGACAAAAAGCAATGCACGAATGAAAATTTTCAGTGAAACTACACTTCCATCAAAAATACCTGTTGACTCATTCATTACTTTCATTCAAATCATTCAAATTCCGTCACCTTCCAAAATTAAAAGAGCTTGTTATAATATTCATAATCAATGACCTGAAGCACAAAAGACTTTTGGGCAATATTTTGATAAAGCTTTATCCCTTAGTTTATAGTTTAATAGTTTAGTAAAGAGATACAACGATATTTGTCTCCTTTATGTAAGACTAAATTAACATAAATATGATTAAGCTATTACTAAACTTTAAAAAAGATTTGGCTATAGATGTATAGCATTGTTTAACTCGACACTAATATATTTTATATTGTAGTTTTGAAGAGTAATTTCTAAAGCTCTATCGTTTGTGTAGTGAAAGTTTTTCAAGTAATGAAATAGCATGTGTATATAAATGATTGTACTCTTTGGAACATTTTCTGAGAATTCTGTATTGCCTGTGAATTCTTGATGAAATCTATTATTTTGTTTCAGAGTTTCCGAAACGTTTTATTTAACAGCACCAACTCAAAACAGTCTGTATACGCTCTCTGTACAATAAATAAACGTTTAGTACCGATAGAAAGAAACCGATTAGTTACCTACATTTCAACAGAAATAGAAAGAAAAAGTTGAATTTTAGTATCAGGTAAACTTGAGATGCATTGATTTAAGGGTGCTGCTTTTTGAAGTTTTTCTGCGTAGACTAATCACAGGAGCAAGTTTGCCTGCAGCAACAGCCATGATTTACTGTCGAATTTGAAGTCCACTGAAATATTTTACGTACAAATATCCTCTCTCCAACCATGCAGTTTAATTGACGTTTTCCCAAAAAGCTACTGAAAGGTAAATCTCAAAGTTATTTTGCCTTCAATTATTTCTCTCTTTCAAAACATCAACAAATCATCAAAGAATCGGGGTTTTACAGCTTCAAATGAAGTAGACAGCTTGTCAAAAGACTTTCCATACCATTTTATGAGCCCGCCAAGAACAAGCGATGGAAGGAGCCGACTTTTCAAACCCCTAGTTAGCATGGGCCCCATAAAATAAGAAGTCTATTACTAATTATGGTCCATTGCATGCATAGTAATGTTATTTTTCTATTCTATACATGAAATTTTCCTCGTTGTATACCTTGTGCCCTTTTAGGGCTAACCTACACCAAAATGTTTATAGTTGAAATGAATTGAAAATCTGTCTGATTTGACAGAAGCCTGGGTTAAGCAGAAAAGGGAATTTACATACACTCACGTACCATGATTTATTCAAAGAGTAGAGGCAGTGTCGAGGGAGCTCCAAAATGTGTTCTGAAAATTCCTGATAGGAATATTAGAAAATTATTCACTAAGGCATAACCACCCTTATTCAATCATGCATGATTGCATTGTTTCATTTTAGAAAGTGAACAAGCTGAATAAACCTACGTTTGCGTTTGCGATTGCGTTTGCGTTTGCGGGTCGTCAAAGAACAGCGCCAGAGACAATACAGCGTCTATTTGTTTTGATTTTACCTTCAATTGTGCCTTAACACACGAACTACAGTGATGGACTAACACTTTCAACATCGATCGACATTAAGCAATTAAACGTATATCACTAGTAGCGTTGGTTTGAATGCGACATGCACCTCCCTAATGAAGTCATCTAAGTAGCATTGTCACATTCCACATTGAGAAAATCACTTGAAGCCGAAAAAGGGCAGGAGAATGAATGAAGCGGCAAGCCGTCTTTAACAAAACGTGCACCAGCAGCGATGCTAAGGGAGAACAAAGGACAAAAGAAGCCGTCACACAAAAGAAGCCACCGTTGTAATGAAAGAAAGATGCAAAATGGAAAAAAAACTATGATTCTACCCTTAGCTCCAAGTTTCTCAGGATTGTCATTTAATAAAATCAAAATACGTACACTAAAGAAATTCGCAAATATGGCTATAAGGCTATCGCGTATTGATATACAGGCATTTAATACTAATACATAGATATTCATTCATATATATTCATATATATTTATACAATTAACTGGAATACCATAGAGCATAAATATAGTCTAAATACAGCTACACTTGTACTTATTCTATGTGCAGCCTTTTCATTTCATTCAAAACTTTTCAAAGATTAATAATCAATGAGAATCGTCGAACTGTCCATTCTGAGTGGTATGGTATTCATTTTGATAAATATAAGTCCAGGAGAACAACTTTAGTCACTCTAGAAGACTCAACTTCAGATAATTTCTTTCGCGTCCGATCAGACCATGGTAGGCCCTCACATGTCACTAAACGTCATCTCATCCCTCCTAGGTTCGGTTTCGTGGCGCCGTCTCTGAAGCGAACTTTGAGAAATTCAACGGTTAAGGATAACACTCAGCAAAGGTCCCCAGCTGTCGTGGTAGTAATGTCCAATAAGCGAGTCGCTTGAATACCTTTAACATTACTAGACGAATTTTTCACTCGGTTCTTAATCCCGTTTCATAAATTATGCCCTTCACAGTTATTCTGAGTTATGAGGCAAGTCTCTGACACGGAAGCACTGACAACATATTGATGATCTGCCTAATGATTGCTTTCCTCGTGTCTCTCATGCCAAATCCATAAACAAAGGGATCTGTGACAGCATTTATCATCCACAATACAACAGTGAAACCATGCCCAGCAAATGGACTCAACCCAAACTTAATCAAAGCCACTGTACCAAGCAATGCTCCAGGAAATGTGCAAATGAGGTACGTTAGAACCACAATGCTAGCAACGAAGGCAATCTTGAACTGCTTCTTCCGATTGTTCTCTTGGCAAGCTTGGCTGCTCATGGGAACGCCAGCCTGGACCACCAACAGCTTCTCTCTACTTATTTTCAGCAACTTTGCTTGAATCACAAACAATGTAAGGCAAGCAGGAATTTCGACGGTGACAATAATCACTCGCAAGATAGGTGTTTCGCTAACAACATTCCATTCTAATGACTCTAATCTCATGATGAGCGACAAATTGACTGCACCACATCCGAAGCCAAAGAGCCAGATTGCAGCCAGGGCACGAAAGACTCTCTGGCTGGTCACAATTTGGTAAAATCGAAGACCATGAACACAGGCGATGTACCGTTCAATCGACAAAGCAATCATTGATAAACTCGACACAGCGATGGTCAACGGTGAGATGAATTGTAGGCATCGTCGCAAAACTGTACATACCAATTGGTCAAACTGCCATGGAATCGACATCATCAATGCAAGGAGGGTTGCAGAAAGGCCAATTTGAATTGTATGTGACAATGTAAGAGAGAAAAAGATTTGATTACGTGCCAAGTGAGATAATGAATCCTTGGCCAGGGTGAATAGAATCAGAACATGGAAAGGTGTGACGACAATTGCCAATGCAATGGCAAAGTATCCATTGAATCCGCTATAACACTCGTACACTGTTCTATTGAAAGCCATACTGCAGTGAGTCGAGCTTCTTGTGCATTGTTGGCGATTTCTGACATACATTTATATACAGGTTGTTTAGAAATTAATTATGCATAGATCATCTCTGCTTGGGTACCAGTCTCTTTTGCAAAGCTTTATTTTAACAAAAGAAATGCATTACTAGCTGCTTTTGCCATGTGAATCATTCATATACTGTTTTCTCTCTTCCATTAACTCACCCAAACATAATAGAATATATCTTTATTCTAGCAATGTAAAATCCTAAGATCAAAAATGAATTCATATTTTGTCAAAAAAATAAAGCTATAGACATTTAACTTCTTCTGGAACTTGTTTGGATAAGATTAAAACAAAATTAGCAACGTCGAAACTTATTAACTTGTCCACCTAATTATCACAATTACCATGATAATTTTCTTTTTCCATATTTTGTAAAAAGGATGCAGAAATCGACAATCTCATAGTACCGTTAAGCGATATCACCATTAGCACGATGGAAGGAAGATATTTCAAATAAGCGTAAGTCTAGCGAGAATCTGAGAGCAAACTTCAACCAAGTCAGTCACAAATTATTACACACGACTAAGCTCTACAATTGTTTTGGTAGTAATATCCCATATATGAGTCACATGACTAATCGTTTGACTATCAATAACATTACTAGATGAGTCCCCTTTCCGTACTGAGTTCAAAAATTATCCCTTTGAAAAGTTATTCTGAATTATGAGGCAAGTCTCTGACACGGAAGCGCTGAAAACATATGCATGATCTGCCTAATGATTGCTTTCCTCGTGTCTCTCATGCCAAATCCATAAACAAAGGGATCTGTGACAGCATTTAGCATCCACAATACAACAGTGAAACTATGGCCAGCAAATGGACTCAACCCATACTTAATCAAAGCCACTGTACCCAGCAATGCTCCAGGAAATGTGCAAATGAGGTACGTTAGAACCACAATGCTAGCAACGAAGGCAATCTTGAACTGCTTCTTCCGATTGTTCTCTTGGCAAGCTTGGCTGCTCATGGGAACGCCAGCCTGACCACCAACAGCTTCTCTCTACTTATTTTCAGCAACTTTGCTTGAATCACAAACAATGTAAGGGCAAGCAGGAATTTCGACGGTGACAATAATCACTCGCAAGATAGGTGTTTCGCTAACAACATTCCATTCTATTGACTCTAATCTCATGATGAGCGACAAATTGACTGCACCACATCCGAAGCCAAAGAGCCAGATTGCAGCCAGGGCACGAAAGACTCTCTGGCTGGTCACAATCTGGTAAAATCGAAGACCATGAACACAGGCGATGTACCGTTCAATCGACAAAGCAATCATTGATAAACTCGACACAGCGATGGTCAACGGTGAGATGAATTGTAGGCATCGTCGCAAAACTGTACATACCAATTGGTCAAACTGCCATGGAATCGACATCATCAATGCAAGGAGGGTTGCAGAAAGGCCAATTTGAATTGTATGTGACAATGTAAGAGAGAAAAAGATTTGATTACGTGCCAAGTGAGATAGTGAATCCTTGGCCAGGGTGAATAGAATCAGAACATGGAAAGGTGTGACAACAATTGCCAGTGCAATGGCAAAGTATCCGTTGAATCCGCTATAACACTCGTACACTGTTCTATTGAAAGCCATACTGCAGTGAGTCGAGCTTCTTGTGCCTTGTTGGCGACTTCTAACATACATCTATATATATATATACAGGCAGCTTCGAAATTAATAATGCATGGGTTCTTATCTAAAAGGTCTAGTGGAATGCCTTATTCTTAGCAAGGTGTAAATCACTTGCTTCTGTCACAACAGTTAGCATTGACACTTCTTCCCCTTCTAATCATCCCAACTATAACACAACGGAAACCGATTCTGAAAGAAACAAGATCTAAGGTTTAAAGTGTTTTCACCTTTTTCTCAAAACAGAGCGAAGCATCAGGCGAAATAAAAATCATCTGGCACTGCATTGCCCTTCTTAATTGTTCTTAATACATAAATTTGCATATAAGACAATACAATTTCCAACAAGTTGATAATTCTAACTTAATGACGACGTGGTGAAGCCATTCACTCCAGCTGCTTTATGAAAATGAATACGAGGCCTAGAAATGGCATGAAACGAGGCTACGTGTTCATCATCGGGCATTTCGTGCCTTTTCGTGAGCTCTGTCCAGTTCTTTTGCAAGTTCTTCGACTTTTCGCGCGCTTGACTCCTGAAATGGTAACAACCCATATCAAAAGGATCATCTAAATATCATCAGAAATAAAGTTGGATCATACTTTGAAGCAACGCAATGTATGGGCTTACAAATACCAGGGATCAAGATGCTGCTATTTTGTAATAGCGTTGTAATTTTGGAGTAATTTTACGATTTTGGAATGATGTTGCAATTTTGGAGTGATTTTCCGATTTTGGAGTGATTTTACGATTTTGGAATGATATTTTTACCATCAGGCGCTGGTACTTATGAGCGGCTCTGTCTGCAAGCGTCCTTTCGGTCTTAAGCACTTGCTTCATGTCCCTTGTTTCATTGAGACTTTCAGCAACCTGGTCTGCCGCTCTGCTCACCGCCACTCGACTCGCCTGTTTGTAACAAGATACCAACACAATTACTAATAATGCTTTCTTAATGACGCCAATGGGCCTGGCAGTCAGCTAAATTTCTGGTCCAAGGCTAAGTCCGAGGCTAAACAAACATGTCTCCTGCTTCTCCGATTTCATTCAGACTTGACAAAAAGATGTCGTTTGGCAGAAAAAGTTTGAGTGCTATTAAAAATACACAATAATGAATGTTTAAAAGAAAATGAAAACGACAAAATTTTGGTTACGTTCAAAATAAATAACAGCAAGGCAAAACATTCTTGAGCCCAACGAAGACAGTTGATATGAAGAAGGAATTCTTCTAGACATTAACACAGGGTGCTCAAAACTAAAAGAGATTTAACTTCTTCAAGACTCATGGGTCTTTTAAGACAGACACATGATGGTATACGCTTATTAAAAACCAAGCCTCTAAAGCAACTCGCCATTGTTACTCACACATTGCACCATCGAAAAAATACCCGGTATGTAAATCGGTTATCTCTAAAACAGGACAGTGTAACGTAAAGAACTGACAGGGTGCATGTGATGTCATGTTTGAAGGCACATCTGTAGAATCATGAGTTTTCTAATGGTGTCATTATGCAATGTTAATTAATGACGTATTGCTGGTGCTCGTCAGGTGATGACATGTCATGTTTATCAACAAATGGGAAAACTGTGATTGTTCGGTGAATAGAGAATTGGAATATGCACAGGAGACACGTCTGTTTCTGTTGCCCGTTTCTGACCGGTCATAACAACAATGCTAAGGCTCTGTTTGCACTACAGAAAAAAGCGAAGCTCTATGGTTGCTCTCTGTTTGCGTAAGATCAAAACAAAATTAGCAACATCGTAACGTATTAATTTGTTTAGCTAATTATCACAATTACCATGATACTTTTACCATTTTTTATAAAAAGGATGCAGAAATCGACAATCTCATAGAACCGTTAAGCGATATCACCATTAGCACGATGGAAGGAAGATATTTCAAATAAGCGTAAGTCTAGCGAGAATCTGAGAGCAAACTTCAACCAAGTCAGTCACAAATTATTACACACGACTAAGCTCTACAATTGTTTTGGTAGTAATATCCCATATATGAGTCACATGACTAATCGTTTGACTATCAATAACATTACTAGATGAGTCCCCTTTCCGTACTGAGTTCAAAAATTATCCCTTTGAAAAGTTATTCTGAATTATGAGGCAAGTCTCTGACACGGAAGCGCTGAAAACATATGCATGATCTGCCTAATGATTGCTTTCCTCGTGTCTCTCATGCCAAATCCATAAACAAAGGGATCTGTGACAGCATTTAGCATCCACAATACAACAGTGAAACTATGGCCAGCAAATGGGCTCAACCCATACTTAATCAAAGCCACTGTACCAAGCAATGCTCCAGGAAATGTGCAAATGAGGTACGTTAGAACCACAATGCTAGCAACGAAGGCAATCTTGAACTGCTTCTTCCGATTGTTCTCTTGGCAAGCTTGGCTGCTCATGGGAACGCCAGCCTGGACCACCAACAGCTTCTCTCTACTTATTTTCAGCAACTTTGCTTGAATCACAAACAATGTAAGGCAAGCAGGAATTTCGACGGTGACAATAATCACTCGCAAGATAGGTGTTTCGCTAACAACATTCCATTCTATTGACTCTAATCTCATGATGAGCGACAAATTGACTGCACCACATCCGAAGCCAAAGAGCCAGATTGCAGCCAGGGCACGAAAGACTCTCTGGCTGGTCACAATCTGGTAAAATCGAAGACCATGAACACAGGCGATGTACCGTTCAATCGACAAAGCAATCATTGATAAACTCGACACAGCGATGGTCAACGGTGAGATGAATTGTAGGCATCGTCGCAAAACTGTACATACCAATTGGTCAAACTGCCATGGAATCGACATCATCAATGCAAGGAGGGTTGCAGAAAGGCCAATTTGAATTGTATGTGACAATGTAAGAGAGAAAAAGATTTGATTACGTGCCAAGTGAGATAGTGAATCCTTGGCCAGGGTGAATAGAATCAGAACATGGAAAGGTGTGACAACAATTGCCAGTGCAATGGCAAAGTATCCGTTGAATCCGCTATAACACTCGTACACTGTTCTATTGAAAGCCATACTGCAGTGAGTCGAGCTTCTTGTGCCTTGTTGGCGACTTCTAACATACATCTATATTATATATACAGGCAGCTTCGAAATTAATAATGCATGGGTTCTTATCTAAAAGGTCTAGTGGAATGCCTTATTCTTAGCAAGGTGTAAATCACTTGCTTCTGTCACAACAGTTAGCATTGACACTTCTTCCCCTTCTAATCATCCCAACTATAACACAACGGAAACCGATTCTGAAAGAAACAAGATCTAAGGTTTAAAGTGTTTTCACCTTTTTCTCAAAACAGAGCGAAGCATCAGGCGAAATAAAAATCATCTGGCACTGCATTGCCCTTCTTAATTGTTCTTAATACATAAATTTGCATATAAGACAATACAATTTCCAACAAGTTGATAATTCTAACTTAATGACGACGTGGTGAAGCCATTCACTCCAGCTGCTTTATGAAAATGAATACGAGGCCTAGAAATGGCATGAAACGAGGCTACGTGTTCATCATCGGGCATTTCGTGCCTTTTCGTGAGCTCTGTCCGTTCTTTTGCAAGTTCTTCGACTTTTCGCGCGCTTGACTCCTGAAATGGTAACAACCCATATCAAAAGGATCATCTAAATATCATCAGAAATAAAGTTGGATCATACTTTGAAGCAACGCAATGTATGGGCTTACAAATACCAGGGATCAAGATGCTGCTATTTTGTAATAGCGTTGTAATTTTGGAGTAATTTTACGATTTTGGAATGATGTTGCAATTTTGGAGTGATTTTCCGATTTTGGAGTGATTTTACGATTTTGGAATGATATTTTTACCATCAGGCGCTGGTACTTATGAGCGGCTCTGTCTGCAAGCGTCCTTTCGGTCTTAAGCACTTGCTTCATGTCCCTTGTTTCATTGAGACTTTCAGCAACCTGGTCTGCCGCTCTGCTCACCGCCACTCGACTCGCCTGTTTGTAACAAGATACCAACACAATTACTAATAATGCTTTCTTAATGACGCCAATGGGCCTGGCAGTCAGCTAAATTTCTGGTCCAAGGCTAAGTCCGAGGCTAAACAAACATGTCTCCTGCTTCTCCGATTTCATTCAGACTTGACAAAAAGATGTCGTTTGGCAGAAAAAGTTTGAGTGCTATTAAAAATACACAATAATGAATGTTTAAAAGAAAATGAAAACGACAAAATTTTGGTTACGTTCAAAATAAATAACAGCAAGGCAAAACATTCTTGAGCCCAACGAAGACAGTGATATGAAGAAGGAATTCTTCTAGACATTAACACAGGGTGCTCAAAACTAAAAGAGATTTAACTTCTTCAAGACTCATGGGTCTTTTAAGACAGACACATGATGGTATACGCTTATTAAAAACCAAGCCTCTAAAGCAACTCGCCATTGTTACTCACACATTGCACCATCGAAAAAATACCCGGTATGTAAATCGGTTATCTCTAAAACAGGACAGTGTAACGTAAAGAACTGACAGGGTGCATGTGATGTCATGTTTGAAGGCACATCTGTAGAATCATGAGTTTTCTAATGGTGTCATTATGCAATGTTAATTAATGACGTATTGCTGGTGCTCGTCAGGTGATGACATGTCATGTTTATCAACAAATGGGAAAACTGTGATTGTTCGGTGAATAGAGAATTGGAATATGCACAGGAGACACGTCTGTTTCTGTTGCCCGTTTCTGACCGGTCATAACAACAATGCTAAGGCTCTGTTTGCACTACAGAAAAAAGCGAAGCTCTATGGTTGCTCTCTGTTTGCGTAAGATCAAAACAAAATTAGCAACATCGTAACGTATTAATTTGTTTAGCTAATTATCACAATTACCATGATACTTTTACCATTTTTTATAAAAAGGATGCAGAAATCGACAATCTCATAGAACCGTTAAGCGATATCACCATTAGCACGATGGAAGGAAGATATTTCAAATAAGCGTAAGTCTAGCGAGAATCTGAGAGCAAACTTCAACCAAGTCAGTCACAAATTATTACACACGACTAAGCTCTACAATTGTTTTGGTAGTAATATCCCATATATGAGTCACATGACTAATCGTTTGACTATCAATAACATTACTAGATGAGTCCCCTTTCCGTACTGAGTTCAAAAATTATCCCTTTGAAAAGTTATTCTGAATTATGAGGCAAGTCTCTGACACGGAAGCGCTGAAAACATATGCATGATCTGCCTAATGATTGCTTTCCTCGTGTCTCTCATGCCAAATCCATAAACAAAGGGATCTGTGACAGCATTTAGCATCCACAATACAACAGTGAAACTATGGCCAGCAAATGGGCTCAACCCATACTTAATCAAAGCCACTGTACCAAGCAATGCTCCAGGAAATGTGCAAATGAGGTACGTTAGAACCACAATGCTAGCAACGAAGGCAATCTTGAACTGCTTCTTCCGATTGTTCACTTGGCAAGCTTGGCTGCTCATGGGAACGCCAGGCTGGACCACCAACAGCTTCTCTCTACTTATTTTCAGCAACTTTGCTTGAATCACAAACAACATAAGGCAAGAAGGAATTTCGATGGTGACAACAATCACTCGCAAGATAGGTGTTTCGCTAACAACATTCCATTCTATTGACTCTAATCTCATGATGAGCGACAAATTGACTGCACCACATCCGAAGCCAAAGAGCCAGATTGCAGCCAGGGCACGAAAGACTCTCTGGCTGGTCACAATCTGGTAAAATCGAAGACCATGCACACAGGCGATGTACCGTTCAATCGACAAAGCAATCATTGATAAACTCGACACAGCGACGCCCAACGGCGGAATGAATTGTAGACATCGTCGCAAAACAGTACATACCAATTGGTCAAACTGCCATGGAAACGACTTCATCAATGCAAGGATGATTGCAGAAAGGCCAATTTGAATTATATGTGACAATGTAAGAGAAAATAAGATTTGATTACGTGCCAAGTGAGATAGTGAATCCTTGGCCAGGGTGAATAGAATCAGAACATGGAAAGGTGTGACGACAATTGCCAATGCAATGGCAAAGTATCCATTGGATCCGCTATGACACTCGTACACTGTTCTATTGAAAGCCATACTGCAGTGAGTCGAGCTTCTTGTGCATTGTTGGCGACTTCTGACATACATTTATATATATATATATACAGGCAGCTTCGAAATTAATAATGCATGGGTTTTTATCTAAAAGGTCTAGTGCAATGCCTTATTCTTAGCAAGGTGTAAATCACTTGCTTCTGTCACCACCCTTATTATTGACACCTCTTCCCCTTCCCCTGCTTTGGTTGTCTTTTGATTTTTTATTGTCTCTTGAACGGATCTATCGGTCTCTGTTCTTGTCTGGCACGATGTTTCTTCTACTCTTCTTCTCTGTTCATTTTTTCTCCGCAGTTGGCAGAATATAAATGATTAAAAATTCATGTTGATGTGTAAGATGCGAAAAATGGCATAGACAGAAGAAGATGATTCAAACAGCAAACTGTAAAAATTTCACCTTAACAAGTTTCTTTGCATCTTCAGATTTGCTTTCAATCAATTTTTCCTGTTCCAAAGTTGTTTGTTCCAGCAAAACTTGAGTTTCTCTGAAATCAAACAAAAAGGCTTTTTACCATGGAAAGCTGCGACAACATGAGAAAAAGAAAAAGACTTTTAAGTTTGACATTCGGGTAATAATGAAGTAGGCGAATAAGGATTCTGCAGTGGCTCTAATGGCCGGGGGGGGGGGGGGGGTGGTGGTATGTTGTTTCGGAGGCTGACCGACAAACACCGTATTTATTTAAGTGAGCGCCGCGGCGTTCTTTTAATTCCCGGTACTTTTGTTGCGGCGCTTATTCGAGTGGGGCGTTTTTAAAAACCATGTAAACCCTGTTATAAAACAAATCAGTTTTAAACAATCTATTATTAGTAAAATTTACAACTTTGAAAATATCTTTAAAGGTTCATAAAATTTTAATGTCACTGATTCTCAAGAGAGAGCATAAAAAAGCTTCTCACTTTGAAATTAAGTGCGTTTCGATACCAGAAAATAAATTCCCGAGGTTAATTTGAAATTGTTTCATCAATCCCTTACCTCATTTGCATATTCTCCCTGTTTGATTCTAAGGATTCTAACGGTTTTTCAATTAATCGCCGCACTAACAAGAAAAGTAACTGCTGCGCTAATTCGGGGACGGCACTTATACAGGGGCGGCGCTTATTCAGGGGCAGAGCTCACTCGAGTAAATACGGTAAACGATAGGCAGGTTTATGAGAAAATTGAGGTAGACCCTACTGATTGTAATTTTACTGGTTTCGAATCAAGGATTCTGTATTTTTTACTTGAGATCCACAAAGTTTTATGTAGTGTTTAAGGGCTACCAGTAATCGAGGCATATATTATATATTAGAGCATATATTCGAAGCTGACAAATCAGTATTTTCCATTTATTCTCTGTTGCTTTTCTTCGAGTCCGGAGGGAGCAGCTTCTTGCCCCTCTCCAAAACCCCTTTCTCCCACAGCAACTGGCAATTATCTTTGCATTCAATCACAGGTGTTTCTAATTACTATATCGGTATTATTTTATTCTGAACTATTGACTGCAACCCCATGAATTGTTCGTTGTTTGTAGTAAATTTTAAATGATGTATATGCTCATTACACATCAAATTGAAAGTTGAATGGTTTACAAAGTCGAAGTTTCTTTCCAAGGGGCAATAATTTGTTTCAAATTTCTTTGTGTTGGCAGATGATAATTTTCTATGTATACAACACACACGGAAGATTTTTGCATCGACTAAAAACAATCATATGATCTCAAGGTGCAGATCGTAATACCTTAATAAAAAGCTTAGAATAATCACCTTGCAGTTTGTAGCTCAGATTCAAGTCCTCTTACTTTCTTCTGAAACCACTTTTGCGCTTGTTTCAGTTCGTTAGATGCCTGGAGAAATATCAAGCTAAAACGTGCATTGTCATGTTAAGCATTACTTATTTAGTATTAACGGCTTACAAAAAGCCATGCATTTAGGTGAAAAAGACATATCCTTTAGGGAGATAGACGATCGAACCTTTCTAAGTAATTGAGAGGTTATTTAATACAAAGTAACAAAGTAAGGTAACCCAAATTTTTTCTAAAATTTGAAAAAAAACGCTAGGAAAATTAAAGCAAATGGAATACCAATAATGCATATTTTGTATGACACAGCAGGAAACGATGATTTTGCATCGTATGGGGGAGGGATTTTACCTTGATACTTTGAAGACTGACTTTTTCAAGTTTTTGGTGCAGCTCTTTTTCCTTATTTTCGAGCGTCTAGAAATTTAAAATGATGTACATGAGGTCATTTTTGTTTAAAATGCATTAAAATAAAAAGCATTCACCGAGTGTTCGAGACTGGTTATTATTTATCAGCTTTCTGGGTCCAAAGATTTGAAATTCTCTTCCAAATGAAATGAAACTGCAAAGCAAGTCAATTCAAAGTTCTTATAAAAAATTGGTACTTCGAAAATCAATGACTTCCATAATGCAATCTCTTTAATTGCTTCATGCTAGTGTTTATTAGTGTTCACATTATTGTCAAACTAACAGTATTATTATTATTGTTAGGTTTTGTGTGATGACGGAAGAAACGAATTGAAAAAGGTCTTCAAAATAATAGATTTTCATTTCTAAGGCTTGGGAACGAACGAAAACTGGGTAGAAAAGGAAGGCTGGGAACGGACTGGCCATATGAGCTACCTGGCAGCACCCAGAGTGCTCCAGGGCATAGGCCGAGACCAGGGAGGTATTGATGTCTTGACAAGCTCACGGGATACTTTCGAATGTTTCAAAGCACGTGGTGCCAGCAACTCGAAACAGCGCTTATTCCAATGCTCACCCAGCAAAAATATTTTTGAAACTTTTGGCCGCCAATTTTACAGCTGCAAGGATCACCACGGACGTAACTTGAGATGTTTTGACAAGTGCAAGTAAAAGTCACTTAAAAATGGCATCAAAAAGTCCAAACTCGCCTAATCTGTCCGCACTGTCAACAGTTTAGCTTTGACCGACTGATGCGCGAGAGAAAATCCGCGCTATTCTACAGATAACATCCTGCAAATTCGCTCGTTTTCTTTATAATCTCCACCAATTCTTGGATTAAGCAAAAGTTAATCTAGGAAACTCCTCTCTTTCAACACGGTGAAAAACCATTTACGCAGTTTTAGTCTAGTGTCATCGAAAAGTTTGTAGATAACACTCAAAAGTCCTGTTATTGAACAAAAAATGCAACAGAAAGTGGCAGAAAATGTCATACAAATGTCATGAAACTGTAATGTGTAATAACTAGAAAGCTCTCAAGAAGGAAATAATACAACGCTGCGAAAAAGGTTTTGAAAACTTTTGGTAAATTGACGGTAGCTTCTTTTTGAACTATGATTCAGTATTAGAATATTTTGACATGAAGTCATAGACTCATAGAGATCAATTTTCGGAATGATTTCAAGCTTGGCTTTGAAACGAATATTTTTTTTTATTTTTTCAAATGACACATCCATATCATTATAAATAACCAGGCTGAATTTGAAACAACTAATTTCAGGAAGCTGAGAAGAAAGCTTCAGATTTGCTAAGAGCATTCTTCTCAAATATTGTCGATGAGAGTGCAAAAGGCTAAATCATATAAAGATGGATGTGAGTTATGATATGTCGAGGCACCGTTGTTTTGAATACGCTGGCCCAGCGGCTATTATAACGTGCAACTTTTAAGGAGCGACAATCTAGCAACCAATAGTTTTATTGAGGGGCTAATTCACCAAGCAAACTTTTCTCCAATACCTTTCTGTGACTGGAGTTTCCCGTTTTAGTTGCAAGATCCTTTAACCGTTTGCTCCGCCCGTAGCTGTTTTTCTTTGCCTACAATGAGGCTTCACTAGCGGGGGCTACCTTACTACAGAGAGACGTTAATTGGTGCTGTGTGATTTTTTGTTAATGTTATTTTCTCTACAGTAAATTGCAAAAAATTCTGTTAATACCATGCATCTTGACTCTGCCTCCATCCTGACCATCTTTTCTCTTTCGATTGCGCTCTCGTATTCTCTATAAGGTAAAATGAACACGAGGTCCGTTTACAAATCGCTCATTAAATGATGTGTGGATCATTGCTTGAAGTGGCAAATCAGTTTGAAGCTGAAAATGTCTAACCAAAGTATCAAATTATGACGCATCAAGTGCGTCATTTAATTTTCTATCGTTCAAGAATTTTTCAAAGAAAAGATCAACATAAAATCGGGAGCTTCTTTACAGCGCATTTTGAGACTGATCTTCTACAGTCTTTTGCCTTCAAATAAAGATTTTATCTAGGTAAAAGCTAGAGAGGGTAAAATCTAGGACGTCCGTCCGACAAGAAAGCTGAGAGCAGATTAATTGCGAGTACAAATACCGCCGGAAAAGAAAACTCCTAGCAAAAAACAGGCGGGATATGTAGGTATAACTACGTAAGGGGAAACGAATGCTCTTTTCTTATTCAAAGATACTACAGGCTGCATTTACATACCTTGAGGAAATATCAGTTTGTGCTTGCATGTATACTGCACTCTGAATCTCGCCTCGTAGTTCCTCCACTCTTAATAACAAGTGCTGTATTTCGTCAGTCTAGCAGATAAATATATAAAAAGTTGGTTTATCTTCCATCGAAGCAGACTGCGAAAGTTGAGCATGAATGTAAGATGCATCAGTTTTTGTGGTTATGACTTTGATGTGACAAACAATGGTTTTTCTTAATACTTGACTAGAAGGAATTCCAAACAGCTCGTTTGAGATTTATCCATTAAACGAAAGCTCAAAATCTGCGAATTAGTTAATGGACTAATGGTTGATACATTTATCATTGTTTCAAACTGTTATCACTGAATTAAATAGAGCAGCCTTACCTGCTCTTGGTTTTTAGTTTCCAAATTTTCAAGATCTTTTCTTTGACGGTAATATTCCTCTTTCTGTTTCTGTAGGAAACAAAAAGAAAACATATAAAATAAGCAAATGCCAAAAAAGAAGCATAAAGGAAATAATTGCCAAACAAAAATTAATTAGATTACAGACCATTTTGCTGTCACGAATAAAGAACGAAGGTACCAAATCAGTATGGAACAAATTACAGACTATTCAATGGTTATGGAAATTAGAAAGGTAATCGACAAGATCGCAACCGGTCCAAAGCTTTCATGAAATCTTGGGCAAAACGAAGCATACATAATTCGATGACATAATTTAAACTCTTTTTGCAATGTTTCGCCAAGGACACGAAGCAGCTATAATATGATATAAAAACAACAGCCTGAAAGTCTACTTTTCAGCCAAGGCAGTTTATAGACTAGTCATACTAACAAGTAACACAGATTCGTCTTTACACCCATTACGCCCTATGTTCTACCAAGATCCCAGATAATAATCACCAATCTGTCCCCATCTCTACCCTTGTACTCGACCTTTTCTACCCTTTTCTTACTTAATGTCTCATAATAAATTTCCTTAACCTTAGTACACAAAAAGGGTATGCCCCAATCCATTTCAAAGGCGAGAAAAACTAAATTATGACATTGTGATTATGAAAGTTACTTGACAGTGTGATTATGACAAAATAGGTGATAAAAAAACATGAAGTAAGTTTAAAAGCAGAGTACGCTTTACAACGTCTAACAGTGACCTTCAGCTTTCTTTTTACATTGGATATCTCTTCATTAGCTGATACCAGTTCTGCTTCTTTGCTCTTTAGCTGACTCTTCAACTGAGAAAAATCAATCTCGTGGTATTATTTTAAAATATGACTGAACAAATAACTCGATGGCATTAAAGGAGATTGCATTATATGACCCTGCAATGCGATGTCATTCTGTTTTTCAAATTTTCACATTTGTTATTTTCACATGAAGAAACCAGAACGTTAGATCATTTGATTGCAACTGAAAGTGTGTAAATTTAAAAGCAAGGGAGAAGGAAAATATGACAGTTGACAAGCACTAATAAAATAACAATAATTATAGATAAGACATAACATAAACCTACCTTATCTACAAGCCTTTTAAAATCAGATTCAATTTCTTCCTTCTCCTTTGAGGTTTTAGATAAAACATCTTGAACTTTCTCCTCTCTGCAAGAAGCAACAAAACAACTATGTTTAAAGTCTGAAAGATAAAAAATAGCCATTTATTTCATCGTATTTAGAGAACATATTCAAAAGTACTAATTCCCAAAGTAAAGAAAGCTTCAACAATACAATAATACTTCAGACAGCATCTAGTTTCTTGTAGAAAGAGGGTAAACTTCCTGCATAAAAGAGACAGGAAGGTAGCAAAGAAATTGGTAGTAAGCACAATGCAGCCAACAGATCCTTTATGACGTAACGAAAAGTAGAATAAATGGCATGAAGTGCTACCAACCTTTCAGCGATGTCCTCTTCCATCTGTCTTACTTTTTTCCTTATGTCTGCTTTCAGTTTCTCAACTTCGTCTTTTAATATGCTATTTTGGCGCTGAAGATTCTTCTGCACAAGCAAAAGCTCGTTGCAGCTTTCTTCGGCTGCTTTCTTCGCCCTCTTTGCGACTGCGAGCTTATAGATACAAAAAATAAAGAATTAGCAAAGATGATCAATGACAGAGAAGCAAGTATTCAATACAGTGCAAAAAAGTACTAGGAGCGTTGGGAACCTCTCTTACAAACACATTCTGTCCTCGCATTTATCTCGAAGAATGTTCTTATTCAATGTGCTAAATTTTGAAAATATTCTATAACGCTGAAAGCCATAAGTTTGAAGAAAATTTCAGCACATGAATTGAGAAGTAAACTTAACCATTTTCAAAGCTGTTAATAGGGAAAGATATGAGGTACTTGAACCTATTTTAAAACTCCAAATAACTTTTTTAATCATTATTGTTACATTGTTGCTACAGTATTATAGGGGGTGAAAAGAAAATGCCAAAATAAGAGAAACCTCATCTGAATCAACATCTTCTAATGACAAAATCTTCTTTTGCAAATTATCCATTTCAGCTTGTAATTCTGTTACAGTCTTTTGTGTTGAATTCCTGTAAAAAATTGCAATCAATTTAACATCAATACAAAAGAAAGAGAGATATAGAAAAAATATTGAAGGACAAAAATAGAAAAAGGTTAAACCGATGAATAAATCACACGCTGATGCTTAACTTTCACTAAGTCATTACTAACAGCATTTTGCTCATTTGCTTAAAAGTTTATGATTATGACCTGAATTCAATAAGTCATGCCAACTGGAAATGATTATTAAATCAATCAGCAAGCTAAACAGTTTCTATCACGATCACTGCAGTAGCTTAACGACGCATATGATGACAAAGATCAAAACATTTACTGATGAAGGAAACAAGTGATTCTTGCATCTCTGGCACCAGTGACACCTTTTTGCCAATAAATGCAGGAGATTGACCCACAAACCTCTCCTGTTCCAATGTTTGTATCTCGCTGTCCTTTTTGCCCAGGGTGATCTGCAAACTTTCGAGATTCGATTGCAGCTTAGAATGCGAAAGCATCATGGCTTCAAAAGACTCGGCAATCTTCTTGTTATCTCCATTGCAAAGCTCCAATTGGTTTTCTAAAGCAATAATCTGGAAATAAAAACATTCCAGTACCTCATCAAAATCAAGCTTTAGTACAAAAGATGAATTGATCAAATTTGTTTGCATATAGGATCATCACGTTCGTGTATCCAATATTTTTAATGGATCCAAAACTGATTCTGGCTGATACTGTTAGAATCTTTGAATGAAAACTGATAGAGGCTCACTATACTTCCACAAGTGAACTGAGAACATACCTTTAACATCTCGGATAATACAAGAGAAATACTGATTAGCTGTGAGAAAGGCTGCAGATGAGTGTGATGGTAATTTGAATAATTATAAGAATTCAAATTTTCAACAGTCTTCAAAGGACTTTCCAAATGACAAGAGGATTTTAAGTAGAAAAACAGGGAGCAAACGTTTTCAATTGAATTTGGAAAAGAAAAAAATAACCATTGAACAGAAGACCCAAATGAGCGAGTAACTTAACAGTATTGGAAGCTATAGCATTCCTTCAGATGGCCGACTTGCAAAGCCACGTAAGAACACTCTATGTTTAACAAGTTCAAACACTCGGCCCACCCTTCAAGGGGCATAAAAGGGGTGGACTTTGATGGGGACCGTCAAGTTACCCCACACAAAGGGTTGGAACGTTGATCTCAAAAGCATATAAGTTACAACAGAATAAGATTTGCATTACCTTTTGAGAGTGTTTTTCCACTACCGACTCGCTGTGAGTAAAAAGACTTTCCTTCTCTCCAAGAGCTTTATCTCTCAATCTAATGGCATTTTTCAGATTTTCATTAATTTGTGCATTGGCTTCTTGAACCCTTTTGATTCCTGCATCTTTTCTTTCGATTTTCAAGACAAGATTTTGCATCTCCTTTGATGATGCCTCCAAAGTTCGTGTCAAAATTCTCTTCTCTTCATTTAAAACATCTATCTCCCTCTTCATCTCAAAGTTCTCCTTCGAGTCAATGCCAAGCTGCTCAACTTTTGATTGTAACAAACCATTCTCGTACGCTAGCTTGCTTTTGGCTTGCATAATTTCCGTAATAGCAGCTTCAATTTGTTTCTGCGACAAACTCTTCTGCTCTGCCGAATTCAATCTAATCTTAGCCTGTTCTACTTCTTCTTTGCTGCTTTTAAGGTTTCTTTGCAGACGCTCTATCTCTGACTTCATTTCTTTTACGGTGAGCTGGCATTCCTCTTTCTCCTTCCTTGAATCGTCTAAAAGCTTCTGCAGCTCAAGGATTCGCGCGTTCTTCTGTTCCAAAGTTACTCCCTTGTCTTTTCTTGATGCCTCCAAAAGACCGCTGATATGCTCTAAGTCTGATTTCTGGAAATTAGAATTACATTACGAAATACAAAACGCCCAACTTAACTATTACTAAACAATTTCACCAAAAAGAATAAATTCTCGGTGTTGAATATAAAAATAAAAAAGCCAGTAAAGGACAACTGAAGTACGAAACATTGATAGAACTAGAGGTAAATGTTGATGATGGAAAATAATAACATTATAAATTAGAAATCATACTTTAATGCATGCTTTTTAGTTGATGCTACTCACGTATTTCCTCTCGACACTTGTAATCATCTGAGCTTTCTCTGCCAAAGCTGATTCCATTTTCTTTACTGAAGCCTTCAGTTCAACACTAGACAAGGTAAAGTGTGAATGAAATTTAGAATGCAAGCAAATTGGCTGCAACTGTATACATTGAAAACCTAAAGATAAACTGAATTTTGATAAAAAGATCTAAGTTTCCCCGCTTATCACCAACCTATGAAGTATAGAAACTTTGTAAATACTTATATTAAAAATTGGCAAAAACAAGACCTATTTTATTACTTCCTGACATGGAGAAAGCAAGTTAAATAAAAATTTCTGAAATCTAATAAAAAAACTCGAACACCTGGGGTTAATTTCGTGCAACAGAATGTGACGCAAAATGTGACAATAAAGATAACCCTAGCTGGTAGAGATATCAACCGCAAAATTTTGACTTCAGCCCGAATCATGTTAGCACTGTACAAGCCTCTAAAAACCAAGGCTCCAAAAGATCTGGGTTAGGCTGGTATTAGAAGAGAGGTTAGCTGCACCATTTACTTACAGTTTGAGCTATAAAGTAGTAATTGTAAAAGTAAAAGTAGTAATGACGTAAAAACTCAAAACCCATGAAAGAGGGGAGTTTTGGACGATACTTACTTCTCCATTTCCACGTTCCTCATAGCAGCTTTTTCCCGCTCAAGCTCTTTCATCATTGCATCCTTTGCGTTGTCGAGTAGTTTATCTTGCATCGCGACCTTATTTTGGAGACGGCCTTTTTCTCTCTGTATTACTTCCTTGTGTTGAGATATTAGAGCTTTGTTATCAGTTGCGGCGATTTTCAAGGCTTCCTGTAGCTTTTGGCAATCTCTTGTCAGCGATTCATTTGTTCTCTACAGAAAACGAAAGTGCTTCAATTTAACGTTGGTAATGATAGAATGATAGACTGCAGCCGGGGGATAAACGAATTAACATATCTTCATAGATACCTTTTTCATCTTTGCTTCAATTACAAATGACGGAGCAGGATGTTATTGTTTATGTTCTGTTAAATCATCGCGTGCTTCAAAATGAATTTGAGGATACTAGCCGTAGAAGTGACAGAAGCTTTGATGTGACAAAATAAGGTTCTAATATTTTGTTCACAGACGATCGGCATGTTTTGAGTTCAGAACAAATAGCAAACTAGATCGAAATGCAGTATTCGTTAAGAAATCTATAATTAAGAACGTAATGAATACTTAAAGGCTCGTTAGACGTCTTATACACAAAATTGGATCATACCATCAGCTGCTCACGTTCCTTTGACAGAATCTCATTTTGCTGTTTAAAGTTTTTCCCCTCGCGTCTAATTTGTGATAAGCTATTCTCCAAGTTCTGTTAATGACAATGGCAAATTCTATTAGCACTTTAACACGAAGGCAAGATAAAGATATCGGAGAATCTCAGCTTAAGAAAGTTCCAAAGGCTAATTAGTTCCAAACTGCAAAACTTTGGTTAAACTAAGAATCACCATTGAAGGGTTATAGAGCTTTAAGCAAAAGACTGATAGTTCAGGGCTCCTTTGATCAAACAAGAGCACAATCTCTGAGGTAGATTCAAAAGAGATTTGAGATGCGGAGTGTAAATTGTCCTTTCCCAATTTGATCAGAACAAATCATTCTGCCAACTTCAAATTGAAATTTTCTTCCCTACTTCTATCACACTAATGATAATTTAGCTTCGAAAAAAAGTTTACTACTTGTTTTTTGTATCATGTGTTAGGCCAATATTCTTTCAGGGGGTAATGCGGATCTGACAACTTAGTTTCGCCCTCCAAGACTCTTGTCACAAGCTAAAAATGAGTCGCTTTTCTTTTGCAACACCAACAAGTTTGCTAATCTTTCTCTGAATTATTTGGCTATCTTGAGCTGTCTTTAACCGTCTATAACCTGCATATGAAAGCCAATTAAAAAGATGGGCCTTACATAAATATTCACTAATAACTATGAGTTCTTTTGCTTTTACCTTCTTTTCCTCCAGGATCTGCTTGAGTTTGCTGTCAGCTGCAGCTAGTATAAAGATATTAAGGAAAATTAGAAAACGGCTACAATTGAGTTACTTGCTTCACTTCAATCAAGTGATCTTCCTCTATAGGTAAAGGCCGAAACAATACGTTCTTTGTTTGGGGTTTCCTAACACTGCAGTAAATAGAACAGAAAAAAGGCGATCAACGATAATGAAATAATTTCTTTTTAAAAAAAAAGTAAGCCAATACCCTAAGATAATGTGCTAAAGATACTTGAACAAATTGCGATATTCAAAAAGCAGATCCGTAGAACTGAATTGATAGCAAATTATTTATCTAAAAGAGGTGGATAGGGCCTCTTCGGGTGTGTTGGTAGCTGTATTTACAACTTACTTTTTGAATGAATGCTAGCATTGAAAAATTATCCTCTCATTTGACGTGCCTTCTTTGGATATTTTGTTTGCATTTAAAAATGATTATACATCAAAAGACAAGATGAAGCTATGGGTAAGTTTCATTTGCTTTAAAGAGCGTTGCTGTTAGGTGTATCCGGCGTTCCTTTTCATACCACATTTGTAACATCCTAGTACTTCAAATTAGTTACCACCCAACTGTACCACCTATTTGCAAGAGAGTGGACAAGTAACATCAGTGCCCTGGAACTAAACCCGCTGCGTGGGAATCAACTGGAATACATAAGACAGACAAAATTCTAGCACATGGCTATTCTAAGGTACGATATTTTCCTACCTAGGTTTTCATCTTGCTGGGAAACGAGGCTTTCCAGTTGAACTCGCAATTCATGTTCGTTCTCAAACGCCTCTTTTGTAGCAACAGCCTCTTTCTTCGCGTTGTCCCAACTATTTACTAGGTCGCCCACTTGCCCTCGTTCTGACTCGACGACCTCCTCCATGTCATGAATTCGCTGCAACAAAGCTTCGTGAGCATCCTCAAGGCTCCGTCTTAGTGCTATTTCTCTTTCCAGCTGTGAATCGGCCTGCCGAATAACAGAACCTCAATTGCCTATGCATTGTGCAGACCGTCTGTTTTCAACACACGCGCAAACATTTAAAGGGACAATTACAGACAACAAAGGAGCACTAATTCACATCCTAATACGTATTAGGCAACAAATATGAACAGAAAACAAAGCAAAAAATAAAGATAATACTATGCCTATGCGTCTCAGATGTTATTAAAATCTTGAATAGAGAGCTATGAATAAATGCATGAAACTGATGACTCACATCTTTCTTCTGGTTTGAAACCTTCTCAAGCATCCCTTCAAGATCTGCGATTCTTCCATCTCGCTCAACTAGAATGTGATGTGTCTCTTTCATATCATTAATCAACTTTTCAAGTTCACTTTGAATCTCCTTGTCCCTAATTCTCAACACCTCAGCTTCTTCATTTGCTTTCTTTAACCGCTCCTCTAATACTTTCACTTCGTGTTCGTGCCTTTCTGGCAAAACCTTCGGTGCAGCTTCAATTTTTTCTTTTGATTCACTTTTCTTTGCATCCATCCCATGCAGGCCAACCTTCAGTGACTGTATAGTGTCTTCCATTCTACCCATACGTGTTGCCATCTCTTCAAAGCTTTTCTCCAACTGTGATTTCTCTTTTTCCTTTTTCCTACCTACAAAGCAAATACAGTCTGAAAACAAAACAGGTTTGAAAAAAAATTCATACTCTTGAAAGTTTCTTAATACATCCAAAATTTGTTTTGGAAATGAAACAGATGTAGAACCTGACAAAAAACCTGCAATGTATTTAATTTCCTTAGCCTTAAAAGATGCTGTTACCCTGTGCTTGATAAGTGGAAGAGGATGCTTCATACTGTGCTAAATACCCAGGTCAAGAAAAAATTGGCTTCACTTTCAATTCAGTGTGAACAATCAGAGCTGGTCCTCAACTTTCAAGCAGAACCCCATCCTAAAATATGTAAGGCAACTGTGATATGCCATTTCACTTAAGATCTGCCAAAGACATAGGCTTATACAGTATGTGTTCATCTGAAGACTACCTCTGTATAAACAATGAATTTTGAGCACTGTACAGGCCATCAGATTTTCTCAACAATTACAAAGTTGTCTAGTTTCGTAAATTATTAAAGAAAATTCAAATAATGTATATTCAGGGTGGCGTTAACAATGTCAGGGACCCACTAATGGGGCCCGCTGAAATATACCAAGTAGTTCATGTCATGCTACTCAATTCATCAACAGCACTTTGCAAAGGCTTAGCAAAATTTTGCTTTGAGTCCCCAAAAATTAGAAGCCTTTAGGGGCAACTGAGCCTGGTGGACCCTTGGGTAAATGCATCACTGCATATATTATTATAAAAAATCTTTACTATCACTATGTTTCACAGCTTTCCTTTTTCTAATGTGCAAGGAGGCTTTAAAATAAAGAACTGTAAATATAACTTGCTAATTTACTCAAACTAGCAAAAAGCCACTCTAAATTTTATCAGTCATAAACATGTTGTATACATCACATTTTCCTTCTATTATCTTATCATGTGGTCCTAGAATCATCATGCTTTATCATGGGTATCAAATACTCAGCTCCAAAACATCTCACAATCAACTTCTTACACAAATTTCAGCTTTATTGCATGAAAGGGATAAATAGATTTAAAACTTACCTGTTTTGGCAGCCTTTGTTCCAGCATTTGTGACCTTTGTGCTCTCCTTGCTAACACTGCCTTGAGATTTATAGCCATATTTTTTCAAATGTTTAGTCAACTTTGTTGCTCCCTTTTCTGCTTCAGAAAGTCGTTTTTGCAAATTCTCTAGTGTGTCTTCCACTGGAGTTTCTGCACGTCTTTTGCTCATATCAATTCTTTGATCCATTTTTTATAAATGATCATAGTGTACCTGTCATTTAAACCTCTGCAAAATGAATTTAATTTGATGCTATTTAAGTCAAAATGCCAAATAAAGGGTATTCTAAATCCAGTTCTGAAGCCAAAATTATCAAATCTCAATAATGATTGTTCATGGAGCAAATTTGTGGACTGAATGACTTTGGCCAGGACAATACTGTGTTTGAATTTGGTACAGCTTTTAAAAACTACATCTAACAGGAGAAAGTGCAATCATGATTGTCTAATCAGTACAAAATTTGAAATTGTCTAATCAGTACAAAATTTGAAATTGTCTAATCAGTACAAAATTTGAAATTGTACCTGAGCTTAGAGAACATATTTTTGTACCTAATCACTTCATTGAGGCAGGTTTAGAAAAAAATTCATTGAAATGTGATATTTCAAGAATTATGGCCCAAAATTAAAAAATTACTGGTAAAAAACAGTACTTGAATAGCAAAGAGATTTTTGCCCTCACTTTGAAGGAAAAACTCTAATGTGAATGATTTTGGGATACTAATTGTCCTATTAACAGTTACCAGTATGGAGTAGAAGGAAGCACATCAAGTGTTAAAATTTGTTTTTAAAATCTGACCAGGCCAATTCAGCTAGGTCCTGGTCTAAAGATGCGAAAGTGAGGTTTGTATAAATCAAGGCAAGTGCATAGTGCATGCTGAGGATCAATTGTCCGTTATGTTTTGTCAGTGTCAAATATGTTTATGCACTGATACCGAGGTATTTATTTTTTTGCTTCATTCACATTGCAAATAAACCGAAGATTTAACAGATAATATTGGATTTTAAGTAAAAGGGTTTGAGGTTAAGATCTGATAAAAACTACACGAATATATTAAATTCAAGATAACGACTTCACGGAATATTTACAAATTAGAAATCTAGTAATGAACGTTATATTAAAACATCTGAAACCCGAACAACTTCAAGCAAAGGTATAATTATAAACATCAAGAAAGAAATAAGAAAAAGGTAAAATATAGAAAGATCAGGAAGCCCCGCTTCTATAAAACCTCAAATTTTATCAAATGGTTCAACTTTCATTTCCTAGACAACATCCGTAGCAACGATGCACCATCTTACATCACTAAAAGACACATAATTCAGGAAGGACTTACTCGATCGATGAAACGACATTTGAAGAAGAAATGATTTTGAGGAGTTTCTTCTAATCTGACTATTTCAGACATCACTGTGTCCTTTGAACACAAATTAGGCATCAGGACATTAGCATGCCTAGGCCATCAACAACAACAAGATGCGCGCACTTTTTCAAAGAGATGGATCTCCTCCGTAGGGGCTGCTGGTGCCTCCCAAATTTAAGACCTTAAAAATGAAAATGAAAACAGACAGGCCATCATATGTCATTAAAGGATGAGATACGACTATTATGCAGCCTGCAGCCTAAGGTAGTTGGAAAAATATGTTTGCAGTGTCCATTTGATATGGGAGCTCAATGTTAATAACAAGCCCATGACCATGAAAGGGCGAGTAATGTTGAACATTCTAAAAACTGTGAAAAATAACACATCAGCACGTATATATCAAACTGTTAGATATAAAATGACGTCACTTTGGTTCCAGGACACCTCTTTGCAGCTGCGAATCACAACTGTGCTACATCCTACTATACAGCCATGCTTTAAAGCAAAAAGTTTACTACTTGCCAAGCGAAATATCATTTTAGATAATTCAGTTTTTCCGACCGTAAACTGACCAAATAGTGCTATGACGTTGTTAGGTTGTATGGTTAGACGCCACTGGAAAAGACTTTAATCAGGATAACTATGAAGTATTGATGTTGAAGCATGCCGAGGCATTGTCCATATTTAGGCCTTTGATAATTCTGCTCCAAAATTTTAAATCACCATGCCAAGACGCAAGAACGCATTAGTCTCCCTTTCATTTCTAGCTGTCAAGATGGTATCCAGCATCTTTCTCATAAAAATCAGTGCCTATGAAATTGCAAAAGCCTGTACAATGAGCTAATTGCCAATTTTTGGTGAGTGTGCAGGACAATTTATGGAAAGTAAATGTTTGCTTTGAAACTGTGATTTTTTGGTGATAGTTGGCAAATAGGCTAAAAATGCGGGTGCCCATTTTTAATTTCAAAGAATAATATTCATCATATTATTACAATAACATTTGAGCAGCATTCTCCTTCCTCTTTAGATCACATAGTTTCCATCTATTGGTCATACGTTTTTGGTCTTTTCTTCCAATAATTCACCTCGCTTGCAGTCTTGGAAATCTGTCGAAAATTTAACAGATTTCGTGATGAAAAAATTAAGATATTGAACTATTTAGCACAATAAAAAGAACATCCTCAAATTATTCCATATAGATTGAAATCTTGTGTACATGGTTGAAGGGTACCAACTACTTTGTTGAAGAGAAAACTACCTCTATGAATTCTTAAGACAAGTCGCTGGCCCAGATTTCGATACAATTTATGATACATCAAATAATGTTATTCTCAAGGACGGAAATGGCACAAAGAAAAAGTCATGGCTATATATTCATCTGATAGCTTTGTGCGCGGATTGATGGATTGATTGAAGTCACATTATTTTACATGAAATCCGACGCACGATAAATATTGCTTAATTAATGATATAAGTACCGGGCAAAACAATAAAAAGTTAGGCCTAACAGCTTAGAGCTTTCGAGCTAGAAGTTTTGTGCTAAAAATGAGAGCTTCAAATGTACTCAAATCCTAGCGAATAATAATAGGCAAAAGGCGTTGAGAACAGGCCCTTAACTTCCCTCAAGATGGCTCTTTTGTGTCTACCACCCCAAACTCATAAATGATTAGTTCTGTGAGATCATCTGCACTGGAAAAGCATGTTCTAAGTGACTAGGCATTGTAAGTCCGCCTCTAATTAAGAGAAAAGAAGTCACTATGGCCACTATCTCGGCAACAAAAGCGATTTTCAGCTGTTTTCTTCGCAAGTACACTTAGCATGCTTGTAAAGAAGGCTCGATCAATGTAACTCTTCTGTTGATTTATTCGATGTACTTTTACACTATGAACATATGACATTGCAACTCGCATTTTTGGCATCATTCTGAACTGAATGTTCTTCTACAAGTGGCTAGCTGTGCATTGTCAATAATTTCGGTACTTTTCAATAGCAGCAAGTCGGTAACCCTCTCTTAGGCATGGCAGCTGTTGCGTTCTACTTTGAAGCCTACACTAGGGTTGTCATCAATGTATCATCTCACAGACCACTGACATAATCATCAACATAAAAAACCTTGCGGACCAGATGTTATTGCATATTGGTTGATTCATACTTGAATTGGAACATGTGATTCCAAAAGAGTATCCTTTGGACTTCATTTCAAGTTTGATATACAATAAGAGGCAGGTCTAAAAGAAGTAAATTCCAAATAGAGTTGTGCTTTTTTCATCCTATGTAAAATATGTGCTGGCGATACAACAATAACTTGATAATAGTATATTATTACAAATAGGTAATTATAGTATATATTGGCGAGGGCGTTTCTAGCCTTTTTCTACCTATAATACTAACTAGAAAATCATCTGCTTTAGCAAATGTGCATCAGCTGGATATCTTTCATGAATAGATTTTTAAAAATACGTAGATTGGCCCAGTTTTATAGGGCTTGAGGGATAGCAAACTTGCTGGTTAGAAATTACTAGTTCATATAAAAACTACAAAACTTCAATCTCAATGCTAACAACCTTCTAGCACTCAATGGGATCTTCCAAGACTAGGGAGAATAAATGTTGGTAGATTGACTGGCGGAAAATAAGGAGATTGGCTTTTGCACAATTTTTCCTATAATTTAGCCAAGTTTAGATTCTAAGTATCCATATGCAATAACTACAATTTTACAATGAATGACAGCTTTAAACTGTAGCTGACTAATCAGAAAATATATATAATGGTCATAAGCTGTTCTGCAAACATGAGCACACTACTGCTGGGTAAGTAAAGCTTTAAGGAATCTACTCAGATCTCTGCAAAACCACGTTATTATTGCTACGTTGCAAGAAGAATTTAGGCATAACAGCAGATCGAAGTAGGGTAAGACTGACTGCATAATGTTTTTTCCTGAAAGTACAAATAACAGATAAAAAATAATAGCGGGTAAATACAAAATTATATAGGCCAACAGGATGCAAACGGTAGCTTTTCCAAGTTCACTTTCCGGCCTTCTCCTTCTGTTTCTTTTGTTTGTGCATGCTGTAGCCTTTTGGTGCTTTTTATCATTCGAAGCATTCTTATCGTGCCTCGGGGTAGCTGACGTCACATTTTGAGCACATGGGTTGTTGTGCTCCTCCTCCGGTCCACATCTTGTTGCATTACCAATTCCTGTCACAGCGGTATTTTGGACAGATTTGATTCTGCATACGTCTTTGCTAAATGCAGCACACGCCTTATTCTCTGTATTGGCAACATCACCGTGTTCCTTTTTACAACCATTAACTTGAGCACCTCCACACAGGTCCTCGTTCCTTTGTTCCGGCTTGGGCGTTGCGCTGTGCTGAAAAACTCTGTCTTTCACAATTATATATGACCATATGTAAATGAAAGCGGAACACAGAACTCCGCCTACATTCAATGACGAAGACAAAATAGGAGTGACAAAACGCAATGCTCTTAAACAGATTGCGTATATGAAGAACAAAAACAAGATGATGAAGCATTTCCTCCTTGTCATGAAAATTGTATACTTATTCAGCAACTTCATATGAATAAGTCGATCCACTGCAATAGAAACTGTAAAATAGCCAGAGCTGACGAGAAAAAACAGCAGTGCTTCGAGTGCCAATTGCTGGCGCGCAGATGCAAGTTTCAATAGGTGATGCACTAGCCCTGTGAGGCCAACGAATAGATCCGAAACACTCAAACAGAGAATGAACCAGTAGGATACAACCTTGAGCTTGTTGAGTTTCCTCAATGCGTATGACAGGAAAAGATTCGACGCAATGTTTGACAGGTCGATGATGATTGCAAGGATCAAATCGAGCATCCTTGATTCTGGTGTTACCAAGAAATATCAGTTAGAAATGACAGCTTGAGACAGCGCATCTACTAGTCCCTAGCAGTTTAATATCTGAAGTTGTTTTTATAGGCTCCCTGAAATAACTCGGTAATTGTAAATTACTAAAGTGTTTGCATACAGCTACGTATATAAGCATTTAAGTGAGCACTCTTTAACAAACATTTACATGATCATTAATATAAATTATTTCGAAAAGCTTTAAACGTAAGCTAAGATGGGTTTATGTGGTACACCGATTTATAGCATACAACAGCTTCATAAAACCTTAAAAAATTAATTTAGCTTGAAGATTGACAATTCGCGAACTGGAATAAAGTACCTGATTAAAACTTAAAATAAAAAGCCTGCATTTTTCGATCCATTTTTAAACAAGTTCACTAGCCCAATTAGCTTTCAATCGCACATAAAAATTTCAACAATAATTACTGTTTTATAAATAGCACTGTGCAGCTCAAGAAAATCTTTTGCATAGAATCAACAACATAACATTCAGAAAACTGACATACTGTATGTTGTAATGATGATAAAACTAATATATTGAAAGCTACAATAATATTGGAAGAGTGTTAAAATGGGTATTTGAATATTTCAAGAATGACATTACACTAAATATTTTGATAATTTTAGATTGTAAGTGCTGAATTTAAATGGCTTTACTTTATTAAGCTGTAGAATGCGTCATCTGCTCAATCAGTTTTAACCTTGGCACTGTGACACTGTTTTCTAAATTTCTAAATGCAAACTCGTCGAAGCCTAAATAAGTCATTTAGACTATATTATTATATAACTGATAACTGATAAGAAATAAATTCAAAACCGTGAGAATGCCCTCACAAATTCGGACTCACAAAGTCTTTGAAGTGCAGAAAGGCATATCAAGGTAATTGAAGTGCAGAAAGGCATATCAAGGTCTTTGAAGTGCAGAAAGGCATATTAAGGTCTTTGAAGTGCAGAAAGGCATATCAAGGTCTTTGAAGTGCAGAAAGGCATATCAAGGTCTTTGAAGTGCAGAAAGGCATATCAAGGTCTTTGAAGTGCAGAATTATATGCAGCAACCCTTAGTTTCCTACAATCATGTGACTTTTACCAAAAAATAATCTTGGCGAAAAAGGACACATTCACGATTTCGTTCTTATTTGTTATTGATCTACGTTTGTTTCTCTGGATTCGAAGGAACACAGAGAATAAGAAATTTCTCAATGTAAGACAAAATCATTTTCTCATATGATCAATCATAATGATAGTAACTCGTTATAGCAATTCAATCAGTCAGTTGACTTGGCTGTTTTGCTTGCCTTCCTCTGTGGTAAGACGTTTGCATACTAGTATTTTGATTCCAGTATTTGCTTCCGAAGGTAATTTTAAGACACTGGGAAGCTTAAGCTTATCGAGCAGTGTCTTGGTCCTTCCTCTCGATGTGATCACACCTCATGATTCCTATGCCTGGAATTACAGAGAACTAGCGACTCTCCTAACTCTGGGTGAATGTTTGGTCATGCCAATGACTGGAACCACGGACCCTTGGGTCTGTAGTCAGCGCCCTAACCACTGAGCCATCCTCGCACCAACCATCCTCGCTCTAGCCACTGAGCCATACCTGATCTGTGTTGCTGTGACTGGCATATAGCCGTTAAGATCTAGCTTCGTGCAGTAGCTCCACTGATCTGGATCACGGTATATGAAGCACCACTCGTAGATGTAGCCAAAGTCATCGCAAGGGTGCATGCAGCTTGTGTTTGCGCCATCAGCAACACATCTGCTCGGAAAACTGAAAGATATCTCGTTTTTCTGGATCTTTGCTGGGCAGTTACATCCTAAGGATTCTAGGCAGATGTCGGGATCAAATAATTGTTTGACTTTCGCCACGAACTACAACATAGTAATCATTGAGTTCTTAATAACAGAAACAAGTTCCTCTCTAAATGTGTGAATTACACTGGTCGAGATTAGGCCAAAACTTATGATAACGGCTTTTTTGGAATAATTTGGCAAGTAAGATTGCCTTTGATGCACATACTAAAATGTATGCCAGACTCATATTGAGTTAATGCTTGTTGTGTAAAAAACATTTAAGCGCAAGAGCCTCTTTCCATAGAAACTTGACGACTTCGTCTCTGACTTTGTTGATTTCTGTCGTCCAACTGTTACTAATCCATCCCTTACTTCGTTTCGTTACAGTGATCTTTCTACCACTTAGGCCATCGTCCCAGGCGGTCGATAGAGACGCACGCATTTCTTTTTCCAAAACCGAGATTTCGACATCTTTCCTCTAGGCCCTGCTTGGTTTTCTTCTCCTTTCTGCAATCGACCCTAATTGAACTGTACCCTGTTCCATGCAGTTGCTGGTACCTTTTCCAGGGCATCATTTTCATAGAGGTGATGACGCTTGCCTGTGCTCTCGCCATTTCATTTGCAAAGGCACAACAGTAGATGAAACATATAAGGTAAAAAGGGTGCATAGAGACAAATGCATTTTCAATTTGTTTGCAAACCTATTGTGATAACAGCACCAGAAATTGTTTCAAGAACCATTTTGGAAAGAAAATTTGCATTTTGTTGACATTGAAAACAAATTCTAGCGATGGCAAGGAAGTCTCAAACGCAGAGTGCTAAGTGAGGACGCCTGTTGCACAACTTTGATTCCCTGTGCCAATTACTCTAGCGTGCGAATCGTTCGTTACTCTAGAGTCTAGTGCTATTGTTTCTAATGCAGTATTTGAGAAATTCGGAGAATAAGACGTGTTCGTCACCGAAAGACAGTTACTCCGCACCCACCCAAGTCGCTTGGTTTGTCACAACAAGCAATAACTCATTTCTGCTGCCAATGTAATTAATAATATCTCCAAGTGGCGATTGTACCTTGTATCGTTGTATACGGTCTTACAATGAGTGTTTACAAATGTTGCAATGCATTTCAACCAGCAGAAGGTGCTTATTTTGGTTGTTTGCCTTCTTTGATCATTTGTTGCAATCATTCAAGGTAGCCAATACAGGATGCCTAAAGGCAACTGATACGACCAGCCAAGGGTTGGCCAGTTGTGTGGGAAACCATGTGTCGCTTGTTCAACAAGATCTTCTGGTCGGCTGGGCCGAGGTTGTCTGGCTCTTGAAAGCGAGACTCCAGAACCCTGAGCACCTTAGCCTTCAGTCGATCCACGTGGTACGCTGTAAGCTATCAAGCTAGAACATTGAGTTCCACTTTGTTTTCAATCTGCTGTCACATGGATCTCTTTTCTTTGGTCAGTTCAGTGAGAAAGTATGATACAACTATCACTCCTAAAATGAAAAATATCTTTTACTTAAAACATTATGCTTAAAACTGTACCTGCTTCAGAAATTACAGGCAATTAGCTCCTTTATGGTAAACGGTGAAGTTATTCTCGAAAGAAGAATTCTAGAAATGACATTTTTCTCCAAAGGATAGCTCAACCCACAAAACACACCATCTTCACAAAACTAACCAATAGCACAAGCATAATTAACCTTTAACTTTTTAATTTGTTTTTATGCCTATAAGATTTTCTTTTGGTTTCAAGGTATTTTTGTTAACAATTCTGAAGGCCTAAAAGATACAGAATCATGAGCCAAAAGAACTATCGAGCAACGTTTATCCTTTCCATTTATGTGATGCTTCACAATGTTGATTTTGTGCCAAGATGTGACAAAAGGTATAGGTCAGAAGTCCGCTCACCAATTGTTACAGCCGGTCCTGGCCCTCCAGCAAGACTGATGAGGGATCCGAGTATCTTACCAAGCTTTTCGCCAGCATTAACGATACTTCTGTTCTTCCCTTGGTCTGAGAGTTGACCATTGTCATCGGCTTCCTCTTCTTGGTCATTGCCAGAAGTTTCAAAAGAACCTCATTGTCGGCCATATTGTCGTCATCATCATCGCAAAACTGCAACATCGCTTCCACTTGAAGCCGAGGAGCTGCAAACAAACAGCAGCATTGCTGCCATGGCTACAAGCAGTATGCCCTTCATTCTGAAGTCTTCACTGTGTCAATAAGAGACTGTTTCGTGTTATAGTATTTTAAAGAATCGTTGTTTGGTATAATTCACGTACATGCTTCATGCTTCAATTAATAAGATGTATATTTGAAACAAGCTAAGCTTTGTTCTGCAAGACAAAAATTTTTAAAACTTTCTTATGGGAATCCAGTTTCTCTAAGTAAACATGTAAAGAAAATTGATCTATCTGGTCTTGGTGCAACGTAATACTTGGCTCACAAATAAGCCGGTCTCCTCATAAACTCCAGGCAACCTAATTCTTCATCTAGCTTAAATGTTTTGACATCAATAGTTACGAACAACTTTCAATGTTAAAATTCTTGTCTTTTTTATCTTTCTGCTTAAATACTTTTAAAAATATTTATCAGTTTACGGTTATCAGTTTTGTTGAAAAAATCATCAACTTCGTGCAGCTGCTACTTTCAGCCATTTTCTGATGAATCCGCCCTTCTGGACCACAGTGGTGGCTTTGAATTGCATTCAAGCCCTAAAACATGCAGACCGATACTTGCAAAAGGCTCTTGATGCGGTCAACTCAGATGACGGGCTGAGTCCCGATTGATATTATCTGTATTATCTGTATTATCAGCAGTCTCTCTTATATGCGTTTACCGTTAGTAAGGTAGTAAACATTGTTTGCACAACCAGGTAGTTTGGTAGCAGAAGCAACAGGTGCAGAAAGCAGGCATTGAATAGGCCCATCGGATTCCATGGAATTATGTTTATACATTTAACCCCTCACCTTAATCTGTGTTTTCTTAAATAAAGATAGATCAGGTAGACAAATAGAACAGATATTTTAAAGATCACTAGTGTAACTGAATAAGCAGACATAGCACCACGCATCTTTGCTTGTTAGTTTTCATTTTTTTTTGTTGGTACTGCTAATGTCATCTAAAACTAAAAGCTTGCTATTCCCCTGGACAAAAACCTACACTACCTCGTAGCAGTGGCAAAGCTAAAGTACTAAAATTTGACTGGAAGTGGAAAATCGCTTTAATGAAAATCTCGTTGCTAATGTAACGGAGATTTCAGACATTTATGGCAAAAAACTCATTTGTGCTTGTTTTTTCATAACATTAATGATACTCCAGTATTAGCCACTTGAAGTAAGCTTCAATGAAATGCTGAATCCTATTGATAATAGGGTTGAAACCTATAAACATGAAATTTTCCATTGAAGCAAATGGGTGTTTATGATCTGAAAACACGACATGAGCGTTGATACCTCTAGCTAGTGCTTTAAAAATGGAAATTTTTCAAAATGCTGATTTTATCGTATATTATTCGCGAGTCTCTCTTTCAATAACACACAGTGAAACTCGATGCTCTTTTCAGTGTCACAAAGAAGGCTTCAATATGTTTCGAAAATTGCTTATTTATATTTATTCATTTTATCCATTTTCCAAATCTTTTTAGAGGAAGCGGCCCGTCAGCAAATGACGTTCTTAAAGAGGACTTCCATCTTAAATATGTTCTGGTATACAACAGTAACGTAGACTTGTGTTACCAAAATGTCTCCTGTTTTGTTAACTTTTGTTGTGGATGCCAGCAGCTTTGAGGTAAACTGGGACTGAAACATCCAGCAAATGGTCTGAATTAGTTAAGAGAATATTAGCTTCTAGCGTCAAAGCGTACTATGTCCTAGTTCGATTTTTTTAAAGAGAAAATACAAGAGCAGTTAAGTCGGGGAGTTCTCAAAACCTTCCAAAAATCACATTTATAGAATTCATAACCAACTTTCCACCTTTTTATGCTATATGATTAATGGAAGATCGGTAAAAAGCCAAGTTGCTCAGATCAGACCCGAAATAGCTGAAAAGGATGTTGATATGGTAATAATTATTGTATCATGGATTTCTTCGCGTGATAATGTTCTGGACTAGTCCCTGATAATTTTAGACTCGTGCATCAGGCCCGTAAAAACAGAGGTGGTGCTCTATCCCAATCCACGTGCTCTACAAATATCAGCAGTTCGTTTTTCACATACATGGGTACGAAAATCGAATTTACCGATAGCTGACTTCGTGGTCATTTTCTGCAGACTCAGTTCAATATCAAGTTTGCCAATGCTATTCCTGCAAATTCCTGTCAATAATTTGCCTCAACAAACATAAAACTTGGGCCAAGCAGCGAGTGTCCTTTTCGTTAGTACCGCCGTTTCAATTCTTGATTTAACGTAGAGGATTTGCTTTGAATATATTTCGTCAATAGCTCGGCTAGAATTACATTTAATCCTAATCATGTTTATCTAGAATAATGCTTGAACGGACAGAGTCATTTTTTTTAGATTTGCAACTTCGACTACTGGATTCAATCTTTTAGTAGAAACTCTTCTTTAACCAATTTGACACTCAATATTAGTACAAATACCAACCCAGATCGCAATCGATTGCATAGAGGAAAATTAATAAGGGTTGCAATTTTCTTTCTTGTTTTAATTTTTTCTCGGATACAGGCTGACTTTTACTCGGATCTACCAGATACCCGTATAAATCTCATTTAAAAAAGGATTTAAAAGTGATCCCTATATCCTTGCATATTGTCCAACTATAACCCTTGTATCTACCAAACACATAATCTTGCTTAGCGTATCAAAGTTACCTAATCTATGCATATTTGATCATGTATTGTGAGACAGTATTTTGGCGGGTGTTATTTCTAGTACCATTGTTTTGAATTGATTACAGAATAGGATCAAGTTACTAAGGGCAGTTGCTTAATGGAAATACCTTGTTAAATCATTTGTTGAATCCTAAAATCTACACTGATGACTTTCCTCAATACTTCTACTCTTTTTTCAGATTTTATTTAAACTATTGTACTACCATGAGATATATGTAGTTCTATTAGTGTAATTTTATTACTGTAATTTTACTACTGTAATTTTATTACTGTAATTTTATTATGCACTTGAAAGCTTTGCTGGTGACATATTGTGAGCATGCCAGCTCGACTTGGTCGGTGGCCTCTTTTCGAAAGCTTGTTGCGCCATCCTGGAGTCTTCAAGGCTGACGCGCTGTGATACTCCGCCTTTCCTGGACAAATTGCTAACAGCGAAAGTGTCGACTGAGACTTGCGTTCGATGTTCAAAATGCAGGTCAATTTGAATGAGTTCAGCGGGGCCTTAGCAGCCAATATCAAAGCATTCTTGGTTGTGGATTTGATTGTGGCATTGCTAACCATAGTTGGAAACAGTATTTTTATAGTGACCCTTGTGAAAATGAGAAGGCTGCACACACCTTCAAATGTGCTTCTGGGAGCACTGTCTATAAGCGACAGCATTGTTGGCATGGCCGTACAGCCACTGTGGATCGCTGAATCGTCAAATTTGCTAGGCAAGGAACAGAATCCAAAGCTCCGTTCCATCAAAATTCTATTGACAGTAGTATGCAGTGGACTGTCATTTCAGTTTCTCGCGGTGGTCAGCATGGACAGATATGTAGCTATTTGCCATCCGTTCTTGTATTTTGCAAAGGCAACATGTCGAACTCATGTTTGCGTCAGCATTATCTTGGTCCTTATCAACGCTGCGTTTTATGGATTACTAGCCTTTCTCCCAACAGACAAGGGAATGCAAGCCAGCTTTTTTATTACGTGTGGAATATCTGTTTTAATTCTTTCTTCCAACGTTATGATATTTAAAACACTTTTGAAAAAGCGGACTGAAATTGTAACAGTGGGTGATCTAGCGGGGGTACAATCTGCAGAAGCGACCACTGTAAGTTCAAAACCGCGATCTAAGCAGATTTCAAGGCAAAAGAGGGAGAGAAACAAGGCCCACGTTATACTAATCATAATGCTGCTATTCTTCATATGTTACACTCCTTGGATGACTCAGAATGCTCTCTCGTTGTGGAACATGGGTGTCTTCAAATCAAGCGCAGGTTATGCTTTAAGTGAGCTTTGGACGGACTTCTTTGTATTGGTGAACAGCTGTGTGAACCCTCTTGTATACTACAGCAGAGTCAAGGAAATCAGGAGTGCTGCAAAGGAGATTTTCTGTTGCAAATGAGATATCGACTTTCATCCATCTTTCAGTTGTGGCAGTAGCCAACAATAACTTTACTAGTAGAAAGATTTTTCGCTTGTTTACTTGAGAAAATAATATTTTTTCAATTTTTTGTAATAATGAATATTTAGTTTCTCATTTTAGTAATATCCCACTATAAAGAGCCGAAAGTTTTCTCCCTTATTCCTACCTACCCAGTTGGATTTTTTTCAACGCCTGTTGTTTCTTGTTATGCCAATTTGCTTCCAAAAACTGCTGATTCTATCTACCTAAGCCTATTTGGAACTCTGTACTAAGCCCAAAGTTGCATCCTTAAGCAAACTGATTTGAATAAAAACTTATGTCTATGCTTTCCTTCTGCATTAATTTTTCTGCGTCTCTATAGAATTTCGAGTCACTTCAGAGGATAATGGAAGACAGGTTGCTGAGCAAATGGAAGACAGGTTGCTGAATAATTTGATCCTTTTTCAGGATGAAAGCAAATATTTGAGCTTGCAATATAATTCCTGCAATAGAAAATTTCTGTAGAGATGAAGCCTTTCATCTTCAGATCTTTACCTTTCATGGCAGAAATTATTGGTTCATTTCAAAGACGATTTCCGTGGCTATGATGCCTTTCCTAGCCAATCAAGATTTGACGCTTGTGCTATAGCAACTATGTTTACCACTGGCTAGGCGCTCTGCCTATCAAAGGAAAGTTCTGACAACAAGAATCGAAGTAATTTATCGAGCTAATATATGTTGATAATAAAGTATATTTCAAGTGCACGTGTTTTTGAGTAGAACCGAAAAGCAAGTGATTACCTACTATTCCTTCCAAAAAGTATCCAAGTGCTTAGTAACAGTAGCTTCTTCATTTCATGACACTAGACCAATTCACGAACCTCCTAGCACACAATATGAATTAGAAAAAATATCTGAAACTAGTGACAAGCTGTGGTTCTCTTTTCTAAAATGCTCCTACGTTCATGAGATGCAAGTCAGTAATCTTTAGCCTTTCTTAACTTCTTTGATGCAGGTTTTGGTCTAATTCAGGTTTTCTCCACTTACATCAGTGTAATTTCGAAGGACTATCTAAGAAACTGGCTTTCTCTTGATGCATGGAAAAAATACGAATGCTTCTAGTAAGGAAGATAATATACTAATATATTCTAGTATACAAACTTCTTTGATAAGGAAGGACTCTTTCATCAAATCTTCAGATATCTTGGAAGTGTTTACAATCTTAAGCTGTTCAAGCCATTTTTCCCATCGCTCAGGTGTTTACACCAACAGCAGAAAATTATGATAAGTCTTTGAATGCTTTGATAGATATCTTGGCAAATCGACAAGAAGTTTCCAGTGATCCTGATTAAGGAGCTAGATGCAGAGTATGTTCACAGAGAGTTACAGATGTTATTGAGGATGATAATAAAGGAGTGAAAAGATTGAATGATCACTTCAAACTTGCCCTTAGAAGTAATAATAATAATAATAATAATAATAATAATAATACAAATATTTACAGAGGATGGCCTCAGTCAATCGAGGGTGCTTTTCATGAGGGTCCTCTAAAAAGTCACTGGTCACTGAAGTCACTGGTCATTTAAGTAATTTTCTATCATTTTCAACTCCTCCAGTACTGTGGCATTGGAAAGCCTCTGCTGCTTCGAACAAAGGAGGTTTCTTAATAATAATGCAGATTGCCTAGACATGACACCTGTTTTTGGAGAATACCGGTTATGGATAAATGTATATTAGAAAAGCAATGGATGGATAGAAAAGGACTATGCGATTTTCTTAGTAGCATTTATCAGGAGTCGAGCACAGGTGTGTAAAAAACAGTCCAATTTTTTTCCAGTCCAATTGGAATTTCATAAGAGAAGCTGTGGAACAGGGATGCTTTCTCTCTCCATTTGTTTTTAATCAATGTGGTGAAAAGATCTTGATAGAAGTTATAACTAATTTCGTATGTATAAGAACTGCTTTGTGTATGACGCGTTGACTGATGAAAAGAAACTGAAGATTTAAGCGTGATTGAATTTTTTTTCGTTCTTGCACTGACTTTCTGGAAACGAAAATAATTTTGACCTCTTCTTTGCAATGGTTATGACCAGTGTAACAGCATTACGCTTATGAGCATCGGGTAAAATTTCTCCTTTTTTGCAACGAAGAAGCTAAATAAGCACGACTTTACGATCACCATTAAAATTTGTCAATGCTCTGCGTGTCCTGTCTACAGTCGATCAATGCTAGATAGAGTTTTATTGATTCGCTTTCAGAAACCCCAGATTCTTGAATCGGAACGAAGACATAATCTGATTGATGCCATGTCAGACAATCTGGATTCTTACAGTTTTTATTGAATTCGGACAAAATAGATAATGATGGATCAATCCTGTGAGCTTCTCACCCTATTGCTTTTCCAAACAAATCCAAGTACCTTGAGCATCGCATTCCTGATTTCAGGAATCCGAACGTAATACAGAATAGGATTGAAGAGGCTGTTCAGCGTCACTGCTAATTCGGTCCACATTAGCAGAATTATGTGAGCATCTGATTGTAGAAGCCACTGCTTTTGCAGCAGGACGGTGCATGATACCATCCAGTAGGGTAAATAGCATGCAAACAGGACAATTACTAGCAACAGCAAGATATTACCCCTCTTCTTCTTTCGCGTGAATCTCTGATTCTCCTGCCTCCGTAGCACTGAATTTTGTATGATAGCAATCTGCCTTCTCTGCTTCTGTAAAACCTTGTTTGTCTTGTAGTAACTACACGTCATCAGTGTAAAACTGGAAATGATGATGACTAAGAGAAGTACAAAGAGAAAGACTGCCCTTTGGTCTTTCGCTAGAATCAATCCTCCGGTTACAATGATATTCCATAGAACAATAGACACTGATGTAATCGCAAGATGAAGCTTGCACGAGCTGACAGCCACGTACCTGAATGGATGACATATTGCCATACATCGATCCAGACTTATCAGCAGAACGCAAATGAATGACATACTAACGAGAATCGAGGCAGCGTACATTGCAATTGTTAATATCATCTCCTTTAAGTTCAAGGTCAGTAGACCGCTGTATCCTGCTATCCAAAACGGCTGTACCAGACTGCCCACCAAGAAGTCGCATACGCTCATTGCACCAAAGAGAACATAGGTCGGCTTATGGAGTGATTTTGTTCTTGACAATGTTATAATAAACACACAGTTAGCAAGCACTGTCAGCAACGCTACTATAGCACAGACAGGAGATATTATCTTAATGTTGATGGACATGGCTTGTGAAATGAAAGCTTCTTTCATTTTGTACGCCTTGACATGCAAGTGAAACCAAAGTGCTCTTTGAGCGATCAAACTAACAGTAAAGCATCGGATAACGATTAGTCCATACGCCGTTTGAATGGGAGAGGCCAGTTTGGCAAAAAATATAGTCCCTTTGCAGGTTGCAATAATTCAATATACAATCATCACAGACTCTCAATATTTCTTGATTATCTTCAGCAAACAGAAATAAGAGTTTGCAGGTCTTTGCAATCGGGCTCTTGATTTAACTTTGCCCAAAAGGTTAACCTCGAGCTGGCTTCACCAGATGGTAATTGAAAGTAATTGTCTTCTCACAAGAAAACACATAAATTGGCGGTATGATTCATCGGGAGATTCTAATCACAGTAATTACTACTTCGTATTTCGATTACCAGCATGTTTACCCTCTGATTTTTACTTAGCGTACAAGCTAATTAAGTTATGCATGGAGCTGCAGCGAGATTTGCTGAGGCCTTGAGGCTAAGAAATTGAGCTCACAGGAGGAAGTAGAGCAGCAAATCCATTGGTTGTGTTCTCTTTGTGAGACCTTTGTTATGACCAATCGCTTACATCCATAAAGCGTTATTCAATTTTTATATAAGTCTTATACATCGATAATGATGTTGAATATTTGTTTTAGTGTACCACTTTGCTTGACTTTTGACCAACCTAATTTCTCTCCTTTTGACTGGGATGGCCATGGCTAAGATTATTTAGGCCATATTCTGCGGATATATTCTGCGGATATATTCTCATAACAATGAATAAATCATGAACCCCAGCTATAAGGTGTCTTTTTCTTATGAGACAGGAGTTAAATGTTAAAGCACTCATCACTACATGAAATATAGTAAGTTTCAGCTTTAGATGCAAAACGGGTTTGGAAACGATCTTTCAATGTTAGATGATTAAGCATTTTAAGTTGCCTACCCAAATGAATCTTTGACTTTTTGATCTTAGAAAATATGGACATTCTAGCGCAAATCCTCTTTATTCTCAGATAGAAGATCAGAATCCTTCCAGAAGACGAGTCTTGTTCTCTTATCTTATCTGCAATCAACAGGCAACATGTTGTGGAGACAAAAAGAATGACCTTTCTGACGTTTTCAAACATCAATGTTCATTAACTTTTTTAGCACATTGTTTGCTTTGTCAGTGAAACATTTCGATTCATCTCTTCGCAATATGGTCATCAGCTGGTACTACAAAATATTTTACTTTCTCCATTCTAAAACAATTCAATTCGTGCTACAAACCATGCGGGCAAGATTCATTTTGTCAAGAGAAATGCATTAGCATAATGATTGGGAAAAATTCACCGTTTGGGTAAACATAGTAGGTAAACTTGTGTTCACTTTCTCAACAACTTTCTCGACGCTTTTGATTTCTTAATAACTCTTATTTTCTTAATAATAACTTAAAATGTCAATGATTTTGTCAGTAAATATGCCCAGATAATTTCCTTTCTATGCAAAAAGATTTGCGTTGTTTTTATCCAAACAATGTCTAGTTAACTTAGTTGGATTGCTTTCTCTTTACATTTTTATTCGTCAAAATTGGGCTCCCTCCACCCTTATTTACTGATCGGAAGTCCTGCAAAGGAAAGACTAAGTACATTTCTAAAATCTTTCATCTAGTTCTTTCGTCTTGTTCTTTTATCTAACACAATTACAGCACAAATCAACCTAATTCAATGAGCAAGCTTTGATTGGTGCTGAACTCAGCTGCCTAGTTATTGAAGTGAATTTGAAATCTCTTTAGTTTTTCTGTTTGCACTTTTTATAACCGCCACCTCTCCCCCGTTCAGTTAATAATCTTATCGAAGGTTTTGCAGAGAAAAGATTGAGTAAATTTAAAACTCTTTCATCCAGTATCTTCATCACTCTTTCAACTCTTTCATCGCCCAATTAAACTTCATCTACATTGCAAGCATTAATTGGTGTTTAACAAGCCTGCCCAGTTATGATCTAGTAGCTTGTGAGGCCCTTGATCAGAAATTCAATTTAAATCAAAATTTTGATATTTTTGACTTTGAATGAAGCTTAGAATTGCATTACGTTAATAGGTGCACGTAGTTTAATTTTACTGAGCATATTGAAATGGTGAGCTTTAATTTGATATTTGACTTCGATGCTCCTAGGACAGTGCATCCAATTTGCTCTAAGGGAGAGACAGAAAATTTATATAAATTTATGGGATATTTGTATTCATGTTACATTGATGAGAGTTGTGTTGCGTTCTCTCAAGTCAGTTGTAGATAATTTGCCCTAATGGAGCAGGAATAGTATCTAATAAAGCTTGAGAAATATCTATATACTTAACTATTAATAACCTCCACTACCTCTTAAGAACCCATCCCCACGATTACTATTGAAAACTTCCAAGTTCTGGTCACGCTAACCAAAATTAACGTCTGTTCAGCGGAAAATCTAATGTTAATGTTAACAGGTAATCACAAAGGATGCGTATAAGAAGCTTTACACGCGATACAATAGAGTTTGGAAATAATGGACGATCGACAAAGGCAAAAAACAATAGTAATAATAATAACATAACAACAAATTCAACAATATACAACGGCAACATCATTCTTTTGAAAGCCAGGCTTAAGTCTAGAACAGTTGTGCATCCTAAAAATGATTCAAACGCTTATTAGTGACCGTAATCCCGACTTGATGACGCAACTATAGGATATGACACTGTCAAACAATTCATACTTAATCGACACACCCACACTTCCTATTAAACGTAGTATAACAATCGCGTAAATAGTCTCATTATCTGAATATGTCTCTAATGAAACATTATTGTCACACAAAAGTTCCAATTATTCCTCGCTGAGGCATCGTATTTTGATGACATAATTCAACTGCAGGAGCAGTGTCTATTGGAGTTATGTTCCCCACAGCTTTACGTAAACAAGTGGCTACGTGCATCTAGGTTCCAACATGGTATTTGCCCACTATAGAGTATCTTCAAAGTTCACTGCTACGTTTGAGCTCGGCCTGTGCACAAGATCTCATGTACAGTTTGGCGAAAGAGTTGCATCCTACCATAATATATGGCTGGATTGAGAAGGCTGTTTAGAAGAACAGCAAAGTAGGCCCATGTTAAAATGGAGAATAAATTCCTTTGTGCTAATTTCAACATACCCACCTTCATTAGAATTTGGTACATGAAAAATGGTAAGTAGCTTAAAAAGAAACATGTGACCAGCATTACGATAATGTATATCTTGTTCCTGTCTATACTTGAGCTCCGACGATAATTTTGGGCGCTTTCTGTATCACTTCGGACGATTTGCCTACTATGTTTTCGCATCACAAAGGCCACTTTCACATTGCAAAAAATGATGATGCATGCAGATATGACTAGAACTGGCATACCGTCGTGAACGATCTCAATATTTGCCGCGATTTTTATGACTCCATGGATAACAATAGCTAAGGTGGAAATGAGGCACCCGCAAATGTGTCTTTTGCAGGTTGCGTGCTTCGAATACCAATAAGGATGACATACTGCCACGTATCTATCCAAACTCACCAGAACTAGACAGATCAAAGAAGTTGAGACGCACAAAACGCTGCTGATTTCCTTAACCTGGCAAGCTGAGAAAGCATTTGCACCCACAAGATATAGAATGTACTCATACAGGGCACTTGGCTGTGCAATAAATGCTACGAGGAAGTCACTTACTGACAAGGCTCCAAGCAGAACATTTGATGGTGTCTGAAGTGATTTCTTCTTTACCAAAATCAAAATGAAAACTCCATTGCTAGCTAAAGTCAAGATTGTCACTATGCCGCCAAGAATGATGAATAAAACTGTACTGACGCTATCATGTTCAACTGAAATTTGGCACATTGCTGCTCTAGGCGGGCATTTGTATTCTATTGCCTCATACGAGTTGCCACAAAATGTGTGGTGCACAATAGCCTAGATTCACCAAGAATTCTAGATTAAACTCAGAAGCAGATGTTTGTAGAAAGATATACAAGTCATCAAATTCAGGCTTGCTTGATCATTCCATTCGCAAATAGAACTGGAAATTTACTGCTTAATAATTTAGAAGCAGGAATATTTTGTAAAATGGGATAAAAGACGTTAAACCTTGGATAAAGTCTTCAACATCTATTAACTTCAACTGATAGGTCATTGTAATAGCTTACGTTAATAACGATGAGTCCAAGGCCAACAAGAAGGTCAATATTTCCTTGCAAAACGATTGTGCTTTTCACGTTTTTAACATCTCAGGTATTGTGAAAAAGCAAATCAATTTATTAAAATGCTGATAATGAACAAACAAGGAGCGTTTTGTTCTAATCTTTCACAGTAGCTAGAGAAAGCAGAACTAGTTTTTGCATAATTAAAGTACTTTTTAAAGTACAGTTCCGCTTTTTCTAGCCATTGTGAAGTTTTGCACAGCAAAGCACTTGTTCTAATCTTTCACTTTGGATGTTCTATTGAATCTCTTTACGTTGTTTGAAGCTTGATGAAAATTTCACTAAACATCTGTCAATTTCAAAGTTTGGTTACTTTTTCTGCAGCGTTTTACACCTAGTTTTGTCTTTTAATGTTTGTGCATAAAAGTCAGAAGTCTGTAAAGTAGTCAGTTGATTGACTGACCAAAAATACTGTTCTACTTTTTCCTGAGCCAGTACATTTATGTCCCGCTCACTGTATGTGCAAAGAGGCTATTCTGATACGCTTTTGTCTCAAAAAAGTACGCCAAACACCTCTTCAACACAGAAAGCAAGATTTGTTACCAACTGGAAAGATTGCCTTCTGTTTTTAGTTACCTAGCAATGTTATCAAAAGGTACTTGCTTGTTCTGCTTTTCGAGCATTTTGCATTGTTCTCCCTTCTCTTGCATTCTAATCAAATTATTATCCTAAAAGTCAACTCTTTTTCGTGATTACAGCAACAGCTTTTGGCAATTCTCTTTAACACGCCGAACAAAGCAAATTACTTGATTCCTCAGGATAAACTCAAGCGAGACTTCCTACCCTGCCCAGAATATGGTTACAGGATGTTAAGCCTTCTGAAAAATGTTTGGTTTGTGATTCTTGCCACGCCTGAAAAACATTCAAACAAGATTGACTATAATGGTTGCTTTGTAACAAAGATGATGTGCCCCAAGGCTCCATATTTGTCTCATTCTTGTTTCCCAGACATGTGTTGTTGTTGCTGCTTCGCCTATTCGGTATGCTGCATTACAAACAGGTGAACAGTAATCGAAAGCTTCCCTAGAAGCATCAACATTTGCCAATTACTAGTTACTTTAAAGGAATTTATTAATTATAGCTAATTATCTAGAGGTTATCACAGCTTTAATTTAAATTATGCGGAGATCTAAGCCAGCATTAAATGTCGTCACCTTCTGGTTTATATGTGGCCTATTAATTCTTTTGTTGGCTTCATGTTCATTAAGCGAAGAGTTTGATCCATATTTTACACTCGGACTTAGAAGGGATGCATCAGAGAGAGAAATTAGACAAGCCTATAAAGCACTTGCAAGAAAATGGTAGGAGTCTTTGTAAATTTGGGCTTAGTCTGTCATCTTACATATTCATATTGCGAGCGGTTTTGCTGCGCACATCTGTTGACTGTTTTTGTGTGTCTCGGGCACTGGTGAGATTTTTGCAAAGAATTTACAAATTTTTGAATCAATACGTAGTCCTATTTGTCTTTTTGCTTGTTAACAGTTATGGTGCTATCCATAGGAGCACCCCCTCCCTTAGTGGATAATCCTATTAGAAGAATTAGCCAGGATATATTGCCATCATAAGGAGATTAACGACTTGGTAAATTACAATGGCTATTTATCAGAGAAAGCAATTAGAAGGTCATCTTCTTTTTGAAAAAAGTTCTAGTTGCTGCATATCCATGAAATACCTTTTTCTGATTACTAACGAACAAGAAAGCTTTTCCAGCTTCTTGGAAACACTCGCAAGGCAGTAATTTGTGAATGGAATATGTTGCTTGATATTGACATTAAGCTTGTACTCAACATAATAATCAAGTACACCAAAAACACACAAAACAGCAATGTTTTACATCAATCTAGATGCCAGATATATCAAAGTTTTTCCACTTAACACCAACCAAGGTGGTACCTTTAGATATAGAATCAGCTATCAGGAGTGATGCTTGCCCCTACCTGTGTATTAATTTTCTTGGTTTTCTGGGCAATCTGTTTGCTTTGGGTATTATCTGTAATGAACATGAAAGATAGAAGCTCTGCCAGATCCATCAAGAAAATCAGTATTAGAAGCCAATTGAATTGTAATCTGTTATTATAAGCTCCAACTGCAGGCTGGATTACCATTTAGGAATGAGTGCAAACATTTAAAAATAATTTATGGAATAACACAAAGCAGTTAATCAATGTCGGCCACCCCTAACACCAAACTTTTTGTGACAATGCTATGGATTTCTTTAGAACAATTTCTTAGAGATTACAGTGTAAAATTTATGTATCAATGGCTTTAAACAGTGGCTGATTCTTTTGATTTAAAGTGTGAGAGTTATTGCTTACTTTTAGGCATCCAGACAAGAACAAGAAACCCAAGGCACAAGAAATGTTCATGAGAGTAACAGATGCTTACAATGTATGCACTTTCATATGAATTTGCTTTATTGCCCCAATATAATTGCAAATCATTTCATTTCTGCCTGTATAACACCCCTTGAAAATGTGCATAAACTTGACATGAAAATTCGACATTGCTAACAGTTTTTGACTGTTAAGTATTAAACTTTTTATTATGGTTACAGATTTTGTTGTTGTTGTTAGGACTGGGTCATGTTACTTTGTAACCCTGTGATCTAACCTCATGTTATATCATTTGTTCGCATGATATTATAAAATGGTGTAAAGTATCATGTATTTATTCCTCATTTATCCGCCACAATGGCTGGTTCAACATTGACTGGTTTTTCATAATGACTTGAGAAAGCCTAGCAGATAAGAGTTTTCAATTGATAATTGTTTCCAAATGAGAATGAAATACAACTGTTCAAAAAAGAGTTTGCCACCTGAATTTGAGCTGTGTCTGCAGATTACACTGTTGCATAGTGTTTCTTGATCAATAATTCAGTGATTTTAAAAATTTTTCTTTGGATTTTAAATTTTGGCCAGGTTACTCCTAGATGATACCAAACCAGTTTCTAATAAGAGATATTTTAATTTGTTTTAAAATAGTAGAGATACCACCAATAACATAACCCTTAATTGTGAAAAAACATAGGAAGCTATGATATCATCAAGAACAAGACTATAAGCAACCAAAATAACTTTTTTACCTCTCTATTTAGATTACATTTAAACATTTAAATATATTTTTTTACATTGGATATTATTGAATCTGCAGATATTGAGCAATGAAGAACGAAGATATAACTATGATAATTTTGGAATGACAAAGGAGCAGCCATCTGGCCAACATCAAGATAGCTTCAATGGTCCCTTTGGATTTCATTCTAATGCCAACTGGATGCCTTTCAGTGATGCCTTTTTTGGGAATATGGGAAACAAAAATATTCAAGTTCTTACAAATCAGTTGTTTGAGAAAACAGTTCTTCCACTGAGTTTCAAATCTCCCCAAATGATTTATATATATGGTGACTGGTGTTTTCAATGTAAGTGTTGCTTAAAAAGTCCTCTGATTATACCCCCAATAATTGATCATCCTTTTCAATATATATATCCCCAATAACTGTTAAAGTGCACAACATTTCCTTTTTAACTGTGCACTAAAAAGGGAAGCAACTGGCTTTCTTTCTAACATGTGTTTTGAATATCGGGTTCAAAACCAACTCCCCCCCCCCCCCATCCCTTAAACTTTTCATCAGCTTTGCAAGAATTCCAAGGACAGGCCCCCTCCAAGTCTGTAATTTCTTCAGACCACATGGGAAGTTACCCTGGTAGCAATCCTTGTGTAAATACCTCTTCACAACCAAACAAGGTGTTAACATGTGATTCAAATACCTGTGACTGGCTATATGTTGGTAATGAGAAACTGTAACCTGATTGGCTAATATACCATCTTCTGTCTATGAGGTTCTGTCTGTGAATAGAACAGACTTATTATGTTGGTGTCTGTACTGCAAGTGACAACTCCAGATTACAAGTGCACTCTGTTACTCGCATTTTGTACATGATCATATTCAGCTATCATGATGCTGATTTGCAGAACCTGCCTGAACTTCTTTTTTCATCTCCTCTTTGGTTTTGTTACAAAGCAATACATTTTTTGGCTTCAGGTATGCAACTGGAGATGATCTGGGAGTCAGTTGCAAATGACATGTCATCTCTTGGAGTGGGTTTCTATGAATTGAATTATCAGTACAGTAGGACACTTAACAGCAGACTCAATGTGAAATACTACCCTCAATTTCTTGCTGTATTTGAGGGAAGGATTCAAAAATATAACATGGATGAGTATTCAAAAGAGAGCTTTAGAGTGTTTGTTTGGAAGCTGATTCCTCAAGGCCTTGTTAAACAGGTTTGTGAAATTATGTTATTAATAGCAACCTATGATAAGTCTTCTTCTTTTTTGTTATAAGTGTAAAGAAAAGGCTTAGAAATTTTCAAAATACTTTTTCCATTTTTTTTGTGATACTTGCAAAAATATCTAGTTAAAGTTTTATTTTTTTTTCAAATTTCTTTCTTGCTTTAAATTCTCAAATTAATCCTTTTATGATCAATTGCATTTTCAGCTTTATGTGGAGAATTATCTTGACTTCTTCCGTCAGTCTTTCATCGATAACAAGCCACAGGCCATCTTATTTTCAAATAAAATTGATGTGCCTCTCCTGTTCAACCTAATTGCCTACCAATACCAGAACGAGGTTGCTTTTGCATATGTAAACAGTGCCAGACCAGGCTCAGAGTCCTTGCTGAAGCGATATGGAGTCCAGAGTAAAGAACAGTTGTTTCTTATTCTCAAAGAAGAGCCCTCTGTACCAGAGATTGTCCTGAAGGTTTTTATAAATCATTTATTTTCCAAATTTTTACAAGTCTTGTAGGTTTCTACCGACTGTTTTGACGACACGTTGCCTGTTGTATTCTGTAGCTTTGACTCTATTTCTGACTGACTGAATTTTACAATTATGTTTATATTGATTATTCTAAAAAAAATTTGCTGACGAGGGATGAGAGAGGATGATGAAATGTTGATGTAACGGGGATGGAACAGTCTAGACTGCGGAGCGAGGAAAGATGTGTCAGCATGACATGATGTGTTAATGAAAAGTAGACAAACCAGTCACTACAATCTCTCTATGGGTAATAATGACCTGTCTACGAAGAATTTGTTTCCTCCAAGAATTTGTTGCATGGGTGCAAGCCCATCATTTGGCATTTCGAGTTATGGCAGAAAACCTTTTTCACATGAGATTTGTAAACATTTCGAAAAGATTTTTCCATTTTCTAGAAGAATTGTTCTATTCCCAAAATAAAACATTTTTACATATTTTTTGCTAAAACCTATTGCAGAATCAATAAAACTAGATTTTGTTTGCTTTTTAATTACTAACATGACACATGACTTTGTAGGGCTCCAGTCTGAACCAGAAAGCTATTCACAAAGCCATTTCTGAGAATCTATTTTTCCACCTTCCCCGCTTATCATCCCAGGAGGTCTTCGATACTATATGTCCGGTTTCATCAGAATATTACAAGAAGTGAGTATTTTTAGCATTGTTGCGTTAAACATTGGAGTTCTTCGCCCTTATGTAAAGGAAAGGATTGTTTTATTAGCATGCAGTGAAATATTGTTCACCCAACGCTGATCACCAAGGTGTAGGATCAAAAGTACTGGACAAGTTAATCTAAACTGTTGGAGAAAGAAAGCTGTCTCATTTAAAAGCGGTTTCTGCCGGTTCGTAATGTAAACAGTGAACGGAATGTAAATAAAGATAGCTGCTTTAGATAAGATCTTTCAGATAAGGAGGAAGTAGAACTATGCAGTTTTAGAGGCTTTGGATTTCCGCTCATTAATAACTGTACTGCTCCAGCGATTTGAAAACCCAAGGCAGATTGGCCGCCTTTAGACCCTATCTAAAAAGAGCTTTCTTTGTATTTGTTGTGAGCTTGTTGATTCTTTGGTTTCGAAGAAGAGGAATGTATTGAGAGTGAAGATCAATGTTATATAAGGGGGGCCATTTTTGCTGATAAGGGCATGCAGTAGAACTAGGAGTCCGCGATTTCTTTGTTTGTAATACTGTAAATTATCGAGTTTGTATTCGCATTTATTCATCGTTCTTGAGTCAACCCAGATCACCTGTTTCCTGCTATCTTTATAGGTTCTGTGTGCTTTTGTTCACCCTCTCAAGCCAAGACCACAGTTACCAGAGATATCTGCTAAGAAAACTAGCTAAAGATCCAAAGTGGAGGGACAGGAATGTTCAATTTATGTATATTAATGAAGACATGCAAAGGGATTTTAAGGTCGAAGGTGCAAAATCTGATGGAGCTTGCAAAAATGGAGAGCAGGCTTTGAAGGTACATCTTCCCTTTTGACAGAAGGATGAACTAATTTTAGATTGATTGATGATATTTGATTGCACTCTCCATGCATATATCGATATTCATATACCTCCATGTTCATGGTTCTGGCCTAAAAAAAATTTTACGGGTAATCTTTTTCAAATAATTTGGCGAAATTGAAATACTTCGAAACATGAACAATATCTTATAAAAGTTTCATGGAAATAGCCGGTTGTCGTACTTAATAAGAGAGGATCAAATTCATGTTTTTTAAAGCTTTTATCATAATCGTCTTTCGAAACTTCGAATCGTCCCAAGACTTTTTGAACGGTAGTGTACTTTTGCTCCATCGTAGACCTTGTTCGCTGATGGAGTTCCTAATGACCAAATGCCGTGTTGCCGTTCAGCTTCACTGTTCTGGCTTATGTTAGGTCTGGGTTCTGGCACTTTTTTAATGCTCCAAAATATAATGTTATGCCAGACATGGGCGCGAGATTGCTAGACTGAAGCCTCGTAGTCTTAAGAATGAAATATGAAAGAAATGCACCTCTTTATGTTCCCGTTGAGTTATTTCCCCAGATATTCTTTTATGATGGCTTTTTCATCTTGAATTGCTTCTGGCATATAGCCAATTGTGTTAACTTTATGCTAAGTTGCCCTTGAAAGGAGGCGGTTCTTATGGAAAATGAGAGGGAAGTGGTTCTTATAATGCCCATGCATATACAATACCCCGCTTTCACTACCCTAATATGCAATTTCCACACACCATAAAGAGGAACTTGGGTGCTCAACCATGAAAATATAAAAGGCACATTCTAGCTTCACAATATCTTGTATAGTACTGCCCAGTATTCTAGCGTAACTTTAGTAAATTTAGCACTGTTTTGTCGAACTCATGCCAGAAATAGAATTGCTTTTTATGCTTTGATAGGTGCTGGTTTTCACGCGCATGACCATGAGACACATCCGTTACCAATGGCTGCAAGGAGGCTTTTGCCCGGACGACTCCGAGGACCCATCGCTAAAACTCAAGGCCATGCTTGAACAACTTGCTGCGGGAGAACTTGATCTGCAGAAAGAAGCCAATGTATCAATGATTCTTGACGAACACCAGCCTGTAATGCAGCACCAACAATTTCATTCTTTGTTCTAATATGATTTATTGCAATGACATTCTGCCCTATTATTCTTTGCTAGTAGTTACTTTAGAAGGATGCAGTAACGATACCATGTGAAGATAATCACTTTTTTACTTACCACCAAATTACACAATTCCCTGCGACCTACTGGTACTTTGTGGCCCATGAAACTACTCCATAATTCTATTTACTGTGCATATCCCGACTAAAGCCACACTAATTTTTGGTAATTTTATGTACTCATTTTATGTACCCCTTTGCACTTGAATATATTTTTTGTACCCTATTTGTGTTTAGGTTTCATTTTGATCTTTTTTCCTCGCAGCACCTTTTCCGCCGTATTACCAAGCAAATGAGCTCATTTTTGGATCACGTGATTGACTCGTACCAATTCTTTAGCTGGTAAGCCCTATTTTTTCTAAATTTAGGTATCTGCTGAATAATTTTCTCGAGTCGCAAATTTGCCGTAAAATTTAAACTTTTCAAATGTATTTTTCTAATAAATTACTGCATTTCTTTCAGTTTATTGCACTTATTTGCTAGCACAATAGCCTTTATTATAAAAAATTGTTTTCAATACTGAAGCCAAATTCATTAGCTTTGAAGCAAAAACGGTACATAACACCTTCAGATCTGCCATTTTGATTTTTCCAGGAACAGTCCCGTTTCCATGGTAATAAATTCCATGCTGGTTGGTGTTGTGCTTGTTGTTAGTGTTCTCTTGCCACTTGCTGGGTGAGTTTTCTACCGCATCTTTATCGTTGTTTCGTCCCTTCTCTTACTTGTGAGCCAAGGATTTCAAGGTCCACTAGCCCTTAAGGCTCCTCCACCAGCTCGGTTTATCCAATGACTACGGTCTCAAACTTTGGCGCAGCTAGTCCAAATGACACTTGCAATATGAATAGACCATAGTTTGATTATAAACTCCACGCTTGCTTTGATGCATACTTCACCGCATTAGTTTTGAATCAACTTTTTAAACTAAAAATTATTGCTTGCAAGGTGATGGTTTTGTACCTAAACTTGTTATTCCTTTGAAGACACTTTTTAGTTAGGTTTCCAGTGCGATGCCACCACTCTTTCCTCTTCATTTCAGCTATCATCAACATCTAAAAACATCACTTCCCCTACCAACAACAATTTTTGATCAGCCACTCATCTTTTTCTTCAGGAGATCTTCTTCGCAGCAAGAGGAAGTGGTTGATTACACTGTCTTGGGAATAAAGAAACTGACATCGAAGAACTTCAAAGAGCTTATCAGCGGTGCTCCTCCGGGCAGGTTTACCGTCGTTCTGCTTCTTGATGCGGAGAACATCAGTCAAGTAGAAGATTCGTCTATTATGCAGGCGTTTTCGGACGCTACCTATACATTCGTAAGGTACATATTAGAAAATATATCAGCCACTCAATAAAGCTTGTTGTGCTCTCCAGTAGTTTGTGTTCTTGCTTTTTCTTTTGATTCTTGTCCAGTCACCTAGCAACTGCTAACTAGCCTATTTTATCAGTGTGAGCATATCGTTCTCGAGACAGTGTCTGAAGTAGGATTTATTCTATCTATTAGTAATTTCGCCTTAAATTTTGCTATCTGATCGATCGCTTGATTTTCAGAGGAGAGTTAATCACTTTCGCTTGGCTGTCCATTCAAGAGCAGCTGTCCTGGTGTGCTGAAGTTATGGACATCCGGGAATTCGGAAAAGTTCTTCCGGGCACTGTTATTGCTGTCAATGGACGTAAAAAGTACTTGCACATATTTAAACCAAGTGGAAACGTGAAGCAAGAACACTTTGCTGACTTCATAGGACTAGAGAGTGATAACGAAGTAGACGATGAAGACTTTGATGTACGTGCCGCTAGAAGCCAGAAAATAGCCGTTTTATCGATTAGGAACTTTTTAGGGACGTGGCTGGAAAGGCTTTGTGACGGAACCTTGATTGACAGATTGCGTGTGGATAGTTGGCCTAATCTAGATCATTAAAACTTCTACTTTTGCAAACAAGTTGTTGATCGTCTAAACTTCACATCTAAAGGCGTTGCTCTGAAGTGACGTCTATTTATGGACAAGGTGCACCAAACATTTTTGTAAAAATATGCTACGTTTGATTATTTATGGTGGTAGTTTCTTCTTCTTAGCGTGCAAGGAAAAAACATCCTGTTTTTTGTAGACATATTTTTAAACAACGTAGACATGGTCAACTATTGCCGAAATCACTTATATTCTTTAGACACACGAATCACTTAGCACACGGCCAAAATTGGCACGAGTATCTTGTGTGAAGTTGCATGTACTTCTTAAACAATTTATAATATATCCCTTAGCCATCTACTGAAATGTTATTCGCTTGGACTGATAATAGAGTACTTAAAATATATTTACCATCTCAGCTAACATTAGTGTATTATGAATTTGATAAAAATTTTGACTCGCTATTTTGCTCTTTTATTTGCCTACTTAACTCTAGCTTAAGAAGTACTTGATTCTGAAAGGTGCATTCTTCGATTGATTGAACATTTTTGGCATCATCCCAATTTCTTTTCAAGTTGTATAGAGACCTGCGACTGCATCGAAGTTGGCCAACGAGAACTTGAGATTATTTTTATTCGCCGCAACAGTTCATTTGCCTTTAAGTCGTTTCTTTGCCTGAAAATACATATCTTAATTTAATATTTTTAAACGGATTGATAATTTTTAGTTGGAACCTTTCCCAAAAGCATTTTTTCTCTGGAAGAACAATCTTGGTTCGTTAAAGTGTATCCTTTCACAGTGCACCCACAACTTACCCGCATACAAGCATGAGTCCACAAATCTTCACTTTTTGTTGTTTATATTGGATTGTTTCATCGTTATTTATTGTCCCATTTTTCATTCGGGCAATTTAGTTGATCCTATAAGGCGTACGAAAACTATGGCCTTGTGTGAATTCGAAACATGGAGAAAAACGTGAGAAAAACTAATTAGCTGTAGATAAAATTTAATCAGAAATTTTCTTAGTGGAGAAATTTGATTCAAATGATAGCAAAGAAAATTTTTCTGCGAAGTTAGTAACCTATATTATATCTTTAATGATGGCATTGTTGATGATGTTCTGTAAAGCAAAAAGATGATAACATGAAACCATAATCAATTGCAATAGCAGGTATTGAAAATTATTTTATGTTGCCAACATTCAACTGCCTTTGCGTTAAATACCGTTGACAGCATCCATAAAAACAGGTAAATTTGTTACACGTCCTTTCATTTCATACAACAGTGGCCTAGTAAATTTCCACACCCATGTCAGAGAGGGGAAGCCGAACATCTTGCCTGTGGAAAGCATAATGTACATTTATCAGTCCTAGTACTATTGGCATAGTTTTGATCAATCCTTTAAAGCGAAGGCTACAAAACAGTAAATTGTGGCCATAATTCAATCGTTTCTTTTTCTATATTTCAAGCACTGTCTAGCAACAACAACAGTTTCGTTGCCACAATGCTCTGCATTGAATTGCATTGTAAACAGAAGAATCGTCTGCTCCCAGTTTCCTTGGGTTGTTTGTTGCCGCCTCGGCAAATTGCAGTAAACTCTGCGATACCAAAAACACAGTCGACATGAGTTCTTCAAAGATCCAGCAGAGTATAAAGGAAGGCTTCAGACTGTATCCTTTTGTAAGATTCGCTGAGGAATGGCTTTTCAAAAACTATTCATTCGTTCGGTGTTAGCTGGGTTAGGCCGTGTCTCGTTTTAAATATCATATTGGTTTGTATGCGAATGTTTCTTTTGGGAAACAATGCCATTGACATTTGAGCTTTTTGAGATAAAGTCACCTCGTTGTAATAAGATGTGTTATAATGTTTATTTACTTATTTGCAGGTGGACTGTGCAAATGTTTTTGCAAAGTCTTCACTAAAGTGTATGAATTATCTGCAATAGAACTATGCAATGAAATATCTCAGGAAAAGCTTATAAATTAACGCTTTAAACGAGTGTACTTCAAAAACTTGAACTGCACCCAAACTTGGTAGGGGTATGTCTCAGATTGATAGTGGTGGAATAACCAAGTTTTTGCAAAGCAAAACTGGACAGTGACTATTTTTTGAGCAACTGAATCTTTAGCAAACTTGATCCTGTGCAATTGTCTCTTCAATAAACTTTGTTCCCTGCATCTGATTCTTTAGCAAGCTTAGTTCCCTGCAATTGTTCCTCTAACAAGCTTAGTTCTCTGAAATTGTCCCTCTAACAAGCTTGGCTCTCTATAACAAACCAGCTTTCTGTCAGTTTTTTCAAATGTTGGCTAAACGCATTTTAAGTTTTTCACAATTGTTGGAGATTTTTGAAGCTCTATTGAAATGAAGCAGAACTTCCTTGACATAGATCAGAAACTGGATGAACCTTAGAGATGCTGAGAGTGGAAAAGTATTATGGCAAGGAAGTGATGATATGTGAGTAAATCATAACAGTAGTGCCTTCATACATCAGATTTATCTAATTACCAGGTTTTAAAGAAAGCTCTTGTCTGATTTTAATCTGTATTGCTGCAATATTGGATGTCAACATGAGGCTTTATCATTCAGGAAATTTACGGCTTTATTCTACTCACTAGTAGTCACAAAGTAGGGCTTGTTGAGGCCTAAAGTTGTGACCCAAAAGGTGAAAATAATCAATTCAATCAAGTCCCATGCAAAGGTCTGGCTAAATTATAGTCAATATTAAAACCCCTTTCCTAAAACCCATTTGTATTGCACTTTATGGTTCAAGTTTACTTACAAGTTAGTCAACCAACCCTTTTTATCAATGTTAAGTCCTATTTCATTTCTATCCCAAAGATAACTTGATGATGTACTTTTCTACCCAATTTGTTCAGAGTTTACTAAATGCAAAATACTCTTTATCACAAAATGTTTGTCAGCTTTGTAATTTACAAAAGTATGTAGTTCTTGTTAGTTTTAGATTCCACTTAATCAGTCCCTTTTGTTTTTATTCTAGATCATTACCTGGTGTAGAACATGAAGGTTTGGGATCATTTTGTTGTCTTATCTTCTAACTCTAACTTCTAACATTGGTTAAGTTTTCTGGCTCTTAGCGGATATTTTTTATAGGGAAATAAGTACTCCTGTGCATCCTATATTATTTATCATATGCTTTGCATGCATAATATGTTAACTTGCTTGTTTTTGGACATCTCTAATAATTATACTGTTCGTAATGTTCTTATCTCCAGTTATCTTCAGAAGGGAATCTTGAGTTATCTTCATTAAACAAATATTTTTGATTGCATTTAATAGACTTATTCAGTATTTCTGTATTGAATATTGCTCTTGATGCTTTTATTTTTTCCCTTGTTTAGCAAGAGTGCCTAAAAAGGTTCTGAAGTGCAAATCAGTGTCAAGAGAAATAAATTTCACATCTAGAGAAGAGATGTCAAGATTCAGACTAGAGCAGCGCGTCATGTTTAAAGGAAAATGTATAGAAGGTATATATTCAATTAAAAATTTATTTTAACTGGTAATGAACATTTTATGCTCATATGCTAGGTAGCAAGGGATCCTAATTTGAAGATTGTGGAAAACTTTATTTTTAGGTATGCATTTTAGTTGTTCTTAGTGTAGATAAAGTTATGAAAAAAAGGATTGCAACACTTTGGAAAGATATGTTAATTAGAAAATCAATGTTTAGAGAGGTCTTTCGTCTCATAGGCATAGAGTAAATAGCTTGTGAATTTGTGAATGCTGTATTTGGTTCCACACTCAAGAAAGCCAATCTAGTTGAAGTTTAGATCTAAATCATTTCTCAAACTGAAAATAATCAAGAAACTGTAAATTCAAAATGGCTGATTTATATCACTAAACAGTATTTGTGCTAAATCTAAAAAATGCAAAACTTCAGTACCATTTGATATTAGGTGCTCAAAAATTCAGATTTTGTATTCTGAATAATGTCTATTACTGGTAAGAATTTCAAGAAAGTCTGTGATGTAAGGGTGTCATGGTCTGGCTTGTTTAACATGGAATCACCTGGTCTGAAGTTTGACATGAATCATCTTTGCAGTGGTTTCTTGTGAAGAAGACATGCAAATTAATTTTTATAGAATGGTATTTTGAATTTGGATTTGTGATTCCTGAATCAACGAATACTTGGCAATCTCTTATTGAAGCTGCCCCAGAAGATCAGATGATGCCAGCAAGTGTTTTGAAGTAGGAGCTTTTATTGGTTCAGAGTTAATTTCTCAAATTAATTCAATTTTACAGTTTGATAATGCAGACACAATTATCTATCTGAAACCATATTTGGAGATTGTTTTCATGAAGTATATAAATGTAATTGCTAATTTGTCAAGTTGATGAGAAGATCCAGCCAATAGATAAATTGAACAAAACAATGGAGATGTCTTGTTAACATAGTCATATACAGAAATACATGAACAGATCATATAGCTTCCAGAGTTTTTAGATTGAAGAGAATAAGTGTTAATGAAGAAGCAAAGCATTTAAATAACATTTATCATATAATCCTTTTCTCTAACAAAACATTGGATTTACATGATTTTTATGAGTAAGACCCAAACTAGAATATTTTCCTGAAGGAGAGATTGAATAATTGTAAAGACAAAATTAGAAAATTTAAAGGTAAAAAAGTACAACTTCAGAGGTCTGTTAAGTGTTATTTCCAAGTATAGTTTTCATCAAGAAGAACAAAAGAAAATTTAACATGGTAGGGTTTTTGACAGGACAGCTTTAGAGAGAGAATTCATATTAAAAGAGAGTTTGTAACCTTCTTTTCAGGTAGTGACTGCTATTATTGTCAATTTTATGAGCCAGTTGTGATAAAGCAGTTATTTTGTTTGTGCTTGTTAAACCTTTTGATATTTTTGTATGGATAGGATTTGTATGGATTCATTTTTTTTAAATGCTTTATCCATATCTAGTTTAAGAACTTATATATGCCTGCACCTTTGGCAACTTTGTTGCATAAAAAGTAAATATTAGACTTGAAATTCACATGATATATTGCCTGTTTGATATGGCATTTTCTCATTCATTTTCTTTGCAAACTGCATTATTTTTTAGTGGCAATGTTGTGGTGGAGACAAAATTCTTTGATGACAACAATCTCATTAGCACATCAAGAGTCCGGCTATTTTATGTTTAGAGCAGTGAAGATATGAACAGTTGGTTTCAGGACTGTAAATATGGACCCAATTTTAAGAAGAAAAGACCAGAGACAGAGTGCAACTTGTCTATTCTCTGCTAATAGATGGTTCTTGGTTCTCTTTGTTTTTTTCTTTTCCATAGTTTTCATATCAAAGCTAATTTTTGAAACATCACAGGGACACTGTTTTCGTGTATGACGCAGTCATAGTAGATATCCTTTTAGTTAAGGATAATCTTGCATTTGATGTAGTTTGCCAATAGCTTACCATTTGATAAGAGTGGTCTGAAATTGGTTAAAGCATTTTTCACAGATTTTTTGTAAGGCATTCTGGATGGCCTCTCCTTCTAATTCTAGCGTGAGTAGCAAGTTGCAAATATGTGGTAGGTTGCTGTAACTTAACCTTAAATCATTTTGTTTGCTTAACTTTATTTGTTAACCATCAAAGCACCAAAATATTTCATGACCTTTTTGAGAAAGCATGGAAATGCTAGCCTTTTAGTTTACTGTCGTAAATAATTGTAGGAAAGCAATAAATTTTAAGTGCAAAATAAAATTTGTGTTTATGTTTTTTATTTGTGTAATGCCTTATCATCTTGATTTTCGCAAAGTCAGCATTATTGATTCTCTTTGCTTAGATATCAATTGATGTGAATCAGAAATTGCCTTATTTATTTGCTAGATAAAACCCATTTAACAGAAGATTATTGTCATTTACTGATAAGACATTGGTGTTCAGTTGAATGGATGTTGTATTTCTAGGTCCATTCTCTATTATTCGTTATTTGTGCAGTCATTAGAAGCTAGAAAGCATTTAGGACTTTAGGTTTTTTGGTGCGGTGGCTTTCTTCAAAATCTTATGGTTCTACTCTTATTATGCTTTAGCTGAGCTTAAGAAAGGCGTTGAAGGTCAGGGGAGTCAAATGCAAATGTCTGGTTTGCCAGCTAAGCAACCTCAGAGATGTTCTGATGTTTCTAAAATCCCTTAATTCATTGGTTTCAGAAATGGAATTATCGTTTATCTTGTACTTAGAGCGCAATTTTGGACGATGTCCTGATGAAGTTTAACGGGCATAGTTGTTGAAAACTTCCCTAAGGAGTCCCTTTCCCATATTCCGGTAGTTGATTTGCCTCTGCCTTGGAACTTCGACCCTTAGGCTGTAGTACATGTTTTATTTAGGACATCGATGTTTTGGTATCTGCAGAGGCATCTTTAAGGCGCTGTCACTGTAGCCCGAGAGAAGATCTAAACTTGAACTTATGGTTGTAAAGCATGTTTCTGCATTCCAAAACAAAGCAAAGAACCTAACATCGATCTGATTTCCTCGTATATATATACCCTATCATAATCAACTCAAATGAACGCCCCTGAAATGCTAAACAAGTTGTTGAGTATTTTAATTTGCCGACAGATATCTAAGCCTAGGCCTATTCTTCAGTTCGGAACTTCAGTCGAGTCCATGTAATGACGTCATAAAGCCTCACTTTAAAGATAAGTTCTAGCTGTTTCTCTTTGCTAATATGTAAAGTGGTTTAATTGTTCAAGTCAATCCCTTACAGAAAATAACAAAGCAGAACACAGTGGAATTTCCATACAACACAGCCGAGGAGCAAAAGCTACTTTCAATCATCAAATGTTGTCCTTTGCCTTTAGAGATAACCTTTTCAGTAAATTTCCTATGGAAATAAAGGAAAAGTAAAAACTACCACTAAAAAATGACAGTTCTTGAGTCGATTCAACGATTGTGTTTGCGAATGAAACAGTCACTAACTTCAAAGAATCTTGTGCTTTTAAAAACTGGATTTTACCAGACAAACTGTCTTTCCACTTTCCAACAGAACTTTCCACTTTTTAAATCCCCGCAATAGCGTGACATCATTCGAGCCAAGGCTATTTTCTTGCCAAGGCAAATGCCCCTAATGCGGGTTCTGCAAGAGAAACCTTATTGGAGCAAAGCGGACGCACCAGCGGACTGTTATTGGGGGGAGGGGGCTTTGTAGAGTGACTAAATTTACAGAAAGAACCCAATTTTCGAGAAGTTTGCAGGCAAAAATATATAATTTGAAATAAAATCAATTCGGAATATCTGATTTTCTGAAGTATCACCAATGATAGCTGATAGTCGTAAATGCAATTTTGATCCGCCGATAAACCAGTTGAAGAACAAAAAAGGCGAAATGTAATATTCCTTTTGAAAGCATAGTAGTGGAAAAGGTAGACAAAATTGAACAGAAAAAGAGAACATTATGCTCCAGCTACTTTCGACACTTTTAAATGAATGAGAAATAGATTTGAATTTCAATGAATTTCAGCAAAAAAACTTTAGGTCCGAAGGAGTGTATATAGGTGAAATTCTAACTATTGTTAATCACATATAGTTGCTAGGAGACAAAATCATACTTATTTTCCCCTGGGACCTTTATGTGTCGATAGTGGCTTGATATCGTAGATGTAGAATGTCTAAAGATGAATCATTTCAGTTAGGCAATACCTAAATGTAGCGAAACTGGGTTCTTTGCTAGCGTGGAAGAAGATGACGTGCGGCCTAAGCCAAGTAAGACAACAGCGTTGTCAACAGAACAAGGTATCTCAAATCGAATTCAAACAAGACTGACTAATGGTCGCGAAACACACTGATATATAACACTGAGTATAATTGGAGATGACAATCAGCAGTAATACGTCACTCTACGACAATGAACGGGATCACAATAACGGAAACGACACATTGACATAAGACAATACATACTTGTTAACAAGATTAATATTAATCACAGACACTGCACGCGACACAACTAATTAACAAAACCCTAACACGTTACATAAACTATAACCAAGAGGGATACTCATGTATTTAGGATAGGGGTGCTTAGATTCCTTTTTAGGGTCCAAAATTTGAGCGAAAGTTATTTTCTAGGTCAGCCAATTATACAATTGCTTTTTTCAGTTCATGAAATGCCGAGTATTTGTTGGGTCTTGATTTAGAGAAAATTTTAAGAAAACGAGAAAAATATGTACAAATGATCTCAAGGTCATCTGGAGCGAAGTTTCTTTGTTAGTATTTTGGCTGGGCAAGACAAGAAAAATTATTTTTTTAGTTAATTTCTATGCTCAAAATTTTTTTGGCTGCCGGTTGTACCCAAGCCTGAGCACCCCTACCCTAAATATAAATGAGTACCCCTCCCCACCTGGGAACTATACAGGTCTATTTGTCAAATATGTGGTGCGTGGTATCTCGACGTTGGATTCGGGGGCACATCACCCTCACCCTTCATCATTACCCTCATCCTTCATCATTACCCTCATCCGACATCCTTTTTCTGCCAAACTTCGTTGATTGACCAAACAACAGTATTGCTTACGGCTGAAACAAAGGCACTTTGTTGACCTGGTGCGAAACGGTACCGAAGCATACATTTACATCACAATGCCTGACCTCAATGCTGGATACGGGACAACAACAGATCACAATAGTTTAAAGACGTACAGCTACGGGATCCTTTGTCAATCAACTCTCTTGGCTTGTTGTTCGAACAACACTTGGCAAAGGCAAGGGTAACAGGAAGTTGTCGCTTTTGCATGGCGTTTGGACTTCTCAAAATTGGACGAAGCGACATAAATCTTTAGGATACCAACCTACCGGTAACCATGGCCGAAGAAGTAGCCCTCATGAAGGGCTACCAATCAATGGTGCGTAGCAGTCTCTTGTATTCTTTTGGTTAGGACTATTTACCGGGCAAAAAGGGGCATGAAAAGTGTTCAAGAAAATGTTATGAACCTTAACAACTAAATGTTCAAGAATATGCAAAGGAAACGTTAGCGCAAGGTGGCTCTATAATTTAGTTTTTATAGAAACTGGCACGATGTAGCTTCAAGGAACACGCATTTTTAAAGCCCTCTTTTTGGTGGTTGTCACGATTTAGCGAATATGTCTGCATCAAACTAGGACAGTTCTAAGCTGAGCAGTATGAATGCAAAGAGAAAAAACACGAAACAGAAGCGCAAAGACGAAAGCAAACAAGTTGCAACTCTTAAAGCATTTTTGCTGATAGTGAAGATCGTCCTTGAACACCGGGTCTTTATCGACTCTTCGCAAATTGCTCATTTTGAACGCATTTACGAAGCGGCAACATTTTGACCGATATATATATCTATATATTATATATTATATATTATATTATATATTATATTATTTATATTATATTATTATGTTATATATTATATTTAGTGCACCCGAACTGAACTCATGCGAAGGGCCCCTGCGTTGCAGCGTCTCTAAAAAGCCAAACAAAATTTAAGGTTGCGTTAGCTTTTGCCTGTGATCTTGAGGCTATGGGGAGACACGATGAGAACATCCCCTTTCAGACCGTGGGCGGAATAGGGGCAATGCGGTTAGAGCATAGGGCCGACATGGAACTCGTATTCGCGCGCATTTTACTCTTTTACTTTGCTTCATGGAGCGGTTCCGTGAATTTGTAGTCGAGTGTGTACCATTTCAAGGGGCACAATTCTCTTTCAATACCTTATTTGCTTTTCAAAAATTAATTTCTACAGCTAATTAAACAGAATGTTGTACGAGGTTAATATGCAACCAGCAATCAATGAGCGGCAGTACAAATATTTGATATTTTCTAAATTTTCTGTTTCCGCAGCAAAAATAGTAGCCTGGAAATAGCTAGAGGGTGCAACGGTGGGTCTGGCTCTAAACTTTGGGGTTTCTAACGCTCACAACACAAGTCAGTATTTTTACCTACATGAACGATGCCCCCAAAAGCGCATGCGCTGTGATGATTTTTCTTATAAGCAATGAAAGCATTTTTTAGATAATTTTGTTTTGAGTTAGTAATGAGGAAGGTTCGGAGTACAAGAATTGTAGCCGGAGGAATGTTACAAATTTTCCTGGACTCTGATGAGTCCCTCAGCGTTTCTAAAGAACCCAGATTTAAGAGACTTGGCCTAAATTGAACAATAAAAAGTTTCTTGTTTTGTAGTGGTAGGAAATTTTCAGAAATTGCATTTGTAGGAAGGCTGGAGTACAAAGACATTCACATTCAAAATATTTGAATAGTAAAGGTGATAAAGAATGTACCCTTTCTAAAAGGAACTTCTAAGAAAAACATCCAATTGTTTCTATTCTCTTAACGGCACTGAACGTCATTTTGGGCATTGTGCCGCTATTGTACCATGTCTGGGATGGCGATTTTAACAAGATTTCAAGAAAGCTTTTGTTCTTTATCGACTGGGAAAATTCATGAAATTCCATCCGGGGTGACATTTTCGAAATCCGTCGATCCAAGTGTAGGAAACAAAGGGCTTTTGTTTATTATGATCGACTTTGCAGGTCAAACTGTGCCCTAAGTACTTATTTTCATTAATGCAATCGGCTTTTATGGAAGTTTCCCCCTTACTACATCTTTTAAAATTTCTTGGCTACAACTGCGAAACTGCACGTTGTTGCAAGATTCTTTTTAATGATACCATCATGATAAGGCCAGTAGGTTATGAGACAGTGGTACTGGATCAGTGCCGCTGCGAGGCACACAGCGCAGAAGAAAACATGATTACCAAAATGTGTTAGTATTGCAGCTACAATTGAGTGATAGGTATTGTGTGCTCCCTGGTGACGCTGAGTGGTATGTTGCGGTGGAGATACTCGATAAAGCGACATGTTCACTGTGAAGGAGTTTTAAAATTTGGAAGTTCATAAGAGATTCAACATAAAAAACAACATTCAGAACAAATATTCACTTCATTAATCTTATGATTAAACTAATACCAACATGTGTTAGTATTGCAGCTACAATTGAACTACTTACAGAAATCAATGCAACACATTTGCATATATTTAATGATATCACAATGTATTTTGCCATTATGTACAAATTTACACAATCCTTCAAAACCCCCAATATCATTTACCCACCCAAGCACTCTATCAGCCGTTACAACGTTTAACAGTCCTGCGTGTGCTCACCTGTACGTTCGGGTTGCACTGCCCTCGCTATACATTCCGAGCATATGGGGCAGTGCCCCCCTCTCTAGATATACCTGATTTGGTAGTAGGTTCACTTCCTCCACGTTCATTCTAAGACAGTTTTTTCTCTGTAAGATGGGTTGTTGTTTCGGGAGCTGTTAGTTGTGGTGGTGATAATGCTGGTCGTTGGACGTGTGTGGCTTTGGTGCAATCTAGTCCCATGCCCTCATAGCCAATTTCATTTATTGAGACTTCGTCATCTGTTGAAATTAGGATTGGCGATGAAGGAGTACTTGGAGAGGGGCACCCATCATGCGATCGTTTATTCTCCTCCTCAGCTGCGTTGTCTTCGCGATGCATTTCTGTGTGAGGCTTCCACTTTCGTATCCTCTGTCGATGTCGCCAAGTTTGCCTCTCTAATTTTGCTGAAATACATTACCCATTTGTTTTGCAACCCGTTGCTACAAATTACGCCGCACTACCTACCGGTGATGCATTACCCTCAAGCATAAAATATTAGGAAGAGAAATGTACCTACTGCATTCTTTGACTTATAGCGCGTAGGAGCGAATCCTCATTCCCCTCCATGTTTTCTCTTGACTATTAGAATTTTTCATGGCCATCTAAAATTGGATGCCACGACATTTGTTAATTGATGTGGGTTTTGAAAAAAATGAATAAATAAAATGAAAGAGTAATAAACCTAATTTTCCTAATTATTCTTTAACCTATCCAGACCGGGGGCCACATTCAGATCCCCACTTGCTTAATCGAACAGTGCTCCAACAAGCACGACGCTTTTTGACTTTTAGTTTCTATCTATATGAAGTGGTATTTGTTTAAAAATTTAAAAAATAGTCGGAAAGGATTTTGGCTATTATTTTGTTATCTAAACATTATTATGCCTGCAGTATTCATTAAAGCAGATTTTAAATGTAACATTATCACTTAATATTCACTTAAGTTTCTACTCCCCTTGATTTAACTCAGGTTTGCTAATTTTTTTATTTATCTCAATAAATCAATACTTGTTGATGTATAATTTATTCGGATTTTTTCCTATACTTATTTGCATACAAAATTGAATATTTATAGTGAGAATTGATATTTTCATGACAATTTTATTCAAGGGCCTTGACGGAGAGCTGGGTTGCTATTTCCACGATGGTATTAGAAAAATAGGTAGGTTTATTTGATACCAAGTCTTAGAATTAGTTCTTGTTGTAAACTTGTATACAGTACAAATTGTTCCATTTACTTAAATGTCACATGTACAAGGAATTATTGGTGCTTCGAAATTGATGATTATAATAACAACAATAATTATGAAAATAATAATGATGGAAACATTTCATATTCAATTCAACTTAAACTACAATTACAAACCTCATTATTACAAGGTAATTTGTAATTGGCTAGCCTGGTTTTACAAGAAAAAAACTATAACAATCGTAAGTTAAAAGGAAAAACTGAAAAAAATAAAAAAACCAAAGTTAAAAAGAATGTAATTCCGGATGTAATTATTTTTGCAACAAAATATGTAGTACGTAGTACGGATGGCAATGTTGGAAAGTTTAGAAATGAGATACCGTTTTTGTTGCTGATTGATGGAGAAATTTGTTTACGTCCCATTTTGTTTTTATTTTACGAATGATGACTTCCATGATAAACTGCACATATATTTTGATTTGCTTGTTCAGTTAATGACCCGCTATTGCCAAATAATTTAGTTGGCAATTTTTGCAAAAAAAGAATCGAGTCTGTTGAAACAAATATTTTGTTCGTAGATTTCGTTTTGGTGTTCAAAGAAGCAGAAGGCAAAGACGAAGATCCAAAGTTCGCAGTAAATAGAGAAAAATATCTTGCAAACCTCAAGAATTTTCATTTGCATATGGAAGAGGTGACCAGCGATATAAAATTGTTCCTTAAGTGGCTGCTATGTTAGCTTTTTCTAGCCTTTTTTGCTCCAAAAGTGTGGTTTGAACAAAAGTTTCGTAAATTTTGCATCCCTATTCACTTCCTGATTTTTAAGAAATGACCAACATGGTATCCTAATCGTTTAAGAAAGCTTCTTGATGTGCGTTCTCTTCTAGAAAATTAAATGGTAGTTTTAAGAAAGGTCACGGTATTAATTGCTCCTTGCCTATACATCAACTTCATGGAAATTAATTCTATGGCACATTCCATTTCTGTTTCTTTGACAGGAGATTACAGAAGACAATTTGCACTTTATCAAGTGTCACTGTCCAATCGATTTGCTGAAGTTTTACGCCGAAGAATTGAGTTTTAGGGCTCCATTAAAGGTATTTTGATATTTCCTTATGTTCTTTACAACTGTTGGGCTAATTCAAATCGTTATTTCAGATTTTCAGGTCCGATTGTAACAATGATGCCTTGACCCTGTTTTGGTCTTTATTGATGTGCGTGATTCGTTTACAAATTCGTGATTTGTGATACATATTTTGCTATCGACTAGGCATGAGAGAGGCTTACGACACTGCTTTTTTGTAAGCATACACTTTCGGATAATATGATGGCTCCAAGTTTTATGATGGCCCTATCCGATAAACTCGAGAAATTTTTAAAAAATACACTTAAACAAGAACGTATTTGTGGCAAAAGTTGATTAGGTGGAGTATAGTGGAGATAGGTGACCAAAAGAAGATTATCCGGTTCTCAGAGAGAAGAAACTTATTTTTTTAAACACTCAATACAGTTTCCTTAGCATAATAGACGAAATCAGTCAATGCGCAAGCTTCGCGTTTAACATCAACTTTAAGCTCCTTTGACATTTGTCCCAAAATGCAAGGAAGTTTGTTTCAGTGCTGTAATTGGCTCATTTCGAATTGCTGGATGACCAGAAATGCACCCCCACCAGGGAGGTTGCAGCGCGATCAAACTCTCGTCTGCTAGCATTTGCGGCGACTGAAAAGAACAGCCGGGTCACTGAAAAAACCTTTTTCGACAACAGAACTTTTACGCCGAAGTCAAGTCATGGCATGAAGAAAGCACTCCATAAGAAACTTTGTCCTTTTATTTTAATGAATGTAAGATAAAAACCAGCTGGCGGAAGACAACAATTGGAATTTTTGTGCTTAAAATAGGCCTTTTTTAATGCAGAAGTGGCCGAAAACCTTGTAAATTTTTAGCGAAGCTTTCCCATATACCAAGTTACAAATTGTTGTACAACATCAGATGAAATAAAAACTTCAGATTATCATTAAAAGTATCACTGAAAAAAGTATCATTTTCTATTAATTTTGAGAAGTCCACCAGTTAAACGATATTTCCAATTATTCTGAAAGGTTCGGGATTCTGTTAAAGTCAACTGGACAGAGCGAATGCTTTCCAAATTTCACCTACCTAATCTGCACAAAGAAAATGTACCAAATCCTCCACCAGACTTCTTTACGACAATCTTCAAAGCTGACAAAATGGACAGGTACGCGTTTTGTTGCGGGAATCTCGCTCAGGCCATCTTTACCTACCTTCAAGCAATGTTAATTCATTTTTCTATAAAATCCATATCTGGATTTATTCAATGTTTTTTAAAACTAGGGTGTAGCAGGAATTTCTCCTATTTTCTGAAGGCTGAATCTTTTGTATTTGAAGAATAAAAGAAATGAAATAAAGTTGCCTCCACATCATTGGCAGGCATAGTTTGGTCTAAGCATCTTGCATAATTGTAATTTGTATTATAGTGGGACAGCTATATCACTCGCCCGTTTCCCTGTGTTTACTTGAACAGAGTATTCATGGCTGTGGAATTTGCCTAACATTGGCTTTCTACTTGCAAAAGCTGTGCTCGAATAAAGTACTTTTTCTCTGGCTCAACACTACCACCTCTTTTTGTAGATTTCATGGGAGTGAGAGGCCAGAAACGTATTTTACCGATACCCAAAGATCAAGAGTTGCATACGAAATCTTGGAAGTAACACCATATGGGAAAAAAGAGCGGGGTGAAATTGGTGAGCCGGTTTTTATCTCTGCATAAGAAGATTTCTGCTTCTCTTTTATCTGTTGTAGTCCAGGATTTCTAAAAGAGCACAAAATTGGGAGTATCCGTACATGGGTATTTTGTACAGTCATTTGTACCCACTAGTCCATCTGACTCCTTTCTGTCACGTGTTGTGCTTTTATATAGTTTGATACTTCACGCAGCTTCTTCTAAAGACGTTCCTCAAATACCAATCAACATTGTCAGTTGCTTGTTCATTTTGGTCATACTCTGTCTTTCATGATGGTATCATAACAATGATGGTATCACCATTAAGGTTGTTCTATAAAAAACCAAGCTTATATCTACTATATTGGGTTTGTTTGATTTTTTATCACCAAGAATCAAATGTAATAACAGCTAGTCGAGAAGGTCGATGTGGAGTAAATCAACTTGCGGGAGTTATTTACCAGGCATTTCTATGGAAGAGCCATATTCATTCGCCACTTTAAAACAATGTTGCCCATCGCAGCTGATACACAGGGGGTATGGTGACGATTACAAGACGATAGGTGACGATTAAAAGACGATAGGTGACGATTACAAGACGATAGGTAACGATTACAAGACGATAGGTGACGATTACAAGACGATAGGTGGCGATTACAAATTATGAATGTCTGATGAACTCTGAATCACATATATTGACGAATTTGAGAGATTTAGATAAAACAGCTGACGCTTATTACCTTTGCAGGTATTGAACGGTTGATTCGTGAAAAGTGCTTCGACGCTGCATATCCACTGCATGTTGTAAGATTTCTTTGCAATCAATCAATCAATCAGTCAGTCAACCAGTCAATCAATCAATCTTTCTTTCTTTTATGCGTAGAGTACGTATAGACCCAAGTGCTTTGTGCTTGCTCAGTGTAGCTGCAAGATGCTGAGGAGGTTGAAAATGCTCCCCGCAGTCCATAGTTAAGAGTGTTTGTTGAACAACTGTGTAATGCTATAGTATTAGCGAGACAGTTCGTTGTAGTCAACCCTTAAAAGATATCGCCAGGACATTGATAACATAGATAGAAAGATAGTTTTCAGGACTTTGAATTGAAGAAAAAGCTTCACCCTAGCACCCTATCTAGATATGGAATGCTACATCGGAAGATATTTGTTATTCCATGCTGGCTATGAAGAGACAGTTTGATCTCAATTAGTCTTGTTTCTGCATTTTTTTCACTTTACTGTTTTTCGCAGGGACCATACAAACGTCCGCAATTGTTGGCTCCAGAACTCGGAGAAGTCGAGCCAGAAATGAACAGCAGACAGGTAGCTGCATGTAGTTCAGTTTCACTGCTACACGTGTGAAAATGAGCCAAAAAGGAACAGTTCTCCTGTTTTAGGTGTATTGTTTAGTATCCAAAGGCCACAGCGACCTTTGTATCCTAAGTAACTAGTATTGTAATTCAACGAGGACAATTTTTTAACATTAACTCACCAATTTTTAAAGATCTAGATAAGGGGGCTACATAAGCAAACGTGGACATTTTTGGCACATTTTCCTTCCTTAGCAGCAAGCACATTTCATAACATTTTAATTTCAGCTTCCTTAAGAATTGAAAACATTTATCTTTTTACAATGTTTTTATTACAAAGCATTATTATTTTGTCCCTCTTTACGTGATTCCTCTAATTTATCTTTAATTCTGAAAATGTTTCCTAGATCCTGAGACAATACTGGGGACGATGGGGAAAATGGAATAAATACCAGCCTCTTGATCATGTAAGGTAGGTGGTTTTTATTGAGCTTGAATATGCAAAGCGTTTGTAAAAGTTTGTTGCAGCTGGCGTATTTTTCTTGGGTTGTTTTTGGTAAGGGAAATGCTCATTAGTTTAGATTTTAGATTTTGCCAGAATTCAACTGCAATGGCTGAAGAAGAGTCTTTTTGTTGTAGGTTCTACTTTGGGGAGAAGATTGGTTTATATTTTGCTTGGCTGGGTAAGAAAGGTTTTGTTTTACTTATCACGAGATTATCATGGTGAGTTAGTAACCCGCCCTACAGCTGAGATTTTGACATTGCTTTTAAATTAAAATGCACAATGTTTATGTATATAAAGCAAATTTGCAAGTTTGAAGGAATTCATTAAGCATGTCACATTCGGAGTAAAATTAATTCCTTCTAGTGTATTTTAACTGTTATCACGTTGAATAACTAACTATGGGAAAGGCATCGGTTCAGTATTGAAGTTGGTTAACCAATTCATCCCAACTTTGAGTTTGACCCCCTCTTCCCCCTGCGATCACTAGGCCTTTAAGAGATCAAATTTGAGTAACTGGTATTTTGGAAATGATCTTGTATTTCTAATTTATAGAATCATTTCTGCTTCTGAACCGATTCATTCTTCTGTTCTTCTTCTAGGCCAGTATACAGCATGGCTTATTCTGCCCTCTGTTGTTGGTTTACTTGTTTTCCTGTTTGGTGTTGTAACCATAAATTCGCCGGACAACCAAGACGCGTAAGTCCTTTTTCTTGACTCTTTCACTATTTGTTTCTACCTTGCATCCGAAGATAGTTTTCAAGACACTTAGAAGCTTAAGCTTATCGAGCAGTGTCCTTGTCCTTCCACTCGATGTGACCACACCTCGTGATTCCTTATGCCTGGAATTACAGCGAGCTGGCCACTCTCCTCACTCTGTGTGAAAGTTTGGTCATGAAAGGGACTCGAAACACGAACCCTTGGGTCTGTAGTCAACGCCCATCTTTCTTGACTAATGCTTCTCTTGACTAATGTTTTAGGTCCCCTTCTTGATCGCTACTCGCCGACACATTATCAATTATCACCATCGTTGAAGTAGTCTGTCCTCCTACATGTTTTTTTTTTTAAATCCAGGATTGACATCTGCAATGCAAAGAAGGGAGCTTACAGAATGTGCCCGCGATGCAACGAATATATCGGCTGCAGGTATTGGGATCTGAAAGAGAGTTGCAATCTAGTGAAGGTAAAAAAACATAAATAAACCATTTAATTTTTCAATGATTATTGTTCTTATCTATATTTCTTTTTATTATTTCAATGAAATCTGTAAATGAATTTGTAAATGAATAAGAATTTGTAAATGAAATCTATTACATTGCAGGTGTCATACTTATTTGATAATGCAGCAACTGTATTCTTCGCCATATTTGTGTCGTTTTGGGGTGAGTCCTTTACCTAGTAAATTTTTGTATCGAGGCTTATGCTCAATTGCAACAGGGTCTTTGTCTAGCCCATTAATATCTTTGTTTTGCTTTGTTTAAGATGATTCGCTGCTTTTGAATCAATCAATCAATCAATCAATCAATCACCCTATCAGTTAGTCGACCAAAGAGTCAACAGCCAATCAGTCACTTAAAATCCCAACGAGGCACTAGATGGATTAGGTCTGCATTCTGCACATTGTACCATGCACGCACCATCATACCACTTTTTTAAAAGGTTCCCATCCCAGCACTTCTTAAGCAGTTAATCGTTAGAGAGTTTTAACCCTGGATGTCCTTTCTCCAGCTGTTTTCTTTTTGGAATTCTGGAAAAGAAAGGAAATTACTTTGGCTTATCATTGGGATTGCCTCGGTTTCGAATCAGAGGAAGAGAGGCCACGTCCAACATTTGCTGCATTGGCTCCCACAGTGGAAAGAAACCCTGTCACTGGCAACATGGAGCCTCATTTTCCGGACAATAAGAGAAAGCGTCGTTTATTCTCTGGAATCGTTGTCATTGCCACCATGGTACCTCTTTAGATAAACTTCTATTATTGCCAATGGATTTTACAAATGAAGCAATGAGCCTGGGCTGTGATAGACATACTGTCGCTTTCCCTATCTTATACGCCCAATGGCCCTTTACCATGGTGCCATGTTTTCAGTTTGTCTTCTTACCCTTTCTAGTTGCAAATAAATCTTAAGTGTTTGATATTCTGAAGTGCCAGGTCTATTTTCAATTTGAGCTTTACTTTGATGCTATATCTCTGCTGTATCCCTAAAAATGCTTGATCGATGGTTTTTTCTACAATTTAAAAGTAATATCAAGAGAGCCATAAATTTACACTTTTTAGCCATGCGGTCCACAATGGTGAAGTAGTGTTCCCTTTTATCCATGAGGATCGCGCTCCAGCCCAACTAAAACGTTTGGGTGTCTACAAGCTTCTTTCCACTGCTACTACTTTAAGTAAATGACATTATTGGAAAGGCCTTTAATCCCTTCTTTTTCTTTGTTCAGGTGTCCCTTGTACTAGTCTTCATGGTCGGAGTCATTGTTTACAAGCTTTTAGTGTACAGACCCCTAGCACAAAGCTCTTTGTCGTCCTCCCATGCTCTCCAGATCGCCAATATATCAGGAGCCTTCTGCAATCTGATATGCATCCTGATTCTGTCTCAAGTAAGTTATTTAGCGATTGAATGACCATTTATGAACTATATAGCATTATGATGTAAACTCAATAATGATGTAAAATTTTAACCGAATCATTGATAAGACAACCAATGGGCATGCCTATAATTACTACCGGTTAAGAGTTCGAACGCATCAGAGTCCTTTGTCCGAATGCGTATTTCTATTCTAACTTTTTTAAGACTTTAGGAAATCGTTAGGGTAAATATTTTGGGCCCTAGAGGACTGCGCATATCTACCACTTTTCAGCCACATTTTCTCCCACAATTGGGATGAAGTTCCCCGTCCCAGCTTATTAATTTCCCTATTTTGTCTACACGTACCCCGCCCCCCATTTTAAATGTGCCCCCTATGTTCTCGCGTTATTGAAGGCCTGACAGCATTGTCTTAATAAAGGAATAGTACCTCAGTTGATCGGCGAACGCCAGAGGTGTTCACCATTAATAACTCTTATTTTTTCATTTTCAGGTCTATGACAAGGTTGCTGAAGCTTTGACTCACTGGGGTAAGTTCTTTTGTTCTATTTACTCCTTCAATAGGACAATTCTTCAAAGCAGTTCAAATAAAAAATTTTATATTAATTTTCTATGTTTTGCCATTTGAAGAAGAGTTAGGGAAATTGGGCAATAAAAGAGATTTTGAAAGCACAACTCAAAATATTTTCATAATGATTTATTTTAAAACATTCTAATATGCACATGCACAAGTATTGAAAGTTGATGGTACTGAAACCACGTTAACTCATTCATGCAGCTCTGAAATGGAAAATGAGATTCTAAATATGGAATCGGCTTCTTTGCTAGATGTTTAATTAAACGACAAATGTGGTCTCGTTCTTTAATGCTGATACAAATTCACGGGAGCAATCTTTTAGTAAGATTTAAAGGGTACAAAAGACGCGATTCAAATCATTTTGCAAACCCTTAACAATAGTACATTTTTTCTCCTTGTAAGTTTTCAGGTCCACACCAGTGCTAGAAGTACAAATAATACAATTTTCTTCCTTGAAAGACGAAGTACTTAACGCAAGATTCACACATTTACTTTAGTCCATATAAGCATGAATATATAGAGTCAAAACATAACAAATTGACCTTGTGTTATGCTTTGATGTATTCTTTTATTGTCTCTTTTTGCAGAGATGCATAGAACCCAAACAGAGTATGAGGATAACTTGACGTTCAAGATTTTCGTCTTCCAGTTTGTCAACTTTTACGGGTCAATATTCTACATTGCTTTCTTCAAGGGAAAGTGAGTAACATTATTAAGTCATACTTCTAGCAAAGGCTTTATACTCGGCTGATGTGTCTTTTTAAGATGCCTTTATACAGGCACTGTCAAAGATATGACACAGGATTGGGCTAGTTGTACATACAGAAAGCTTCTTTGCAACACATTGCCAATTATTTCAATGACGATGGAGTGTAGAAGATACCTGGTGAGATGCATTCTAAGGATATACCGGTGCTACAATTGACTGACATTGATTTGGTTTTAGACTAAGAACGGGGACTTAGTACCTAGGCAGCTATATAGCTAGGGCAGCAATCTGAAACCAGACATCTAGCCATCTCTACTTTAGTCAAAAAGCGACAATTACTCAAGGGCTTTAGGCACTAGAACTGCGACTTTAAGCTTAAGATAGAGCGCCGAGCTTATAGAATAGAGTGACATCGTTATTCAGAAGAGAAACAGGGGTGTCCTGACTACTTAAAGTTCACCTTTTTCACCTGTGTAGCTTGAAGCAACGATAATCACTTTGCACGTATAAGGTCTTCAAATTTTCCCTTCTTTTTGACATTCTTCTTCTTTGATTGCATTTATCGAACTAATGATCTTTTTAATTTATTATGTGAAACGATGCATTTGTATTAAAGTTTCATTTTTATCTTTTTTTGTAGTGATGTGTTTGTTTATTTTTAGGCTAATTGGCCATCCTGGAAACTACAACAAACTCATGGGGCTGAGACAAGAGGAGGTGACCCTGTTTCTGTTTGGCGTATCAATACCTTGCCTCCTTTTTGCACCAAATGCTGAGAGTAAATTGGATTATTGTACGGCCACTGAAAGACATAAAAAGTTGTGAATTGATATTACATCAATGTTGCACAAATTGGGGCAAATTGACCATCTAAATATTCTTTTGTTAAACTCTTGACAGACCTGACCCTTGACATATTTATTTTCAAACTTTTTGCCTTGTGATGCATGAAATACTTATGATCAACTATTGGTTAGTTCCAAGAACTGTTTTTTTACAAATGGGGCAAACTAAATACATGTATCTGAGAAACATTTCATGTTGATTGCTTTTGTTCTAACAACCAACTCTGTTATTTTCAGTGTGGCCCTGGTGGATGTCTTATTGAGCTGGCTCAGCAGCTGGTCATCATCATGATCGGTAAACAGTTGATCGGGAATGTCCAAGAAATTGCTATACCGTAAGATCCTTTTTCGAACGTTTCATTTGAATTTCTGGTTAGCTTTGTATACTTTATTATCTTGGCGAAGGTTACCTGTTCATCTCGTTCATTTTATGAAGCATTTTTGCAGTCTGATCCATCAAAAGCTGCAGAAGAGAAATCGAGGGAGCTCAACAGAAGAGAAGCCCAGATGGGTAGAGGATTACGAGCTTTCCAAGAACGAGGGACTTTTTTCAGAATACTTGGAGATGGGTACGGACAAACCTATGACTTTCAGACCTATGATCTTCCAACTTCTTTAACTTAATGTTTAGAATGGCATCTTACTTCTTGCAAATATTTTAGGGGTCTTTCCTTTTGGCATACCGTAGGCACATCTCTTATTCTCAATATTGACAGTGTTTTCAACTTATGATTATTGGTTATTGGTTATTGGTTTACTAATCTTTGTCATTTTTAAGGCATGTTGTTCCTCCTATGTTTTTGAAACCTGTAACGGTTAAGACAGTTTTTCTTAAACTAATGATGGGCAGTTGTATGCTTTTGTTAGAGTGACGAAATACACCGTATTAGGTATGTGGGTTTCAAAGGGACTCATTAAAGGACTGAATTCCATTAGAGTTTTATGTCAAATTCTGCAGGAAAGCCTAACTTGAAAAATCATACTTGCAAGACAGAATTTATTTTTCTAAAAGAAAAGCTCCAAATCTCTTTTCTTCATTTCCAGCACTCAAGTTTAACTTATCTTATTCCCTTTTGATTTGTATCATATTAGATTCCTAATTATTCTTTTTTCAGTAATCCAGTTTGGTTTCATAACAATCTTTGTGGCTGCTTTCCCATTGGCTCCATTCTTTGCTCTGGCAAACAACATCTTTGAAATTCGAATTGACAGCAACAAACTTGTTTGTGAAACCAGAAGGCCGATTGCCGAAAGAGCTCAGGATATTGGAGTTTGGTTCAATATTTTAGCAGCTGTTGCTAAAATTGCGGTTATAAGTAATGTGAGAATTGTTCTTGTCATTTGTTGGAATTTACTAATATATACTATACTATAAGCCGTCCGCTCTTTAATTTCTCAAAGCAAAGCGATGTTTTGCTTTCATCTAATTACATCTGTTTTTCCTTTTTTGTTAGACTATGGGGCTCATACTTTGATAAAGAAGTTTACATTTTATGGCATGTTATCCTACCTATCATGCTAATTGTCAATGCGTTACATAATCGATTCCTGTGAGCTTTTGATGAACATTTATTTTGGCTCCCTTCGCTTTTGGCATTTCGAGGCCTTCCATAACCCAATTTCTCGAAAACTACCCATTTTCTATAGAGCGTACTCTGGGAAACTGCACGGTTCATTATTTGCTTTTTGTAATCACATTTTCAAACATGAGCATGAATTTGTTTAGCATCATCAGTAACTACATCCATTCAAATCCAATGTCGTAGCACACCAGCATGCTAATTCCCGTGAAAAAATGAACTTTCAAATGAAAGAAAAAAAAACTTTACTAACCTTCATTTTCATACAGTTCCTATATTTTCTTTAAGTTATCAAAACGCAGAGAGTTTACATATTATTGCGTTAAAAGGTTTATCTTCACAAATATCATTTTTTAATTACTTGCAAAAGAGGTTTACGGTGGTTTTGGCATGGAAATGATGCTCAAATTAAATTTCTGATTTGTATTCTAGTGTCTGCAATCTTATGATAATTCATGCTTGAGTTTTTTGTTTTACCATATTTAGAAGACTTATCCTTGGTCAAAAAGTAGCTTTCAAAATGTTATTTTGATGTCTGCAGCTCATTAACTTTAGGACAATAGAGGTCGCAGGTTCTAAAAGTCTTTAATGAGTATCATTAAGAAAAATATGATTCCAACAGAAAATGGATTTTGGATCAAAACATTGCAAAGTTGTATCCTATTTGGAAGCTAGTTATTTTCGAAATGGTTTTTAAAAAAATAATTTATTCGTTATATTCACATTATATTAAATTTAAAAAAATGCTTTGCATTAAAATCAAGAATTGTTCTTAGAACATAAGTATTTTCATATTAGTATAGAAAACATTATACATCCATTATATTCACTATATAATATTAAGAAACTTACTTAATAATCCATAGAAACATATGAGTTGATATTTCGTTCATTGCTTCTGTTTCTCTTGACTAATTATCCATTCTTCCTTTTCAGGCGTTCCTCATTGCTTTCACATCGAATTTTCTACCAAAACTTCTATACCGTTACAACGTCTCTAAAGATGGATCCCTAGGTGGCTATTTAAATTACAGTCTGGCCTGGGCTCCCGCAAACTCAACACTACTATCATGCAGGTAGAGTTATCCAAATCGAATCAAGTTTTTACTTGTGCTCTCAAAACGAAGCAAACATGAAATCATCTTTTTTGCTATTGTAGTTATTTATCGTGAATAGCTGCGTTCTTTTTTGTCTGTATACCAAACCTCGGGGCGCTAAAAGATCAATTAACAAAGCTTCTGTTTAGTTTTGAAACAACGTTCTTTCCTGGAGCAGTGTCAACAGTTCTCGTTTTGGATTCGTTATGGACTCGTTTTGAAAGTGAGGTAATGTGGACATTCGTTTTTGTGTGTAAAAAACAGAAAACAGCAATTTCAGGTAATTGTCAACAAGACCTAAGTCACAACCCCATCTTCTGCGAGATTTCAACGCTAAATTGCAACGCTGAATTAAAATACCCTCAAGCGTAGTCTGTTACTGGAGATAAATTTTATTAACATATGCTTATATTTTCATCCATCAGTCAATTCTGTTTCACTATATTCATTAGCAGAGAGCACTTGGTTCATAGTAATATTGTCTGGAGCTTTTGAAAACTCACCATACCTGTTTATTTATTAATAGTTTCCATTAACTAGCGAGACGAAATGGCAAATGTATTTCCAAGAGCGATGTTAGATGAAATGAAGACTGGAGATAAGCAGGAATTTAATATAATTCTCACAAAAGGTTTCATTCAAGTGAAGGGAATTATTTCCTTCTCTGCTCCGAGAAATAAATCCTGTTTTTGAAAACAGCTAGCATGCACTTAAGAATTTCTTCGACATCCCACGTGACACAATATACAAAATTCATTTTGCTGATTGCTTTCGCGACTTCAAAACTCCATTGTGTACTGTGGTTTAATCGCCCTTTAAGCAGAGACCCGACAATGTAGAATGGCTGCTTTTCCGATAACAGCGTGAGAGTTTTAAGTTTGATGTTGAATTTTAAGCTGCAATACTGGGGGATTCATAGTGATTTTGAACAAACACTCTCGTGCAGTTTTATATTCACAGTTCCTAATTGCTGCGAGAACCCCGTATTTTGCGTTAAAGCAAGTTTGAAAGGCTCGGTTTTTATCCCAGAAATAAGTAATCTCGATTCTCGACAACAAGTTATATTTGACCTACCACCATCTATTAGTCATCTTCAAGAGCTAAAACATTCAATAGTGCAACTTGATATTGCTAGGCGTTGTTTTCAATTGTTTTCAATTGTTGCATGATACCTTCAGAATCCTAGAATATTTCAAAGCATTTTCCGATCTCCTTTAGATACAGAGACTTCCGCGATGAAACAGGGCATTTGACAACGTTCTACTGGCATCTCTTGGCTTTGAAACTTGGCTTCGTCATCATTTTTGAGGTATGTCGTATGAGGTATAAAAACCCAAAAATTGAAATACTGATTTGCTTTTTTTGTTTCTCTGTTAACATGAAGCAAACGCTCCCGTCATTTCGTATCTAGTCAGTGCCGTGCGTGGTTCCCATTAAGCGATACTGCGGAGGCAAAGGTTGTCATTTTACTTCGCCTAGAAGTATGAGCTCATAGATTTCGGCTTATGTTTTCCCAAGGGAGGGTGGCTATTTTGTTATGTTAATTTTCTCCAGTATATGAAGTTAATTGTCACGTAAATTTTGTTTTTGTGCAATTTCATATTTTAGAATTATTATTCATACATCAAACAGCAATTATTGTGACTTTGAAGAATATGATTAAAAAGCCATTTGAATACAATGTAAACATCTAAATGTTAGGCATTTCAGAAATTAACAACAAACAAATGTGTTTGCAATTTTGAAATCTGTGTAAGGCATGGTATCCGATATTTGTTTCGATGCATGTGACAGAGACCTTATTTACATTAGCTTACCTTATTACTATACTTACCTGATGCACACATAATCTTCAAGACTTGCCAATATTGGCCCTTGGGCAATATAGATGCTTTGTTTTTTTATGAGAGAGCTTGCCGAACTGCTCATTCCAACTCTGGGTTGAGCTTTAATTGCTGTTTCATTGCTGTCTAATTGCTTTAAAATGCCAGTTAAAGCATATTAAGATGCCATATCTTCAGGTAATTAACTGGGAAATGATTTTATAGGGTGGGTGCAATATACCACACTTCCTTCCTCTTTGTCGCAATATCAAATTTTCAAGTATTCTTCAAGTATTCTTCAAGTATGTGCAAAATAAAAGCTATCATTGTTTTTTTCTAAGTAGTAGCGTTTGAGGAAAATGAGGACATTTTGCAAATTCAAGAGCCTGCAAATATTCTATTTGACAGTTGGACATCTTTGAATAACTCCATAGCTGCTTTAGGCCTTCTTTCTGTCTCCTTGTTGACACAAGAGTCCCTCAACTTTCGTTCGATTTTTTTCCATTTTTAGAATAGCTAACAAGGAGATAGCAAATCTTTTTCACTAAATAGGTTGTACACATATTAAAGTAATGTTTTTGCTTTCAGCACTTTGTATTTGCAACACACATTTTGATCGACTTCTTGGTGCCAGATATCCCAGAAAGCCTTGACATTGCCATCAAACGGGAGGCCTACCTCGCTAAGAGAGCGCTGACCAGTGATCACTCACTCGCAGAGACGGACACTGGAGATGAACTCGATGACCGCAGCGAAGATGCAAAGTACTCGTATTGATTCCATTATGCACCCCAGCATACACCCCACCATGTCCCCAACTATGTACCCCCTTGTTCACCCCTTTGTGCACCCATCCAGAAAGTGTGAACAAATCTGAAAAATATCTTCATAGTAATTATGATCAAGAAATAGCCGTGGCATTGTATTTTGTTGCAGAATGAATTCATAAGCGAGTCTTGAGAAGTTTTGAAGTTCTTCTGTCAACTGTTTTGGGATATTTCAAAACGAACTTCCAAAAGCTTGCTAGAAAAGACGAGTACAAATTTTGAAGGATGACCATTTTTCATTTACCAACAATAGTTAACGAGATTGGTGTCCATTGGCCTAGCTTTTTAATGTTCTTTGCCATTAGCATTCCTCTGTAATTCTGCTATGAGGTTTTTATTCTCTGTTTGAATAACATATGTATTTGTTCACAACCAAGCAATCTTGGTAATTTTTTTCATAGCCCTACACAAACTGCTACCAAAAGTGTTTATTCAAATTTTTTATTCCCCATCCAGTTTCTTCCCCTCGAGAGCTCAGCCTTGATAATAAACTCTCCCTTACTGAAGAACAAATACCCGCCAGGCTGGTTTTCTATAATCAGGCTACCAGTCTGGCTTGCTCAAACAGGTACACCATAGCTTTTTGTCCAGAAAATGCGTTTTCTTGAAAGCTTGGGGCAAACAATTGGTCCAACGTTCAGAATAAACACAGAAACCAGATGGATATAATATTATTAAGGTTAAATTTTGAAAAGCGCTCTATTTGTGTATTACACCTTCTATTGTCGTCTTCAGAAGTTCTACCACACTGAAGTGGTATATGAGGAGAGAATTTTAACAGCGGCCTTTTCACACCTTGTTTGAAAAAAGATGTCAATCGACATTTGCTCTTTCATTTTCTCCCCTGATAAGAAAAGGATTCAATGCATTCTTTTCGTTGTCTCCACACGTAACTAGTTTCCATGGAAATTGCTTGGAATTGATGAATCAAAGTTGATGAGGAGTAGAATTCTGATCACCCAGCGATCGCGTTTGAGTTATGCTAATTTACAATATAATAGCAGACACTTGAGCAGGTGCATCGAATGCTGCAAAAATACAGCTGATCAGTGATTGGCTTACGACGGAGAATTCCCATATTTGATTGGTTAATAGTTCGCTCTTTTATTTCTAAACACACCTGATTGGCTGATTGGTTGGTAGGCCAGCGAAGCCCTTCCGAAAATGTGTGTGTTGGGCAGGTAGAAGTGATCGGTAGAAAAACACTTCAAAATAACCGTAATACTTTTCTTTATAGTGAAAACAATATAGTATCAATGAGTGTTCGATACAAATAGTATTTTGATGACTGAGATACCTCAAGGGAATGGCAGATGATAAGGTTCCGCTTGGACAGGCAGAGGCGATGGTAAGGCACTATTTTCAACAAAATATTTGTAAATAAATTCCAGGTTTTAGCAAAATTTAGAAAGGCTGGAAACCTAGGGGAAAACTTTGTCGTTGTGTACAAAATTTATAAAGAATCGTTGCAAGCCTAACTGGAAACCGCTAGATCATATCATGCTGAATATGTGGCTTGTTGGTTGGTTACTTGCTTAGTAGGCCATGTTCCCACTGTCTGAAATGTTATAGGGATATTCTGTATACTTTCTTCACGCGATCTAAAACAGGAAGGTTAAAGAGTATGTCTAGAACTGGACGTAAATGCAAATGTTACTTTGTAGCTCGATTCGCAAACAGTAACAGGGTATATGGTGTAAGGCGGGGTTAACCGTTTTTCAAGGCGGGGAATTTCTCCGCCAGCAACCTACTTGTATTTGTTTCGATTGTTTATACTTGGCAGTGTTTACAAAACTTTCCAACAAACCTAATTCTCCATCAGGCTTTATATTCTTGTCTTAAAGAGAAAAGTTTTGCTCACTCCATATTGGTCATCGATAACTCCTATCTTCAAATGTTTATGACCGCTTTGCGATGACTTTATGTACCGGGACCAAAATAGTTACTTTTTTATTAACAATGAAACATTTTATTGCGTCTAGTTGGTTATCTCAATCTTTCTGGTTTCTATTTCGGCTTCTCAATCTAATTGTATTGCAATGTAAGAAAAAAAATCAAGTTTTATCGCAGGAAAAATCAATGTTGTTTACTTTTGAGGAAATGGACAAAATTGGTAGCAAAGGCTTTTAGGGGCTACAAGGGACAATTGTTCGTTTTTTAAACTTTATTGGATCGCAAATGCTTAGAATTAAAGACTGCATGACAAAGCCTAATGAGTCAAATAATCGTTGAAATTTTACGATCTTTTTTAAAGTGTTGAAGACATCCTCATTTTTTCACTTGTAATGGAGTTCAATATCCAAAAGAGTAAAATTGGATGGCATTTTATGGAAACTTTCTCGTTTTTAAAACGCTGAGCTTATGTAGTAATTATTGTATGGGATTGAGCAGGTTTTTAAGGAATAAAATTGTTATTCAAATTTGCTGGTATTTAACAGCCAGCTCTTTGAAATGATGTACCTGTCATAGATGTTTGGATTAATCTTGTTTGAAATTTTTTCTATTTATACAAATAGAATCAAATGTCATATAGTTTCAGAGGGGGTTTCTATTCAAACTTACAATATTTTATATTGATTGAAGCTCTGATTATAAATGCTTTGGCAATGGTAAGCAGCTTGAAATAGCAGCGTTTAATAAATTATTGTTAAAAACAAAATGATAAATGTGTTGGGTTTTAATTGATTGCAGAGTACTATACTTTATGCATGGTTTATTGGCCAAATGATTCTTGTGGTGCAGCTTTGATAGGCTCACTTTAGAATTGCAATCATTTGAGCAGCATATTAGATAGTTTCTAAATGTGCTGCTTTAAATCCCTTGACATTGTTAGAGCTTTGTGTGGATTTCATTGATGGATTATTTACAAAGCATATTTTTAGGTTTTTATTTATTTTATCGAATGATAGCGTGATTAATGGTTGCATTGAGCAGCCTTTAGTACTTGGAACAGGTATTGTACATCAGATGATTTTAAGGAAAGATTAATATTTATTATAAAGGCCTTGGACTATCAAAATTATGACCCTGCAAAGGCTAGCTTCGTATTTTTTCACCTTCTTGCTGATTTTAAACTCAACTTCATGCAACAAGAAAGTCTTATCTCATTACTAGATGGAACAAGTGTAAGATGTTTATATCCAACCACTCTTTGTCCTATTAAAGGATGTATAATACAGGGCCTCCAACGAAGGGTGGCCATGGCCCCCGGACTTTTTTGTGAAACAATAAAGTGCTTTTCTAAATACCTTTTGTTATGATTGTTAAAATCTTCCTTGGCCCCTCCACTTTTCAACCTACGTCGGAGCCCATGTAATACATGTGACATGTTCAATATATGACAGTAGCAATGGTTTCATTCCTAAAAACAAAAATCTTTACATGGATCATTTTCACCTTAGTTTTGTCATTAATTAGTATTCTCAAAAAAATATTTCAGCAATAGCAAAATAATCATACTCAGTTAGATAATTGATTCTTTGTAGGAAATTGTTTTCTTTGTAGATTTTTCATGTGACGCTCTTGTTATGTTAAAACAAACTAAATTGGAAGCTACTGCTCTCCAGTGCAAAATATGTCAAAGAATGAATCGTCATGATCCAAAAACTGTGCTTAAATTTGAACATTTAGGTTTAATCCAGACAGATGGCTTTGACGTGATTAACATGTGCAGAGAATTAATTATGTCAAAATGAATGCTTTGAGTTTTTACAAAGGACATCCCGGAAGGCCACTTGGATAGTAGCATTGCTGCTGATGTTTTTATGCTTGTGTAATCGGCTTTGCTATAATGATGAGAATAGAAGATATATTATGTGTGTTGAGTGGTAGTTTGGTATGCACCTGCTACAACTGTTTGCCTTTTGAAGATATAGGTCTGAGTAAATGTCTTGTATCTAGGAAAGTTTTGAATTGTTTTTTGGAAATTGCCTTTATGTTCCTTTTGTTTAGATAAGTGAAAAGCTTTCATTGCCATGCGAACCATCCTATTAACTCACTAGGCCAAACGTTGACATAGATATTTGTTTCCTTGAGTGCTTTTTTCATTTTTATAAAGAGAGTCCCTATTGAAAGTCTATTTCGTATTTTGGGGGTTGGAATTTGCATATGGAGCTTTTGTTTAAGATTGTGGATGCAAATTGACAGAATCAATTATATATGAACAGAATATACCATATTTCATATACCATATTTCTTGGTTTAAGTAAGAGCTGGTAAATGAGTAAACATGTTTTCTGCTTGGCTAACCACGGGTCGGCGGGGTATCAAATTATTCAAAATGGCGGCAGCTAAAGCTGGTATTGTTGTGGCGAATCATGGCGAAAGCACAATTCTTGCAACATAAAAACCGTAGTAAGCTTTTGTACTCTCTGGTATTGATGATTTTTAGAAAATTAGAATGAGTAAGTAAGATTTTATTGTTTTTCATTGTAAACAATTGTAAAACATTGCCATTTGATAGCTAATACTATTCAAAGCGTTGAAATTCTGAAAACCATTCGGGAAACCGCACGTTTGAGTTCTTTTGCTAAAAGCAATTCGTAATTAAATTCAAGTTTTTTTGTGGAGTGTAAGAATTGAAATTGCACTTGAAATCTGTTGAAATCCCGTTGAATTGTTCACGCGATGATTCTTCAGACAGATCTGGCCTAGCCCTCTAGCGCTTTCGAATTAGGCAACCATGTTTATCTCGAACTTTTATCACAAATAAATGATACGAAGGCAGCCTTATCGTTGATCGTGCTTTCAGCGCCTTTTGACACTTTGGCAATTAATAACGTGCCATTATTGTGACAGTGACAGTCTGTTTATGAAGTCAACTTGTCCAGCTTAACCCACACACAATTAAGCGTTTATCAAGCAAAGATAATATATTACAAGTATAATGTATTACAAGGCCTGAAATGCAGTCAGTTCGAAAAGACTGGCCGTGCAGCTGCGTGGGCGAAGTTTTCACTTCCTTATAGTCAGCTTGCAATTGCGAAGGCTCTTGTGCCAATATTGAAGGTACAAAAGTGTTTTTCCCGTTTTTGTATGCTTATTAATATTATCTTAATTGTCACGACGAAAATTGAGTATTCAAACTTGAGTAACATTTTCACGTTTGTTTGTGTAGGAATTAACAAACAGAGGTTACAATACCTTTGGCGATGCAGTACCCAATGGAAAATATAAGGTTTGTTTCTAAACCGTTTTAGATAATCAACATTTCACTTGAGTCCGAAGGGCACTGTTTGCCAGGAACAGTGACTGCAGAATCAAGGTGGTGTGGTACACATGAGCCCTCTGCCTGATATTCTAAAATGACGATGACGTCAAAATCGAACAACTTCTTAGCGACATTTTAGTGGTCTCCCACTTGCATTATCAACTTTCTCTGCACCAGGGCATGGAAAAATATTTCATTTCTCCGACCGGACAAAAACCATGCATAAATGTCTTGCAATTATCTGTTTTACTTAATAAAAAACATCTCTCCAGGTTACTCTTTATATTAAAATAATATTAAAATAATATTAATTTTAAAATAACTATATAAATATAGATTTCAGCGAAATTTGTTCTTTGTGGCTTCCAGCTGTCCAAGATTGAAAACTTGGAAGGCTTTTTGGCATAGCTATCGACCACTTTGGAAACATTGAAATTCATTTAAATGTGGGCAAGGCATCTACTGTAACTACAATGAGTTTGTTCCACCTTCTTTCCTGCGACCGCACGGTCACGTGGTGGGTTGGGTTTTCATGCCCTGCTCTGCTGCACCTAATTGACCGCCACAACAACCCGCCCCCAACTGCCTGCCAGTCGCGCTCTGAATAAAGATATTCGACATGTCTCGTTTGAATTTCCGTTTTGTGTCGGGGAGTGTTGAGACTTGTGTTAAGGGGCAACAGAGTGGACCAGGGCCTTGACTAAAATGAAGTCTAGATATGTGATGGCTTGTTTGAAAAGTTATCCCGTTTGAAAATCAAGAAATGCAAAGCTCTCAAATTTCTCCAGTTGTGTAACCGAATTCCTCCACATAAGGTCAGGTATGAAGGCATCACAGGCATTGCAAATCTGTAACTGATGGATTGACGCGATATCGGTTGGACGAAGCTTTTCTTATTGATATAACCGTAAATTGCATGCGGAATTAGCAATAGTCTAAGGTTATCGTGAAAAGGAAACCCCTGAGTTTCACCGGTACTCAATGTTATCACAAAATTACCCTTTTCAAATTTTACCCCGTTGCAAATTTAAACAAGGCTGTAATTTAGCGACAGAAATAACAACATGGCTGAATTGCTAGTCGGATTTACAGAATCGTCTGTTGCTAAGCCCACTAACGCCACAATCGACAATGGGTTTCTAGCAGGCCTTGGTGTGTTGCAGGGCTATTGGAGCTATTAATTTATATTGTATACCTAAAAATAAAAGGAAATGAAAGAGTCATTGCTGCAACCGCCACTAAAAACTTTGTTCAATTCACCTGCAGTCGATGGCAAGGCGTTGCCTCTCTACTCGTATGTGGTTTGTTTTCGCGAAAGAGCAAAGCTCGGGCAGATCGCTCCGAAGTTGGCCTGATTTGAAATTGAGAATATCCTTAGATACACATCGTCTTGAGCCGAGGTAAACTTAAAAAGCGCTATTAGGACAGCTTTTGTCTCTATTTTCACAGACTGATTTTGCTAATTTTCCCATCAGACTCGTGGTGGCCTAAGTTTGTATCGTTTCTTTCCCGTTATTTTATGCAATCCCGTGTTTGTTTGCTTATCTATCATTTCGGTATCATCATGATTGAAATTGCCGTTTTTTATGCTTAGATTAGAAGTTACTGCATTCCTTTCAAAATATCACAGCAAGATAAGCTATATGGCCATATTCAAAATCTTATCGAATGTCATTTTGCCTTTAAGAAGTTTTCAATTTCCTCTTCAAATCAAAGATAGCTATTTATCGAATGATTTATTTCATCATTTCATGTGACTTTTTCTCTCCTATTTCTTGTGATTTTCTCTTTCTCTCGCACGGAGACCTGTGTGCACGCTGCAAACACGAAAAGCCCTTCAACCTGTCCAGATGCGAGTGGTTTATGAGCTCATGTCTGCAGACACCATTCTACGCGTGCATATTCATCCGCTATTAACCTCTCAAATCCTAGGTATTTTTAATATCAATGCACAGGTGGACCATCCTTTTAAGCTTCATTTTCTTCAGGGAGGCGATGATGAGGACATGAGTGGCGAAAGAGGGTGTTATTTTCGAGATGGCATTCGCAAAATTGGTAAGTTTTAAGGACAGTGGATGTTTTGAACTTGTCCTCTAGATTTTGTCGTATAACTTGTTGATTCTATACGAAAAGTTATACCATGGATGTTAGCGTTCAAACTGTCCGCTCACCAGTTTTAAAAGCGAACGGTTTTATAAATATTAAATCTAACAAAGTCTATTTGCACAATCGAGCGGCTTTTAACAGTAAACTGTAATAAAAGAACTCAGAGTTCACCAATAGGCTTGAAATTTTACCAACGGTTTTCTGATGACAATAATTCTCAGTGAAATTTTCACTAAGGCCTAGCTATCACAAATCATAAGACCGTATTTTAATATGCAATTGTACTTTCGTTTAATTTTTTTTCCTTTTGTCCTCGCCTCTATTTGTTTTCCAACTCTTAGACACAATTCTGTTTGTTTCTTTTTGAGTCCTCATTGAAAACAAAGTAGGCATTAGACCTTAACAAATTTGATATATTTGTACGCGAATATCAATATCCTTCGATTTTAATTAGTATTTTTTTTTCCTCTTTTTTAATTGTTGTGTAAAGCATGGTGCCTTTGCCACATCTTTTCCCACCCCTTGACAAACGATGACGAGTGAGTCATTAAATTGGTTTGAATTCACTATTCATAATGGAAGTCCAGCAGCCGTTTTATCCCAAGAACAGCTGCTCAGAGCTCAACTTAATTCTCTACGGCCTTGCATTGAAATTTGAGGAGCTTTTCAAATTTGATTAAGTAATTTTCTATTTGCAGATTTCATTCTTGTTTATACGGAGGACAACGAAAAGCCGACGGACCCTAAGCATCTGGAATACAGAGATAAATTCCTTGCGAATCTCAAAAAATCGAATCTAGATATGGAAGAGGTATTCTTTGAAGAGGCGATTCTATTGGCCTACAATTATAGCTTCAAAAATTGAAAATTCATTAAAATGCTACGTTTTGAATTTTCTTTCTTCGTGATTCGTTCACCGTTTAATATAAATCATCCAAACTTACCACTTGATGTAGTTGAAATGCCTATGTAATTTTAAAATGATAATGTTAGAGTGTTTTTATTATTTTAATAATAATTTCCCTGTAATGATAACGTTTATTGACAACTGCTGCTGACGCTGAATTATGTTCGCATCGACAGGAAGTCACCGAAGACAAGAACATGAAAGTCCATTTCATAAAATGCCACTGTCCGTTTGAAGTTTTGAAATTCTACGCGGAAGAAATGAGTTTCCGGGCACCTTTAGAAGTAAGAATTTCTGCACTTCTTGGCTCTTCAGGAAGTCTAAGTGATGCTCAATGCGCTTTATCATGGGTTTACTTCAACCTTTGCTGATAATTGTTGTTGACGTCGTAGCAAATCTCTCCTGCGAAAGAATGACTGCTGTAATCATGAAATAAAATAAAAGAATAAAAAGATTGCTTAATATGAAATTTCTTTTATTTTCTGAAGGATGATATTGATGTTGATTATAGAAAAGGGTGTAAATGACAGTAATTTAATAAAAAAGCTTTTTGATAAAACTCTTATAGTCTAGGCCATTACTATGTTTTGGCTGTAAACAGGTTCAAACAATTGAAGGGTGTAGCCTATAAGGAATGCTTTGTAGAGGGATTCAGAATTATCTAGAAAGCAATTTAGCTTTAATTTTGTGTAGGGAGCATTTTTTCCTTTCCTTTTTGAGCATCATATTTGGATCAAACCTATTTGTGTCTTGAATTAAGCAAAAATGCTTGACTTGCAGCTTCGAAGCACAGTGAAAACAAACTGGACCGAGCGAATGCTTGCCAAGTTTCACCTGCCTAATCCTTTCAAAGAAGAAGTGCCAAATCCACCGCCAGACTTTTTCACTACCACATTTCAAGGAGATAAAATGCACAAGTAGGTATTTTTTCACGATCATATCTTGCAGTAAAGTCATATAAGCGTAGTGGACATACCATAATTTGTTGTCATCCACCCTATTTGATTGACTCTGATTTACTCAATATGCGTACATGAGATTTGATTAGCACATATATCACAATAATGACAGCTACATCAAAGTGAGTTGACAACATTGACACTAACAGCACCCTTTGCCTGAAAAAAGATGCTTTCAACACAGACAAACTTTACTTTGACTCGTCACTGAAATGTGACAAACAAATTAGCGTGGATCTATCACGTTAGACTATAAATTTGTTTGTATAGGCTGTTAGAAAGGCAGTTTTGATATTGAAGAATTAGCTCGTCAGAACAAAGATGATATGATATTGATAAGTATGTCAACACCTTCTTGTGTGTATATAGATTGCATAGCTGCTTATGGTATACGCAACAATACCTTGATTAATTATCTGTAAATATTACAAGACAAAATTTTTGGTTTTCACATCAAGTGTTAGCCACGTGCTTTATTCCTTCCATCTCTTTTGATCGATTAATAAGGATATGTTTTATATGACGTTTAGGTTCATCGGCAGCGATAACCCAGACACTTACTTTACTGATACTCAAAGGACCAGAGTGGCGTATGAAATATTAGAAACAGCTCCTTATGGTAAAAGACAAAAGGAGAGATTGGTAAGCGATTGAGATTGAATTGATAGAAAGGTTGGCAGGTGATCATGCACCTGGAAACCAAGTGATTTTTGGCAATGACGATTCAGAGATAAAGTCAAATTTCTTCATTGTTTCGTTATACATATCAACGAAGAATTATATCAGGTGAATAGAAACTTATATAAGTTGTGAAAAATGTTAGATGTAGTGTTTTGTAGTTGAGATTTTTATGAACAATGCATGGACCAGGTTTTACCTCTTCGAGCATTGGAGTGTTAAGTGAACTAGCTTTTGAAATTCTTATGAAATCACTAACGATGAGAATGAGATATTTTTGGCCTTTCTCCTGTCTAAGTTTCTGCCTTCTTAACCAATTCAACTCTGCATTTCAAGGTGTCGAGCGATTGGTTGCCGAAGGCTGTTTCACTGCTGCCTATCCCCTTCATGTGGTAAGCTCCTTCATTCAAACAACCTTCAAAGTACAAGAAATAACATAATTGATTGGCGAAAATATACCATCCTTCAACTGAGATAGTCCTTATTTGCATCAGTAAGGCATTATCGCACTCCCTTCAGTAGTTTACCTATGGTTTAGATGCTATTCAGAATGCTCAAATGTTCCTGTCATCTTAGTCTCTCGCCTAAACAACAGTGCTCTGGTGCAAAATTATCCCTATTAATCCCAAACATGTTTACCTTCTATTCGTAACCCATGTACTTGTTTTCATATATGTTCTTTTAATTTGCGTATTCTTGTAAAGGTACTTTAAGTACAATATGCATTCTAGGGACAACACAAACGCCCACGAGAGGAAGGCCCTGATAGCCCAGACGATGAACCACAAATGAATAAGCGACAGGTATTGATTGTAACTGTGCCAAAGTGTCTCCTTGTGACAGGCCTTTTCACTTAACAAATTGGTTCCTAGAATGTAATAGTACTTTAGGGCATGGCTTTTTAGAAAGCGTGTGCTGTTCTCAATTTGTTATTGAGCTATAAGGGTTCGATTTGAAGACATGCCAACAAAAAGTCTTTAATTTAGGTAAAATCTTTTGTTTGTTCCATTATTGAGAATGGTTTTGGCCTTTGGCGATTGTTTTAGAAAACCATGTTTTTGAATACGAAAAGGGTTATTAGTTGGCCTGCTTCCAATTTTTTGCGCCGTTTATACCACGAATCGAGAATGAGTGCAAATGAAAGGGTGGTGCTTGTTGACTAGGTTTTTAAATTTTAGTTTCAACCCCAGGATGCGGTGGTTTTTTTTGTAAAACTTTACCGGCCTTTCTATGGACACTCGGCTCTGAAATTCCTTCAAGAATTCAGATAGCCGAGAAGGCTTCGTTTGTGTAGTAGATATTTGTTTCGAAAGAGATGCTTGCAGTAAATGTTAGCAGTTCTGATTTTTAAGTGTCTTTTTGCTCTTTACATTTAGTTGTAATTTTCTCTTCCTATTGTCTATGGTCTCAAGCCTTAGGGTTTTCCCTTTTTGATTTTGTGGCTATGTAATGGAGGCTCAGATCGATATTGACGGGATTTGGTAACATTTTCAGCAAAAATAGATTAAATCCTTTGAACCACAACATTCTTCATAGGCTTAAATGGTCTCCCATGCTCAATGTTTGCAGCCAAATCGTTTCCATATCATGACGCAAAACCATTTAAGCGATTGTCTAGACATAAAATGTCAAGGTCCCAAATCCATTTTGTTACTTTATGTATAAATTAATTGAGATTATATCGTAATGATAACATTGTACTTCTTATTTATTGCATGGATTTATGAAGATCATTATCAAATTATTTTGCCGAATTGATAAATATTTGGCTTATTTTAATTGTAGATCCTGAAGCATTACTGGGGGCGTTGGAGCAAGTGGTTAAAGTACCAGCCCCTGGATCATGTAAGGTGTGTGCCTACCTTGTACCATGGTTCCAGCTTTTCCGAGTAAAATGTCCATTTAATTCTCACGATGCCATAAACTTAATGAAGTCTAATCCGTGGGCACGTGGATTCATAATGATTACATGCTATTTGGCTCTAGGTGTTAGGCCTGGACAAGACACTTGTCTAATGCAAATTTCCCAAGTGATTACATGCTATTTGGCTCTAGGTGTTAGGCCTGGACAAGACACTTGTCTAATGCAAATTTCCCAAGTGATTACATGCTATTTGGCTCTAGGTGTTAGGCCTGGACAAGACACTTGTCTAATGCAAATTTCCCAAGTGATGACATGCTATTTGACTCTAGGTGTTAGGCCTGGACAAGACACTTATCTAATGCAAATTTCCCAAGTGATGACATGCTATTTGGCTCTAGGTGTTAGGCCTGGACAAGACACTTATAACTCAGTATAATAAAAACTGACCAACTTTGCGACATGGGAAAAGGGCGAATTCCAATTGGTCGAGTTGTCTGGTTATTGTTGTATTGATTACCTATGGGACTAAAACGAGGATCACCTGGACGTTTTCTCGGGCAAGCCGTTTGTTGTTAAAATGTTGTCACTGATGTGTATGCTATTACTTGAATGGACTGAAATATAGAAATTTCTCAAGTGCGCTTTTTGAATACACAGAGGAAGCTGGGGGCTTTCAATCGAGAATCGACGCATCTGTTAAAAAACAGTTGTTTTAGCCTCATTTGTATTTGTTGATAAGCAACCTCTGCACCATAAGGAGCAAGGTTAATTCTTTACTAATCATTCCCTCTTTTTCAATGTAATATCGGCCATGTTTTCAATCTGTTTTCGTCAGTAAAATTTATACTTGCCTTTTAGAGATTATTATGGAGAGAAGATTGGGCTATATTTTGCTTGGCTAGGTGCGTTCTAGACCATGGCTTATTACTTTGTTGTTTTCGCTTATTTTCAGCCTGTCCAACATTCCACGCTTCGTGACATAAACATCCATGAATATTTAGTGTGATTAATATCACTGTTCTAGCCTCAGAATCACTGCTTTGAGAATATAAATCGAAAATAGTTAATTTGAAGACAAAACTGCACAAATGCTTAGCAAGTACCCACTTCAAACATCGGTAATAAATGACTTGATGCCAATTATTGCTTTCTTTTTGCAGGCCAATACACCGCCTGGCTAATCCTGCCCTCTTTTGTTGGCCTGATGGTCTTTCTTTATGGTATTGTAACTGTCCACTCGCCGGATAACATTGACGCGTGAGTCCCCAATTACTATGGTTTCTGTTCCCTTTGGTTCTGGTTGAAATGCCTCTATGCTTTTGGTTTGAAATTCTAAATTGTTAAGAACACAAATACTAAGATGTTCCATCAATTGAATGCTCTGTTCCTTTTTATGGTTAATACGTCATAGTTTAGAAAAGAAGACAAAAACTATTAATCTCCACAATATGATTTGTTCTTTTTCTATTTTTCAAATAATCGTATTAATCTCTTTGTAATATATTATTGCCTCACAATTTGTGATTTTAAATTAACCTCTTCTCATCTTTGCTCCATAGTATTGACATTTGCAATGCGAAAAACGGAACTTACAGAATGTGCCCACGTTGTAATGAAAATTTTGGTTGTAAATATTGGGATCTGAAAAAGAGTTGTAATCTAGCGAAGGTAAGGCATCACGTGTTCATCTTTTCTCACGAAAAGATTTTTCTTCTGATTCCTACCCTCGCTTTCATACATGATGTCAATTTGTCATAGAGCATATCATTATATTATACCCAATATATCGACCAAATCCTAAAAGTGCCAAAAACAGTCTCATTTTTAGATTCAGTTGTTTGATTTAAAACATTTAAGCTGCTTGGTAACATTTCTCCCTCTGTTTTTATATACTGCCGTACTGCGTTAACGACTATATTTACTTTCTTTAACTGTTCCTTCTTTAGATAGTTAAGTCCAAGTTTATTGTCATGCCAGTAAAATATCTTGTTTTGTCCCTCAATTTATTTTCGATTGTTCTTTTTTTTCAGGTTTCGTATTTCTTCGATAATGCAGCGACGGTATTCTTTGCCGTCTTTGTTTCTTTCTGGGGTAAGTTACAACACTACTGCTAGCATTTTATTTCAGCCTCCTTCTCTTTCACCTGTAAGCTATGCTTAGTCATGACTGCATGCGATTGAGGCCGTTATAGATGACGTAATCTCCAACTCACACGCCGCATTGTAGCCATATTGCGCATTTGAAGACGTTAATTACCTTGATTCTGTTTTGCAGCTGTTTTCTTTCTTGAGTTTTGGAAAAGAAAGGAAATCACACTAGCATATCAATGGGATTGTCTTGGATACGAATCGGAGGAAGAACGACCGCGCCCGACCTTTGCGGCTCTTGCGCCGACTGTGGAAAGGAATCCGGTCACCGGTATCCTGGAACCGCATTTTCCAGACGATAAGAGGAAACCGCGTTTGTTTTCTGGAATACTCATCATTGTCACTATGGTAAGGGCTATTTTTCTTGAAGCTGTAATGGTTGGTCAAAATAAGAGCATAAGAGAACAAATGTGCATTTACTTAGTGTTCCAGGTCTTAAGTCCAATCAGACACAAAACTCCGCTTACAGGGACATGTGAAGTATCTGGACAGTCAGATCAAAAATGAGGCATATTAACACTCCCTTTTTTATTTTGAAGGAGTATATTTGGCCCTCTCAGGGGTACTTTTAGGCTTGAAAGGGGCACTTTGCAGAGTTTGCTAGAAATTGGGACGTCTATGGCTCATACGCTTACAATTTGTTGTTAAATGAAATATATATGCTATATATGATGAAATATTTTAGAGAGAGTACACATTTTCATAACTCATTTCTTGGAAATTTTGTTGGTTTTTTCCTGAAAGTGAACATCTGTAAAGTTTTGTTGTTGGCATCTAATTTTATTTAATTATCTAGATAAAATAATTTTTCTACTTTGCTTTTGATGAATTGCAACTGTGATCTTTCTTGGCTGCCGAAAAATCGGGAAGTCATATTGGCCTCCTTGAAGTCATGTTGCTTCAGGACATCACGTATTGATAAAGCTGTTTATTGTTCTAGGTCTCCCTTGTGCTCATCTTCATGATCGGTGTCATTGTCTACAAGCTGCTGGTGTACAGGCCCCTGGCAAAAAGCACTCTAACCTCGTCCTATGCCCTGCAAATTGCAAACATATCCGGAGCAGTGTGTAATTTGATGTGCATCATGATTTTATCTCGGGTATGTCCGATTTAGGCATTGCTACGTTTTCCATTTTTTCGGTAGAGCGAATTTAGAAATTCTGTTATAATTCAAAATTATTATGAAAATTTGGCAACCTGGGACCTGCGGAATTGGATATTTGTTTGTTTGCGATTTGTTTCCGCTAGATTCTTCACCTTTAATTTGTCTTCACTGCGTACCCCCTGTCATCGTTGTACCTCCTACCTAACCTGGTTTTATTAAAAGCTTGCTCCTCTTCTCTCTTGCCTTATTTTCATCCATAAAAATGAACCAACCCATGGATAGCTGCATTCTACCATGTTTATTGCCAAGCAATTTTCGAATACTCTCCGTCGAACGCAAATTTCGCCAGCTGTGGAATTTTATCAAAGAATTGGGAAATGAAACAAATGAAACAAGGGTTAAGCAGCATGTCTTTTCTTGTAGCCTAGATGGCATTCTTGTTCCTGTAATTGATAGTGTTTATCTCAATGCTTTCTTTCGCTAGGTATACGAGAAAGTGGCATTAGCATTGACACATTGGGGTAAGCCTTTCTTATCACTATGCCTTAAAGATATAATATTCTTTAGGAAGCTATTTGCTTTTGTTAAATTACAATTGTTCTTAGCATCGTATGCTTTCAGAAATTTATTGGACTTAAGGATTCATATGCCAATTTTTGTTTCCCGTTCCATCCGTTATACTTGCACTGTTCTTTGCTGTTAATTACAGAGATGCATCGAACGCAAACAGAGTACGAGGATAACTTGACATTCAAAGTGTTCGTCTTCCAATTTGTCAACTTCTATGCTTCAATCTTCTACATCGCATTCTTCAAGGGAAAGTAAGTGACAAGTTCCATTTTAAGTACAGTATCTGTTTAAATCACACGACTGCATTCAAATAGACGTGCTGTATGTGTTTTAAATCCCATGGTGAAGCAATGCCATGCAATGAGTATTATATGGAACACAGTAGACTGCTGTCAGTGCAAGTGCATACCAAAACATCATGCATTATGCTGTAACGGATTTGAAGTGGATTGAAATATGTTGATTAGAACAGACGGCCTAGATTGTTCAATGAATGGCATTTCATGTTATAAGGTTACTGTGCTTTTTCTTATCAATGTGTTTTCTAGTCTACGCCGTTTGGCAAGCATAGATTCGACTCGATATTTTCATTGTTATTGGCCTACGTCAATGAAGTTCCTTGATTGAATCCCTTACACCGTAGAATGATTGGCTTTCCCGGGCATTACAACAAACTAATGGGCTTGCGTCAGGAGGAGGTAAGGCTCTTGGCAGTGCATTCTTAGCAACCTCTATTTCATCAAAGCTCCTCATCTGCTGGAGCCATTGAAACCTTATATTTCACACCTTGCGATAGAAGAAAATATTAATTTCCTAACTTAGGAAACTGTTTGAGTCCTCTCCTATCGAATGCTTCCTTGCGTTCAAAACTGCATTCTGCTGCTGCTATTTTCATTGGAAACTGACAATATATCTATTTATTATATCACTTTTCTATTTTCATTAGAAAGGCCGCTTTAGAGCGATGTTTTATGATAAGTAATGCTTCATAGTAATTGTATTTTTTCATGCTTTATTCATTGTGTCTTCTTTTAATTCTCTCTTATGTGATAGGATACAATTGCGAGCTTCAATCGTAGTAACTGTTTTTGTATTTAAGCGACACGTGTTCGCTCCTTCGTGGCGATTCTAATCAACTCTGTTCTATCCAGTGTGGCCCTGGAGGATGTCTGATTGAACTTGCACAGCAGCTGGTCATCATCATGGTTGGAAAACAGATGATCGGAAACATCCAGGAAGTCGCTATACCGTAAGCACACAAAACTTACCTTGATGTTTTATATGGTCTATGTTGAATTTTCATACGACGATGTACGTTGAAATCCTCGATTTTAGAGCTAACTTTTATCATCTTCAGCTTCGAGTAATAGACGCCGTTATTTACTTTGCTCTATTCAATCATTAGACTTATAAAACAGAAAATGGCAAAAAGGAAAAGAGGAAAGAAAGATGTTGTCTTAAAGCCAAGGTGGGAAGATGACTACGAGCTAGTCGAAAACGAGGGTCTTTTTGCTGAATACTTAGAAATGGGTAAGTATTTTAATTCATTTTAACCATCACATTCTAACCATCACATTTTAACCATCACAAAAGGAATTTACTCACTTTGTCAAATGGAATCTTGATCATGAACTACACATGCCCTTAAATTACAAAACATCTCAATTTAGATTTGCCAATTTCATGAGTTTTTTTGCCTTTTTGGGGGCTTTTTTTACACAACAGTCTCTTGGGCGTTTGTGATGTTTTCTAGGTTTTGGTTGAAGCTTTATTTGATTGAAGTGGTTCCTTAAAGTTAACAGACTTAAAATCTTCTTCTTGTTTTTATTTTATAAACACAAGCTTCAATTTTTTCTCAATCCCCAGTCATCCAGTTTGGTTTTATAACAATCTTCGTGGCTGCTTTCCCATTGGCTCCATTCTTTGCTCTGGCAAACAACATCTTTGAGATTCGAATTGACAGCAACAAACTTGTTTGTGAAACCAGAAGGCCGATTGCCGAAAGAGCCCAGGATCTTGGGGTTTGGTTCAACATTCTCGAAGCTGTTGCCAAAATTGCAGTTATAAGCAATGTGAGTTAGCCATCAAAGTCTTGCATTACAACTTCGTTGAGGCGTGTCTAGGCACTGCTAGTATGTGTCCCAGAGCTGATGGTCATAATAATGAATGCCCCAGTAAACTATTTTTGTAGAACTAATTACCTCACAGCTTGGTGTTCAGTACTCTACACAACCCTGTAATCTTGAATGACCCACAGTACTTTTTCTACTTTTTATTATATGTCAGCAGATGACTAAACGTCTCTTAGCATTTCCTACGACAAGAAACACTCAAAAGCCGGATGTGAATGTGCTTGTTATTCTCGAAGCCTATTGTTATTCTGCTTTGGGTATCCAGGTATATATTATTTTGAGTGCCTTTTATTATCATTGTAGACACACCTCCTTATTACAGTCTCAATAAACATCTCTTATCTGTTCCAGGCATTCCTGATTGCTTTCACCTCGAAGTTCTTGCCCAAATTGCTCTACCGCTACAATATTTCCGAAGACGGCTCACTCAAGGGCTACCTTAATTACAGCCTTGCGTGGGCGCCTCCGAACGCCACGAAACAGCCATGCAGGTAATATTCGTCCTGTACAACTTTCTATTGCGTTTTGTTTCAATCTTTTAATTTAAACCTTTGAATCCCAATATCCTGATAATTTTGCCTAATGTTCATCTTATCCAATGTTTATTCACGTGTTATGTCCTCCTTTGCAACTAACGAAATTCTTTGTATCCTTCCTCTCTCAGTTACTGATATCTTTCAGCTAGGTAGCTTTGCTTCTCTTAAGCTTCTTCAAAAGGTTCCCTTCCCATTTCCCTAAAGACTGAATCCTTTAACTTTACAAGTATATTACCACAATGACCATTAACTGTTTTGCTGCATGAAAATTCACGCCCAAACTTTGATTTTCAGGTACAGAGACTTCCGCGATGCGAATGGGAATCTGACAATTTTCTACTGGCATCTCCTTGCTCTTAAGCTTGGTTTCGTCATTCTCTTTGAGGTATGATTTTAACTGTGCTGCGCGGCACTTTTCCCTCCGGTGTCAGTCATATTGTAAACAGAACGGACATCTATTGCAATCAATTTCTTTGTTTTCCTTTTGGCCAGTGCAACCGCCTTCCTTTGCACACATTACCACCTTGTGCACTACTGCCTCCTTAAGTATCTTTCACATGGTTGGAACTTCCCTATATCTTAAAGTTGTTCTGGAAGTCCAGCTGCAGGATTTATATTCAAATGTTGCTGCCTCTTAGCGTTTGATTTTCCAAGCAATCACCAAATCATGTTTCTTTGAATTAACAATCGCTTGGGATACTTGCATTACGAACAATTCAGCATTTAACAGCATTGAACTTCTATCTATTCCAGCACTTCGTATTTGCCACGCACATGTTGATCGACTTCTTGGTGCCAGATATCCCAGAAAGCCTTGACATTGCCATCAAACGGGAGGCGTACCTCGCCAAGCGCGCTATGTCCGAAGGTCACACCCTAGCAGAAACGGACACTGGAGACGAACTCGATGACCGTAATATCGACATTAAGGTGCAGTAGAATAAGCCATCGTGTGTCGAGGTCCATCGTTTTTACATGCAAACTAAACGAAACTGTTGCATCAGAATTGACGTATAAAGGAAGACAGTGACATCACACTGCCCTCTTCTTCTGTGGTAGTGCCCCTTGATAAGGAATGGGTCCAATAAAAGAAGCTTTGCGTGGGAAATGTTTTTTGTTCATTTGCAATGTATCTCCTCAACGGGATCGGTTTACCTTGAAAGTTTCGTTGCTAATTATTTTTAAAACAATATTACGGATGTAAATTTTCAGAATACACCGCAGCATTATTTAAAAGTTGTCTGGATAGGTAGGCAGAAAAGACTAAATTGGACCTAAACATATGGGAATCCTGTTTTGACAGATCGTTTCTAGCATTTCTCATGTATTTAAGAAAGCAATGATTCACCCTCATAAATCACAGAGCTTGTAATGTTGAGGAGTATTCACGAGATCGAAAGATCATAAGGAATCCCCTCCCTTTCCCTCGATTTCTCCCAAAAATCTTGCACCTTAAGCCTCAGTGGACTGTTAGCAATAACTCTTCCCAAATCGCAATAAATACAGACGCATGGCTGCACAAAGGACTTTCATACTTAAGTTTTCGTATATCCAGCGCTTCTGTTACTGTTCATTTTTCTAAAATTTGGCCCTTCGCATCTATGTTTTGTTTCAAGATACAAGCTCCCGCTATTTGGCACTACTAGTCGTCTACCTTTGTATCTTAATGCCCAGGGTATTACTTTTAATGTCCGTCGTAGTTTTCAGTATTATTGTACCAGACATTATTTTATGTGTATTTAAAATATAAGAAATTTTAAGCGATATATATCGACTCTATAAGGGCGTATGGTAATAAATTGTCATTATTAGGTTAGTATTCATGTCTTTCGTAAATGGGTGCTCTCCCTACGTAACTTTCTCCTGATGTTAATTTTTCCACAGCAAAAAACCGGTATTTTATGTCCCCATTATTTTACCACTTATGCTTAAAATATTGTAATCCTATGTCCAGATGGAAAAATTACCCTTTTTGAATTGGCAAATTTTTTAGAATTTATCCAGTTTCGAGAGTTCACGATTTCGCCAACTTGCTGTCGAGTCGCAAAATGGTAAGACCGGCGATATTGAGCCTCGTTCGAGAGCGTTGCTGCCATGGTGACTAAAACCGTTCTCGTTTTGGTGTTATTGCCATGGTGCTGATAGTCTTTATGCATGCTTAACACAAGTCGAATGCCACGTGTTTAGCCGGCAATGCGCCTTGATTGATTCGCGATCAGCAGCAACTCTTTGCATAATCAGTGCCTCATCGATAGATAACTGATAACTGATAACTGATAACTGATAACTGATGAACCACGTCTCAAGCATGCAGGGTACGGCAAACATCGACGCATGCCGAACTTTCAATTTAAATTTGAAAGGCAATTGCTTAAGTCTTCTTTATCTGTAGGTACTACCTGTGATGACGTAAATCTATTGTATTGAAAATTGTGTTTAGTTTTCTTCAAAATGGTTAGAGAATTTGGGTATAATAGATTTTAGCTATGTACAAATAGTAAATGGTTAATTCTATGTGAAATTTGTGTTACCTTGTGATCTTCTCTCTGGCATAAATCCCGCGCTGGCTTTGAATATGGATCCAAGAGGTTTGAAGATTCTTTTTGACAAAAAACGAGTCGAGCTTATGCTTGGTAGCACAATGAGAAGACGCATCGAAAGGCCGCTCTCTACGGCGCAGTTTAGTGGGAAATAGAATGGGGTTTCAGCTTGCTACAAGTTTCAACCATGTCGACTCTAATTGTGTCACACTATAGTCTCTTACTGGCCATGCCCCACTCTAATTGTGTCACTATGTACCTGTGCCATCGCTGAAACTTTTACTGGTCATGCCCTACTCTTATTGTGTCACTCTAAAGCCGTGTCATCGCTGCCTCCTACTGGCTATGGCCAACTCTAACCCTGTCACTATGTACCTGTGCCATCGCTGTAACTCTTACCGGCTATGATAAGAAAATCTTTTAGTATCCCTAAGCAATACATGACACAAATCCCTTTTAAACTCTCCTCATCACTTTATTGCCACGTTTCAGTTAAATTTTGCTATTTGAGAACGTACGACGAAACAAATCAAACTTCACGAGGTAAGCACTTCTCGAATATCATAGCAACAGCAACTAGGAGAGATATTAGAGAGTAATATCATAGACTAAGAGCTACGGCATAACCACATTCCCAGCGTTATCGCAATGTCAAAGACGATGTTATCGCAAAATTGCATTCTAAGCGTTATTGCCATGTCATGGATTTAATGCTTCCATTACCACAAACGTAGCGACTGTAACTAAGCCAGGGGAAAATCAAGAGATTGTTAAGCGAGATTACTTTACTCCCGTACTATAGCTTGACTGATTCTCGATTGCTAAAAATTTATAAAACATATTAGAGGTTTAGAATCATGCCAAAAGAACCAAGTAAACATAGCCAGAAGGGGAAAAGTATATCTCCAAAAAAATTAACTTGCAAACATCAAATTTTAGATCCTGCTCCAACAAAGAGGTAAACGATATTGAGATGGTAACTGAATGTGTGTCAAACATCGGTTTGGAACATTGGGGGAGGGTGAGCGGGTAGATTAATGGGGTGCTATATTAGATAATTGGTGAAGTCAACAAAAACCTACAACCACCTATTATTACACACCTATTTTTAACCAAAGATTTCCATACTTCAAGACACGATCTGGAATTCTAGGCAAACATAGAAATTCGCTTCGCTGGTAGAGACGAAAGGCCATGGTCCTTGTAGATAAAAGCCAATAATGTTTTCAGCAAACTCGTCATAAAGTACTTTACCTAAGAATTTTCACCTGGTACATTTGAACAGCAAATAAGTTGCCTCTTTACAAAACGTCATCAAAGGTACGTACTTAGGGGAATTGGTTGGCAAATATTTAAAGAATGGGTTGTGATAGGTGATGCAGTATTGAATGTAGCTTATTCTTCAATACAAAATATTCTTCGTTAACTATCTTAAGCTTACCAAAACTTATAGGGGAATTGTTAAAAATAAAGGAAACCGGTAGCATTTGTTGAAAATAATCTTACGCTGAATTTTCCTTGGGGATGCTGTCTAGGCGCGGTCGACAATCAAATGCCAATTATAAGATTGGGCTTCGGGGGAAAAAGCAATCAGAAATGTAAACCCACTATTATAAACCTTGAAATATGATGAGATATCTAAAAACCCAAGAGAGGACCCAAACATAATACCAGCAAGCCCTATTTAAACAAACATTTTTTAATGTATTCAAGACTCCTAAGAAACAGTCAATTTGAAGATTACTATTTGTCATTGAAGCGTCGTTCGGTGAATCATCTGATGAAGCGCCTGCCCATGAATGTCTGGACGGCCTTGAAGAAGCTCTTGGGGTATGACCACGAGGTGCGCCTCTGAATGGCATTGGCCTGAGTAGAGATTATGCGCAGCAAGAGGCCAAGACTTTGAAAGAATCCCATAACCTAAAAAGGAGAATGTTTGTCATGAAAGAACACCAATAATTCAAACACTCTAAGTCTTAGCTGTGAAATTACTGAACCCTTAAAGTCAACAACCACGCCGACAACACGATTTGTCTCAAAAAGTAAAAGACAAGACTTTATGCTTCCAGAAGAAGCGTGAACTGTTGAGTTACTTTTCATTTGGACTCAGAAATATCTTTGTATTAAAGTATAAGACAATATCATTTAATTATGCATATTGAAAGCAAAAATGTCATCACTTGGAAAATTGCTGAAAAATTGTCACTACTAAATTGCAACTGACAGATTTCTAGAGAGGAAGATATATAAATTCATTACTAGAAGAGGTAAATGAACAAATAGAAGACTTTCATGTTTCTAGATTGTGAAATATGAGTTACGCTCTAACAAATGACTTGCAAAACAATGGCGTCACGGACTGAAATTCCAAAACTTTAAAATTCATCACTTTGAGATGGCATGCTGTAATTCTTATCATCACGTTGGGTATTAGCGTCATCCAAAATGATCAGGATTTGATCAACTTTACAACAAACTTGCAAGAAAGTTTTGCCGTTTTTTAATACAATGCAAATAAGATATTTTGCGTCCTTCTCATTTGGATAGATTCTTATGCATGACCTGAACATACATTTGAATAACCTCAAGATGTCCATTTCCCACTGGCCTAAAGCTTCAATTTTAATTAAGAACACCGAAAAGCCTTTCACCAAGATATTCTCACAAACGATTTCGACAAAGTTCGCAAAAGGCTAGACCGCTTGTAGGTCTGTGATTTCCGCAAAATGTAAGTTCAAAGTAATACTTCATTAATTTTACATAGAGTATTAGCGTCTGCAATATGGTGCTGAGTATTTTGATGTAAACATCTACAATAAGAGCATGAACGCTAATCTATCTGGAAACATGCAGCCGCTCTCGTTGTAACATACCCTACCAAGCACAAGTTTTTGGGCTCCAATCCTCGGAAAATCACATCCTGATTACGGTGAACATTTAAAACACTATACGTCAAACATTTTTGCGACATCTCCAACTATGTGTGACTGACCAATGTAGGACATCTTCTGTACTTTAATATTCTAATCACAAACAAGAACATTTCACAAATCACAAGGCCTGATCACACAAGCCCATTTTTCAGCGCATCTATGCGGGATTTTCATTTCAGACAACCAAACAACGCGTTTGTGGGAAAGCAGAAAGGCGAACAAAGATGAGAGCACTACGGTTTCCACAACTCATCCATATGAAGCTTTCCTTTTTGGTTCACAAAACAAGTCAGTTTATTCCTCGCCCACTGCGTAGTGAACTTCTTTAGTTAAAAAATACTCCTACCAATGACCTTGTGCACCAGTTTCTTAAACGAAAACAAGCAGTTTCATGTTTCTGGGTTAAAATGAAGACACAGAATAGGACGAGCCTCGCCCGCTCAAACAACGTGTTTTTCCTATTCATGAGGTGACATAGATCGAATGTGGTCCCAGTCAAATATTTGCCCACAAAATGGCAATCAAACTCTTCGTTGACCAGTCACAGAACTAGAAGAACGATTTTACGCTAGACGAGTTTTTCAAGCTTTTAGACAACGGAGAAAGAAAATTGAAATTTTATGCGCCTGGCAAACAAATCTTTTAATAACTATGCGTATTGTGACAAAATTCTTTAGTTATTCCTGAAACTTTTCGAGTCTGGAAACTTCCAATGACCACAGGGTTTTCACCAAGGAATGTGTTTTCTGATTCAGGACGACAAATATCAGTATGTATAAATAAGACTCTATCAACAACATAGGATAAAGATGTCTTTCAGATCTGCGATTGCAATATACTTTGAATCACTTGCGCTAGACAGGGCAATCACAAATCCAGCCACTCTATCATTAATCAAGTTTTAGCCGGTTTAAGTGTCGCTATCGTTAACATGATTGATGTGATTAGCTCAAGAGCACCGACCAACGCTAAGGGCTGTTATGCCAGTGGATAAAACAGCAGAACACCATTATCTGCTCTCTCAAAGAAAGGGTGCTTTCTAAAAGGGCTATAGCTGATTCCTCTCCGATGCAGAAACGATCAAAGGCTCATTGGCAAGTGAATGGATGCAAACTGTCTAAATCGCTTAAGGTGGCTATTTCAGGAACAAATTAAATGGGACAAGCAACGCGCAAATACCTTCAGTGATCCGAGGAGACCTCCGTACATTGCCCCTGCGACGGCGGGAGTCCAAGCATCTTGTCCAGCCATGTATAGGCCCTCTATTTCAGTGTCACCCCTCATGATCCAGCGCATCGAGCTCTTGCTGAAGTAATCCAGGTTGCAGCGAGTGCCATACGAGCCTCCCCGGTATGATGACAGGAAGGTCGAGTCAGATATGGGTGTTCCTAGCTCGTACCACAGCACTTTGTCCTTCACCTGCGGTACCTGTGAATCGAGAAAATGGGTCAGGCACAGAGAGCCAATAGACAACACAAAAACTGTCAAATTAGTATTGAAAACTTGGGAAGAAGACAAAAGAGACACAGTTTCGCCTAGACAAAATCCTTTTCGGACAAATGTCACTTTTAAACATCATCATGATAATAATAGTAATCATCATCATAATAATAATGATCATAATCAATCATCAACCCCCCTCCCTCTCCCCCTTACCATACACATCAAGGTCTCACAACTTGTTGAAGCTGTTGAAGAAGACCAAGAAAAAACATCCTTATTGTAGAGTTCTTTCAGTTAAATACCACTTGTTTGTTTCCTTTCTTTCAAGGTCAGTTTACTTTCTTAGGTTGAAGTTATTGACAAATGTTGGAGCGCTTGCGTCCACCAAGATGCTCCGACTCCATCATTCTCCTTCACACTAAGGTCCCGTTTATACGGGAACGGATCCGCATAGATCCATACCCAAACTGGTTACGATAGGCCTTGCGTTTACACGGGCACGGTAGGATCCGTATCTTTTCTTGGAGAGATCCGTACCTTTTTGGGTACGATTAGAAAGCGAATCCATTTGGATCCGTTCCTTCATCGGCGCCGTGTAAAGGCACGGATACGGATCCGCAGAGGCACGGCAGTGAAACGAGACCACCAAATTGAAAATTAACTATGTCATTACGCATGCTTATCACTATGTCATTGCGCATGCTTAAAAAGAGAGATTCGCTTTTGGTCCGTTCCGGTGTAAACGCTTTATAGTTTAGGATCCGATCTCGTGTAAACGCTTGTGCATCGTACCCATATCGTACCTAAAAGATCCGGATCTTTTGGATCCGTTCCTTTTACTCTCGTGTAAACGGGGCCTAAGTAAAAATATAACCGACGCTTATCTTGTACCACTCACGATCTGTGCTGTGCGTGCAAGATTTGAAAATGCACTTCAACCAGTTTCAACATACCTTGGAAAAGAGAACCTCGAGCAACTTTTCAGCGAATTTCTCCTTCAGCTGGTCATACTCGTCGCCTCGTTTGTGCGTTCTAAGATTTTGCCACTTTTCAAACCACTCGTACTTTCCATCAGAGATGAGAATGCAGTTGGAAATTCCAGGGTGGCGTTGCTTCCAAGTTGGGTCCTAAAAAGTTCGTTTTTAATATAAAGAAAATGTTTATAACTTTTAAAACATTATGTGACAAATAGTAAGCTTGGCATTGGCCCACGCCTTTCTTTGACATGGCATCACTGCTAAAAGAAACGTGAAAGAAACATGTTTGAGCAGTGCTGAGCTGGATTTTATATATATATTATTGATGAAGACTTTGGTCGAAACGTTTACAAGATAGTGTTTTTTCTGAATAAAATACGAAGTTGCCACAGGAAGTATGGAACTGCAAAACAACCCAGTGACATTAAACTATCAACAACTAACTTCAAGCCAGTCTCAAAGTTGGTGTGAGGCGGGACAGACATGAGTTCGTTTGATTAAGCAATGTATTGCCATATGCACTAGCTACATTTTACAGTTGCGTGGCCATTGTGAACAAAATGTCGGAAACAGAAGGGAACTTCGCAATGTGCATTATTTAGTGTTATGCGTCTGCATAGTTTAAATATTGTTATTTGGCGCCAGTAAAACCTATTGCTTTCTCTGCTTCTCTGTTGCAAAGGGAAAGGGCTCTTGTTTCGCCAACTGCTACGCAGCTTGGTAAAGTAGCAGATGTTTTCGAATGACCACTACTGGGGCGCATCATAAATCATGGAACTTATTACTTATTAAGAGAACGGTCTCTAAGAACAATTTGACTTATACGAGAAAAACAATGTTTTTCATTAAAGGCCGGCACCTGAAGAAAAAGCCGACAAAGTTTTCGCTTATACATCAGGCACGACTTTTATCGCGGTGACTCTGGAAATTCTTTTGCTAAAAGAGAGAGAGGAATACAGAGAGAGAAAGCGGCACTAAAAGGCTCGCTTCCCCTTTGCGGATTGGTGATTGATTGTCTGTTTAGCTGTCTGTTTAGCAATAAAGATGTCTGTTTAGCTCTTGAGAGAAAAAACCCTGTTTCATTCAAAACATGTCATCACTATGTTTCGCATCCTTCTCACTCAAACCTTACTTTAAAAAATTGACGAAAGTCAACACTGCTTTTTTAAGTCTCTATGAAAACCAAACACCGTGGTCTTGTAAGGTTCTAAAGTAAGCGCGCTTGTATGTTCACCGTGGGACTTCACGATGGCCTGGTTGGGTCAATTGGGCCTAATCGCCTTTCTCTATTGATTTGTCCGACTATTGGTAAGTGCAATTCTTGCTCAAATGACCTACTTGAAATTTGGATGTTACGAAATTTAGGTCAAATGAAGTGACTGATGAATTGGGGAAAAGATGAAATCATAAACTGAATTCCGTTCACCATTTTCCAAAGAATGAAATCATCATCAACAGGGACGCCGGAGCGTTTGTAGGGCAAGGAGGCGGCTAGGAACGAAAGGGCAATCAAGACCGAAGGCGAGGGAAACGAGCCTAAAAACTGGGGGTCCGGGGGTACTCCACTGGAAAACGTTTGTCGCCACGCCCTTTAACTTGGCTTAAAATGCTCGAAGTGTTAAGTCATGATTTCCGTTGCATCGCATGTAAGATTCTTAAAATGAATTACCAAAAGGGCACTTTTGCCCCCCTTGCCCCCTTACCAAAAGGCAGAAGGGGCGCTCGCCCCCCGCGCCACCCCTCTCCGGCGTTCCTGATCATCAACCACAGCAAAAAATTCCTTCAGAAAATTGCATTGTGAAAGAAGCTTTCAAACCTTAACGCTATCGATGACAATACAGATAAGGATAGCGATAAGCCTACCTTGGTGCAGGGGAATCCCAGGTACACGGTGGGCGGTTTGTGCGCGGTCGGGTCCTCGAAATATTTGTCGAAACACTCATCGGTGTCATAGCCATTGAAATACCACGTGTTCGTCTTGGGAATTCCAACTTCATCGGCGTCACCTAATGGCAGTTTGGCGATTAACGGACGAGGCTGTCTTGGGATTTGTTCTTGTTAGAACATTATTAAAGCGACCAAACCAAGGCAATTTCCGAAGGTCCATCACACGGGCAAATTGGTAGAGGAAAAGTCACAAACTGACAACCAATCGTAACAAATTAATGCATCTTATATCAAAACATTATTAAGCAGAGAATAACACTCCATCATAATTCTTATCGCTTATGGAACTCACTTCAAGACTCGTTTTGTACATGGGTGCTAACTAAAGCTCATACTCTGAAGAGTGTCAGACAAAAAGCTTTAGACATGTCAACATAAGTTTTGGAAAATTTGAAGCTAAGCTTCTCCATTCTTGTTGCCACCTGAAAAAAACGCGATGCTGCGAGAAGCCAATGAAACTACTGCTTACTCTCAAGAGATTCGGTGTCTTTGTCACGAAAAGGCAATTTCTCTGATGCTTACATAAATAAAAAATTACTATATGTAGGTACAGTTAAGATGAGAACATAGGAGTAAGCCAATTCACCATATGTCTTTGTCATTTGTGTTTATAACAAAAGGTTCAATAATAACATAACTTTTGCAGGCTTTGAAAAATTAAATGTTGTAAAAAGCACACCTTTAATTGCAACGAACAGATACATGTGACCGTACGAGGGAATCATCTTGTTCGTTGCCTTGAACTCTTTGACGAGAGGCAAATCCTGCGGGAGCAGCTTGTTGTACAAATTGTGAATTCCGGTCGCATTAATCACAATTGGTGCCCGGATTTCTATCATGTTCGGTTTCTTCTGCACCCGGTTCTAAGGACGTCGCCTTGCAAACCCGGACGCCAACTGCACGTCCATCTTCAATTAAGATCTGGTCGATGTGGGCATTTACAAGACACTCGCCACCATATTCATAGACAACCTATAGTTGGAAACGCATCAGTCATTCTGTGCTATCTCACCAAAACAAGTTATATAGTTCTAACCAGAAGATTCATTGGAAATGTGCTTTTTTCCGATTTCTTTAAGTCACCAATGAAAAACTATAGTATCACTTATGCCAGGATTGCAAAAAATAAATTCGTCAAAATGAAGCATTGTAGTTGAAATATGGCCTTTGAACTTTGAACCTTTGAGCTCGCCATCAATTTTTTATCTTAACCTGAGCAAAAATGAATGATTCTGAAACTAGAATTTTTCAGAAGTTTGGTAAAAACGTAGATGTCATGTTTTGTTAAAGATCGATCTACGTGCTTGCAAGAAAGATGAAGATAGGGTCAATGAGACCTTTCCCGAGTGATTTCTTCAGGTAAGAAATAATCAAAAAAGCAGCTTCAAATATGTCTCTGGAATGAAAATTTGCATTAATGAAAATATGTATTAGGCAGCAAATCTGCATGGCTAAGAGACCAAAGACTGTTCTCCCTTAGCTTCGCACACACTGAAGAAAGCATTAATGACTTTAAGACTTTTGGGCTTCAATATTTATTCAAAACGATCTAACAGTCAACTGGTAATTTGATTTGCCTAGATCCTATTTCAACTAAAGAGCTTAACCTTGACAAAACTAAGCAAATTGGAATATCTAAATCCAAATAGTTATGATAGATTTGAAAAATCCTTAACTTAAACACATCATGCAAAGACGAAAAGCCTTTAATCCCTAGAGCAAGAGCAAGGCTTTCTATACTTAAGTTGAAGTATCTTAGTGGTTTAAAAAGATTGCAATCAAAACCAAGGATTGTTGAATCTTATAATCCAATTGAAAGTATAAATGCTTTTCCAGGAAAATGCAGTATAAATGCAACCCAATTTTTCCAGGAAAAAACATCAGCATGGGCACAACAACACAGGCTGTTTGGTTGATTTACAGGAAACTTAACAAAATACCCATGCACTCTGGTGATTAAATCAAACTTTATGAACGGCCAAGTCCTTCTATTAAGCATGAGTTTAGAAACATGCATTAATTGGAATTCAAGCAGCCAGGGGATAGTGCTAGATTCACCCCATCTCCAAAACATGCACACTCTGCTTACACCCCAACCCCACATGTGCACCCCACTTCTAAAATAGCAGTCAACTGCCCTTCGGGCCATACAATCACTCAAACACAAACAGCTTAATACAGTACCTGAGCTGCACTTTCAGAAATTGATTGAGTAGCTCCATTAGTGTATGATGCACCATTCATGTAGTACCAAGCAGTTAGAGAATGTGCAACAACTGATGAATCTCTTGGCTGGCACGCATAGTCTCCCAATGGGTGAACCATTACACCTGTAAAAGAGACCAATGGTGGTGAATACAAGCAAGGCATGTCAAAGAGAATGACATGTCAAAATCAGTGCCTGTTGGGCCAGTATTGTGACACTGGGGTGGGCAAAGGTGGGCACAAGAATGCAGTTACACCAAACAAGATCCATGTCACTGGTGACTGCAGATAGAATACAAAAGAACAAGTAATAGACTACAATTAAATGAATAATATAGTTGATGAAGATGATACCCAAATTAACATGAATTATGAATAGATCTCAGTGATGATGCAAGAAATATATATAATTTTAATGGGATTGATTGTGGGAGGCATTTACTGTTCAGCACAACACTTTTCTCGTTACCTTTCAAGCGTCTCCAAGTGTTCTCAAGTCCCTTCTCCTCTTCTTTGGGAAGGGCCTTATGTTGCAGAACCTCTTCAGCAGAAAACCCATGTGAAAGCATACTGTCCAGAGCATAGCCTGTTGTTATCTTTCCATATTTGAAAAATGAGTTATAGAGTGGTTCAAGTAATCCTTCTAGCCATCTTGGGAACAAGCGAACCAAATAGAGGGGTATAATTGTATTATGTGCAATACGACAGAACTCCAAAAACTTCCTTAGTCTAGGCTTCAACTTTGGCTCATTTGGATTGATTCTCTGAGAGACCTCTTCAATGAGCCACAGAAAGTCGTAGCTGTCATTATTAGGGCAGCCCTTGTCAACTCTAGGGTCATGCGGAAGCACAAGGCAATCATATGGATCCCCAAGGTCATTCCACTTGACTCTTCCTTCTGTCACATACTTCATGATTGCCCCAGAACGTGCAGTGTCAAATGCCATATCAACTGCACAATAATGACATCCTGTGTCAAACTCACAAGTGCTGAATCCACTCCCATCACTGTTGCTGCTTGACCAACTAAATGTATGTGTACATCCACCAAGCTTGTCATGTCTCTCTAGCACTAGAACCTTCTTACCATGTTGGCTAAGAACAGAGGCAGCAGACATACCACCAATGCCTAAAATTTGAGAGAGTTTTGTTCTTGACAGATCTACCACATGTAAGTATGGTCAAAATCAAATTTTATCAAGTTGTTTGATGCAGAATCAGTGAAGTACTAGGTGTATGAGTGGCATATCAAACAGTAAAAGAAAAACACATGGGCTGGGAATCAATGATTGTTGAAGAATTTGAAAAAATTTGGGAGGATACAACTAAGATTGTGTCAGCATTTAGTAGGCAAGACAATTCTTCCTGAGCAGAAAGTTTTCAACATCTACAGGTAGATGGGAAAAGCCAAAAGGAAAGCCAACAAAATGGCATGCATGGACCTGGAAAATTCCTCAACTGGAAAGCATGGAGGTGACTGCCATGGTGCATAGAGATATATCACCTAACTGACATAAAATATCATTGTTGTTGCTGTTGCTGCCAATAACAATCTTAGAAATGTTTTTATTGGACATGGGTGTCAAAATTGATGTCTCACAGCTGTAAAAATCACCACTTTAGTTAATTGTATGTTATACTGTGGCAAGCATTGTAATTCTGCCCCCCCCCCCCCTTCTTGCTTGGGGCCTGTCTATGTTATGCAACAATAAGATGTGAACAGCTTTTTATGTTAAATCAAGATGGTTACATATTTGCAAGACTTTTTGATTCAGAAACGTTATCACAATTGAACAGCATGCTTTTGGTACTTGACTGGTTGTGTTTACATTCAAAAAAGCCTGCAGGGTATTCCACATCTACAACATGCGCTGATACCATTTGTTGATATGGTATACTTAGAATATATAGGCACCTGCAGAGCGTGAATAATTTATCATGATGTTTGAAATCAATCAACAGGTCTCCTCATGGCCAACTCCAAATAAAACGGCCGAATGCTCCAGAGCTTATCTGGGAAACAATTGAGGTCATCAATTATTCATGTTGACGTTGCAAGCACAGACAGGTCAAGGGGTACCAGGGAGAACAATAATGCTATCCCAGGACAGGGTCGTCGAACAATAATGCTACCCCTGCAACTCACAGAAAACTGGGCGATAACAAATGGCAAAAAAGCAGTCAAAGTTCTGAGTGTTAAGATGACTGAATGCATGATCTGATTTTGAATCTTTCGTATGAATAATTGCAGAAGTGGTGTTGCATAACTAGATGCATTTAAAAGAAGGATTGTCTTCGCAAATTTTGAAGAAAAGACGGTTCACTAACAGCATTTTGTTTTATTAAATACCTTTAACGGTATGGTAATTTTCCTCCTCAGAATCCTTACAGTACACAAAAAAGACAATATTGAAAATGCAAATGTTCAATTATTTCTGAAACGATTGGTGAGAAAAATGAGGGAATGTTTGCATGAAAATCTATGGTGCATTTAAATCATTGAGTGTTGAACTTAAAACCAAAAATACAGAAAATATTATCACAATCAGAATTCGCCGATTAAGCTTAACCGATCAAATTGGATTGATCAAGGTCTTTATCAATATCATAACGGTGGAAAAAGGGCAAAATTTAATTGAAGAGCAACATAAATCATATGACTGAGCTGATGAAATCTAATTGATGTGACACAGAGATCGCTTTTGTTGAGTGCAAACTCTTTCACTCCGGGACACAAAGAGCTACGCGTAAAACTGTGTAAACCTGTTGTCGGCCTCAACAACTCTAAAAATAAAAGACCAAATATTATCAAAATAAAGGTCGGTTGGCGCCAAAAATCAATAATGTGTCTCTTCAGCATTTTGGGAGAAAGATGGCCTTGTTTTCTTTATTGTGCAATATTAGACTAGTCTTCCATCGACCGATTCTTTTTATCTACACACAAAACGTTTAATTATGCGTTGCAAATTAAAAATGGAAAAAATTTGCTCTTACTTTTCAACTACATTATATTGAAAGTAGAACTAAATTTCACGGATCCAAATTGATGAATTCCTGATAACCTTTTAAAAACTTCAAGGGGTCCCAAATGAGGTAACCTGCCTTCCTTCGCATCACGAAAGTGGAATCAGAGCAATTCATAATCCAAAGCAATAAAATAGAGATTAGAAGAAGAGCTGGTATGACTAGGATATCAATAGCCATACAAGTAACATGGAAATGGCGAACAGCGCCAATATTTCGGCGAGGGATCGCTGATCAGGACAGAAATGTCTCCAGCTAGAAGTGCCTTCCCTCTCCGTGGAAAACCCGCGATGTCACGCCCCTTCAATTTCAAGAAATCTAGTCCGGTGCTATTTGACTTGAGGTTTACGAAAGTTACTAGTCATTTAATTAATTCTTCAATGGACACATAAACAATACAATTATCAAGAAAGATCTCTATTTTCTTTGAGCTTTCAAAACTGACAAAATATTTCTTATAAATATCTATCGACTTTGTAAAACAAAAAAAACCATACATGCTGATAATACGAGGTTGTATTCCTTACCTGACCCAACTATTATAGCATCAAGATTGCTTGGGACCTTTGAGGTTGTGAAGCGATTCCTGATCAAATCCAACTTAGGGTCGACATGCCTCTTCTTCTTTGGGTTTGGTGGTGCTATCAAAAACCAAAACAGGCAAACGAGAAAGCCAAAAAAGCAAAAGATCCCTGCAATTAACTCCAAACACGCCATGATGTTTGCTTCACTGACCGAGATTCGACGAACGTGCCAAGTCGCGCGTAGCAAAATTTATTATACCCGCTCTCTGAGAACCTTTCGATTGATCGAAGGGCATGCAAAGAACCCCACGCCCATGCGAAAACAAGCACAAGAAAGCTAGTCGCTGAACCTGGGAAAGAACGTTCACTGATATGTACGCCCATTTTATTGGTGACGGGAATCCCCCTCTTGTTTTTCTGCGATCACCCGTGATCCTGGTTTCCCGCCAAATAGCGCCAGCACAGCGTCCCTATTCGGGCCGGGTCGAAGTCCTCGTTTGTGGTCGCTTTGCATAATCAATGGCTTTCTGTCTTCGTATAAAACTAGAAATCGTATAAACACATATAAGCTCGGCATTATTCAGGTTATTTCTTATCCAGGGACTGCTCAGCGTCTGAATGTGGGAGGCAGAACAGCGAGATGGAATGATGATGATGATGATGATGATGATGATGATGATGATGATGATGATGACGATGATGATTATGATGATGATGATGATTATGATGATGATGATGATTATGATGATGGTGATGATGATTATGATGTTGATGATGATGATGACGATGATGATTATGATGATGATGATGATTATGATGATGGTGATGATGATTATGATGATGGTGATGATGATGGTGATGTTGATGATGATGATGATGATGATGATGATGATGACGATGATGATGATGATTATGATGATGGTGATGATGATGATGACGATGATGATTATGATGATGATGATGATTATGATGATGGTGATGATGATGGTGATGTTGATGATGATGATGATGATGACGATGATGATGATGATGATGATGATGATGATTATGATGATGATTATGATGATGGTGATGATGATGGTGATGTTGATGATGATGATGATGATGATGACGATGATGATTATGATGATGATGATAATGATGATGATGATGACGAGGATGATGATGATGGATATGATGATTATGATGATTATGATGTTGTTGATGTTTATTGCACCAAAACATATACTGGAGACAATATTTGTTAATTTGGTAAGCTAGGTCGTCTTATCATCTAGGTATTTTGGTGTCTTGCGTTCGTGCTTTTTCTGGCACTCTGTAATTGTCAAGTCCTTTATCTGTGCTGCCCAAGTATTATGCAGGTTCCAAGGGTATGGCTAATAAGTGTTCTTCTAATTTTTCTCCCTCCCCCACTGCCCCACCTCAAAACGTTGAATCTTCACCCGTAGTCTCACCTTGTTATGATATTTCTGCCTTGTTACACCCCCAATTTAACTTGCATCAACTTAGTTTCTATTCATTTTTCATGTTGAGAACAGCACTTTCTGGAGATAAAAATATTTTGCTTAAACATCATCGGCTTTTTCGAGGATGATTAAGATCGTAAGATTTATCTGGTATTAAAGTTCAAGCACATGAACTTAGGCCACATAGATTGTATGTTGCCACCTTGTAGCAAAGGGAGAAAGGTGAAACGAGAATCGTCTTGCAATAGAGTTAATTACTTGCATGGATAGAAGTACTATTATGCTATGAACGTATCTTAATGCCTGTCAATTAAAAGGTGTATTTGATGGAAGTTTCTAAAAATTATGCACTTCTTAAGTGGTAAGCACCATCTCATTCTGCAAGATATCCGGGGCGCATTTGCCCTATTCCCATGGAAATTTCCCAGCCCCATTTCTACCTCGAAACCCCTGCCCTTAAAATATCCTAGCTGCGCCCCTGTAGAATCTTTTATTTCCTAAACAGGTGGAGCTCAATATTTGGCTGGGCCTTTCGGATACGCCAAAAATTTGGATATTCGAGGTTGAAAATTTTATTTACTAATCTTGCTTTGAAGTTTCTTTATCAACTTGCATATTACTCAATGGTCAAAACCTTCCTTTTTCTTAAGCTAATTTGATTTTTCCATTGGATTTGACTTTAAATTAGAGCAAATGTTTAGACAGAACGGATATATTTCTTAGTTAATCGATAATTGGTTTGCAATAAACTGAATTTTGGTGTTTGGATAATCAAGGATCTACAGTATTTGGATGAATTCTTGGCGCGACCCTTGCTTACCCAAGGGTCATCTTCTTTACATGTTCTCTAATCCGTTCGTTTGATTTCCTTACCTAATCACTCTTGTTAATCTGTAACTTTCCTTGCTCGTTCTGCATTTTTCTATCACGTGTATTAGGATAATCTTTGTAGGTATTATTATGAGTAACTTCATACCTACGTCAAGTATCTTAAGTAGATCGCCACAGTAACCCAGTATTTAAGGATATCACGCTACCCCAACCCGCTCGTCACTAAGTAGATTACTTCCTTTCACCGTTTCAATTACGTATGTCTACAGGACCGAATTTACGTTTGTTGGGGCCCTGGGCACAAAATCGATTGGGGCCCCTTAAAATATACGAAAAAATTGTTATGGCACGTGCATAGTACTTGGCACCCTGCTCATGGACAAGGCAACAATATTCAGCAAGAACCAAAACGGTGAACATTAACTAAAAAGTTTGATAACGAATAAACTTGTACAAATATATGCATTTCGGTACAATCCCAATAAAACTACCCTTGTCCTTTGGTTCATTGCGCAAATGTATTTCGCCTTGACTTTACTGCTCTGAGATTTTGCTCTTGGTCGTTTTGAGATATTCATAGGAGATGTATAAGTTTTGAAAGACCTCTGGGATAGTTCTTGAGAAAGACTATACCCATATCACGTGTTAATTATTATGCCGTTGCCAGGATACAAGTTATGTAACTGCAAGGGACGATTTCATCGAAAGAAAAGAAGGAAAGATTTAGCCGATTTACGTCGCACCATTTATTGGCCATGCCTTTTGAAAGGTCCTTAGGATCGGTAGTAACATTTTACAATACAGTGCTAAGTCAATTTGTTAGAAGAGCCAAAATCGCAGGGAGTTGCTAAAGAGTAAAAGCATTGAAAAAGAGGAGATTCGATATAAAGAATGTGGAAAGCTGATACGCGGCATTGATACCCTAAAAGATGAGTTTAGTGTCAAATTAGATTCCAGTAATAACTTGGTTCCGTAATGATTAGATTCCGGAAGGAAGAGAAATCTAGAGGTCTGGAAAATTGGAGGTCTGGAAAATTGGAGGTCTGGAGCATAGGCCATTGCGTTCTTGCCCCTATGAAAGATGCAGAATATGCTTTATATCCCCGTTATCTACCTAGTAATTCTTATTCAAACGGAACTAAAACTCAGAGACCTATAATAGAAGGAACAGAAAATCAACCCTAATTATGAGCAAACTTTGATGGGTGATATATTCTCTCGTGGTATGAATACTTCAAGAAAATACAAACTGCAATTAAGCCTAGATTAAAAAGATCGATATGCTGTTACACTTTAGATTCGATTTGGAAAACACTTTGTCTACCTGTGCTTTAAACTATTGAGAAGTAGGTTGTTGGTTTGCCTGGGAAAATGTTCGGTAGCTTTCATAAGTTTAATTATCAATTGCAGACATAGGCAATATCACGTGCTACAGAGTGGTAAAGACAGTAACAACGCCAAGCAAAGCTTCAATCACTACTGTTTTTAATCGATAACGCAAAAAGAAAACAACGGTGAACGAATTTGAGACTATTTACTTAGTTCTAATATTTACATTTTGGTGGAATTTTAGCGATTGAAGAGGGATGTGTACTTCTATGATGGTAAGTGTACAAAGGAACGTAAATTTCAGGAAATGAAACGTGGAATTTTAAAGACCTTAGTAGACGTGAAAACATTGATGGGACAACAATGGGCCTTTCTTAAACAAAAAATGAACCAGTAAAACTATCACGACGACGGGAGGAATCCTTGATTCGTTAGGATTTCAGTTAGTATTCACTTTCCAAAAAACTGTCAGCTTCAACACGTAAAACGTCCACCTTTATTTAAATTAAAACATCTACAAAAATGCAATATAACTCATTTAGCTCTACCAGGTATCTTTTTGCTAAAACTTTTGTTTAAAAGCAATAATATGTAAGAAATAGCATTGCTTTCTACAGGCGTCGATGTAATAATACTATGATTGAAGTGCTTAACAGCAAAGGGTAGACTCAAAACCCTTTAACATGTGCGAAGGGATTTTAAACCCTTTAACATGTGGGGAGGGATTTTAAACCCTTTTTAATGTGGGAAGGGATTTATCTTTCAAGAATCGGTTAGGCAGATTGCTATTTGAAACGGCCAACTTCTGTGTAATTCTTTTTTATTAAAAACCTGTCACATGTCTACAAACATTGATTCTGAAACTAACATGCCCCATTGCTCCATCATAATATGTACATACAGAACTATTCATATTCTTCAAATATCAGTATGTTTCTGACAGTGCCTGCATATCAGGGGGAAATTTGCATTCTAAGGAAGCCAGTTCCTTATTGAAATCTTGACCCACAGGTTACGGCCTTTGACAACGAAATTGAATTTGGGAAAACGATATTGGCAAATATTGACAATGTGTCGCAAATTTGACGCCAAGTAAAGTTGCAAATGATTGTATTTCGAGTAATAAGCAAGGATGCCACCTTAGATGGGAAAGCACCTGTTACAAAGCTGTGCATTTTAGTGACCTTAAGAATACAACATCTCGCCAATGCGGTTGCAAGCACTTATGACAATGTTAAAATTTAGAGTAAAATATCTACATGAACTGCCTTACATGAACAAACAATTGAGAGTAAACCAAGGCTTTACTCTCAAGACAGCCAAACGCTCAGCGCTTCCAGTCTTCGATATGAACACAATAACGCAACAAAACTGAGCAGAAAACTCTTGCTGTAACCACAACCTATGGTCTACATGGGTAGAAAAGGGGGCTTATTGACGAACACTAAAGAAGAATGGCAGCAAAGTATGGCCAAAGCTAAAAACAAGGGTAAACCGCAAGCAACTTGAGCAGCTGCCAAAGTTACTCTGAAGCTCACATCAGCGAGGGACTACTAACAAGTTCATGAACGATCGTGGCCAGGCCTTTTGGGCAGGCAGGCTCTACCAAATGTTGCATTTCTTCTTTGGGTTGTATCGGCTGCCAGCTGGACAGTTGAACGCCTTCGCAAAATCAGCTGAGTTAGATATGGAGCCAAGAACCCTAAGCGAAATATATTAATAAATAACCAACTAAATGGAAAAAGCAATATGGATAATCAACTGAAAACGTAAAGCATAAATGTATGATCAACTGAAAACGTAAAGCATAAATGTATAATCCAAATAAAAAAGCAAAATGTATATCAACTGAAATATAAAGCATAAATGTATATCAACTGAATAATAAAGCATAAAATGTATAACTGAAAATAAAGCATAAATGTATAATCAACTGAATATATAAAGCAGAAATGTATAATCAACTGAATATATAAAGCAGAAATGTATAATCAACTGAATATATAAAGCATAAATGTATAATCAACTGAATATATAAAGCATAAATGTATAATCTTCTAAATATGTAAAGCATAAATATATAATCTACTAAATATGTAAATCATAAATGTATAATCTTCTAAATATGTAAAGCATAAAATAATCAAATTCCCTTCAAGACATATCAATCACAATTTTGAGCTGACCATCATAGTCGAGTACTTTGTAGGGTGGGGGTGTATTTGGTGTTTGGAGAAAAGCAGAAATTGGGTGCAATGGTACAATTTACCGTAATCAGATGCTGGAAATGTTATTTGCCAAAAGTCATAGGGCTGGAAATCAAGCGAACTCCACAGGTCCTTACCAACCCCTGTGGCTTTTCTGGAAGTTGGTCACATTTCTATTGACTCCACGACCCAAGTAAGAATAAGAAGGCGCATAACGCATTGCTCGATCTAATCAATCATCATAAGAAGTGATCGATCAATGATTAATCAGTCTTACCGATCCATCGCAGGTGAGTGCGTGTCTGTTTCCAACTGCTCCCACAAAGCGGCTGTTCGGGCACTCGTACACCAGGACTAAAGAAAATTGTCAGCTTCAAAAAGACTGGGCTCCACAAAAAGAAAGCAGGAAAGGCAAGAATATATGGAGATGAAATGGAGTTTAACTTACGAAAAAGAAATACAAATATTGAATCCGTGTTATAAATATGTATATATTACACCCAAACATAAATTAATGATACGCACTGTTGCAAAAACGATTCATAGTGCAAATGATTCAATGTATATCGGGCGACTTTATTTGCTCAAAACATTCAACCATAATTCAGATCAAATTTCCTGATTTCTACAAATCTACTTTAATAAGCTAGCAAAACATTTAGTCTCCGTATTAAACCTTCTTACACTGGGTGATAGGACAAAACGGTATAAAAACAAGCTATATGGTAGAAAAACATCGGAATTCCTTTTCCAACCTTAAAACTGAATTGACTGAAAAGATACATCCAGCCTACCAAAAAGAGTCACTACTCTAAGGCACCTTACAAGCGCCCCCTCCCTTCGCCCCCTTATTAATCTTTCGATTGTTTTCCAACCCTCCTGCTCTTATTAGAACCCCCGCTTGTCAATTTCTCGATTTCTTCTAGTCTCGTTCTTTCGATATTCCCCAGGCTTGCGACCCTCTCGTTTTTTCCGACACAACAGCCCAACCCACCCCATCCCCTCTGTAACAGGTTCACTCTCCTGTCACGTGTCACGCATGCGCCGTTAATTACTAATCACATGAATTTTACATGATATTGTAAATAGAGATTTGTTCGGGGTTTTTTGAGTTTATTTGATTCATGAAACATGATCACGTAAGAGTGCGTCATTACTTGCCTCATGCTCTACCAATCATTGTTATGAAACACCTCTTATACTTTAGTAGGCAACCAAGAATGGTTTCCGATGGACCTTGTCGTTTTGAATTAAACATAAGCTTCCGTACCTGGCCAAATGATATAAAGAAAAGCTGTTCGTGAGTTGCATTTATCCCAGGAAGAATGGGCTCCTCTCCCTTTTTCCTCACCCACTCCTTGTACGCCTGTGAAACAGAATCAAATACTGATTAATACTTTTCGCAAACATTAGCAAATGGTTATAAATAACCCGATGGAGTAAGGCCAGGTCGCAATTAGTGGGCCGGTAGCTAATGGGTTCCGGGTTCGCTTATCACAGAGAACTCGGGTCTATAGCAAAATCAGGCCGGTCTCCATCACTGAGACCGAATCGCGGTACTCTAGTAGGCATGTAAGGACTGAAGCAATAAAGGCAATGCTCCCTCCCAGTCCCGGGTTTAATGCACACGCGTGGGCTATATGCATCCGGGCCTGAATAAGCGACCTGATTCAAAAGTTGCCAAAAACCCCAGGCGTTAAGCACTCCATGTTTTGGAAAGTTGAAAGAGAGATTCCATGCCCTATTGGTGGGAAGCCAATTACCGCCATCACTAACTCAAAACCACGAATTGGCGGGCTTATGTTGAGGCGTAGAGACAATGTTAAAGGCATTGAGTCATGGTAAATGATTGCAAAAATTGTTATGGCCTCGTAATTGATATCTGATCACATGAAAACCAATTTATCACATGAGAACAGACAAACCCCCGTGAAGAATCGTCATTTACCATGACTGAATGCCTTTGAAGCAGGTTAAATCACAAAATCGTATCCTCGTGCTTAGAAGATAAAGCCTCGACAAAAGCCAACGTCAGCCGAGAATAATCGTATTGAATATAGCCCCAGGAAAACAAGAGCAAGCTTATTGTTAGTTGTTTGGTTATCTGTAGCAGACTAATTGAAGTGCATTATTTGGGGATTCCCGTCAGCCGCAGGCAAAACTCAAGTAGGAGGGGATCCCCCGTCCCCTCAGTACAAAATCATCACCAACCAAAAGTGTTCCGTTATATCCAACCTCAGACAATAGCGCAGAACTCACGTGGAAAGCTGCTTTCAAACCACCATTATCAGCAATGTTCTCCCCCAACGTGACTTTTCCGTTGATCTGGGTGATGAATTATTCGTTTAATAAAATATCCCCTTAAAGATTTGTACTATTGAATCCCAACTGTTGACAATGCCATTGTAATTAATATCGTATGGTTAGAAATCATTCTTCGCTGACAATAATAGTTTGGATCTGATTCAATACTCGAAACTTGCGGTTTAACACGACGTTCAACATTCGAAAGTTACACTACGTGGGTTTTTCTGAACAATTGTCTCTCTTAAAGAAGCATAACATTTGACAGTTTGAGACAATGAAAGTTTATATTTTGTTAAAGAGGAAATGGCAAAAGCCGGCTGGAGAACCAAAGAAACAAATTTCTGGGAAGCGATCCCCAAGAATCTCTTGCAAAATACACAAGAAATCTTCTGATCATGGCTGAATCAAATAAAAGAACATTCTCAATGGGTATTGATTCTCTCCGAAATTTTCTACTTTTATACCAGTATGCTTTTGACGAGATTACCATGAACAAACAAGGGACTGTTGATCGAACAAAGAAAATTATCTCGCATAGCACTTCAACCAGGATCTGTTTTAGGTACAACTCACATGTTTTCCTTTTATAGTATATTGTCCATACTCTTCGATAAAGCACTTCTCCTTCTTCTTGAACTCTTCAACCGCATGTTTTGTCCACCAAAGTTTTCCGGAATTTCCATTTTTGTCGTAAAGGCGGCCTGAAAGGTAGATTGTAGAAATTTACTCTAACATACAATGAATACTTCTCATATCTCATATCGGAACTTAATATCTACACCCTAACTATGCAAATAAATGCATTAGGGTCATTTGGCGAGGAGTTTTTCGTTACTAGTCTCAAAAGCCATTGTGTCTTGTGTAAATTGGAATCAGAGTTATCCCATCGAGTTACATCTCGTTATCGCTCTTTTAGTTTAAGGTCAAATTAGCTCCAGCTATTCATTGTATCTATCTTTATCACCCCACAATAAAACCTTGTATTTAAAGTCTTTGAAACACTTATCCATGTTAAATACGATCATTTTAAGGGCAAAATAAAGAATGTAGCCCTAGCAGCAGGAACATCTCAATGCAAAAAATTAAAAAATTATATTGGAGAATGTTGAGAAAACCATTTAATGAGCATTACAGAATATTAATCGAATAGATCCTTAAAACTCCACTTAATCTTTGCATCCAAACATGCATTGCCATAATTTTATTGTGATCGAGATAGTAAGTTTTTAACGTTTTAGTGGCTACTGCCAAGATTTGCATTTACTCAATGAAAAGAGATAATTGGTAGAAGATGTGAGTAGTAAGTGGAAGAAATACCGGAATTGTCGAAGCCATGAAGCAGTTCGTGTCCAATGACAGCACCGATACCACCAAAATTCACCGACCTTCGACAAAACAAAACCCATATACACAAACGAACAGACCCAGTGCATTCATTGATTTCATTGCGGCAAGGTAGGATAATTCCAGTGCAGCTCTCGACCTACGTTTGGGTTCCAGCACATTTTACTTTGATGACTGGATATACAAGGAACATTATTATCAAATTGTTTTAAGATCCTAAACATAGCGTCTTTTATTACATGGTCGAAACGAGTATCTTTGGCTCGTAACATCATTAAGGTAGAAGGATTTAGTATCTCCAATAACACAGCTCAAATCAGCAGCCTTCGTCCTTATTATCATTAAAGTAGACGGATTCATTGCTGCAGTGTGGTGGTGAAAGGCTTTTGCTACTTTGTTGTTGTTGTTGTTGCAGCTCAAGCTGACTGACATTGACTGACTGAAATCACATGGGATATCGTATGTCGTAGTACGGTGGCTGCAGAATGCCAGCTGGAAATACTGAAAACAAAATGTGAATTATACGAATGAAGCATAATAAAGAGAGCTAACCAGAACAGAATGGCGTCGATCTCAAGAAAGAGGGAAAGATACCACAGCCTCGCATAGAAAACTCTGCAGTAGTATGGAGTGGGATTGGCCACCAATGCAAACACAGGGACTGAGCTTTGAGCCTTGATTCTGAGTGTGCATGTGGTAAAGTTTCCGAAGGTGACGTCATGGGGACGTCATCAGAAAAACATTTTTGGAAAATTTTAACTGTTTCCCGCAGACTGGCAGCATCTACCAGATTGGCTTTGCAAAACAGATTCAAATTGGCAACATGGAGGACAAAGAGGACAAAATCAAGAGGACAAAGTTTTTAACTGATTTGCTTCAAATGGCCTATGTAGTTCTGCTTCAAATTTTTGACATTATGAAATCGTTCCTTATTTTATGAATAGACGATTAATTTAGCACTTTGCTCAAATGCACTAATCACAGCTTTGACTGTTGATATATTTCTAATTTACTAATTCTCAAACCTGCGCATTCAGTATTTTACAACATTATACATTTGCATCATCCAAGAAACCTCTACTTATCGTAGGGATGAATGGACAAGAAGACTCTTACCGATTTGGTTCCGTGAGGGATCATAGTATGCATTGACAGTCGAAGGTGTCATGTACCAGCTACAATAAATGCAAAGAGCAAATAACATCATTATTTACATAAAGCTTTTTCAGATTCAAAATATTTTTCGAAAACAATTATAAGTGACAACAAGGCTTTTTAAAAATGACTCAAAAATGTCTTCCCAAGAAAGTATAGACGAATGTTAAAGCCAGCTAAATCCTAAAAGCTACAAGTTAAAGAATAAGCTACCAATTTTGATGGATTTTCAACATATAGCTATTGTTATAGCAAAACAGTGACAAAATGTATCTCCATACACTGTTTTATCCACTGGTTTCGTTAGAAGCAATATGTTCTTCTTTGCGGCCCAGTGCCGATAATTCAACATGTTTTGGAAATAATTTGATTCCGAAAACTGCAACTAGAAAGGAACAAGGCATAAGGTCAGCTGTATCAAAAGATATTGAGACAGATGACACAGGATCAGAGACGCTCGGAACAGGAGTGATACAATTTTCTTTTATTGTTAAAAACTTTTACATTTACAACGGAAAGAGCAATAAACGGTTCAAGTAGCTTCTCTTTTCTTTGACTCGGAGACCATCAAAATGTGTAGGTTAAAAATCCAGCAGCAGAGAATGAAACAATATCACTTACTCCTTCGTACATCTTGTTTAACTGTCTTGGGTCCAGTATCTTCTCTGGGTAGCCAATTTTGGGGAACACTGCCAAAGCCTGGGAAAGAATCAGAAGAGCCACTGTCATCGAAGTGCTTGAAAATTAGTGGCATTTCTTCAAATTTTCTAGGACCCTTTCAACTTTCTAAAATTCTTCATTTTCTAAGAGCCTTTTAATTTTCTAAGATTCTTCATTTTCTAAGAACCTTTTTATTTTCTAAGATTTTTAATATTTTCTAAAAACCTTTTAATTTTCTAAGAACTTTTTAATTTTCTAAGATTTTTAATTTTCTAAGACACTTTGATGAGCTTCATGATGCTATAGAAAAAAGCAAGATGGCTGTCACTTTGAAATAACTTTCTAGGTTAGAAAATAACTTTCTAACTTTCTACAATGAATCCAAGGAACAATGGAGCTTGGTGTGCTTATCAGACAGTGAGGAGTCTTCATATGGGATTAGCCAACGCCGTATGTACTAACGCAGTAGAAACAAATAATAAGCATAGATTAAGAAATAACTTAAGAATAACCTTCTCCTTGGCTGCTTTTCGAGTCGCGTCATCCATCCATTCTATATCAGGTAGGCTTCTTATAAATGCAGATCGGAGCTCTTCGACCAAGTTTGCGGCCTGAAAATACATTTAAAAAAATCCAGTTTAACATTGTAAAAAGTTTTTCATTAGCAAGAGTTGAAAAATATGAAACGCCCTGGTAAACCTTTGAGAAAGGAGAGCACTAATCAACTTTGGCTGAAAGTGGAAGAACGCACCACGCTGGCATGAAAATGAGACTACGATGCTCGATGAACGAGGTTGGTTGATGTTTTTACTTTGAAATTGAAGCTGTCAAATGTAAATGGAACCATTTCCACAAATCGATTCTCTATTTGTCACATATTTTCACATAACTCTTTAAAAATTAAAGAGTGGTTTTCAAATTCTCAAAAAATTTGGCAGTGGTTTTGCAAATCATCGTTGAATTAAACCATAATACTATCTTCATTTGCAACAATTTCCATCTTTATTGTTGAAAGTCTGTGTAAAACGCATGTTTATGTCCTTGATAGTGTACTTCTGAACATGGAAAACACAAAAACTCGTATCCCAATTCACACTTGACCGGGTAGTCGACTTTGCATTACGACATGGATTACAACGCATAGCCCCCGGGACAACCCGCGTTTTCCTGCAAAAAACTGCAGTGAATACATTGTAGTGCACGAAACAATGCACCCTGATTCAAACCTCCTCATACAAAAACGAATTCTGAAGTGATTCACATACCAGGCATTAAGAAAAGTGGGGGTTCTAAAAAAAGTGGGGGGGCTAAAGCCCCCTCAGCCCACCCTACTCCGCGGTGTCTGCATACAAGGCATACTGATAATCCTATCCGATTTGCCGAGCGTCTTGTAGCAGATGGTATTAACATTGTGTATTTTGTATTATTGTTTTAATACTATTTTACCCTTTAGTATTTACTTCTGACTTAAGGTGATCAAACAGTTTCCCTTTCTTTGTGATGAAGGGACGAATTTGTGATTTGTTATTAAGAAACGAACATGCTCATTAGGAAGGTGTGGTGATCTTTACGTTAAGGTATTCTATAATAAAACTGCTATTTTTCTTTTTGTTGTTTATTATTGGTCCTGCAAATAAAGCCTCTTCTGGAGCCAGCCCCGATTTCAGTTGAATTACCGCAGGTTCCCCACTCATATTCATGTTGAGCCAGTAACCATCCAATAAACGCAAAAGACGAGAGCAAGACAGAAGCCGTTTGGCCAAAAGAACAGACATCTAAGCTTGGGCCTAAATGGCAGCGGAAAGATTGACCATTAGTGAGCCTGCAAAAAGATCCAGGAAAGAAGTCCTCGAATGAAGCAAATAACACAAAATAGCAGTTCATACCACAGTTTTACTTTCCTGGTGAAACTTCTGCTTAACAAAGATGGCGCCAATTGCGAAGCCTGTGACGTCATTCGTCTCCGACACGCAGATGATCCATCTTGGTTGTTCTGAGTGCGAGCCAACTAATGCTATGTCGAGCTCCTTCCTCGCGGCACGGAACTCTTCGGACAAATACGGGACAAGGGAGCCGATCAGTCTCCAGTGAATGTAGAGGAACAGTACCCTTGGTTCTGTGCGCTCTATTAGGCCCGAGAGCTTCTCCAGGTACGGTTTGGCGAGGACGATAATCTCAGTGTTGTTCGTGATCTTGATGAGACCCGAAGATGACTCCTTGTAGTAACTTAGCCAATCGATCTAGAAGAAAATGCACATGAAACGAGTTGGGTTTACAGATATCAGCACAAAATCGCTAACTTTCTAAGTCAAATTTCTAAGTCAAAGGAGGCAATATCCTTGCAAAAACGTCATCAACATATCACCAGATTTCTCAACTGTCAACTACCTTTTCTTTAATACTTTCGGTAGCCGAAGCTGGGATAAAAAGATTCTTCATTGGAAAAAGACAAGCTAAGGCAGGGGGATGCAAGCTTGGCTATACCTGGGTCTAGCTCGTCATTGCTTTAGAGCAGAGATCCAGCTCAACAAAATGGCGCAATAACATATAAGTAGCAGCACGAAAAAGATCCCAATCGAACTGCGCTTCTAAAGCTGGTCTTTTGCATCTGCTTCTTTGGAATAATCTCTTCTAAAGCATTCGTACAAAAATTTGCTTCCAAAACACTCAAGACTGTTATCCTCTTAATCAGATGTGGATCATTAAAACGCTAAGTAGTCTAGCACAATCAAGAGTCTTTAACAATTTTAAGCAACTTCGTCAAATCAAAAGTGAATCCCTAATACAACTTTCAAGACGAATCAAATTAAATCACACAAAAAGCGCCGAAATTTATCAAATAACACAAATCAGATTTAATTTGCACTGGTGATAAAGCAGGTAGATTTTATTGCAGCATCAAATGTAAAAGACGTAATTAAAATCAACCTTATAGTGGCAAAATTGTTAAAGGATTATTGAATGACGAAATCCGCTAATCACAAAGATAAAGTGCATAGCAACTTCAATATAGCTGTTTATATTCAATAAAGTGTACTGCAAGTTAAACCAACTACCATTCCTGTGTTCAAGGTTTCAAAGCAAAAAAGGGGAAATTCAATACAATTGCAGCATCAGATTTTCTGTACATTATAGAAAAAAGTATGATATAATATGGCACCACACAACCTATCATAATATCAAAAAAAATAACATGACATGAAATGACATAAAACATAATATAACTGACCATATTGCACATCTTTGTAAACTGGCCAATAGTCATTTTGTTGTAAACCTTGTTAATCTCAGTCATATTTTCTCTATGAACAAATATCTAAAAAATGATGAAAGTTACAAACAATCAAAAAGAGCTTTTGTAACACTAAGCAACTAAAATGTTACCCAATGTCTCTATGCTATTATGGATAATGATGAAAACTTGTCACTTGCCACTAATTAGGCCCACTCTGGAAGTCCATCAAGGACTTATGCCACAGATAATTTGAAAAATGGATCATTCTTAAAAGCATGCTATAGCAAGCTCTGTGGCTTTCATAAGCAGATAGAGATAAATATTGCTTACATGAATTCAGATTTCAAACTATGATGTTGACAAAAGCCAATCATTAAAAGAAGCTTGCAGTCATCTTAAATGCATCAGGGAAGAATAGGGTAATCAGCTTACACAGAAAATATAAAACTTTACCTTTGATAATCTTTTTTCGAAATTGAAGATATCTTCCATGTTAGATTTGAGCTTATTATCATTAGTAGCCCCAAGGAGCACATGGATTTTGGTCATATAACTAACATAGGCAGAGACAACCTTGAAAAATAGAAACAACAATAACCATAAGAGCATAATAAAATGTTACATGTCAAAGTTTGCCTATCAAACCCAGTTTTAAGGGATCAACTAATAAAACTATCAAAAATTAGAAAACCGTAAAAATCCTGTGTATATCAATAATAATGGAGTTTGATACATAAACTCCTGGCTTTATGTTGAAAACAAGAGAAAAAATTATCAAATACTTTGTCTGTCATGTTAGCATCATAACGAGTTTCTGTAAGACCAAGTCCTGATTGTGAAATCTAGAAAAAAGAAAATGTGCACATTGTTAAAAGAAGTAATTGACAGTAAAAACAGTAAATGCAGAGTGATTTGGGACAAAATTGTTTAACTTTTCAATAAAAGCTGACAACAGAATGCAAATTACGGACCACTTAACATGCTGCAAAATATTTAGATAATACCAGCAGAAAAACTATTAATTTATTCATATAAGCATTATATATGTTTGCTAATACATTAAACACTGACTTAAGGCTGCTTATTCAGATAAAGACGTTCTGGAGTGAGACCCTTTATCATTCAAATAAATAAGTCATTTTCTAAAATCTTAAAAGACTTGATACCAAATCTCTGCCACTGATGGCAAAATTCTTAATGCATGATTGTTCTCTTTAAACTATACTCAAACTATGAACCTGCTTACATTTTTATAATTTCATTTCATTTATTGGCGCCTTAAAAACTTGTATTTTCACCTCTAGACTTAACAAAGGACCCACTATCCATGATCAACAAATACATCAGCTGACAATTACATACAAAACTTTAGAACTTTAACTACATCATTTCATTGTACTTCAGCTTTTGTTTGCATTAGTAAATGTATTTCTAAAAATGTTGCTTATCTTTCAAATGAAACTCTAACCAAGTTTCTCTTTTCTTAACATTCTTAACAAAAAATGATTGGATATGCAAGTATTACTATGTTGCTGTGAAAATGAATAAGCACTTGTAGCTCCAGAACACTATATAACCAATATGTTAAAATTCTACACTATTCACTATGAATAAAGACACGACATGCAAGAACTATTAAAAAAACTGTTACAGATACAGATAAAATGAATATAGATTATAAACCAAGTGAGTTCTTACATTCTTACAATGTTCAGTGGATTGACATTCTTGATAGTCGCCAAATATTTTAACTTCTATCTTGCAGAAAGAGTTTATAGATATGACAAACCTTTATGTATAAATGCACTGAAATTGTGCTTTGAAAACATGACATCATTTAATTTTATGTTTTGCTCTCCAAATTTAGAGAAAATATATACAAAGGCTATTAAAAATTTAAACTCTGTTCATTGGAGGGAGAAAACCTCATTCTCCTCCTGTTGGTGCTAAGCAGAAACATATTAGTGGATGAACTAAAGAGAAGTCATGTGTATCTGCATTACTGAGTAGATGCACTCACTTGAATTGTGTGCTGTGATGAGTTCCTGGCATCAACTTCAACATAGGTGCTAAAAAGTGCACTTATGCTGTAGTTTCTTGTCAACAAAACCAAACTTTCTTTAAGCAAAGTTCTCTTATCTTTCCCTTTATTCCCAATCTCATTATTAAACTTTTTGATGATGTCGACCAAAGGCTTTTTTCCAAGCTTATTTATTTCATCATTCTGCATGCAAGCCTTGTAGAACTGCTTTGACTTCAGCTCGGCATCATCCTTGTTGGCAGGCCTAGTCTGTGAATTGTCGTGCTCCTCTAGAGCGTGTCTCAAGGTGTACAAGTTATCCTTCATCAGAACTGAGTCGACACCATAACGCGACTCCTTTTCAGGGATAGGGTGCTTTGATATCCAGCCGCCACAGGCATATTGATAAAAGCTGTCGCAAGGTTTTGTAGTTTGGTCCATAGCACTTTGCATAAAGCTTGCAGCATCTACACATCCTGGTGTTAAACAATACTTACTGGTAGATTTCTTGTTGGTTGACTGTTTTAAGCTCTTCAGTTCTCTTGATTTCGAGACATACAAGGCAATAAAAACTACACACAGCAAAGCAAGCAGCAACAAAAGTAAGATGACCAATATCTGGCGATTCTTGTTTTTGGTTCTTCCAGGACTACCGCTGAAAACAACGGAGTATGGGGCATTGCCAGTGTTTACTTCGTCGGCACCTAACTGCAATTGCGCGTAGCCGAACGCGTTGTCAGACAGTCTTGGAGGTATCAAGTCGTCGTTGCTTCCATTCAAATCTTCGGTTGTTTTCGCGTACATCTTAGCCACTGGACGTGTCTCAGAAGTAATACATCAGCGAGTGATTTATCAAAAATTTGTTCAATCCTTCAAGCCAGCTGCTTCTGCTTTCGACCGCACTTTCAGGATTAAAAGTTGCTGTTGCTGTCCTTGGCGCATAGCGGAAAATTTGGTTGTGGTTGTTGGGTGCGAGGAAAATTACCATTGGAAAATTATTGGGGAGGGGTGGGTGTTGAAATCTCGCCAAAAATAGTGACGATGAAACAAAAATGGCAGCGTGAAAGGAAGGGGCTGGAGGGCTGATACTCTCATTTTATAAACAACGCATCAATTTTGTAGACTTAGATACATTTAGTTGTAAAAACAATCGAGAAATGAAAAGTGAAGAGTAAATATGCCTATACGGACGAAAGAAACAAGTAAAGTCTTGAGATTAAATAACAATTTCATGTTATTTGAAGTATTTTTTTCAAAGCTTTGTTGCTGCTTAATTTGTTTTCAATGTTGATATTGAACAAATCTTTCGTAATAATGTACGATTAAATCCCAAAACCATTGCGTTTCTGGCAGTACAAAATGACTTAATTTTCAAATCTTGGCCGAGCAGTTGACAGCAAGATAAACATCGCCGGAACGAGCTGTCTTGCTTTTTCTAGACTTCCTACTTCATTTGAACTATTCATTTCTCCGTGATGTTGTTAGGAATGAGGAGCTTGGTGCAAACGTTTCCAATGTTTCAGTAAGCAAAGTTTGGTTACAGATCCTGCAGCCATCCTGCAGCTGGGTAACATAACGAAACCAGATCAGACATGTTTATGGTAGCGTAGACACATCAGAGTGACGCTTCTCAATTGGTGCTAGACTGCTTATCCTTTCTCAATTCATACTGCGTAATCGTCAACATATTAACATCGACAGATCGCCAAATGCAAATCGTTCCTCGGAATTCTTTTTTGTAACTTTAGTCTGTTGATCCTTTCAAAAATTTTGTTTGGTAGAAGCTTATAAATCTAGCCTTAAGAAGTCTTCTAGCTTGCTAAGTTTCATTAATTATTAAATACGGTTAGACATTGTCGACTTTGGTTGTGCGCGACAGCATATAATAATAGTGTTTCCTGTCTTATATAACACTATCTCTTCTGCTATTGTAGGGAAACCGCATAAATGTCATTTCCAATCTCCGACTAACTTATCAACATAGCTCTGACGAAGCACTGGTAAAGTGGGTTACCACTCAAGTTGTTTTGACATATCCTTGCTCCAAAGACGCAAATGAAATATGCCAAGAAGGTTGATTCAGATAAGGAGGAAAAAAGTCATCTGAAAATTGAAAACTTCTCTTCCAGCCATTAGATGCAATAACCATTCGAAGCTGCGGCCAACGAGGCAAAACTCGGCCACTGAGCCTGCTCTTTCAAGGAAAAAGATATCGAAGCAACAAGATAATTACCGAATGACCAACGGACACAATTTCAGATCGCTCGGCGCCGAGAAAAGAAGGCAATGGCGCCCATGCCTACCTTTCTGTGGACTTGAGGATACATATGTGTAATATAATTTGTATACATGTCTCATAATTGCTTAGAATCTCCCCAATCTGTAAAGGAAAATTGCCAAAAACCTTAGCTAAGCTGGCCTGGGAAAACGAGTCTATGCTTTTTATTCAAATAACATTTGTGGATGTTCCCAGTTTTGTTATGTTAGATATGAAATACGACACCTATGACGTCACAATAAAACCTTACAAGATTACCTTTTAGCAGCTCTGTCGTTTGTTGATACGGCATCAAATTTTTACCCACCTTCATTAATCACGTGCTATTTTATCATGTTTATAGGGAAATTGAAACACTGACAAAGCAACGAGAAAATCATTAGAGAGTTCTGCTTTATAAGAGACTACTAAACTTTGGTAAGACGGCAATTATTGGAAAGATTTAGATCAAAACTAAAATTACAAAACTTGATAACCGGCTGCAATAGAAGTATATCCCGTTTCTGCCATGCAACTTAAAGATTCATTGGCAATGGATGACGACTTGATTTGAAACCATCCAACTTACTGGTAAGTGTTATTTAAAGCAACGAAAGGAAATCTTCACCCCCTGATTTCTTCAAGGAAAGATGACATTGTCGAACAGCATCATTGTAAAATGACGGTTAAAAGGTTAACATAAGATCGAAACGGAGCAGATTAATTTACAATGAAAATTAATAGTAGTGAAGCATATTATAGTTGATTAGCAAGCAACAGATGGCGAAATGGCGTCTGCTGTGCTTCCAGAATCTTTTGACTATTGTCCCTTGTCAACAAAACCATCTATTGCGCGAATGTCTGACTAGATTCTTTGCCTTTGTACTTTCTCTTCCCATGAGTGAATGGCAAATATCTGTACTTGATCATATGCTACGAAAAAAAAGTGTCAGTCAACTTTGCGTTCAGTATCGTCTGTCAAGAGGGATAATTTGCAGATATACGTAGCCACCTATTAGATATAGAGATTTAGATAAGAAATAGGACATTCTCCATCTTTGCTTCGAAGCTCGAGTTGAATAATTGAAAGATGTTGATGACTGGATGGATAGCATTTGTACTGGAAATCTCTTTTAAAACTGGGTCAAAATTACAAGATGTGCATTCATTAGCTCACTTGACTGAAAGATTCTTTCGCCGTAATTACCTACTTGTCAGGATGATTATAGAGGAAGTTAATCAAAAAACAAAAAAGTTGCTTTTGGATAGAGTTCTTATAACCCAAAGGCTATTCATGAGAGCCTATCAAAATTACTTCACAATAACTGTTAGTTTGAGTAAAATAAAAAATTTACTTTTACACAGGGCTTGCAGAAAACAAATGAAAACATTTCAATTGGTGTTAATTAGTCAATGTGGTTAATGATTTAACATCACTTAAAACAAAAGAACCGGAAGAAGTATTGCTCATCAAGTGATAAAAAATATTTGAAGAATATATATAGAAATGTATATCTTAATCAACTCTGGCCAAATTTCAAAAACACATCTCTGAAACAAATGAAAAAAGCAGCCATGGATACTTTTGGCTAAATAAGGAAGGATCCACATCACAATAAAACAGAGATTAAATAATAAATTCCTTCTTCTGTTCTTACCTTGATCTGTCTCTTCATTGTAATTACAAACAGGATGATAAAATACATAACAAGGATAGGCCAGAATACAGGAACATTGAATGCCTCAAAAAATGTGCAAAACAATGCAACTACGACAGCCTTTAATGATGAATGCCTAGAAGAAAATGGAATGAATAAAACTCTTTGGAATGTATTCAGCTAGCAAGCAAGTAGAGAAGAAGGCAATTAGTTGCATGATTATTTTTTTACATTTGTCATCTTTCAGTTCTTGATGGGGTGTCAGTATTTTACATGTGTGTGATGTATGGGACAGGAATGTTTTAAGTTACAAATTTGATTTTAGCAAAAAAAAATTCTGTTTTATATGCCACAATCATGATTGAATAAATGTTATCAGAAGGTGTTTCAGTAAGCCAATCAAAAGACACAGTAGACACTTGTAAAACAGGTCATTCTTAGGCCATTCTTCTTTCTGAGAGTTGTGACAAAATATGGCATTATTACCTTCACTAGGAAGCAAAAGATCAAATTCAATGTATGCAGAATAAGGATAAATGCAGATGGGTGTAGCCTTTTAATATCAGGATTACTAGGCCATCTCAAAGATGCTCACCAAAATTTAAATTCTGGAAGCTTTCTGATGAATGGTTTGAACTCTTCATTTGCCTTTTGGGGTAGGGTTGGACCATCTTCTGCAATGTCATCATAAAAATCTATGAGCAAAAATCTCATAACCTCAATAATACTCTGTCTAAACATTGTAGTAAGGCTTGGGTACCGAACAGGCCTTGATAATCTAGGTCCCATTTCTTCCACTCTACCTCCACATTGGTAGGGATGGAGGGCTGTGCTTATATATGAACTCGTTAGAATAGGAATTTTAAACCAAATACAATGCCATTGAATAAGAAAAACCTGAATCGCTATATGATAGACTGTTAGAAAAAATAGTGTAAATCACATCTGCTTTATGAGCAAAGGACTTCTGTGTTTAACCAGTGATTCTGTATTTACTATCTTAAAATGAATTCACTGTCTGTTGCATTTTGTATTTCCTTATTCACAGAAAAATAAAAATTTTCTGTAAAAATTTCAGCATTTTGAGACGCATTAATCAATTATCACAATTTAAAAAGCTGTAGTCTACCTACATATCAATATTAATTATATCTATTTATAAATGTTGAAATAAGAATAAACACGAATACAGAAATATCAAGCATATTTCAGAAACGCTAATGTTAACATGAAAAAAAATATATTGAGCATAGTTATCATGTGGTTTCTTATAATATTTTTAAAAAGTAACATGAAAACAAAGAGTAAAATGAAAAGAGGTGCAAAGCCTTCACGAGGCAAAAACATGGGGCACATGGCCCTAGTTACTCCACCTCTATTTTTCAATATGTAAAACTTCAACCTAATACACCATGTTTAAAGAAACTCTCATTTAGTTTCTAGACCATATTTTGTGTGCAATGGGTTTCTACACAAACTGATTCCATAGGTAAGTTTAATTTACTTAATTTCGAAAAAACAATGGTTTGATTAGAAAACATAGCAGCATGCCTCTCTAGTTAGGCACTCCTAGACTTGCAAGAACAAAGAAAGACAGCTGCTGCAATCAGGTATCACTGTAGATTTCATGGGCAATATATATATTCTTAAGAAAAAATTTTGAACATGGTAAATTCTTTGCACAGCTAATAAAAAGGGCACCTACCCTTCACTATAAAAAGCATAAATTTGTGATAAAGTTAAAGTAACAATTTGTATTGTTAGTGATCAAGTATGAATATCATCTGGCAATCTTCTTTTAAGTGATAGCAACATACCCTGATCTTCAATCATTGCTGGGTCAATCCTTGGGGACAGGAATCCAATGAACAAATTCAAAAGGTAAATGCCAAGTGCATATGTTATGATGTACCAGCCCTGGAGTAAAGCAATTTCTGATTAGTCATGATATGCGAGTTGGCTGGATACTTCCACAACAATCAAACAAATATTGAATGGTTCTAGTATATATAATATCAATGTACTTTAACTTATTCTCATGTCAGCTTTGACCATCTTTAGATCAGTCTCAATGTCTCCAAAAAGCCAATTAATTCAAGCCAATTTTTTCAATTAAATTATTTTACAAAGTTCATCAAAAACTTAAATTTCTTTTCAACTTAAAAGGCTTAATTTTCTAGAATAAAAGACACCTTGTTCAAAGATGATGCAATAGCTTAGTAACACAGCAAAGAAGCTTAGAAGTGACCCTATCAAATGACAACTTATCTTCATTCCATGCTTCCAAGAACATGATAAATGATTTAATGTAATTTCTATCTTGGAAAGTGTGTTCAGACTAGAGAACATTATATTGGCTACCTTCTTTGGACAGTCAAAAAAAACATGTATACAGAGGAATTCAACATTTACCTGTAATAAATATACACGTAATATGTAGCCAGCACCGAATGCAAATAAGATACACCATCTTGCTGACGCATGAGGTACAGAGTCATCTAGAACTTTCTGGTAGCGCTGTAAGTGAAACAAATGGCATTATAGTTATCATCAACAACAAAAACTATTAACTTATGTACACTTTGACACCACCCAATTAACAGTCCCAGTACTTTATGCTGTTCTCAAAAATATAGGACATTAATGGAATTTGGTAAAACAATAAAAAACAGCCAATCACAAACCTGACGAGCACTTTGTATCAATCTAGAGAGAAATGATGGCGAGTTCAGCTGGGCCGTTGCTTCATCTGGTGCATCTGCAGACATTTTGTTGCTTTAATCCAAGTTTCTATGGCAAACATTTATTTTCAATATCATAACAGTAAAATTGTCTTTATTGAAATGTTCATATACTGAACAAATAAGAAATCGATAGAATATCATGGAAAAAATTCCAGCACAGTAGAGAAAGATATAAGATTAAAAGAAGGTCATCATTAAACTATTAAATTCATTAAGCCTTAAAGACTAAAATTATTTCTTAATAGAGTCAGTGGTTAAACAATCATCAATAATTCTTATTTCTATTCTTAGTTGCTATATGGCAGCCTTTCTTGTGAAGAAATTTTGGCAAGAGCCATGAACTGCCTCTGTGGTACGGCTTACAGGAAATTAGGAATTTCCAAGAGACTTCCAAGTCCAGGCCTTCCTGGGAAAGGCGTGCGATCGCACTCGCACACCTTGGTACACCCCTCCCCACACTGAGAAGTGTGTTTAATCGCACGCCTGTTTTGTAATTATTCATTTGTTTTTTAAACCTGGTTTCCATTTACCTGCAACCATAGAAAGGCTGCATGCATTGAGCTAAAAAAATTGGCTCAGAATCGTTGGCAGAGGTGTGGCAAGCAAATGTTGATTAGCGCAGGGAACTAACAAGGTGGCAGTAACGCTTTGATGTTTACTTTGTTCGAGTTAAACATTATGCGGTGCCAGCACGTCATTTTGGAGGACCGTTGTGACAATTATTGCTTACAATAAAACACGGACCAAACGACCATAACATGGGGACTAGTTTTACACAACGTTTTGAAAGTTCAAAATTTCAGCATTGTAAACATGAAGTGCGCAGAAGTGCAGCAAGTTCCTGTTCATTCTAATTTTTTGAAAAGACAACAGAAAACATTTTTATTTGACTACTTTGAAGCAATTTCCAATCAGATGCTCCGCCACGTTTTTATCACAGATCGGCATTGACACGCACATGTTTTTAAAACACTATTTTTAATGGTTGATTGTGTGTTGTAAGAACAATCAAAACTTTGTTACATTTTCTCCTCTTATTATGAGAAACCGCTTTACAAAAAACTAAACGGTAGAAGGCTCGAAATTTTAAAAAACCACCGGTAAATGAAAATCAATAAGAAACATTCAATTTTTTATGGCTCTATATAGTATGCAACAGAAAATCTGTAGTAATAAGAAAAAGTACCAATAGCACTCCATCGCACTCCTACCACAATCTAGGAGTGCGAAATGCCACACGTGTGCTAATTTATTCCCAGGAAGGCCTGAAGTCTGATTATTTAAATGCATGATTACTGCCAGTTTATAACTAAAACATTTGATGTTATGAATTATAATGGGGAAATGTTTTTTGTTGGCAACTTTACTTTTCATAGAGGAATACTTTGACTTTTAGGAATGGCCAAAGAGAAAACAGGTTTGACCAGCTTGGAAAAAATATAAATATAAGACTTGAAATCAATAAAAGTTTGCAACATGCCCTTCCTTTCTCTAGCAAGCAACACAGGTCCTTATGAGGGTGAGGGCAATCACAGGCATAAAACAAAAAGGCCTGTACATGATTATCACAAACTGTTAACCCTTAATTTTGAGATTTTCCCTGCTAGTTACTATAATTCTATTAGTTACTACAAAATAACCTCACATTTTATACTTTACCAGGTGCTTTAGTGACTGATAGAGTAACTATCTCACCTATCAGCAACCCAAAGTACATACCCAGTCACATGAGAATATATCATATATCATACTATCAAGATTAACTGATCAGAGGGAAAAATGCTTAGGAAAGCATGACAGTTCATAAATAGTCCAAACCTTGCTGCAACTGCAAACACAACAATAAATGGTTGAGTCTTCGAGGGACCTGACCTGAAGTTATTTCGAATGTTACACTTTATTTATGACCTGTTCACACTAAGTATTTCAACACTCTTAGCTATTAGTGGTAGGGCAAAGGCCATGGAACAGAAACCAACTCTACTGCTTCCCAACCCATCTTTCTAAAAGCATGCATCAATTACACGTTTCCACTGTGTCACATTTATTAACTTACTAGCAAATTAGTGTAGTTTTGATGAGAATGTCGCCTCCAACTTCCACCTGTTTTAGTGTGATGAGAGTTCACTTGCAATCCGCCATTTTGAAGATCCTTGGGAGACAAATGTGCTGAGACGTGGCACGTCTAGAGGCCTGGTAATGAGAAATGCGTCTACACTTCTATGAACGCGGCCTACTAACTTTTGGGGCAACGCGTCAATTGATATGTTATCGATTCATAACCTTCTATTCCTCTGTGTACCCCATTACGTGCTTCTCGCAGCCTTTTAAACTAAATTTCTAAATTTCCAAGTCTCACATACAACAGCTCACGTAATTTCTGCCCATCAACATTTTCCCTCGTGCAGCAAAAGTAACTCGATAACATCACGTTTAGCTTTATCGAAATTTCTAATTAATTGATCAATTTAATTGGTTAAGTTTTATATCAAAGATACTATTACTTCTTCTACAATATTGAATAGATAATAAGGAATCGTCAATGACGGTTGCCTCCCAGGAATTTCGAAAGCCCAAAAGGAAATACCAGCTTAACTTGGAAGAGATTTCCGTGCAAAATAAGGAGAACCATCACATGCATTCACGAACGGATCGGAAATATGTCTTTTTTAGAGACAATATGTTGATTATCAAGCCTTAGCAATGCAACAATTACTCTAAGTATTTTAAAAAAGTAATTACCAAGAGCTTAGCCACATCACAAGAAACCACATACTAACACTTGCACATTAAAAGGGAGACCCGGCTCTAAGAGATGATCTCACTGTTGTTGCAAAATGAACAGATTTGATGCTGGGCTCGCATGATTTAGGTGATTCAGGCAATGCCTCAATGACTTCACTTTTTTCCATACTCCTAGACCTGCTGCTAAAAGGGTTTGCTTGGCGCAGATTTAGACTTTTTCATGGGGGCAAGGGGAGGGGGTTTAAAAATTAAAGTGATTGGCAATGGAGACTGCTGACGGCAAAGGGAAAAGGGCCTAGCTGATGGATAATACTAGTGTTTTTCAACACCTTAATCATCATCTTGATTGAATTTAATGCTTACCTACCTATTTTCAAGGGGGGGGGGGGCTGAGATCCCTTGATTTTTACCAATAGAGGTTCAAGCCCTGAAGTCCCTCTAAGACCCTAATGATAATATTGTACTGATAGGTTATCCTTTAAAACATTCGACTTTTATTGTTATTATTAATAAGTCTGCGCCTTTGCCTACTATAGTTGTTTCCGATAGGTCTTTCTAGAAGGTGTTGTTGTGTTTTCTGGGGTGCAGCCCCTTTCTTCTTTCAGATCCCCTTTTAACTTTCTAAACTGTGAGTCTTTCATCTTTTCAGATACTCAACGGTGCTTTTGCTACTTTCACAAACACAAAGCGTCCTTCTTCCATTCTCTCCTTTTGTTTAAGTCTCCGATGATTCGGTACTCTAGAGCACGCCTCCCTTCCGCTGGTCCTGAAACTCAATCGCAAGTCCCTTCTTTTCTAGACGGTTGCCATCAAATTTCTTTTTGCTGAGACGGTTCCAAAGGTCATTCACAGAATCATATGTAATCGAAACGACAATGGGTTACGTCATAGTCTCCACTGTGAATGAGTTGCCTCGTCGAGTTTGTTTAGTACTTCATCAAATAGTATCAAGATCTAGCTGCATAAATTGTATGAAATTCCAGAATTGCACCGTACATATTTTCTTTGGAATACTCTCGTAGCGAAAAATCTTTTACAGTTATTGGGAGAGAGGTGGTGTGCTGGGTTTATCGAAAGTATTTCTACTCTTTGAAATGCACGTTGGTGAAGTAGTGTACTAAGAGCCTTTGGCGAAGGTTATGCTTCATTTTAAATGTGAGCACGAGTTTAATACTATATACCCTGGGTACCAGACCCACTATGTATCAAGGACACTGATCAAGGAATAGTGGTACATACTTCTACCTCCCATCTTTCTTAGAATCGTTTGGACTGGGCATGGATTTCACTTTTGGGGTTAGGATTAGGGTATACCTTCAAACATTTGTTTATTGGCCAGATGATGGGTGTTTTTATGACCCTACACGCTTTTTTATAAGGAACCGCTTTATAAGGAACCTACATGTAGAAGGCCGAAATATTTAAGGAACTTATTCTACTAAAAACGAAATCCCTAAGGAACTTTTCGATTTGAAAATTTTTTATAACTGCAAGCATGAAGAACTAAAAGGCCGGTTCCATTCATTTGCAGCCAATACTCGCATAGATTGTTTGCTTTTCGTGTGTCAAGTGCTTCATTGGGTTGTTTTACGCATGTGCTGTCTCGCCCTATTAAGTGCTAAGGCTTATTGTAGTCAAAACACCGAAAGTTAGAACTTAAGGAACTTTTAAGGAATTTTTGGTACTAAAATCTGATGATTTGAGGTCTACGAATAAGGAACTTTTGGAACTAGGCCTTGAGGTAGGTTCCTTATAAAAAAAGCGCGTAATCAAAATGTAACTCGCTTAGTTTTGCTTGTCATAATTACCCGAACGCTCTATACAATCTAAGCATGGTTGAACAAAGATCTTTTTATGGCTGCAAGATTGTTTCTTTCGAAAAATGTTGACAAGCTTCTTTCAACTGATCCAAAGGCCAGTATCTTCCTAAGTTTAACGATGTTTGTTGATCTTAACGCATGCACTTGAAGAGAAACCACAATGGCGATCAAGCAGAAGCCAAACTGTTAAAGCAACAAACGTAGCCTTTATTTATAACAACACTATCTCTAGAGTTCAATGCATCTTCATAAAAATAACTTTAATACCTGCAGTTTCAACATAGTAAGGACATAGATGGAAATAAAAATGTTTGACATATAATCGATGCTATCCTCAATTTTTCGGACAGATACTAATGGTTACTACTAATGTTTTATTCTTAGAAGTCTGGCATACATGTTTAGCTACTCAAATTAACTCGCATGCTCTCGATTAAACACAACTACCTAGTTTCAGCGGCACCCCAGCAACAACAACACCAGCAGAGACAGTTTAGATGACGTCAGTAAGGATAAATTCTCAACCCTTAGGCCCATGTCTGGCTTACTAAATACAGACTGATTGAACGGCTACAATAGATCGAGCACACAAATACGTGTCAAACATTTAAGGTCTCTTTTAAAATCATAGAATGCAATGCATAATAAATTTGTTTCGTTTATACGCTTATCTGTTTCTACAATTCTAGACGTCAAAATTACTTGATTCAGTAACTGTTGTTAACACCAAACAAAATTAGATTAAAAATTGAAGAGAGCCCATTAATAATTAGATGAATAACTAGCGAAATTTGACAAAGTGAGAAATTCTTGACAAATTGATCAGTTGTACGAATCTGGTGGATTAAAGAAGCAACAAAATGGAGCATTAAAACAACATATTTCGAAGGAAGTCAGATTCTAGAAAGTTTGCAGTACGTGGAAGGTCACCTGTCTTTGAACAGATCGTGGCGCTTGCAAGGTAAATAGTGGAAGTCAGATCGACATTGTGAAATGCGACATCTATACAAAAACACGTCTAAACAGACGTTTTCAGGTATTGATATAAGGCATGGTTTCTCTTCAAATAATTTGGCATAATTTCTAACCACAGGTTCTTCACTTGAAAAAGAGTCATCAATCAAAGCGTAAGGAACAATGTATACATTTTGTGGTCATGGATACCATAAAAGTTCTATTCATAAACTTGTTAGTCCTGGGATTTAAGCGTATTTGATGAATGTAACCGGTGGCGCCATTTTTATGAAATATTAGGACTTAAAAAGAGCTTCTACTAAAAACTCCTTTTTATCATTCTGAAAACACACCAAACGATGATTTTGTTCCGCATATAAAGTTGTACATGATACGAAAATGAAGCCTTGAAACTAACATTCCGACGATTGACTTCTTCGTTTGCACTAATTAGATACTGATTTGGAAAATCTCCGTTTAAAGCGATTCTTACACCTAGATCTCCATGATCCTTGAGATTTTAAGTTCTTAGGTAGGATAACCAGAGTTTAACAACCTTGCCCGATTGTTTGAAAAAAAAAACTTTGTCTTTTCAGGTCTGGATTGATTAATCAATTAAAGAATTATTTACGTTGCTCAAAATATCGTGGATGTTCTCCAGTTCCAGTGAGCCTGCAAAGACAACACCCTTTTCGTCACTCTCTTTCTCGTGTTTGATGCAACCAAGGTATTCTACGCTGTCACTTAACTTCATGTATTCTTCAAATGATGACTTTTCTGTGCTTACCTCATTGGATACACAGATCTCCCAAGAGAGGCTGCTTAGTCGTGGCCTCTTCTCGGGGCTACTGTATAGGGTATCATCGTCCTTTTTAAGTTTAACCTCTTCATCAACTGCATCCTCTTTTCTTGGATTGTCAAATATCTGTACTGAGGATTCCATTGACAAACTATCTGTGTTTATATCAACAATTCTCTTCGCCTTTCTACCAGTAACGTGCGTTTCGTCGTCAAAATCAAGCTGTTGCAGATCCTTTTGCGAGCGTCGTAATCTTTCTTCAATGTCTTTTTTCTGATCGCAGTTAAAAATCGCATCTAGAAGGTAGCTATTTCCCACCATTTCAGGGCTATCCAATGGCTCTGATTTGATTTTGAAGCCTTGATAAAACGTTAATTTGCCGTCATCGGCCGCATCGGAAGAAAACGACCTAGGCCCATTAACAGCAAGGCCGCCTGAAGGATCGCTAGCAGAAGTGGCTTTCCTAGAAGTTAGACTACTACCCCTGGCAGGTAAGAGGTGCCTGCAACATCGCCTAGTTGGAAGCTGTTTGATTACGCTTCCTTCCTCGTGTAGCAGGGATTCAACGTAATTTTCTAATGAATCTTTGTCGTCTGTAGTCCCGCAATCGTAATTGCAACGGCACTCTTCGTGAAACTCAGTCTCCCTGGCACAGTTTTCTGTCGACGTTACCTTTTCCTCACTTCCAAGGCGAGAAAAGGTCTCGGAAATAATGCCATCTAATGGTACTGAATCAATGTTTTCCTGCTTAACTTCGACAAAGCTCGTTGAGTTAACGTCCGAAGTTAGTTTCCTACCTAGAACCACAACATCTTTATTCGATTGAAATGCTTCCTCTTTGGTTATTAATGTCTTTGAGTCACCAACAGCCTCATCGTCATCTACAAATGCAAATTTCACGGGAGAGGACTCCGATTCGCTTAATTGAGGAGTGGAGAAAACACTGGGCAGACTCTGAGAGCTATCCGAAGTTGATTCGTCTGTGGCCGGGGAAGAGTCTTTGTCGTAGCAACCCGAGTCGCAACTCAAACTGACCTCACTGCTATTATGCCTACTGTCAGTATCACTGTCTAAATCAGCGTCACACAACCCAGAACATTGGCTGGCATTGCCTTCCCTTGTACACCTGTGTATCTCATAACAGTTCTCCGAATCCTTTGACGTATCAGCCCCGTCTGTGCCATGTGGGTAACTGTATGCCGAGTAATGGTAAAACACTTGCTGCAGGCCAGTAACTGGATCCTGTAGGACATACAGTGGGTATCCTGCCGTAGAAAGTTGTTGTTGCTGTTCTAGAGTATAGTCGACGCCTGTATACATTCCAAGGCCTGCGTCGGAGTAATACACGGGTTGTTGCGCGGGTATCGCGGGCGCATTAGCAAAAGGCACAAAATAGTATCCTTGAGGGAGGCTCGTTGAAGTATGACCCAGCGGATAGCCGGGTGTCTGCTCGTTGCTAGGAGACGCGTTCGCTATCAAAGTAGATCCATCTGCACCTTGAATTGCGGTTATGGTTGGGAACACATCTTGACTACTTGGTTGCTGTTGTTGTTGTTGCTGCATTAGCTGAATCTCGTTCGACCCATAACAATCTCCTGACAAAGAGCTTGAATTTGGCTCTAAATACTTCTCTTTTTTCCGCCACTTTGCTCTCCGATTTTGAAACCAAACCTGTCGAAACAGCTTCATTCATTCAAAGTGCAACAGGGAAAAAATTAGATTTTGACAACAAACAGCAGGTTTCAAGATTAGATTATAAGCGTGGAATCATTTTTTAACAACATTTGGACGTCCTCCTGGCATCGCACAGACCCCTAGCCGTACATCAAGCGTTTCAGTTGCTCGTATTTTGAAATTTTGAATGCGAGGCTTCACCTTTTCAAAAAGAGTTCAGATCCATAGCTGATACAAATGATTTTGATTAACAACGCTTTAGGCCTAATTGTCCATTTAAATGTGCGATGACTGGTGACATGGACATGACATATTGAGGTTACTATCAATCCCCATTAGCATTTATAATAATGGCAATAAATAGCGGAACTAGTACTTAGTATGCAAAAACTAGTTACGCTTTTTATTGCCATTGTGAAGTTTTGTACCGCAAAGCACTTTTTCACATTTATCATAACTAGATCGAAAGTAAAAGAACACAACCCATGTTTTCTATCTCGGCTCTGCCCCCCTCTAACACCTTGTTCACATTATTTTTAACACGTATTCTTTTCCATCACAACAAAAAAGCCCCGTGCTTGTAACTACCTGGATTTTGCTTTCTGCAAGTTCTAGTTTTTCTGACATCACTTGGCGTATATTGGCATCGGGGTAATGCGTTTGTGAAAAAACCTTCTCCATTTCATCCAACTGGTACCGTGTAAACGAGGTTCGGTTTCTTCTAGACTTTAGGTTCGAGGCTGACAAGTTGGTCATTGTGGTAACAATGCAGCTTGACATGAACTTTGCCTTTGTCATCTGGAGCAGGCCTATAGTGGAAAATACAAAAACTAAATCGACAGCTTTTGAACATGAAACACAAAATGAGGAGAGAATTACCTTACAGAAGATATGTCAACTCCCAAACAACTCTTAATTCCCTCTGTAGAGCGGATCAAACTTAATATTGAAAAAGAATTCCAATGAGTTCATTAAATGTCTGATTTCCACACCTCCAGCTGAAATTCTTTAATGTGGTAACTCAGAATCAATATACACTGGTTTGGATGAAAGATTTGAGATTAGTTGCCATGCCAACATAAACCCAATCATCTCTGTGCTATAGCGGCAGCTCAATTTGGCAAAAGATCAAACTTTTGAATGCCAAAAAAGTAATTAAAATACGTTTTATAATGAAAAGTAGAATGAATCATCTATTATGCTGTGACAGTAATTACTCTGACGAGAATACCCCCACTACTGTAGTACGATTATGTTTTTCATTTTTACGTCATTAATTTTGCGTTTTTAGGGAATGACACTGTACGATGTCACTGAGATGACCAAATCAAATCAAACTTGCAATAGACACCGCTTCAGCTTTCTTACGTCAATCCAAAATTTATGGTCAATGGTCAATTTGTCGTGTAATTAGAGCTGTATTTCCACTCTAAATCCGCAAAGCTAACAAGTAGCTGGCCAAATGCAGGTTTATTGGAAATTCTACTCTTTTCAAGATCATTAGGATATTGCCCTGAGACATAAATCTTTCGAAATTGGATTGAGTCTTAAAAGCTTCGTTTTCAATCTTATACTTAGTAACGTAAAAGAGAGTTAATATAAGGCCTAATCAATCTGTTTTTTCTACTTTTTGAATATTTTACGAGACAAATACTGTAACGATTTACACGTCAAGAAGTCGAAACTGAAAGTTAGTTTTGATGACTTTAGCAAACGAGCACTAAAACGAATGATAAGGAATTCGGTATCAAAGCGAATTGACCATCTTCACCTATTTAACGTTAGATTATTATTGTTTTGGAACTGGCCCTCCTTCCTTGGTGTTTTGGAATTCCGTCCCTGGCCTCAAAGTGCAAGGTTTCTGATCAGGTTGGTTTCAAACCGCATAATCAACGTGACAATTGCAAGGTTGCTGCAATCACCAGGTGCGCCCCAGGGACTTCACATTTGGACTTGTACACAAAAGCCCCAGGGAAGTTGGTCCTCTACGCAAAGCCTAGACCTTTAGTCTCCTTGAGGACCATCCTTTCGATTTTGCAACATTCGCGCAATGGACAACAAGGTTGTTGTGATTGTTGACTATCATTGACGGCCATTATGATCGAAAATCGCCATGTTGATATGGTTGAAATAGAATGGTGCCACGGGAGATGATATATTTGTATCATTGATCATTCTCCATCGGCTTGTTTAGTATTTCAACCTGTGGAACTAGAGCTAAATGGGACGCAAAAGTAACTTCATTTTGCGACACTTCGAGGCGAGGCTTTACTGTAAGTAATTTCGATTAGGGGAAACAAAAACAAAATAATACAAAAGAAAATCTTAAAGGTATGTTTTTGCTAATGTCTGCATCATTTTTGATCCAATCTCCTTAATCTTGTTGCTTGATACAATCATCCTTGTTGTTTGTTTGTTTGTTTGTTTGAGGGGGGTTGGTGGGGTAAAATCTGGAAACTCCGAGTTCCAAAACTTGGCAACATTCATAGCGATTCATGGAAAGACAAATGCTAAGTTGTCCTAGGGCCTTGAGATCTTTCCCTCTCCTCCTTAATTACATAATCAAGTAACCACTTTCCCCTTAGGATTTCCTTACGCTGGCAAAACAAAAGTATTTCACCATCTCTTCATCCAAAAGCCACTACTTTTGTATTCAGGTTGGGAAATCCTGGCTAATCGAATACTATATTTTACTTATCGAAGCCCTTAAGGTCATCAGTAACCTCAACACAGCATGTGGTCTTCAGGATCCATTTGCCAGAAATTTTGGCAAAACTTCTTTCGTATTTCTTTGAGCGCATCATTCATATTTGTTTACATTGGGTATGATATCGGGGCGTATGATGGGGTTGTAGCACCCCAATATTTGTTTGTTTACCTGACCTGTTCGCAAAAGTTATCTAATTCGTTGATAAACAAAAGAGGTCTGCAAGCCTCTTGCCATTATTGAATTTAGTAAAGTTAATCTGAATTTAGTCGCCACTGACTGATCATATTATAGGGATGCCCCGAATACTTGACATTAGTGCGTTATTTCCGGTTATTTTGCATAAATAATGGTAAACATGAGGGTATCAATGTCAACAAAGCGTGTAGTAGCGTTGGTCACGTATTTTGTAGCAGGTACATTTCTGGTTTCGAGTCACGAACAAAGAAAACAGAACGAAAGGCCAAAGTCACAAGCAACTGCTTTGGCAAATCACACGAAGGTCTTTTGTCAATATGATGTCAAAATTACACCTCTTTGAAGTGTGCACAGGCATATAAAGGCTTCTTATTGATAATTCGCAACAAAACCTCATATAGATAACTAAGCAGGAGTAAATGTTTTTAACAACACTTGTATTAGATCACATATTTTTGCACCATAACAGAATCGATGATCACAGAATTCCCTTAGATCTCGGACTCCGTAAGGCCTCATACTCTCTGCCTGTGAAAACCAGAAACAATTCTTGCACCAATCTATTTTGCACCACAATGCTTGCCCTCATTTTTGCAACCTCCCTATGACATTACAATGACAGCCAATCCCTTCACCCAAAATTATGTTGGTAACAGAGTCAAGCTTCAAAACAAGCTGGGGAATGGGCGTGGCATAACAACATACAGGGGGCTGGGAGGGAATGGGTGAATACAAGTCGATTTTTTTGTAAGATTTACCTGGAAATGTTAGGGTGGAATAACGGACTCCCGAGGAAAATGTTAATTTTATACCTAGACCTTAAACTTAAAAGGTAAATTTTTAAAACACTATCACGTAGCATGATTGTGTATGACAAATTAACTAAATGATTTCCGTCCACAACCATCACTGCTCACTTTGCATTTCCACTTTCCGTTACAATATGGCCTAAGTTTCAGTTCCACACTGAACCGCTTTCGACAGCACCCCATTACAACAGATAAGTACCCTTTTTTATCAATACTCTTTGAAATATCATCGCTTGCGGGCCACATCTGGTCCTTCACTAATCCTCTCCTTCACTAATCCTCTCCTACCTGCCAGTCACTAATGGGAAATCGAGATCTCCGGCATTTATCACTCAGTCCAACATCTCTTTTCCGCCATTTTGGATGGAATCAAGGACCGAATCTGACCACCCAAGTTGGGAGATCCAATGAGGTAGGATGAATTATTATAATCAAGGGTAAAACCAATTTTGTTTTTAATTTTTGTAGCCCTTCGGACATATAATTATACACATTTTCCAGAACGAAAGTATTCATTCGATGTGCCCCTTAAGAACTTCAGCGTGTTTTGCGTCCCAGTAAAAGAAAGGCAGTGGTCGTTGCCCAAGTGCATTCTCGAATATTTAAAGATTGACACTGAGACAGTATGAAATTGGATCCTTTTAGAAATAAAAGCCTAAAATGTCTCTAAATGGATATCTGCACAAAGCAACTAATGGAGATCGCTTGCGTGGAACAACTCAAGAGGATTATACTTATAATGCCCCGCCCCGGTAATTGCAACAATGCGGTTAGAGAAGGGCAGCACCAAATAGATCTTCTAGGCACGATAAAGGATATCTCATATCAGATTGCCCATCCGCTCCTTCATGAAAGGCGTTAATGTTGTCTCCATGCAAATACACCAATGAGGTGCAAAAAAAGCTTCTGGGTCAACACAAGACCTCTTTCGTAACGACAAATGACACAATCAAGGTGAGGTCTGGTTGCTCGCTTGTTTGCAAAGAGTTTACAAGTCTGGGGGGGGGGGGGGCCTGTAAGTTTGAAATATACTTCTCGTAACGCAGAAATGATGTCGACAAACTGATATGAAATTCGATAATAAAACGAAGTTAATTAGAAAATTGTACACGTTGGCTTATGCTGCTAAAGAAATTAAATGGCGAAGTGGCCTAAACGTTCGATGGTAAAGAATGGCCGAATTTATCTTAAAGCACAATCATTTCCCCAGATTAAGTCAGCATTTGTTGGGTTACCCAAAGTAGTGGTAAGACGATCCAACACTGGAGACCCAACATAAATCCGGCAATTGTTAGCTTCATGTTGGGTCCATATTGGATCGTTTGGCTGCACTTAACCCAACCAAGACTGCGTTGATTATAAATGCTTCAGCTAACGGCAAAATGGCCTAGACCCTGCTTGGATAACCTGTACCAGTCTGAGAAGGAACGGTTTATTTTGCGGTCATGGTCGTGGTCGGTTTGCCAACAGGCAAAAGTCAGGAGTACAAAACATCGTCTGTAACATCTTGTGATTTATCAACTATAGTGGATGAAACTCCGCACACCATTTACTGTCATTAGGTTGCGATTGGCAAAACCTCCAGGAAGGAAATCTTTTCCAAACTATTCATTATACACAAAAATAAGGCATTAGTGGGCCTACACCGACAAACCAAGCCAGCCAACATTTGAAATCTCATATTCCTATCCAAAAAGTTTGCTATCACTGCATGAAGCTTCGTTTGAAGATAGTTATTCATCTTTTGAGAATAGAAGATTGCTATATTTCTTGTGTTCCCTACACCGTTCCACATAGGCCACCACAAATTTGAAAGCCAACCATAAGAAATTTCAAGGCGATTGTTTGTAGGCGTAACTGAACAGTTGTGCAAGCCTTGAAGACAAGTCAAAGTTATAAAACCAATACCAACCTCAGTTAATGATCTTGGTATGAGTAAATCCTGATCTAATCTTCCTTGGCTTTTTAAAGATAAGTTGGGGACATTGGGCCATCACCACAAACGAATCGATCAGGTTTTTTTGGCCTCGCGTTTTGGATAATTATTATTCCATGGTTAGCTCGCTCAAGGCAATACAGGTTCATCTTGGCAAGAAAAATCGGCATACGTTTTCTAAATCACTGCATTTAAGTGACTTGAAAACATCACAGGGCCGGCGAATTGTATTTGAAAGAGGGAATGGGCGCAAAATATGAAAATACAGAAGTTTCAGTCTGGAGATTCTCTTACAAAGCACCTAAATAAATTACAGAATTCTTGACCTCCTTTATTTCTACGTATAAACTTCTTTCTAGAAGTTTCACGAACAACAAGGTGTGAGGGCCATGATCACCGCACCATCCCCTTTCCCCCGGTTTTGCCGGACCTGTATCACTCTCGTCGAGTTTTATTCTTAGAAACTGCTTACTTGTACCATCTACTCCCTTTACCCAATACCCCTAGTAACCTCTTAATCCGATCACATGAAACATTTGCATTCCTGTGTTGAGACTGTGGTATTCCTTCAGTCCGCAGCTACCTGATGTTTACTCAGAGGTATGGGCCTAGTGACCAGTGCCACAAATACTCTATACACGTTGGATTACGCATAAGAATCCCCAACCGCGTGGGATAAAAGCTCAACCAGAACAATATATGACTTGGCTGCTGCATCAGGCATAAACAGCTTTCATAAAATGAAGCAAATGTCTGCTATGGAGTCAATCAATTACCAAATTTAGCAAATTCTCAATTAAATTCACTACCAGATTCCATTTCATTTATGTCTAATGGCCTTAATAAAAGTTTCACTTTGACAAAATATCTTATTGATATTAAAATTTTCGTCATACTTTCATTTGAGGCCAGAGGCTTTGAAAGCTGCCCTCCTTTCCTTTTGGGGACCCCTTTCCGTGTTTTTGCCTTCATTGATATGAATGATCTATCATTCATCGTTTTCTAAAACGGAGGCTGATTTTCTCCAATACGAGGATGGCTATATATTCACTTGAAAAAATTATTTTACACTCTAATTAGCTAGAAAAGTGAGATACATGCTTCAAAATCCCCAATAGTCAATACATTGTGCGTAACTTTGGCCCTCGTGTGGTGTACCTGAGACAGAGGAATCAAAATTTCTGATTTATACCTTCTGCAGAAGATACAACATTAGCCATTTGAATCTTCGCAACCCAACGCAACTCTCCAATGACTAAATGTAGGTCGTTTCAACTTCAAATAAAAATATCTTCCCAGATTATACGTGAACGTATTGTTCCATGCGAACACAAAAACTTATGATGATGAGATGTCACGGAGCTTGTGAGACTTTTCTCGGAAATCCATCAGATGGGTCATGCCCGCAGTTTTTAATCATGTTAGAAAAGCTAAGAAGTTTAGAGTAATGCACAAACAATTTCTGGAGCTTCGAGATGTGATGACATGCCAAAAGTTCTCAATTCAAGGGTGCTGGGTTTGTGCTTTTGATAAGAGCAATACTAGCGAATTCTAGTCTCTTTTACTTGCTCTAGCGTTCAGGTAAAAAGTAATTGCAAACCACAAGCTATAAAAAGCCTGCTTTGATCATATAAAGCAGACACCTCATCAGACAATTCTTTAACACCCATTATCGTGTCTAAATTGAATGCTCTTTGTCCCAACTTTAGACAATCGAAGGGACAAAGGAAAATGCAGGCCTTCATCTTCGCAGATATTACGAGAACTAAATGAATTTGATCGAATATTATCTATATTACTTTATTAGGATATTCAGTTCACGCAAAACCTGAACAGTCGATTCCAGGGGCGTGCCGAAGTAGGGGGTTGGGGGGGGGGTGTCACACTTTTTGTAGAAGCCGTCGGTAATTGTTTGCCTGTCGGTAAAAGTTGAAACAACTATAACAGCGTGTCGGTATTTCGGGGAAGAATTAGATTTGCACTTTTGTTATATCTAGCTTAGACACAAAGGAACCACTACGGTACAAGGGTGTAAAATTTGTGCGCTATGATTAACTATCTTTAATCAACCCTGTCGGAAAATTTATCACGTTCACCCCCACTAAAATACCCTTTGAAACACCACTGGTCGATTCCAGTGTGCTCTTGGCACCAAATGGCAAGAGGCCCTCAAAGCACCCTCCCCTTTGAAACCCTTTATGACAAAACGAAAACATTGTCGTTCTTCGCTGTGCCGTTGCGATTTGTGGTAAAAGCTGTCACCAAATGACACTTCGCCATGCCTAAGCTCTTGGCAATACAGCACTGACACATGAATCACGCGAGAGGAAGGAGTCGCTTGCTTGCAAATAGCTCACAGCACTTTCATCCTGACCCGAATCATTTTAGCCTCAGTAACCAATACGCAAAAATGTTTAGTGCCTTTCGCAAATTGCGGTCAACATCTCGAGCGCTAGACGAGTCATCTCTAGGCAACGGAAGTATTATGGTCGTAGTTTTAAAACAGCAAGTTGTTTGTTTTCAATTAGTACAGATACACAGCGCCGTGGTGGACAAGTAAGGGAATGTAAACATTATGAAACAAAAACTTTGTATGCAAAACTCCTTAATGGTTGAGTGGAACCTTCTCACAACGGGCATTGCGTTGGTTTCCCCTACCCGCTTCCTCAAAACGCACATGCGAACAAATTTTCAAATTGATTAAATTTCAACGCGCCAATCGCAGGCAGATTAGCTAAAGCAATCCGCAGAACAGCCGGCTCCTATCAATCTGCAGAGAAACACGAGAACACGGGGTCAGAACTCTGAGCATACTTGGAATTTGCAATATTTTTGGGACCGTGACTTTCGCCGTAAGAGAAACTGCTCCAATGAGACAAGATGGTTTCCATAGGCCATAGAGTGATTCTAAAAATAAGCTAGCATCGATTTGGATATTATCACGTCTATCTAACCCATTATTTGATATTTTATGTTTTATTATCAAGATACAATAGGCATTCTCTATAAACATTAGATATTTTAACGGCTGGAAACTCGGGAATATGGCCATCAGTTGATTGCTAGCTGTGATGACAAATATTGCAATACGGCTATAAACATTGTACTGTGTAAGAAACTCACTGTTAACAGGGAACTGCCAAATTTTCTCCGCACACACGAAAGTGGGACTGTTGCCCTCATTCGTCGCCATATCGTTTGTTTTGGTGTTGCCGTGAGAGTCCAGCGAATCGGTTGAGTTCTGGTCTGGCTCGGAGTCCACCGGTTCCTCCGACTCGCTCGAATTCGCGTTGAAATCCATACCCATAGAGCGTTGGTCGTTCTCCTCGAACAACCCCAAAGAAGCCATGTTTCTCCTCACTCCGTGAGTCGTGCCGCAAATGGCTGCGAAGCACAGTTTTCCAGTGAGCCTTTCAACGGCACTTTGTTGCCCGTGTGATCGCACAAGAGGGCCAGGCAAGATTAATCCGTGGCGAGGAGTTGTCGCCTCGAGGGGCTTCGTAGGCTAGACGGGCGATGATGGGTCAGCTTTGCTCCAAGCATTTCATCATTAGAGACTCGTCCCCTTATCACCCTCACCATTCGAAGTCTAGGGGTCATTGTCCTCCCTTTCTTGTGTAGGTAAAGAATTTTCGGTAAATCGTATGAGATAATGTTTAATGTGAATAGTTATCAAGTGTGGTTCACTGAAAGTTAGCATCTGTCACAGGGGCGGACCAAGCATGAAGTTTGACACTCGCACAAAAAACAAGCGAAGATTTTGGGGGCGCTGCAAGAGCCAAACGGGTGCGGGGCAAAACCCTCCTAGAGACCGAAGGAGCAAAACCCCTGGAAATTTGGACGTTCTAACAGGACTCAAATTTTTGCTGGAAATTGCGATATGAGGCCTTGCATTTGCCTATGCGAATTGATCAAGAACCCAAACCTCTTGAAAGGGGAAGGGGCATGAGAGTAATTTACATGGGACCCAGAGTAAACAGTATCCCTGGGATAAAAAATAAGCTCCAGAAAGCATACAAATATAATTATTGTATAATATCGAGTTGGCTTGTTACCAAGCTGTGAGCGTTGGCAAATCCAAATTACGCTCAGGAAGCACCTTTCTGCAAGCACTCGATTCGACTTCCTGGCAAACACAACAGCGTAGCTACAGATACCATGACGTCATCTGGGCCAGATTTCATCCAGTGTTTCGCATAGGCGAGGCGAGTCTTCTAATAATATTTGCACGAATTCAAATGGAAAGCTGAACCCTTAACATTGGTAAACTTGGTTAGTTTGCACAGAATTTGGTTCGTCCATTGTCATTGTCGGGGAATCTAAACTGGTTGTCCTTACTTTCTCCCTTGGCGTCAACAATATTGCCTTCTTCTCCAAGAATATACATTCTAGGCTCACTGCCACAAATCCCTTGAGTAGGCCCAAAACATTTCAGATTTAGTCAATAAAAATTAACAGAATTACGCATTATTGGCGTGGAAATTATAGACAGACTTATGAACCAGGGATTACCGTAAATCCTCGAATTGCCCCCCCCCCCCTCGAATAAGCCCCCACTCGGATTGTTGATTTTTTACTTCTGAGGTTGCCTTTGGCATTTTAGTGAATTAACACAAAAATTTCTATTTTTGTTAATAATTCAATCAAATGTTACTTTATACTTATGACACCGGGGTCAGAGGTGCCTTGGTCCCACTGTTTCGACTAAAACCATGAAATAGTGCCCCTTCCTACGCAGTAATGCCTATGCGAGATCCAATAGATCCCCTTTCAACTCCAAATATAGGAGTTGTCATGTGTCCCCTTTTTTTACCTGCCCCCCTCCCCCACTTTTCAGATTCATCCTATGTCCCTGCTGAGGGTCCGGCATTCTGTCTTGCCAAAATCCCAATGAGCAAGAGAAGCTATGTAGATGCATTGGTAGATATAAAGTAGGGGTCGTGTTAAAGGCAAAAGGGTAAACGGTCACTCATGAGCTAATATGTATATACGTTTGCAGGGCCATCGATTTGTATTTGAAAGTAAAGAGAAGGCAAGATGTGAGCATAAACAAACTTTCAATCTACTTAAGAGCTTCTTTCTTTTTGTGACTACATTGCCTCAAAAAACAATTCCTCTCTCCACCATTTCATGTAGCAATTGAAAGGCCTTTCCACCATTGAATAATCAAAGCAAATGAATAATTGACGGAAGGGAAAATAAAATTTTGATAAAGTAAATCTAGGCCTACAAAAAATTAAGTCGTGAACTAGAATTAAGACATAAGAAAAAGTGCATAATGACGCAAAGAATGTCAAGGCAAATTTCATGACGTTTTTGTGTAAAGTAAGCACCTTAGCCCTGAACTCAATACAGATATGAGCTACGGTCTAGTCAAGGTCCTCACTTCTAGCTGTCTATAAATATTTTACAAAACAGTGACGTTCTATCATGTAATAAAGCGGACCAAACAGCACTCGAGCAGGGCTGGGGATTTGAAAGTTAGGGGGAGACAAATATTGACAGAAAGAAAAAGTTTCAGTGTCATTCTAGGGGTTCTCTTACAAAATACCGAAATAACTTACACAATGTTTTACCACCTTATTTTTACTGATGAACTTTTGATTCGATACCATTTTGCCCACGAGCAAAATAAACACAGTCCTTAGGATCGGATGGAACTTTGTAAGTTGCAGCTCTCTCTAGACATCTGAGACATTGCTCATAATGAATTCTAGTATTGCAAAGTTTAATTTAGGAGTGTTTAATCAAATTTTTAAAACAATTGATTGAAGTTCAAAAGAAGATCTAGTCGTATGCCAGGTTTTTATGTGGATCTGAATCATGCATTTATCATAAGTCATAAATTATGTGGCTTTTAAGTCTGTCCTCTATTTTGAGGAAAAATTTTCCATAATTATAGTGTCTCTTTTCACTTTCATATTTCATTTTGATAGATATATTTTTTATAGTTCTTGCTAAAGAAAAAAGAATTTGTAGCATTCAAGGCCTAGATTTTCACTAGATTCGGAAATAATTTGGATAGCAACCTTTAAAAAGCCTTTCGATATATGGACCAAAATTAAAACGTTGACAAAACATCAATTCAATGTGAATCAAGTTGTCTTCTCTAATTTCAATGCACCCCATCTCGACACGTGGGAGATAGGGATCAAAGTGCCTATTCACAATGTGAATGGCCTATTTAACAACTCGACGGCTTCAAGCTGATGCCAATGAGCTGTCAATAAACCAAAGGTTACAGACATCGCTTCGTGTTTAGGTCAAATAGAAAGTTATGACTGTTGAAAGGACACCAATATCGTTGAAAGTAATTTTCTTTCTTGAGTCACTATTTTTTGCCTTGTCAGCAGTAGCAGCTGCCGTTATTTTGTAAAGGAAGGACAATTCCATTATTAACAACAGAGTGAAATTCATCCGCTGATGACCTTTTGATGAGGGATCTGGTTAAAGCTGGTCTTTCAGCATACTTTGAAATCAAAGCTTCACCATAGCCGTATTATGATGTGCATGACCTTTGACACCTAACCAAACCTCTGAAGACTCGTGTTTTACCTATGTCTACGTCATTACTGGGGATCGCAAAAGCATAGGGCTGAGAAAAACGCCTTGCTTCACCCCATTGCGAACAAGTACAAGCCGAATGTGCTCTATTTTAGCCCGAAGAGATTTGAATAAGCAAATAAAACCTAGAGGAGAACATTGTGTTGTAATTTAATACTGCAGGCTGTATCTTATAAGAGCGTTTAGCAACTGTGGAAGGTTTGTCCTTTGGAATTCCAAGGAAGCTTTTCTTTGTTTTGTTTCACAAAATTTTCTGTCAAAGTATAATCGTGACCATGTACATCCGCCATTTTACTTTGTTCCTTTCTCTAAATTCTCTACTCAGAAGGAACAAAGTCTTCAAACCAAACTTGGTCTTTAGCTAATAAACCGAGACCTCAAATCTTTTACCACGAGATCAGCCGCTCTATAGTTGATATAATTACAATCAAATATTCATTAAACATTCTACTTGCAAGATTCTTTAAAACGATGCCTGGCGTGCAATATTTTATAGACATCATCATGTGCAGTTTATTCCACTGAATATAGCTTCATTCACTCTTAAATCTAACGCATTTCAAATGCCTTTCTCTCGAAAAAGTTATCTCAGTGTGCCTCCATTCTCAGTTCAAATGCTTTAAACGCTACTGATGTTTTCCTAAGTAACTTTGATAACTTTTAAACAATAGAATGGAAGATCTTGATAGTTGATAAGGGTCAATTGTACATAAGTCTTCGAGTGAAAATCTATAGTTTTGGGCTTGAATAAACCTAGGGCTCAATGAGAAAGTCTTAAATTCGACAATTGGGGAGTGGATTTGATTAGTACTCGACGTTCGGGAGACTCTTTGGATTCAATCTGGCAGAATATTTTGAAATATTTTGAAATGTTTTTTAATAACAAGTACACAGTACTATTTCAAATCTCCTTTACATGTTTCATAGATAATGACGCACTTTACCCATGAGCCTAGTTTTTATTCCCCTACGTGTCCTACATGTGGATGGTCTAAGATTTGAAGATCTCATGCTACTAAAAACAAATTTGTAAGATAAATTTTCAAAATTTAAGAATTTGTCAGCGCAGTTAACATAGAAAAATAAACAAAGAGCACCTTGTTCGCTGCATTGTCGACATGTTGCTTTTTGACTAGTACTTTTTACCTGTTTTTTTCCCAAGCAAGCCTTTTTCCTTCTTTATTTCTCTCTATCTCTCCTTCGTTTATTTTTCTTCTTTCTTCCCTTCTTTCCTTCTTTCCTTCTTTCTTTCTTTCTTTCTTTTTTCTTTCTTTCTTTCTTTCTTGTGGATGGCTTCTTGTAAAAAGCCTGTACATGGTCCAAATTTGAAGAAGTTTGCTAACTTTCTATTTTCGCATACAGTTGAAATTTCCTTTACCAATTTGTATCAGTCATTAAGATATTAGATTCATGATAGACATCAAAAGTGTCATAGGCAACATGATTTCTTACGACGATTTATAGAGGGTGCGAAGGCCCCAGTGTGGCTCGAAGTCACTACCCCTGCATTGTATGTCAAGTGCTCTACCGCTCGAGTCGGCTATTTCTCCGCACTCTCTACGAAAAGACGTAAAAAGATGGTATTTTGTCTCGAGAATTTTTTACACGGTCAATTTCAATACATGCCCGTGTAATTACGTGACCGTTTGTTGAGAGGTAAATGCTCTTCTTTTTGCCTAAATATAAAGCTCGACAAATTTTGCATAATTTTTAGGGCTGAGACTTCAAAAATTATTAAAATTTATGGCAAGAATTAGCGTTAAGCTGATTTCTTTATATTTGTAATCTGCACAATAATGGAACAGAGAGGCAAATTTTGGTACAGTGTATCAAAAATTGTTGCATATCCCTGTTTTCTTTAGAGCACGGGTAAGCATTCCTTCCCCGTTGCCCCAATGGTGCTGCGTTGTCCCGCGAGACTAGTTCATTATCCTCGAAAACAAGATCACGAGGCGAGACCCGCCCCGTAAGAGAACCAGTTGAGGAAGGGAAAACAGGTAGAAGAGGTTGGTATCATCTCAACTTGATCTCAATTTTATGATAATTATATTTTAATAATAATTACTTATTAGGACGAGTGAGAGTGTAAATTTTCTGTGCCATTCTGAAAACTGAGGGTGCTATGAATACTGTTTCCCCTTTGCCTTGCTTATTCTCATGTGGCCTGAGTTAGCTGAATGGAACAACCTGTTGAAAGTATTAATTTATAGAAAACTTTGGTTTTAGACCCAACAACACTGGAGTTTTCTGACAGTTCCTTGTATACTCAGGATTCTTCTCTGGTTTTTTTTTTCCTGTAGTTTATTTATCCTGTGTACCATCAAGACCTACATTCATCTAAGCTAGAGCAAGCACAGGCTAGTATTTTCATGAGCATCATTGTAGCCTTACTTTTTTGTTTTCATAAAAACGACGGCGTAACTACATTTTGCTAGCGAGCAAGGTTCTTTGAAAGTTAATGCAGATGTCTGATATTTTGCAGATGTTAATTAGATACTTTGTTTTTACCCTGATCTTCTTACAGAATTCGTAATTCGTAGCTCCTGTCTTTTGTGGCCTCGTGTAGAATTTCTATCAGTATTTATATATGTAGTGTTTTTTATGGTTGTGATAGATACTAAATGTTTTGATCGTTCAGATGTCGATGATAGGCAACATATGATTTCCGATTGCCCATGTTATTATGCACTCAGACTTGTCATTTTGCGTTATGGGGTGGGGCCAGGATTTTGTCTTGTGACAAAGGGGAGGATGATGTAATTTTTCAATAATCGCCTTCTGTACTTGGAATTACCATAAATGTTCTGTCTATGGGTTACCAATCTTCTCTAAATGGCCAGCAAAATATGAAAGTCAATAAATATGTTAGGTTGTATGCTTACTGATTTTGAACTCTTTTATGTTAAAACATAGACCCAACACTGTTTAATCAGATATTCTACTCCTAGATTTGCTCCATTTTAGACCAAATTTAGAATGTGTTTGTGAAGTCAAGTATACTCCCTGAAACAGTTGAATTCTTTTCATTGTTCTTAGACAAAAGACTTATTTGCTTCACCACCTACTTGAAAACATGAAAATATTTGTATAAATGAAAACAGTTTGAATAATCATATCTTCCCATTATTGACAAAGTAGGTCATTTGTAGGCTGCAATGATTTCTTTCAATCAATCATTTCCAGAATAAGATAAGCTTTAAATGCTAAGGAATTGTTTCTGAACTTATCACTGACTAAAATAACCAATTTTATACCAATGTTTGTATAAAATTGAGATAAAATTGCTAGATAATTATGGCATAACGAAAGATGGTGCAAAAAGTGGCTACAAGATGAGTCAGGATAGAAGATGTTGATCTATCTATCTGTCTATCTATCTATTTATCTATCTAACTATTTATTTATCTATCTACCTATCTATCTTTTAATCTATCTATTTATCTATCTATTTATCTATCTATTGTATACAGTACAAATACCCAATAATGGGTATTACACACAATTTTGTTAATGGTTCATTGTTAGCAGTCCATTAATAAAATCTAATATTTTGCAACTTTCTAGGGAACTATACGGCTAGAGATTTTCAAATGAAATAAGACTTAGTAGTGCAATGAGGGTGAAATTTATGAGTTAAGGGGTAATTGATACATGTTGAGCATGTTAGAGCCTTTCAGAATCTTTAATTGACAGAGCAGCTCAGTGCTTTTTGAATTTTTTTAAACATTAGCATTGAATATGGTTAAGATATTGAATAAAAGATAACAGATACAAAACATGAAATAATATTTTAACAGTTTTCCATTTTTATTATGTATTAAATGTATTTACATTTTGGTATTTTAAATTAGAAAATTTGTAGAATTCATTTTTCGTTTCTTTGTAACATACATTTTGTCAATCTGTGGATTCTTTTTGCCAAATACATGACCTACTAAAATTGTTCCCATTCTGCTATATGCTAGTCACAGTTTGTAAAGGAAGTGTCTTCATTTTCCAGGTCAAAGGAACAATGGATCTATCCAAAATTGCCCAAAATCTGATCTATAGTGTTTCTGGTAACAAGGTGAGCAATATTAATTCCCATCTATTGGTGCCTTGTCAGTGAACGCAATAAAGTTTGTCTTTATGAAAATTGCTACTTTTATTTGGGTGAAGTCTCTCTATATATATTTGTACCAAAATAGGGTACAGCAGGGGTAGCACTTTGTTTGTCTCATCATCTAATGTACATTAGAAAATAAATGAAATGTCATTGCAGTAAACACTTTATTTAAGCCACTATTCATTATTTTGCTTAGCGTCACCTTTCTTGAAATGTTTGTTAGTGAAAATAAGTATTGCATTTCATCTTCTGTTTAGTAGATAAACTCCTGCAGAATTATCTTGTTCCCCATACTGAATCCAGTATTCCCAAGCAAGTGCCTTGCTTCAGATTTTCCAAGAAGGCCAGGGCAAGGACTTATTCTTGATGTCAAACTTTTCTTGAGAACTGTTTTTCCTGGGAACTTTTCTTTGAATTTTGAAGCTGGCTTCTACTTAGCTTTTTGGATAATCTTGACTGCTTGTTAGAAAAACGTAATAAATTTATATTGATTGGAATGACAATTAATTAAAATTTACTTGGATGATAAAATCTGTCGGCAGCCTCAATGGTAGTTACTATGTACTTTGCCAATAATCAATTGCCCTACGCAAGTCATCAATAGTATTACTTCAGTTGTTGAATGCAAAATGTTATTGTGGTGACAGCCATTAAAAGTGGAGTCCACACTATAATTTTCCTGCTTTATCTGTAGACCGTTCCATTCTGTTCGTTATGGGAGAATAACTCTGTGGTGATAGTATTTCTGCGACGATTTGGATGAAAATTGTGCCGGCTATGGGCGACCGAGGTGAGCGAAATGAAGCCTCAACTCGATGCCCATGGCGTAGGCCTGGCAGCCATTGGCCTGGAGAAGCTGGGCATTGAGGACTTTGTCAGTGGAGGTTTCTTCAAAGGAGGTAAAGAAATAATTGATGAAAGTGTAGCATTGATTTTGTTTATGTATGCCTATAGTATGAACAACGCGGTTTCCTGGTAATTATTAAGTCTTTGCAAAATGGGACTTGCAGCTTTTTTTAAGTAATGTTGAACTATGAAGCTCATTTATCTTGTCGAGCTGCATTCACTTCGATTTAGTTCTTTCAGGCATCACTTCATCAGGCACTAGAGGTATCACTGTTTATGATTAAGAGAGACCAAGAAAAGGCGATAGAGAGGTGATACCAATTAAAGCATCTGCGAAAACGCCCCGTCACTATTCTGCAAGCTGTTTGATAAGATATTCTCTCCCTTTCAAATCTAATCTAGAATTGCTCTCCCTTTGAATCTGTTTTCCCCGGTCAGTTTATCTGCCAATAAAAGCAAGAATAGCAATCGCGATTTCACCTCAGCTCAAGCTTATCAAGTGCAATTATGAATAAATGCAGGCTCATAGCTCGCTGAGCATTTATAGCCCAAAACCTGTGTAAGTGCACATGTCTCTTGCCAAAAATTTAAACAGCAAGCAATTAGCCATACTTAGCCAATACATGTACTTAAAGCGGCTAGTTTACTGAACAACATGCAGCGATATAAGCTATAATAAAGACATTTGAAGCAATGGGAAGTTCCGACAAAGGCTTTGATTACAATTTCAGTACACGTGAGGCGCAGATGTAAACCACATCAGTTATGGCAGCTGTCCTGATAAAGAGGCTGAATCCCGCGACTATCGCTCTTTTGTCGAAAATTGTCCCATCGAAAGGAATGAGCATGCTTTTGCGGGACAATTATTCACTGCCTGTTAATAATGGGATAATATTTGAATTGAATTTGGCAGATTTAATCCAAATCTAAGTGATGCCACACCACAGGGGGACTGCTACAGCCATCTAAAGTTATACAAAGAAAGTTTGCAATTTGTACAATCTACAATTTGCAGGTTGTAGGTTTGAGTTAAGAAGTGTGTCATTACAAAAATTTTAGTCCAGCTGTTGATTCGTGCTTGTTGAATTCATCTCTTGTCAGAATTTTATGTTTTGTATCTTATTGCCGTTGCGATTCCATTTTTACTCCCCGACTGTCTAGCACCCAACCCACCCCTTTGGATAGTGGGCCCCTCCATCGGAGTATTTCTACCCCAACAATGCCAAACCTGACAGATTATTTCAATTTTTGACATTATACCTCACTGTGCAATTAAGGGCCTGTTTGCATGGGATCGGATCCGAATGAGTCCATGGTACCTATATGATATCTCGGTTATTGGTGCCAAAAGGACAACAAGTTTATTATTTCGAATCGTTCGTCCTCAATTTTTTCAAAGATTTGCCACTAGGCACTGATTCTATTAGGTCGTTTCCATTTGTCCTCACTTCTGCTGTTGAATAATTGCCGCCAAAATTTCGTAATTGGATTGCGCACACAAACCCGCGCACCCTGGATCCATACGGTTACGATCCCGTCTAAACGCAAATATTTACAGATCCGATCCCCTTCAAAGACCCCTTCAAAAATGAGATCGGAACCAAACATTTGCTTACATTTGTGAAAAAGAGGAAGGTTTACAAAGCTGTCCAGTGACGGGATTTTAATAAAGATCGCCCCCGGCTTGTAGCCTGTCTAGGCCCCAGGGCCAATAACCAGTGCTATCCTATTTTGTTTCAACCGTTGGCTCAATGACACAAACGTCTTTGTTTGTAACGGTGGTTGATTCGCTATGTTGACAAACATTGTCCGCGGTTAATGTTTCATTGAGCTTTCTTTGTAGATAATTTGAAAGTTCTTTTTGTATGGAACCAGAGCTAACTGCGTAGTTAATAGGCCTAACTTGTACTTATTAAATCTAGCATTGGCCCTTACTCATCTCTGACGTCAAGCGTTTCCACCGCGTTCAGTATAGCAAGTTCCAAGATGGTAGCGGACGGTTCTTCTAAACCTCTTTGTTCTTTTCAGATCTCTACGTTGACGAAGGCAAACAGCTTTTCAAGGCGCAGCAATTCAAACGGTAAATTTTGAAAACGTGTAGCGAACTTCGGTGTATAAACGACTGGGTAAATGACCGGGGTGCTATCAATGCAAGCGCTGTGCAGAGCCTTCTTTTCTCTTTTGTACGTTGCCGCCTTGGCAATAAAGCTGAACTGCCTTTTGTGGCAATGCAACAGTTTTTGTAAAAACAATAGACTCTCTCGAAGATAAATCAGATGACAGCCCAATTCTACAAATTTTTTGGGCATTTGATCGCGTTTTCAAGTGTTGTCGGCATTTACAACTAGCGCATGCGCCTTTCGAAATGTTTTCCCGCCAAAGTTCAACATTTTATCGTCGACACCACTGCATCATCTTACAATTTAATTGTAATTATAGAAATGGAAAATTGCAGTAGCTTTACATTTGAAAAGAAGTTGGATTGCAATGGTGATGAATTGAAGTAGCAATTTTTTGCAAGTTCCACAAGCAGTGACGAGAAAATGAATGGCCTAAATTATCTAGACCAAAGAGCGAAGCCAATTTTAACGAAGCTAACGGCAAGGACTAAGAAACACAAACGATAAACCCATATAAATAAAGCCCTAGCCAAACACTCTCGAAATTGGACTCGATAATGCATGGCAAATGCCCCGAGATGAACAACCGAGAGCGTTAGGCCAGATTAGAAAGATGAAATCTGGGAAATCTGTTACCCAATCTGTTAACCAATCTGTTAACCAGATTGAAATTATGTGAAATGTTGCGTCATGTTGCATTTGTACGTATGGGAGCGAAGAGACTATACATACTTAACCGATTATTGCTAAATATGAAATAGTTACGCCACGTGATATCGACTAAAGGCATATTCTTCTTGTTGCAGTTATAATATGTTGACTGTTGCTGGAGCATTGCTGACGTCAGAGACGCGAAGAGCTAATGCGAAGGTTTGTTGTATTGATTTCAAAAAGTTTATATAACTGTAAGATAGATTCAAAACTAAATAAGCTGCAATGAACACTCGAAAGCGAATTTCACTTATCAAAGTGGATAATGGGTGCCATCCACGTCTTCGTGTGGTGCATAAGGGGCCTCGTTTCGCTCTCTTTTCAAAGTGCTGTTGTTGATGTTCGCGTGAAGATAGCAATCTCAATCTTGAGAGTCCATTATCATTGGCATATTTCTTATCATCTAGGAACTTATTTCGACTCATTATCATTAAAATGGTCTACCCGACAACATTCGATTGGTTATCTCTTCGGCCCATCTTGCTTCTTTAGCGATAGAGCTCTTGGAGGCCAACAAAGCCCAACCGTGCATAGCTCAATAGATAAATCAGTAGATAAATATTTTGCACAGAAAAACGTAACAAGCATGTTTTTGTACCCAATGGCCACTTCTCAAAACTCTCTCCAGCAATCAAAACACAATCAAGCTTGATTTCCTATTGGTGTGGGATGGCTATGGAACTAATAGTTTGCCATACTTTTGTGAGGCACAATTGTGCAAAGAAGCCTTTAATGAAACAATGTTTTCCGATTGACTGGGGTTCTGTCAGCCGAGAAGGTAACAAAGGATTACGGATAACATTTGGCTGGTAACAGAGATTCATTTCAAATTTTCCTCCGCGGCATTTTAGGTGAAATATATGTCCCGCTGCATGCTAATTGTATTTAAAGATGCTAATTTTCAAATTTTATTATTAATATGTTTACATCATTCTGAGCGGTCAGTTTTGATTCTAATTGTTAAGCTGGATGGTAGTTGTTACGACTGTGAAAAAAGTTTTGCATTTTTGTGTTCTGTCATTGGCTATGATCAGGAAAAACTGTGGTGGCGCGCATGCGTAGTAGCAACCTAATGTTTGATTTGAGCTGGTATTTAGGATATTAAATCACTACAGTGAGAATGATTCTTACACGTGTCCGTTTTCCACAGAGCAATGCCAAGGGAATAACAGGCAACATGAAAGGCGATGGGATGCAGCTAGGGGGTACACTTGTCGTTGAAAAGGGCGGCGAGAAAGTACTGCTGCTCCATAAGCAAAAAAATCCGGGGGATCACACAAACACTGCCGATGTGCTCAAGGCACTAGGCATAACGGGAGCTGCGGAGGCTGCTGAAAGTGGCACCGCCGCCGAAGGAGAAGGAGCAGCGTCTGCAGAAAAGACATCCGAGGAAGTGAAGGCCGATGACGTAGCAGCAGATAAACAAGAATCGACTGGGGAATCTGATTCCAAAGCAGAGGTGCAAGTGGAGTCTCAAAAGACGGAAGAAGCGCCACCAAAAACTGAAGAAGTGTTGCCGGCCAAAGTGGAAAAGAAGGATGAGGAAGCCGCAAAAAGCAGCCAAGAAGAAGCTAAATCTGAAGATGTCGTAAAAGATGAGCCAGCCCCTGCCTCTGAAGAATCTGAGGTTAAGGAAGAGAAGAAAGAAGAGCCTAAAGAACCCCAGGCAAGCGAGCCAGCTGAAGAGCCAAAAAGTGACAGCGCAGAAGAGGTGCCAGCAGCGGAAGAGGCGAAAGTAGAAGAGGCAGCAAGAACTAGCGCCACAGAACATGTCGAAGAATCAGAAAAAGCAGAGGAACCCGCTAGTGAAGCTGCAAAGGAAGAGCCTGAGGAAGAACAGCCATCAGATTCCCAAGAGGCACCTTCAAAAGAAACAGACGTCGCTGCAACGGAGGATTCATCGAACAGTGCCAGCGGAGAAACGGTGGAGGAGGAAAAAGACAAAGAAACCGATAAGGAAGAGGAAGATAAAGCGAAGGAAGATGAAGCAAAAGAAGAAGGTGAGCCTAAAAAGAAGGAGGAAGAGCCCCAAGTTGCCAAGGAAGGCGAAGAAGCCGAAAAATGAGTAGTCAAAGAGCAATGAGTAATCAAGGTATAGTTGTTAAGTGAATAAAAGTATAACAGACTTCCAATATGCAGTTTCGTAGCTAGAATGTTGGTGTAGTTTTATAAAGACACACGTGTGGAATGAAGAATTTCGGGTGCTGATAGAAATAGCTATTAAAAGGACTCTGCGATGAAACCATTCTGATGAAACCATTCTGATGAAACCATTCTGATGAAATCTTTCTGATGAAACGATTCTGATGAAACCATTCTTTTTTAATAATGTATGGTGAATCCATTCGTGGTGAAACTATTTGAGATGATGTCAATTTAGGATGAAGGCATATAAGGTGAAACCATTTATGGTGAATCTGTGTTATGACAAGTGGATCGGTTTATTTTCCAAGGCTTTACTCTCAAAGCGCCTGCTTTTACGAATTTTGAATGATTGAATTGAAAATGGGGACCACCCGATAATCGAATTAATGTGAATGTTTTGTAGACTATTCCAAAGATGAGCCGAATGTATACAATTAACCAAACTGTTGGAAAATGTAGCCTTATGATTTTCGGGACATTATTGTCTGATTATCTTGTAGAAATGAAGCACTACGTGATATGATCATGTAATGCTTGAAAAACTACCAAATTTGTATCTTATTATATCAATTAAAATATAACAATCTAGTTATAGTATTAGTAAGTGCATTTTTCCCAATTAGACACTTCTTGAAATCTTTGCTTTTGTAAATAAAACACATCTTGCAAAACCGGGAGGGCAGTTTTATTTTCATACCTCATTTGGATGATTGAAATTCGCCTAATTCGAATCCTTGACTAGAAGCATCCTGTGGAAATACTCTTGTTGTCTATTGTGGTTTTTGGGTTTCCACAATGCGGATCTTCAAAAATCCCCTTTATGTGACCCAGGTTTTTCATGCGAGATCAAACTTTGACATTTTCTAATTGGGAATTATGTCCTTCGCATGCATTATCCAGTTATGCAATAAATTTAGAGCATTATTACCTCGTTGACTTTTCTTTATATATGTTATAAGTAAATGTTATAAGTCTACGACTCGAAAGCTTATGACGTTCTAGCAAGAAAAATGAAGATTCAATTTGCTTTTACTGAATTGGTTTGCTTTCAGGGGATCGTTTTGTAAAATCTACTTTTTTCTAAAATATGATTCTGCATTTCCATTGTTATGAAGCCTTAGTGTGAAACATTCAGATTTGTATGTAGCTAACGGCCGATGTTTTGTTATAATGCGAAATCAGGATGGATTTTTTTCTTTTTGTTTTGTTTTTCTTTGGTCGTTGGAATCTTCTTTTTTGGTCCTGGATAATTCTTTTCGGGTTTCCCTCTCCATGCTTCGAAAGACAAACAACCACGCTAGACTGGACAGTTTGGCTTCTAGAAGTCTATTTTTCAAATTAAGGTATCGTTGGTCTTGCTTTTTCTCCTTAATGTAGTTCTTCTATATTTAACCTGTTCCTAAAAGTTTGGAAACGAATAAGGAAGGAAGTTGATGAACACCTAATATTGTAAGGATAGGAATGATTGGGTCAACCTCTGATTTCTTGAGCTAGGCCTATTTTTTACTTCAAAGAAGAAGCATAAAAGGTGGCCGAATGTCTGCACATTGGCAACAAACGAAAATAAGTGATCATTTTAAATGAGCCAAAATATACCTAAATCTAAATCTCCAGTGAGAAAGTCTTAAGAAATATTGTCATTTCATGCCCTGTGTTCGCTGATCTCATGGCATTGGAATGTGATGACGTGACTATTACAGATTATGATTGGCTGTGGAAGACTCGAAAGTGAAAAAAGGTTTAAAATTTCATATTTTTTCGAAGAACTTTTTCCCGAGAAATCCGTTCAAAGGCTCACTGCACATGCTCGTGACTCATTTTGCGTGGCATTACGCTTTTACGGTTTTTTCTGACTTTAGATTAGGCTCAACGTTTGCCCAGCAAGTTTTTATATGTATATTGCATATTTTCAGAAAACGAACTTAAAACTGGAAACAATACTTTGACAATCATCTCAAGAAAGAATTTTGTCCCTAAATTGGAAGGGTTGGGATACACTCTTTTTTTAAATGATGACCATTATGAAAAGTATGAAAAATTGGGGCTTTATAGTTAAGTTAATCAAGCATATTTTCACCATAATTTCTGGCTCAAATTGGGAAAATCTTAAGCATATTGAGCTTAAGCCCGTATGTTTGTAAAAAATGTAAATTAATTGGCATATGAATAAAGTTTCAAATCATTTTGCTTCTACACAGAAATTCGTATTGTGTTTGCTGGCTAATTCCATCTCGCCGAGTAATGTAAGGATATAGCCACTCGCAAGACTCTCTCAACTGTGGAGGAGCAGGGGGTCAACCAAGCAGTTCCTTTTGAGCAAGGACTTTTTCGGACGAGTGACACTTTTCCGATCTCGTAGGTGCCTCAATTGGTATAATTTGGCTGTTGATTTCTTTTTCCACATAGTGATGCTCTACGGGTAAACAGTGTATCCTATCAGAATGAATCAAAAACACAAACAGGCATCCAATGTATATACTGTTCTAGTTTAGAATTTCCTACATTCTTTTGAGACAGTTGATTTGAAAATTTGCAACAACGCGGGTTGGACTGGTTATTTTAAATTTGAAAAAGCCATACTAAGGATGATGCCATTTAAAAATAGAAATGCCAGTTAAAGGTAGAGATGATGAATAAAGTTAGCTTTGAGCATCAGTAAGCACCGAGATTCCGCTCACAGCTTTTGCTGGGAATCAATTTGGATGAATGACTTGAAAAGGACGGATGAAATCTCGTGACAGTAAAGGTTAAGTGAGTGTAAGGTACAAACGTGCTTAGTAGTTCAAAGAGAAAGTTTCATCAAAGAACGTTTAATTGAAGGCCATTACCTAAAAGGTGAAGTGGAACTGCACGTAACTTCTGCCTGTACGTCAGATCATAGTTGGTCAGATCGAATGTGCTCGCAACACCGCCATTTATGTTTCGTTATGCAGATAAAAAGCTCAGTGTGGAGCCTTTGGGTGTGGTAATATTTCACCTTTTCCCCTGTTTATGACTTTCGACTTCGGTCTAACAAAAATTACTTTTGAAATACTCTGGGACTGACTACTAGTAGAACTCGAAACTTTCTTGGTCATCAAATGACTGACCAAGATTAATTTTGATCAATCTTCCTTCTCTTAGCACCTTGACACTCAAGTTGCATTTGGATTCCCACTTCTAGGTCATTTAGGCCCTTTTTAAGTGAAAGCGCTTTAAGAACCGCATAATATACTTTCCATTGAAAATTCTTTGAAGCAAAACCTGTGAGACAATTGTATCTTATGTATTGTTCGTTTAACTAATGCTTTGTTATTGAAATGCACAGTTGCTATGAAAGGTGTAACATAAAACTACCAAGAGACATCTGGGTACCCACAATGCACCTCCGTACTCGATAAATGCAATGTGCCCGGATTAGTCGAGAGAGGAGTGGATTGGAGTCATCAAGGGAAGGAACGGAGGGAGGAAAGAGCGGGGCGGCCAATTGACATCCTGACAAGAGCTGGAGACAGGCTTATAACATCAACATGCCGTCTACCACTGAAGCTGCAGATGAAGCTAGCTTAAATGAAGCCAAGGGTGAGGTTTTAGGTAAGAGATGAAACCTTTTTTTGTTGACCTGCACGAGACTTGGATGATGAAAGTCGCCCTCTTGTAGCTTGCTGTTTTTGTTAATTTTTTGTGAAGAGTAGTTCATTGAGCTCGAAATATAGAGTTGCAGCCATGTCAATGTGGTAGGACTTCTCAAGGCTTTTCTCTCTTTAGGCACATCAATGCATTTTTAAGAGCAAATGCATGCAGTGAGCCTTTCAGCGGCATGGTCACCCAAAGTCCTCCACGTGCTTGAAGTCAGCTCCTTCAAAGTTTCGTTTGCGGTTTCTCCGAATCAAATTCTGAAATGAAACTAAATAAAAATGAGTCAATAAAATGTGATGGAAAGCAAAAATAAAATACTGTCGGAAAATGAATTAATTTGTCAAAATGCAGTTTTCTTCACTGTTTGGTACTTGTGTGTGACTTATTCTTTGTTTCCAGTGGGATCTTCCTTTGCCAGAGTGATTGGGTGATAAATCTTTTTTTTTAAATTCCTGATAAATTGATTTGGATGTTATAATAGCACTTACTTTGTATGGGGAACTTGTCATGTAATTTTAAGAAAAAATATTCATGATTTAAAATTTTCTTGTTGCTCAACAAATAAATGAAGTTTGGGTGTTCTTGGTTATTATGCACAACAATAAAATCAGTTAGTTCAAGGAATTCTTAGGTGATTTAAAATAAGATTTTGCAGAAAAGCACATAAATGGTGTCTTTTTTTACCTTGGGATAACTGTTCATTGAATAGAGGTCAGTTCTTGTAATCGAAATGAATGTTTTGCAAGAGTCTCAACGCTTAAATTTCATTTTTAGTGAAATATGCAACAAAGTCAGACTGACATTGATTGTTGGAAGACAAATCTAGAAGAGCTGTAAATAAAGTTTGGATCTATGGATACTTAAATGTTTATTTGTTTGAGCCAATGAATATGTCATATCTACTTTGGCATATCTACAATAGTTTCCTAAGTTTTGTTCTTTTATTTATATCCCCAGCAACGAAAGTAAGTGGAACTGTCAAATGGTTCAATGTAAAGAATGGTTATGGCTTCATAAACAGGTATTTTCATGCATTTTTGATGGTTAACTCTCACATTTTTCTAGCTGAATTGATTTCAAACAAGGCTTGGATGAATTTTTCAGATTCACTTAGGAAATACTTATCATTTTAATTGTTGTACCTGATTAAGCCTGTTCAAGTGGTATATGTCAGCAAACATGATTAAAAGTTAAGCTAAATATAATGTTGTGACAGAACTACAAAATTTGTACATAGTAATCAGAACATCCAAACTGTTTTAGGCCATATTTGATCTATTTCCAATTAGTTTCTGCATAGATAGCTTAGTCAGCCTCGCTCAGTCGCAAATGTTGTCTGATGAATACCTTATGTACAGGAAACTAAAATTAGATGGTAATTATGTTGGGTAATTGGTCAACAAGTTGCTACTTGAATTGCTGCTAGTGCTAAAAGATTTCTAGTATTAATTTTGAAAGCTTTTTAGAGGAGTACATTGTATTTGAAGGCTTCTAGGTTTTCTTGTTTTTATTTTTGAACAAGGTTAAGCAAACAAAAAGATGTTCAAGGCATGTTGAGGCATCTTCTTAGAATGACAGTGTTGTTCATGTTGAAGGCAAATGTTTTCATATAAAAGCTGTAGAAACACCCTACATCCAGCATAGCTTTTAGAAACACCTTTCTCTGGAAGTTAGGATCAAGAGTATTTAGTAATGGACAAACCTACCAATGGCTTCTTGAAAATCTATATTTCTGTTTTTGGTGAAATGTTAATGAAATTTTTGGTAAAATTTTAGAAATGACACCAAGGAAGACATTTTCATCCATCAGGTAATTTGATTTTGACATTAATTTCTGCAGATCTGTTCTTACTAGATGTGTACTTGCATTGATGAATGTCCTACTGTTCTATATTCTATTTTCACAGCAATGCGGTTTTAGGGGCTTTAAGTGTTTTGAGGATTCAGAAATGAATTTGGTGAAATATTGAATGCCTTCTGCAACAATGCCAACAAGCAATTTCCAGTTCAATTTGTCAGTTTGAAATGATTTTCATTTTGTGTGTGTGTATATACACCATATAAAAATTTGCTTAAAAATACATTTAAAAAGAGTGTACATGTATTAAGCACTTTATCATAGAGGAATCAATGTAACTGCTTGAGTAAAGTTTGAAAAGGAAGAACCCATAAATGTTGTGATATCACCCACCAGAAATCTTTTTTATGGGTTCATTACAAAAGCTGAAAATGTATCTGTTGGCATGCATATTTTTTACAAGTGAAACAAGCAATTTAATAGGTGATTTAGGAAATTGTGAATTTTTACTTTATAGGTTCACTTTTTATAAAGTGATTGTGCAAAATTAAATAGGGTTTTTGCTATTGAATACTTTAATGGGTCAGGATTCACTGTTGTGAACTTTGACAGAAACTTTTTTGAAAATCTTGCATTCCGGGTGAAGTCTTTTGTGATCAGGCAAACTCTAAATTGGTTTAAGGAAGGAAGCAATTACTCTGAATTTTATCTTAGTATGATCAGTAGCAAGTGTAAAAAAGAAAAGGGGTGAAATATAAAGAGTTGTAATGTTCTGGGTTTGAAATATGCATACAGCATATGGATAAAAAGTATAATTCTGGCAAGTTAGATCAGGGGTTGTTAAAGTAATTTCATCAAATTGGTTTATTGGGAACAGGCCCATTGTTTTTGCAACATTTGTCCGATACGCTGTCATTCGTACTGGGTGATGCCAACCCATGCATCCCTCTGTTCATGACTGCAAAAGGTAAAATTTTATCTTGAAAAGTTGAACCATCTCATGACGTTTTGTCATGCCTCATGTTGGTTTTTATCAAGATAAAATGACATTTGGTTAATAAAGTCTTCAGTGCACCTGTATCCTTCAAGTCATTTGGGCTAAAGGCCTTTGCAATATTGTCCTTTTTCCATCTACAGACTTCCATAAAGAAGAACAACCCTAAGAAGTATTTGAGAAGTGTTGGTGATGGTGAAATTGTTGAGTTTGATGTTGTTCAAGGAGCCAAGGTAGGCCAGTGACATTACCGGGTATCATAGTTGACAACAATGTCCAAAATCTTTGACCCACAATATTGAAGGTTAAAATTTACTGTCTCCTATAAAGTAGAAGTATAGCATTTGGAGACGAGAAAATTATCAATTCCAGTAACTATTTTCAAGCCATTGTTTTAAAAAAGCAAAGTCTTTTGCTTTTGTAGTTTTGCAGATTCTGATTTTAATTCAGTTGACGGTGATGATTACTTGTTCTTGAAGCTTCATGAGTTAATGATGCTCAACTATATACGCTAATCTGAGTCAACTTTAGATCAGTTAAGGAAATTTCAAATTTAAGACAAATATGTTTCCGTTATTTTTAATGATGTTCATATGGCCTTTGATATCTATGATCAAGAGTTTTTCTGTTGCTTGCAGGGTTTTGAGGCATCTAATGTCACTGGCCCAGATGGAGCCCCTGTCCAAGGCAGCAAATATGCCCGTGAGTTGTCGCTACGCTTCCTCGCTTTCTCTTTTAGTTCCGGTTGTTCTCTCTGTGTCCTTTCATGCGTTTCCACCGAGAGCATCAATAAAATGAAACGATAGATCCTCGAACGAAGGTGGCATAGATCCTCCATGGGTAATGCTGATGACGGTCTTTTTAAATCGACAGCTAATCGTAACCCAAGGTACGGCGGCTACTACGCCAACAATCGCGGTCGTGGGTTTGGCAGAGGCTATTATCGGGGCGGACGAGGTGGTGGTGGCTACGTCAGGCGCGGGCGAGGCCGTTTTGGGCGCGGCGGAGGACAGTTCAGACGCAGACCTGATGAGGAGCACGAAGAGAGGTCAGAGAACGATGCCGAAGTTGGCGAGCGGAGGGAGCCGATTGACGGGGACGACACGGAGGAGAGGGGAAGGGGCCGCAGGTACAGGTCGGTCTAGTCTGCGTAATCTTTTGTTTTCAGCGCTAGAACGCCATTTCCTGCAATGTGCAATATTTGCATGACCCCAATCGTTCTGACCCCAGCTCCACCTTAAATATGATCAGCTGATGTTCGAAGCCGTTTGAAGTTCTTAGGTGGATGGCTGCTCAGGTTTGACCAGTTTTTTGTTTTGTTAAGGCGTCAAATCGATTTTTGCGTTGTCTAGAGCACAGTCAAATTAAGTGATTTGCGTTCTTCAAAGGGGCGGCGGAAGAGGCCGGGGTAGCCCGCGGTACAACAACTACCCACGGCCCTACCGTGGACGGAGACGCCAGTCGCCTCGTACCGAAGAGTCCGCTGGGGAGGAAAGGGAGGAGGGCAAGGACGAGGAAGGCGAAGAGAGGCCACACAACAGGGGCCGCAGAAGAGGCCGGGGCCGCGGTAGGGGCTCGAGGGGACACGAGCGAGTCTATCGAAGACAGGAGAGGTGAGGAGGACCTTGGTGACCTCAATACACAATGTGATATCGAATTCTTTCACTTTATGCTATTAATCCTGCCCAACTTATAGTATCGTTGTCCGAGAATTTCTTCTTATAATATTGGCAGGCTTATTAAAAAATTATTATTAGGGGAACTTACTTTTAGCAGACAATGCTATTGCTTTCGTTATTTCTTCTTTATTTATTATCGTGTTTCTGTCAACACCGTTGATTTCTGTCCACATTTGATTAAGGAATGGTTGGTGCAATAGTCATTTTACTCACTTCTTTATGCCATTTCAGGAATCGTGATTCCGAGAATGAAGAGAAAGTCTCCGAGGGAGAAAGGGAGCAGAGGAGTGATGTAAGTCAGCTTTGTCACCCTGTCCTACAACCACATTCTTCTCCTCAATTTGCGTTCGCCTAATCTCAATTCGTTTAAGCTCGAGACAAGCAAAGCTCTTTGTTCTGCTTCCCAACCTTGATGGCCCTGAAACATCGAACTCTCCCATCGAACATCGATTTCCCAGCAGGCTGTGAGAGTCGATTTCTTTTTTGCTCGTTACTCCCTCTTTTGCAACCGTGCTTTTTGCGACTGGTAGCCATCGCACCGCTTAATAAGGCGTTTTTTGTTATTCAGGATGATGGCAAGCCTCGTAACCAGAGACGTCGCAGAAACAGAAACTTCAGAAAGAGACAGCCAAAGGGCGAAGAGAAATTGGACCAAGAAAAGGGCGAAGAAATTGCAGCCCAAGAGCACGTGAATGGCGAGGTTGAGGCAAACTGAACTTGAAGACATAGTGTTGCAGAAATTATGCTTCCATAAACATTGAGATCATCAGTTATCAACAGTTAGTATTGAACTTATCAGTGAAGAAAAATTTCGTTTCTAGCATTGTATATGGCGGACGCTGGAGTCAGCGGGCTCGAAATTCCCTGAATTTTTATTTCGATGAAAGAGTGCAGGCGTTTCTTGTTAAGCACCCTTGTTTAAAGGTGACAGGGATTGCTGTCGTGCCCTGCATTTGAAGGCAGAATTTCTCTCCCATCTCTGAATTGGAGCCTGTTTCTCTGTTTTCGCCAGCGTACAATTCTATTGAACAATATGTTGTTGTAGTTGACGTAAAGTTGATTCAGTCTTGAAAAGCACCGATTTAGTTGGATAGTGGATTGACGTCATCATCCCATTGGGTTAGGCATTGTAGCTGTATAACATAAATTTGATCGCCAGTTTCCATCTTGTATCACAGCTGTTATAAGGAATCACCGGAGTGTGAAGTCATCGTGAGTAAGTATTCCAAATCACAATCAAAAACCATCAAAAATCGAGCCTCATTTTTTCTCTTGTTTTCTTGGAACTGTGTTCTTTTACCGGTTGAAGCACGTGAAATTCCATTCAATAATAAAGAAATTTTCCTGTTTTTGAAAAAATGACAAACATTGAATTTACCCCAGTAAACGGAAACCAATGTTTTTAACACACTTAATCAATGAAGGCTGTTCACTTAGATTAATTTTGTTTCGTTGAAGAGAATAAATTCTCAAAATTTTTGCAAAAACTGCAAAATGCAAAAACTGATTGTCTGACAAGTCTTTCCCGGAGAAAAATGCAAAAACTGATTGTTTTCAATAATTTTTATATCACAACGCAAAGTAGCTCTGTCACTTAACTAATTATTTCGTGAAAGTACATTGTCTATAGCATTTGACAAACGGAAAAGGCATTCCCTGCCTTTCCTTTCATTCAAAGTAACAACCACTCAATAACTCAAAGTAGTACCTCTACATATAGCATATCAAAAAAGTATTTAAGTTTAAAGCTACACAGGGCCTAGTCCAGCCTCCTCCAACCTCTGCATGTTTGCACCAATTTCACTTCCATTCTGCATCAAGCTGTACATGCTCATTGAACTGCTTTTGAAGTACCAAATCGTCAATCTTTTTGGCCTACCTGGTATCTTCCCAGTAAATCGCTTTGAGTTAAAACATTTGACCATGATTACTTGGTAGTTTAAGAGTGCCGATGGTGTCGATTCTACGGAGACCCTGATTAATCAGCTTGACCCAGGGATCTTTTATTTAAATTTTTGTTTCGCTCGGCAATTATAGTTCGCTTCTTATTTCAATAATTTGTTTTCTGCGATAAGAGAATGCGGCGAGAAAATGCAACGTTGGCTCATTTCACATTTTATTTGACGATGCACAACCAATCGTGGCGTATACAAAAGCCATTAGGATGAGTACTACGGTGCAATCGAATCTATATACAGACACAAACGTAATGCTTCTCTACTGAAGAACAACGCTTGTAAGTCAACATGCAACAAGAAGATCGAAACTTGCTTTTAAATACCAAAATTCCCCTCGCGGCAGACAGTCTTGAAAAGGAAGCCATTTTGAGGAAAGAATAACAATGTCAAGTGTAACAACCTTGAAGTAAAAGGAGTCCGTATTTGTTAAATGTATTTGTCTGTCTGATTTGATGGGCCGGTAAGCAAGCTAAACTGTATACGTTGTCAGAGTTAGTAACTAGTAAACAGGAATGCTAATTCATTTGCTACAGATGCTAAGTCGATGCCTAACTAGTTGAAAGTCCAGCTCAGTAGACGAACGATCGCCATCAATCATCCCTGAACTTGCCTTTCCCGCTTCTTCTCGGCCAACACGATTTCCACGTGCTCATGCTGCTTATGCAATGACTCGATGCGTTGTTCTATGAAACCTTTACGGTTCTTCTCGGCAGCCAGATCTTTCTGCTCCAACTCCCTTCGTTTTTGTTCTGCAAGCTCCTTGTCCTGTTGGTCTCTTGTCATCTTCGCCTTCTCTATTTTCCGGAAGTTATCTTGTTGTTTCTCGACAATCTTCTGTATTTGCTTTTCCCGAAACTCTTCAGAAACCTTAAAATGAAAAGTATAGCATGATAATATTTAATCACAAACTACAGGTATTACTCATCTTCGTCTTACCTTCAGCATGAAAAATGTCACATTTTTTCTATGTTTGTTCTTCCCTCTTCAGGTAATTATATCTTGAGAATATAATTATTGTTTACCATTTCATAATGAAAAGTTTTTGGATAATTCAACATTCTTTGCAGCTGTTGTAGCTGTCTGGCTAATGTGTGTGTATTTATGAATGGTATTTTCGGACAATCCTTTTTCGCGTATTTCTTGATTAAGCAAGATGTATTGACAATATGCACCAACAAAATGCACTAGCTCACCATAGTCTTGGCGAGCTTCTGTTCGGCATCCTTCACTTTGGCTGCGATGTTGTCGTCGTGTATTTTCTTGGCTTCTTCGAGCCTCTTGTTGTTGGCAGCTACCCTCTTCGACTTCTCCTGAATCTGTGCTGCCAATAGCTCCTCGCATGTTTTGATCTTCTTCTCGTATTGGTCTTTGATTGCTTTCTGCCTTTGCTCGTCCGATTCCTGCTTCACTTTTTGCGCGATCTGAATCTTCTCGTCGTGTTCCTTTCTCTTTTGCACAAGTTCAAGCTCGAGACTCTAAGGAAGTTCAATAAACTGAGATGTTACATGACAACAGCCAGGCAGCACTAGTCGAGCAGATGCGTCGCTAGCTCTTATCTCTTTTCGCATATTGGGAATTTGTTAAGTATGCAGATGTAAAGTATGGCGGCTGTTCGATGAATAACTACTTACTCATTGGGGAATCACACTCAATTTTTGTAACACTTGAGGCTTTTACAGTGTTTATGAGCTGTTTTGATAAACTCATTTTGCAGAGGTTGTGACGCCTTGAGGAGTGAGCGTAACAAGGAATACTAACCCTTCTTCGTTCATCAGCCAACTTGCAGCGAACTGTTGCAGGTGCCGGCTTGATAGGAGACATTGAGATGTTCGGTGGGCTCTTCAAAGCTGGTTTGATGATTATGTCCAGTCTGACTGGAATTTGTGAATCGTCTGCAAAAGGATTGCGAAATTGAATAAGCTAGCTTGACGCTCCTACTCGTTAATTTATTTTCTATATAAATAGAACATGTATCTCAAAACAGTGAAAATGTTTTCTTTTATTTTGGTCTGTAATCAAAACATGACTGCAGATCCTCATGAGCTTCCCTATTCAATGCTGCTAAAAGCGGCCTTTGCAGGCAGAAACCCTTATCATTTCCCTTGATGTTCGTCTAGCTGGACAGCAGAGTAGGAAGCCAAAGAATAATCTGGTGATTTGGGAATTCAGTTCGCGAATAAAAGGATGCAGGTATCTGCCAAATTGATCCTCGCTACCCACCCGAATCGACATTGTTCTCAGAGAGGCTTCTGTCCAGCTTCTTTTCGTTCACGTTTACCATGTATTCGTCAGATGCGCTGTAGGAGTAGTGTCTTGGTTTTCTTGGCATCTCTTCTCTATCGGCCATTATTGTAATCCTGCAAAACAGACAAGAGTAATGAGCGTTAATGCTTAACCAGCAAAATTATCATGAAGGTATTATTACTTGATGTAACTACCAGCAACTAATAAGCTGTCGTTTTTCCAATTTGTGAATAATATTGGGTTAAAGTTTACATAATTCATGACAGCGTAATAGGATTATACCGAAGTCACTTTAAAATGTCTGAAAAATTATGAAATTGATCCCCACTAAGCTTGGCTAATGTTAAATAACGTAGCTCGGTGTCCCTCAAGTCGTAGTCGTTGTCAATCCACTCTTGGACCTTGCAATGTGTCAAGACCTTGTGGCTGCACAGGCGCTAGAGCAAGTCCACTTGAAATAAAAGTGTTTTGGTAGGAAGTCGTTTGGAATTGATTATTACTTGGGGCGAATCGATTTCTATTGTGCTTTACAATTAAAAGTGAGTTTTTTCACTGTGCTTTTGTTCGACCTGTTTCCCGGGATTCATCCTTTCTTCGTTGTGTGATTTTTCAATCTGATTGTAGAAATAAGTGCGAGATTCTATTTAGAATAACAAAGAGATCGCGCTGGTCTTGGATTATCTGCTTTTTAATCTCGATTTCTCTCCTCGCAAATCGCCCCTCTGCTAAATACCTTTTTAAAGAAAACTGGGCCTGCCCTTCACGATAAACTATCAAGAGAAAGTTTTATGACTGGTCAATTGATGATAAGCTTTAATCTACACAATGCTTTGTCAAAACTAATTGCTTCTCTAAAGAATATCGTGGATGATCAATGCTCTCATACTTTCCTACGCATTCGAACTGCCAAGCTTTCAATCTTCTCAAGTACAGAAGTCGATTGTGTTAATATAAAAGCAGAAAAAGTCAATTCTTACATTCAAAATTGATTCTTTTGTCAACAGAAAACCAACATTAATATTAAAACAAAATTTGTCGCGCACTAAAGGAAAAACAGTTAGATCTGGAATTAACTGTGGTAAAAATGAAGTTAATTTCAAAAGCAACGTTCATTGCAATCATATTTACTTTTTGATAAGTATCTTCATTGTCACAATGATTGTGCGACACAAGAAATTTGTACTGGAATGAAATTTAACTGCAGTTTAACTTCGTCCCTGGCATTCGATCTCGAAGAACACAATACCACCTTTTATCCGAGTGTTAATTTTGTGTAGGTCATTTATAATGAATGCTTTCTACTTCTTTTGTGCGAGAAGAATTAAAAACGCAAGGAACTCACCTTTTTCGCTTCCCCACTCACGACAGGCTGCAACAAAATGTGCTTCAACCGGACTTTTGCTGACGTGATACCTTTTCGCGCCTTCGAACAGTCACCATTGTTTTGGTTCTTTGCCACGTGACAGCTCACACCAAATATGGCAAGACGACGTAAAGGAGCACATTATTATTTGTGCACATGTTTCAGTATATTTCAAAAGGTGCATAATTAAGCACCACCAGGGAACGGGTGTATGAATAGATTTTGATGCCTTTGCACCAATCGCCGCAGACCTGCGTGTTATTTCACAGCTCCTCTATTGTATGGCTATATCTCTTTCCACACTCCTTCGCACCAGAACGAGACGGAGTCGAAAATACGTATGTCTGTTTTGTTTACGTAAGGTTGCATCCTTTTGTAAGAAACCTCCTCTTTCCAATATCGAATCTTTCTAATGATAATTTCGAAGAAATTTATTTGAAGAATGCATACAACTTAATGCACCGAATTCACCATATACCCATAAAAGAGCTGCACTTTCTTCAATCCCTAGTCAACACTAGGATATGTGATGTTCTTGTAAATAACCAAATAATGTCTTTGTACCTTAACTATTAAACTGAATGTTGAATTGATGTATTTATAATGTTAGCCATTTTACTTTTGCCATCAAGGCAGCAGGATCAGCGATGGTAGAATACGGTATAAATGACTTTTGCATCGTTTGTGCCAGGCTTTATTAGGTCTTAATTTGTTTTTATTAAAACTTTAAGACAACGATACAATACAACACAAATGTACATAGGCTAAAGGGGACCAAAATTTTGATGTAACATTTCAATTTTCCTATATTTAGCCAAAAAACCGTCAGAAATTTGCTATACTGCTGACGGGGACATTTAACTTGGCTCCATCTTAAGGGTACCAAGGAAACTAGGAGGTTTACGGGTTAGAAGAATTTTCGCATCCTAGAGACACGTATAGCTTTTGAAGCGCGTCATATGGGTGGACAACAGTTACGATTCATACACAAAGTCAAGTTATAGACAAAAATTCGCAAGCCCTTATATATTCATTATATATCATATATTCACGCTGCATTATTCATTCTCGTGTCTTTCCTTCTTCGTTGACGTATGGCGTTCCATCTTTCCTATTACGTCATCTCTTTTACAAAGCCATTCCACTCACCATGGTTAAGTTCATGTCATCTCTTTTTGGAAACTGTTTGTTATGGTACATGTTATTTTTCTGTGTATTTTACTTCATCGTCATCTTTGCTTTGCCCATACTATCAATTTATCTTAGCGTAATCATCCTTTATTACTTGTACTGACAATTAACATTTGTAAGCATATTATCGCATCAGTCTTGTGCGCTATGATAATCTTAGCACAAGAAAACACATGTTTAAGCTAATATGAAAAAGCTCCCTAAGGAAGAAAATCACTTTTCAAAATCAAGTTTTTAAGGAGAAAATCATTGACTCAACTGTCTTGTAGTTTTATAGATTCTGTAGATTATAAGCAAGCAAAAAGGCTGAGAGTTTGATTATAGATGAAAAAATTTAATAAATCAGGCAAGTTCCATCATTTAATGAATGAATGCTAGTTGATGTGGAAAAAGATGGACCATTGGTGGAAGTGGTAAATAATACGGTAGGTAGTGAAGATCCTTGAAAAACACCAGCTCAATAGGATGGTAATTCGAGAGTGAAAGGGAATCAAGAGCAGAAGGAGGTTGAATGGAGAAAAGATAAGAGCACTAGAACAACAAGCATCGATTGGTCAGGTGGGGAAATTTTGACAGGTACCAGATAGGAAGGCGGGTGGTAGGGAGGAGGCTCTCCTTTGAGACAGCGCTTCTGGCGCGCGAAATTGTCTCGCGTTAGTCGCATCTGGTAGCGTTAACCGCCATACCAGCGCAAGAGCACGCTAGACTATACTAAAGGCTACAACCCACTATTCTAGACTCTTATACAGTCGAGACGTAAAGTGAGCCGCAGCTTTTAGCTAAAAGTATTTGAAAAGGAGCTTGCATCGGTAGACAAAGCCTTGTAGGTTTTTGATGCACAGTTGTGACTTTTTTAGCATTGGGTCTTTTGAAATGCACCAAGAACTATTTCCTTTGCAAGAAACTATGACGATCTGTTGCAGTTGAGAAATACCCCTAAAGGGCCAGCGTATTTGTATATTGATTTGCATAGTTTTGAGGTCTCTTTCTTAGTCATTCGAGAAAATCAAAGCATACGGGATAACGTGAAACAAGTTTATTTCCAAGAAGAAACTCTTTGCTTGATCGCTTAAAATTCTAAACTAGAACACCCGGAGTTAAATGGCAGAATAATGGAAAGCTGTAAAGGAGTAGGCTCAAAGTCTTACAAAAATTGCCTACACTAGGTAACTGGGTAAATGCTTACTGTAAATGTATTAGAAGTTTCTTAAAGGTACTGTTTGATGTAACTTCAAGTAACTTTTCAGATGAACGGCTACTCTTTCTAGAGAATGAAAAAATTTAAATCAACGGCTGACTGGCAATTATTTGTAATCACCACAAGTAGTGGAATCTTTATTCGTCATCAAAAGGACCTGGGGCCCTGATAAACGAACCAGCATTCCATCTAGGAATTCTGTTATTAGCTTTCGTGCTTCTTAAGCCGACGCCCTTGAAAACCCGCATGACAGTCCCATTTCTAATCGGATTTTAAACATTTTCCACACTCCAAAACGATCGCATGAAAGAATCAGGACCATTCCGCTAAAGCGATGTCAAAACTGCCTATCCTCCATCGATCTGCATGCTGCTTTGACTTAATTCCGGTTTCGAATGAATAAGAAAATCATTCAGGATTTCGATGCCTCAATTAGGAGCTTTTGTTGTACTTTCGTGACTCATGGACGAAAAATGACGTCATCAAACCCGTCCCGACAGAAATTGCTCAATTCATTACTTGCCGTGCGTTGTTGCATTGTTGTATGTGTACTCGCTGTTTGAACGCGCAATCCTTCTTCCGTCTTGGTTCCAAAGGCAATCTTCCCAGCATCGGGCACTGTTGACAGCACTGTCTTGCAGTCTCGTTTAATCCAAATGATCTGCTTCAACATATCGGGTCACTCGAAGCACCTATCCGCAAAGAAGCCATACACCGCAATGCACTAACCCTTGCAAAGCGCAGTGCGCAATCGCTTGAGGATGACGACGGCGCATCGTCAGCGTGTCATGTCTCAGAAGTAGGTCTTCGTTGAATTCGCATACAACAAGCCATTGTGGTTTTTGCAAGGCTTCCTCTCGCTGTTTCCAGGAAACCAATAACACACCTGCTTCAACAGTGTTACTCATCACACCTTGAAGTTTAATTCATTTCTTAAATTGTTATTCTTTTTTCATTTTTTCTTTTTCACAATAGGTTTTCGCTACTCTTGTAAACGGGTAAAGAAGTGACAATGATGCGACTAGACCATTTAGATTTGAGGGGCGTTCAGAAAAAACTGACCAACTATACTTTTTGACCAACTTTCTCTCGATGGAAAACTTTTCCAAAGGTTCAAACTTTGTCAAAATTTGCAATTAACGTCACGGTTTTAAATGCATGACCAAATTACTGGTTTTTTACAGACTTTTGGAGGGGTTAGGGGAGAGGGGGGGGGGGGGGGGGTTTACGCCAGTAACAAAGGAGACGGTGAACAAAGTAAATTCAATTAGCTTTCACAAGTATACAAAATTTCAACCGTCATGTCGTTCTTAGCTGCTATTGCCACTGATCATAAAGTCTTGCTTTCAAATGATAAATGACTGATTCTCTAATGAAAAGAGCCTTAACAAGAGACAACCTCCCTACTCTTCGTAACCACTATTGCCAAGCCCGATACAACTGCTACAAGGAAGTCCCAATAAGGGTCATTCCAACGGTTTAGAAAATCCAATGACTAATAACCTAACCAATCCCTTGTAGTATAGGTGGTACCACAATGGTTCAAATTGGGCACTGCCATAGAATCACCCACAACCACACCCAGAGTGTTACTCACTACCTCGCCCTCGCCATAATGTTACCATGCTTCCATTTTTGCCTAGCAGAAAAAGATTTAAGGAATTGCTAGCAACCAAGGGGTTAAAAGCTCATTCAAACTGCATTGCCTGACTATGCAGTTTTGTGATGTGCTAATTAGGCAAAACACTCATTCTACTTCTATTTAAAGCAGCAGCATTATTACTCTCAAAGACAGACGCCCTCCTCTAAAGTGTTTCATGACATCACTTTTACGTCGTGTTTGCAGATGTCTTAATACATTCTTTAAAACTATTTAATCAAGAAATTCAGACATGATTCTCCAAGCTCTGTTAGCTATAAGAGAATCTGTTTGATCTTGTCATTTTTCTTCAATCTGCAATCCTGACTCGTTCCTTGATATTTTGGAATTTTAAACCTTTCCGGGCCTAATTCTAAAGTAAATTACCGGCTTTAGGTTTCTATTGGCTATCCAAATGCAAGTGATCCAATCAAATCCAACTGGCCTTGTCTAAGATGACTTACAAAACTCTTCGACAGAAGGTGGTTGCTTAACACTAATCTCCTGTTACGATACTTTTTTCCTTCGTGACAAAAATTTTCAAAACACTTTCAGGCTGCATATGGCGCTTGAATGCAGTGAACCGTTTTAGCACGGTCTTTAAATCTTTTTATAGATCTTTCGTCCCAACGATGTTCCTCAAGGAATCTACAGCAGTAAAGGCATATTTCGTGAACTGTTTGTACTAATAGTGTTCTTGTGTAAGCTGGTGCAAAGATATGTACCAGAACTCAAAGTATGTCAGTATGATGGTTGCAATATGTAGGCTAATTGATGGCGATCCATTGGTGTAAAACATCTATCCAAGGCCTCAATAAGATGTTTCCAATATAATTTCAGCTGTTAAAAATTCAGTTTTTGCTAGAAGGCGTCTTCACTGCACCAATAACTGAAGTCAAACTATTATACGATCCATCATAACATCGAAAATTAAAGTCATAAGCACAAATATTGAGTTTGAGGTTTCCTCGCTATCTTAGTCCTATTCGAAGTTTGATTAGAACCGATCGAGTGTTCTCACAGTATAGTCACTTTTTGTCTCGGCTGACGTAAATATCAACACGAGGCTACTAAATACTATTAAGATATTTCTTTCTTTTAAGTCGGCGAAATTCCTTCAAAGATGCATTTGGATTCATGCTTTGCGTTTTCATTAGGAAGGTTAAAATGTCCTGTGGAGACAAATGATATTGATTCAGAAGGACGAAAGTGACGCGTGAAGGAAAGGGAGCAAGGTAAATTTCTCACCTAGTCAGGAAGAGCAGTTTGAAAGAGTCTGAAAATATATCGCCTTTGAAGCAGTTCACCACAGCCAGAAGATACGAATTCAACATATTTAATTAACTGTTTCATAATAATCATAAATGAAAGATAGGATCATCTTGTGCCAAATAATGCTGCATCAGAGAACATGTTGAAAATGGCCTACGAACACCCTCCTCCAAAAAGATTTCGTGTCACATTTAGTTTTGTATAACAATGTTTTCTAGTTTGGCCGGGTCTTTAGGTGCTGTTTTTTGGTTCCGCTTCATCAAAATCTGCGTTTGTGAGCAAATTTGTTTTTAGCAAGGCATCCTAACTTCCATGCAGCATAGAACAACCTAGCAATATCTCTGTATATGCAAGGCGCCTTTGGCCGACACTTTTGAGAGTGACAGAAATGGCTAGTTGCGGACCAAAAAGGACCTTAGAGCCAATGAGGAAGAACGCATGATTAGCTGTGTTATGATCAATCACATTCGTACGTCCACTCTTACATTCTTTTAGAAGGGCGCAAGAAGAAAGGTTAACTTTTTTCTATCTGTATAGAATGGGATTTTGCATAGAAATTAAGACAGACTCTACAAATCTAAAATCTAAAAAAGACAGACACCTAGATTTAAAGACGAACTTCATTAAAAAATCCAAGTTATGTCGTCAGTAAAGGTTTTGGCGCAATTTGGATTTTCTTAAACAGTTGGGTCTGTTATACAACAATCGTGTCACGTTTGATATCAACATGAAATCTTCCAATCTTACGAAGCTTAAGGCGCAGAAAACGATGCGAACCAGAACCAATTCCCCTAACGTTTTTTTAAACAGGGGGCTTGTCCCCAGTCCTTAAACTGAGGATACAGGCTTGCTGTGCTTACTTTGTGCCCCTGGAACTTAGCATTAATTTAAGATCTGATACACGAAAAATTATATCAAATAAACGCATGGGGGTGGTTTAGTCCCCTTCATTGTTGGTGCTTATGATAAAACAAGAATTCTGAATGTTTTGACGTTTTAGAGGAGATCCAGACTTCTCTCTGTGGTATTCCCTCTTGCTACCCCGCTATTTGCCCACCGTGTTCTCGTGTACCAATTTGTAATTATATATCAACTGAATACACAACCATTCGTTATTATTCACATCTCTATCTGGCCTACATTTGGATAGCAGAAGCACTAGAGCAAATGGTTTCGTAAGGGGTGTATATAGCTCCTAAGGAGAATTAACTTGGTACAAAACACTGATGGGAAGAAAAAGGGGCGTAATATTAGGGGCTACACTCTTTACCCTCTCACGCTGCATTAGGGCACCCCTTGTTAAATTTTACCACTAAATCCCTGCCCAGAAACATTGGTGGATATGGCCTTGCATTGGGAAAATTCCGTAACAACGTTACGTTGAAAAGTTGCATAAACCATGATAAAAGTAAGAGCCTTCAAACAGCTTCAGATGCGGACAAACAAACACCTCTAAAGTAGGTGGCTAATTCACTTTCATTGTCGTGTAGTGTGAAGACGGAGCAAAACGGATAAATGTGCATCCGCTTCATGTAAGCACAGATCAACACAAACAAGCCCTAAGCGTAAGGTAGTCCCTCTGTATTTCACTTCATGAAGGACAGGGAACTGCTCGAAAAATTATCCTAACGCGCTGCCAAACTCGAAGAAGCCCACCTTCAGAATTGAAACTCTCTCCAGTCCCTGTACGCCGACGCCAAATCTTCCACTTCTTCTTTGGCGCTTTCCCAACTCTCCCTCCGTCTAGCGCCCACTCACATAATTACCTTTCAGATGGTCTCCGTGGTTTTTTCCCAGAGATCAGCTGCAATTGTTGTAGGCCTTAATTGCTAATTTGTTCATTAATGACATTTTAACGATTGGAAATCCTTCAGGAGAGTGTCCTAATGAACCTCGGGTTGATGTTTACGAGAGCACCGCTGACTGAAAACTTTTCTTCAATCAAAATTTTCGACACTGTACACGAAAACTTCACTTACAGACTGACAGCATAATCTATATCAGTTAGTCAAATAAATTTTGCATCAAAAACATATTTTGCTGCCAATAGAGGTGCCAGCATATTGATACGCCCAAAGCTAATTATTTTTTCATGGGAAGCTAGTCCAACTGAAGTTTGAAGTTGAACAGAGTGATGAATATTATTTTTTTTTGACACACAACACGTCCAGCTTTAGAAATTTCAGGGTGACCATGTATAAAGAATGATACTCAGCCTTAAAACTATTTCGGATTAATTAGGAAGAAAACGTTTGGATACAGAACAAAAGTGATATAGCAACGTGTTGCGGTGTCAACACGCGGGTTTGTCTCGTGGGAAAGCTGCTATTTCGGGACTTTTGTTCGAGTCTTCAAGTGAATTTATCTGTGCAGTAGATTTGGGATTTATTAATCACACTTCGAAAGCAATTTTAGGCTATTTACACTCATACTTTTATCGAGAAGACTTTACAAAGACAGAGCTGGAAATGGATCCGACGGAGGAGCATCCTTGAGAAGCATGACATATTTGTGTTGTTTTTGGCTAACTCTGGTACTTGAAAACGGGAGGGTGATGTTTATTTAAAGATTTTACAGTGAAAACATGTAAACTTTGTGCCAATTTGAGACACTGCTCATACGGAGACGTCAATTAACAAAGAAAGATTTGCATGAATAATCGACAATTAAAAGTGGATTTTTGCGCAGTTGTTGGGAAAACCTTTATCTGATTTGCTACTCGTAAAGGAAGAGGAGCCGTCTTGTGAAAGGAGCACTCAATGCACCAAAATAATTAGCCTGATTTCTTGTTATCCAGTTGTCTGAATGCAAACAGCATGTACGTTTTTGTTGTCGATGAAACGTGAGAAATGGAGCATTATGTTGACCACACGGAACGCCTAGTTAGTAAGTAGGCCATATTTTTAATTTCAGCTGAATTCACTCATTTTTGAATGTCTTTGGCCCATCCACATGATAATACCGTGGCCAGAACTGTAGACATTAATAAGTGGAAGTATATTCCACTTTGACTAGAAAGAAGATTTGTTAAAGCCACGCGTTTTCAATTGCTAATTGTTGAACTCGCTGATCTGTGATCCAAGGAGGGGGATTGCCTTATCAAAGATCCACACCACTATGCATGCGCTATTGATCTTGGTTTTTTTGATTCAAATTATCTGTCGATAGAGCGTCAGGTATTAAATAAGATAAAACGCCATATTTCTACTACCTATTGCAAATATAAATATGACATATTTAGTTTCCTATCTCTGTGGGTGTAGACATTTGTTTAGTTTCAACGGCAGATGGGCTCCGAATCGACTTGGCGTACTTATCTCAATATCAAAACATAGCAAGCTGCTTGAAAATGGCAGCTAATAATCCAATTCTTCGGTCATATCAAAAAACAAGCCCGCAAATTATTTGAACCTGACATTTTGATCAGAATGTAATGGTATGGAAACCACCCCCAATTGCCATTCGTCTCGCCGAAAATCATTTGTAAATCCGGAAATCATTTGTTATCAGTCAGGCATGAAAGTGGAGTGCCATGTTGGAATGTTGCTGAAATGGCTTGTTAATAGCCCTCGTCGTCTATTCTACCGGTATTAAACCGTTTGTGAAGTACAATGTTTGTTTTCTTTGCAAGTATGCTTGTATGAATTAGGTTTCAGGGAAGGTTTTATGAAGGCTACAGAAATGGCGCAGTGATTTGCAAATAAAAGCCCTTCGATAGCCTAAATATTCGCTAAACCCAATATTTTTCCATTTCTGAAGAAGGCTTATACCAAAACACATTATGTCTTCATGCTCATGTCTTGTTGTGAAAAGTCTTTTGTAGTAAATATTTCAAAGTCTGGCCTGAAAGATATACACAATGTTTTGATGTTTATGAATAAAATCAGTCTTTGGAATCTCAAGATAGTAGGGGTTACACCAAATAAGGCCTTGGGCATTTGAAGTTAAATTTGCGCTCTGTGAGGAGAAAGTGTTGGTTTGTTGATATCTGTCAAATTCAGAGTTTGTCATTGTATTCTGAACATTTGACTCATATAAGTTAGAAAGCATAGATGCTTTAGAAAAAAACATGTTGTAGATGTCCAAAAGTACTTGGCTAAACATACATGCCAGAGTAGAGTTTGTTAGACTTTCAATACTTTTATTATTTCTTATTCTGCTCATTAAAATTTCTTTATTGGATAATTGCAAATTTCCATTAGCTTTTCCAATACGCAACCACATTCATAGCCTGTGTAAAAACCAAGATAACAAAACAAGATTTGTACTAAACCTTGATATTGGCTTCATGGGTCAGATTTGTATTTGCTAATAAAATATTCAATTTAATGGCTTCAGCAGTTTGCCTGTGAAGTGATGGATATAACCAACTAATTTTTATCAAGAAGATCAAATACAAATCCTTGCCTATCAAAGGAGATTTGTTTTGTTCAGTGTCTTTGAATTTCTGGATGTCTCTACTCAAACTCTTTCAGATTTGTGTTCTCCTTATCCTGTATTCATATTGTAGGAATTTAATACACATCAAGTTTTCTGGCTGCTAATAGGATAAAGATCAAGCCAGATATTTATCACTGAAATATAAGAGCTTAAAAAGATGCAATGCTTGGTCTATTGCTTATTACATAGAAATTATTTTCTATGTAATATTTCTATGTTATATATTTCTATGTTATAGAAGAATGCTTTGAAAAGGCACATAATTCTGGTGTATAGAATTTTGCTTTATATATGATTCAGACTAATTTTTTTTTTGAAGACACATCACAGCTTGGAAAGAAGACTTATCTTCATAGTAGTTTGAAATTAGTGAAAGAGATTTCATTCTAACTTTCACTTCAGAATCAAATCAATAATTGAGATTAAAAGTTAGCCTAACAAATGGGCATATTCAGTCATCTGGAGACGTATATGAAATCTGGATGATGACCTTGTTCCCTCTCTTTCTTCAACAATGACTCCAGTTTCCATTTTTCATTCACTTTTTCAAAGTAAGCTTTTAGAAAGAACAAAGTATAAATTTATTTTTCCAAAACTGGAATTACCTTGTAACTTATATTTTGTTTGATTGACACTGAAATTTAAAAAATTCCAATTATTACTATAGGTATCCTATGTTTATTGTGTATTGTTGAAAAACAGAGCAAAAAGGATTGAATAGGGGCACAATCATCCAGTATCATATATTTCTTTTATACCATGTTTTGCTCTTTGTACACTTTGAAAACTGTTTCCTGTCCTGCTTTTGTTGTATTCTATTATAAAACGCAAAGACCTATGTCTGCTTGGGCTCACGAAGATTTTGTTTGGGTTTTCTTCAGTGTTAAAGGAGGGATGTTTTTCACATGGAGAGTTTTCACAGCTTGTGAATTACCTTATTGTTTCCCATTATAGAGAGTCAGATACAGGTTAGTTAGAAACAATTGAAAAATGGCAGACTGTATTTTGTGCTTTGTCTAGGACGGATTGAAAGCGCCATGGTTATTTAATATGTTGCAACAGCAACAACGATCATGAGTCACGCAATCGTTTGTTCCCTTTTCTCTCTTCAAGCAGTGTTGTCGTGCCCCTATGCAAAGTTACATTCTTCGTGATTCGTTGTGCCTTTTTGAAGGCCTTTTGTTTTTGAAGGCACGTTATAAGTTTGAAACGGTTTGTAAAGCACTGAGATGGGGGACGGTTTTGCCTTCCTTATTTTTCTTATCAGGTTCTGTCCCTAGCACTTCCCTAAGTTTTCTGGGGTATATCAACCAATACCTGCTCAACTATTTACTAAAGAGCCTTAGTAAAGGCTAGTTTGAAATCGCATGGCCGCATTAGCTAGTCATTTCGATAAATCAGAACAAGAATTCTCGTTTGCTGTTTAGTCACCAAATTGGGAAATCGCAATATTCGTTGGCACTCACGATTCTCGAAAAATCAACTTTTTTTATAATAGTGCTTCAGATTTCGAAACTGCTTTGAGGTATTTATCCGCTTGCGGTATGAGGTAATTACTGATGCGATGAATCACAAGGGCAAATATTTTCGGATTAGCTGTTTAATGCCGGAAATTCGTGATTTAATTTTTTCTTGGAACTGCCTGCCCATATGCAATTTCAAATTCCAGGAAATTTTACGGCTCCACGGCTGGCAGCCGCAGGAAGGTTTTACCTGTTAAATATCAATTTTGAGTAAGGTCTATTAGTAATGTTCATTATAAACAATGACAGTGATTTTAGAAAATTTTGAGTTGGTTATGAGGGAGGTAGTTATGATAAAATTGAAGCCATTGGAAGGTTATCGGAAAAAGAAATTTCGACATTGATCCTTATGGCTTTCAAAGAGCATTTTAAATACTTCACCACTGAAGCAAGTGCACGAAAAGAAGCCTGCTTATATATCTCGCCAACTAGGAATCTGAATTCTTAAATTTCATTCAAGTTTTGAGTTGTTGACCAGTTCTGTTAGGTTTGTTCATTGTAAATTTTTTTTCGACTGAAATTTGGATTCTCGCCGGATTTTTGCTTTTACAATGTTATTCCACAAAATTAAAAGATTCTTTTGTAAAGTCAAGTAACTATTCTTTCCTCCATGCAAGTCTCCATTCTACCACCAAGCGTTTCTTTCTTTGAAAAAATACCTGTAAGAAACGTTTTTCTAAGCATAGCCTTCCGCTTTTTCTCTGAACAAATGAGAGTGCTTTTTATGACGTCACTACTTCGAAACTCTAATCTCGCACGTGATCACATTGTATGCTACATCGCCAGTTCCGCAAAGCGAGGATTGCTAGAGAGCATGCAATTCCGTTCAGGAAGGCATTACTAGTTAGCTTCATGGAAGGAACATTAACAGATACTTCAAGCGAGATGCAAAGGTTTTCAATCACTACGGATCAACTTTGCACAGGCTTGTATAATTTCTTCTTCGATTCCATCATGTATGATCTTTTCTTGGAAGCATAATAATCCGATGTGACGGAAAATAAAGCGATCAAAGTTCATCGAGTGACGGCCAGGTAGGGCCAAATGGAGTTAGTCTGGTCCATAGCCCCCCACCCACAGACCCTCTGCTGTAATGGGTAACTCACATGGTTATTTAGTTATGAGTCTTTTTGCAGTACGAAAAATGTTGTGCATCAATAAGATTGCACCCGATTTCCATACTAGAAATTGCTAAGATTTGTTAACAAATGTTGTATTGTTGAAAATGCTAACTTTGCGTCGGAAATATCTACGTTTTGCATTTTGGTAAGCATATGCAGTCGGTTTCCTTCGACCAGACACATATAATATTATCAAATAATTCTACTGCGATCTGATCCTTAAATTTCAAATTTTACTCCTAAAACGAAGATGCATAAGTGGATCCTTTTTTCAATCCAAAGGTAGTGCTTTTTCACAAAATATTCAAAGGAATGCTGTCCTATCTTAGCAGTTTTTTGTTGAGACAGCGCAGTTCCAACTGAATCATGCCCACGAATGCAATTAGCGATGCTTGAGGCAGGTGTTATTGCACTGTCTGATTAAATAATTCATTCCGTGTTTTGTTTTGCTATGACAAGGAGAATACGAGATGCAAACAAATCAGAGCGGATTCTTTGCTAAGATCTGTTTGGAGTTGCGTCATTCGAGAGCGCGCGATTGGCGGCCGCTCATTCGTTGCGCTCATTCGAAGCTACGCCGTCGGATTTTTCTTTATCGAAGTTGCACAGAAATAATCGATGCATGATACAACAGCGGGGGCATTTTAACTGGGTAATCCAACAGTCCCCAAGGGTTACATGTCGGATGGCGCCCAAATTGAGATAACGGTTGTTGATTGGTCGAAACAAGGAACCAATCAGTTGCGCCCGTTTTTCTCGCACCTAACTCGATTCGCACCTTTTTGCATGTTCCGCCTTTTCTTTGGTATTGTCCGATGTTTATGCGGAATCTTGGAGGACAAAAAGTGCTTCAACATTGATCTTTCCGCTCTGTCTTGCGACTTTTGTGTGTGCAACTGTCTTCAGAGCCGCTGGGTGCAGTTTGCACTGGTTTGGTTTTTCATTAGCTAGGAATAGCGGAACCAGTTTTTGCATACTCAATCCTTTTCATTAGAATATTTTCGAGTATACAAACGTCGGAAAATGATCAAAAGCTGACAAAACGAAGAGCCGGTTGCGTTCCTGGTTCCGCTATTTCTAGCAATTGTGAGGTTTTGTACTGCAAAGCACTTGTCCACTTATTTTCGGTTTGGTTTTTGAGATGCCTTGACATTTACCAACTTTGGCATCAAATGCCAAGACCTTGCTGATGCAGCCTTGAAAAGATCGATCAAATTTTGCTCACCAAAGCAATAGGCTTTACTGCCCTTCCTCCTTGTTCCTGCATGCATTGTGAGCAGTAAAGCACTAAGTGTATACTTATAGTCTTATATCTCGGTGTTCTTCAGCATTGGCATATATAGAGGTTTTGCTAGGAAAGCTCCATGCTATGTCATTGATTGTCCAAATTCGTTTTACAGCCATCAACAAACTGCTCCCAGAGCTTGAGAGGTTTCTTCGATATTCCCTGACAACTGAGCAACTGAGCGAGAAGGCAAACGCCCAGAGGGAAGAGTTTTTGGTGAAGTTGGTGGCCTTGAACAAGCCCCCAAGGCTGCCACCCCGGCCGCCAGAGCCACCCCAGGCCGGTGTCACAGTATCTTCGGATTACCTGAGTCAGCAGAGGGAAATTTCATGGCGACAGAATGACCCCAAGCGAGTTGTATCGCCAGAGGGGCTGCCGTATCAAAATCGAAGGAGGCAGCCCAGTGAGGAAATCGGAGCCCCCGTATGTGTGACACAATATTTACCCTAGAAACACTGCCTTCGCGATTATACTTGGGCACTATCAGAACAGATACTGTTTTGAAGCCCTTCCAGCTTGGTATTCTACAGTAGTTAGATACACACTTCTATAAGAATACCTAATTTTTTCCGAGCCTCAATATTCTTAAGAATTTTCTATTTTGAGCCTAAGATTAGGCTTAAATCATTCTTACCCAACACAAGATGTAAATTTGCCTTAAGCTCATAGAAAATAGTAAATCTACCTTGATGTGTTGCTTCATAAAAAATTTCAACAAGAACAAACATGTATATATAATGCATATAGCCCAAAGGCGACAGTTGTTTTGCTTTGGGAGAAAACTCAAATTAAGGAGAAATTTTTGTCTTGATGAAGGTTGAGCCTGGCATTATTCTTAAATTATTCTTATATTTTAGCAATTATTCGCCTCAGTATTCTTATAGACATTATTTTCATAAAAAAGTGTGTAAGATAATTCAGCACCAGAAGGCCCCAAAACATCCGCTATTTATGGGACACACGAGCACCCCTGCCGCCACGTTATTACTAGGCCCTCTAGTTACGCTCATTCCTTTTTTCCAGGGGCCTGGTTTTCATGATGGCTCCAGCACATCGGAAGACAGCAATCTCTTGTACGCGAGAATACCCAACGAAACGGGCAGTGACAAATACGTTGACATCAATGATTTAGCCAACGATAACAAGCCAGCCATTCCAGAGCGATCTCCCCGCCTGCCTCCGCATAAACCCATAGTGGAGAATCTTGAGGTCAAGCGCAACTCTTGGTATGTTTCAGGGCCAAGTGTTTCTTTACGTGATGTAAAACGTGGGATTGGGGGTGCTGAGTTGGTTTGTACCAGGATATCAAATGGACTGCAGTCAAAAAGGGGCATTGGATTATCTGATGTTGTATTGCTTTTTCGAGTGAAATTTCTGTTGAGAGTTCCCATTATTCATTGTTTAATCTTTTATATTGAAGTATGATACATTTGCTTGGCAGTAAGGAGTTACATTGTCAGCAGTTTATTGATCTTTTGAAGTAATCATTCTCAAGCTGAAATCTTATTTCCTTTGTCATAATATTATCAGCATCTTTGTTCATTAATTCCCCACAATGCCTCCTTGATGCCTAAAATGGACGCAGTCGAATACACTTTGTGCAGCATACTTGATCTACCTATTTGCCCCTTACAGCTTCATTCATAAGGATCATTACCTACCTATCGCACATTCGAGTTATTGGGAGTGGGGGGAGGAGGGGAGGTCCCAATTAACCTGACAATCGTATGTCCTTTCGCAGGAGAAACAGTGCAAATGAAATCTACTTGCAGAAGCTTGGCAACCCGACCAGATCCGGCCCCCTGTCCAACATCCGCACCAAAACGAAGTACTGGGCCGTTCTGAAGAAGCGGAATCTCTACCTGTTCCGAGACATGCAGCAACCTTGCGACCACATAATCGACGTTTCGAATTACGACATTCACGTGGAGTCCTCCGCCTCGCAGCAGTTCAGACTGAGCAAGCCCGGGTCCCCGTCCTTTCTGTTAGCTGCTGAGGACAAGGACGACCACAGGGGCTGGGTGGAGGCGCTGGAGAACTGCAAGTATGTCGACATCGAGAACGAGATGCCGCGCCGCGCTGGGCAGGAGAAGGGCCCTGTCGAGGACCCGGCTTACGAAGAGCCGCGTGACGTCATCAGCAAAATGCAGCAGAAAGATCAGGTTGGTCAATATCACGTGGGTTTTGTTTCTAGGCCACTTGGGGTATCGCACATTGTGGTTGTTGTCTGGCTAACGGTGTTGGTTGGTGAAGTCATGACCTATAGGGTCTTTTGAGATCTACAAATTTGAATCTTGGAAATCTTACAATGCATACTTTCTTAGGCCTCTTAGGCTAAGGACCAGGTTTTAGATGAGATGAGGCCATTTCCTGTAAGATTGTATGTTCCAGCTGTTAAGAAAAGCTAGTCTCTTCTTAATACGCCGTTATTGATATTACTTAAATTCACAAGCCTACTCTTTGATGCGGCAATTTGAGAGACAAGCGATTTCTTCTAATGATGGTCAGGATCATTTGCCATTTAGCTGTCAATCCTTTTGACATGTACGTCATTAATTGGTTTACATCGTTCCACCATTAATAATTTGTTGATATTTATTAAAACTTTGTATAAGGGTGCTCCAAAATCACCAAACGACCTATATGTGGATATGAATGGAGGCCAACGGAAGCCCTCCAACGATTATGTTGATCCCAGTCAGCACGACCGTTTCTACGATAAACTTTCTGACTTGGTCTATGATGCAGAACTGCCACCAGTGCCACTCTCATCGGGCGAAGAAGAACTAGGAGAGAACGACACTTTCACCAAACGTATGTTATTTAATGCAGCTATTCCTGTTTGTTATCCATGAGTATTTTATTTAGCCAAAGAGAGCCAATTCTTTTGTCCTTGGTTTTGAGCCTATTCTTTCACAGTTAACAAGAAGGCTGATGACCCCAATGATAGTCCCATGTGCTGTGTGCCGCGAGGTCTTTACACAGGAGTCTCATTCAAAAAGTTTAGACGTTTAAGCTAATGTTTACCATTCAAGTTCAAGGCTGTCGATTGCCTTACTTGATGATAAGTGAAACTCAGAGTAATTTATTTCTTAATTTCCATCTATATTTATCACTTATTATTCATGATTGTGTAAATTTGTTTTTTCTCATCTTCCGTTCTATTGAATGTCCAGATTTTTTTCTCATACACTTAAAAAATTTTCAGTCATTTTTTATTCTAGGCCAAAATCAATAAATGTGGCCTTATCCTCCTTCCCTTCTCATCCTCCCTACAAAGTATTTCGACCAAAAATAAAAATTTTCATTAGATCCTTTTGCAGTACATTTTTGTTGGAGTTGCCCCCATAAATTGTTACCTGATATTCTAATAGTGGCCTATTGACGTTTCAGTGCCAAGCAAGAACCCGATTGAGCCAAGTTCTGATGGAAATATAACTGGCTCATATTCGTCATCAGAAGATGAACCGCCCCCCTTGCCAGAGAACCGCAACTCAAGTATGCCCGTCAATTACAATCTGAATAACACGAGTGTAAACAGCTTGGAACGGAAAAAGTCCTCTTCGCTGGGCCGAAAGCTGGAGAAAGGATGCTTTCTTCAAAGACCCAGATGCACTGCATGTTGGTATTCTTCATCAGAAACGCTTTTTGTCTGTCGGGAAAAAGAGGTATTGCAAGGTGAAGAATGAGATTCTTTATGTATTCAGGTAAGATTCGTGGTGTGATATTTCAAGTTGTTGTGGTCAAGCCTGCTGTAATGCCTCTTGACGAGACTGACTACAGGCAAATTATTGTCGCTTGCTTTTTCAGTGTTTTATATACTTTATGCTATCGCTGGGCCTTGTTTCTGATGCTAGGTCCTCCGTGATTTGAAAGCGTTCTTCCTTTATGATGAAACTTACTTCTGGTCTTGTGACGCTGTTCTCTCTTAGTAATTTTGTTATCTGAAGCGTTAAATCGCATTATCGTTCGGCATTTAAATATTACCTTTTATTCATTAACGCAGAATGTATAATGCGACGTTTGAGCTCTGGTTGTGAGGAGATGTGACCTTTCACCTATGACCTTTACTACTGTGACTTTCATATGTTGTCAAAGCCATTCACTCTAGTGTTTTATTAATTAATATTTCTTTAAGGCGAGTTTAGGATAATTTTAGGATAATAAGTACGAGATGAATGTGAGGCAGCATCGTTCATAATTAGATTTGTACCATAACCTATAAACTATGTTTAGTTCTCTTTGTTATTTGTCTATATATTAATACGTAATCATTATTGCTTTATTTTATGAGTTTGGAGCAAATCTTGAGCTTGATATTAACTTCTTTACGAGCAAGCTTGTAGCAATACAATGTGGACCAACCCACACCTGAGCGTAGTAGATATTAAGATATCTAGGCAATGTCTCTCCTCTCTAGAAATCCGGACAACGACGAAAAACCTCTTTTGGAAGTTATGTTGCACGATGTTAAAGTTGAGCCTTGCGAAAAAGAAACATGGAAGAACAATGCGTTCAAGATTGTTCAACCAGGCGGAGAGACAGTTTACTTTGCCGCAGAAACCAGAGAGGGGTTGATGCATTGGCTCAAAATACTTGTTCTTGAAGCTGATAAGGAGAAGTTTTCTTCCAAGGTGAGTTTTGATCAACGTCTCCAAGTTTCACTTGCATATTCAGTGCTTCTTATTTCATAGTCATAATTACTAGAAATGCAGCTAAAAGGTAGTATCAAAATATTTCACACACTCGCTAAAACAAAATTCTTTAACTTTATACTTTATACGTAATAAAAAATAAATAAATATATCGTTTGAAATTATATTATCTAAATAAAGTATATGGTTTGTTACATAGTGTTTTAAGCAAGCTTTTCCCTTTGATTTTCGTATTTAAGTTGCAAAGTTGTCTCTTTTAAGATCACAATTTTAAGATCTGTTTTGCCTTCAGGATCTAAGACGATTCCCCAATAGAGATTTGCTCGCACCAATTGACACCATTGACAGTGCTAGCAACAGCTCTTTGGAACGGAAGGAGAGAGCCGAAGAATCTGAAGGTGCGTGTAGCTTTTGAGATTCCTAGTCATTGTCTGAAATGACTTCTCAAATGACTTCGTGTAGGAATTTACACGGCATTAAAGTAAAATTTGGAAGCTGATTTTGGTCCACATGGCAAAAAGACTTGCACAAGTGTCGAGAAACAAAAGTTGTCGACAACAAAAGCATCAGTATTGCAAAATGTTTCTTCAACCACAAGGTTGATTCTGGTTACCACATGAGTTCAGCCGATCATACTTGTATTCCCATAAAATCTCCTTGCCTGCTTAATGCACAAGCCACGTGCACATGTTTTCAACCAAGTGTCTAATCTGCTTACCACACTGCACTATAGTATGCTTTGTCACATTGATATGATAGAATTCGTACGCAACTGATAGAAAGTGAAGTGATAGAAAGTCTTATTACCTCTCAGCCATATTAGCAAAGATTAAGGTCATTTACAGAAAAAACGTAGAATAAACTTTTATGTGCATGCATCTCTTGCAAGACAAGTAGAGCCTGGGATAGCGTTGGGCCTATTTATTTGACTTTCTGGACGTTAGAAACCATTTGTTCTAAGTAAAAGGTGAATAATAAACAAATGAAGCTTTTGTTTTTTGGATAATTTCTTTATTGATAAGTGCATCGACAATGTAGTGAAGCATGGAATGCCCAATGTGGCTTTTGGGTTGTTTGCGTTTTTTTGTTTATTTACTTTGTGGCTAGACCCTCTGTTGAAGCTGCAACCCCCTGCAGTTACTTGTCGGCCATACGGTACAAGCTTAAAGCAGCCATAGAAAGAGAACGCCTCGGTATCATCCTGCATGGCTAGGATACAAAGAACCCATGATTGGTACTTCCATGCGTACCTGCCACGCAGGGGGTTCGCTGTTGTCCCCCACCACTTTTTTATCATAGCCACAAATCCGCTTGAAGTATAATTAAAAGTCGCAATGTGCTATAAAGAGCTTATTTCATGCTTTCGTGCCAACAGGAACTACGACGGACTCCGCAGCTACCGGAAGTGAAGCCAGTGACCAAGAATCGTCCCACCCCGTTCGACAGAAGTCTTTTAAAAGGCGCAATGCTTTCGAAAACTCTCCTTCACAGAAGAAGCGGGGCATCGATGTTGATGGTGAGTGTTTAAGTGATGTTTGTTAGTGGCATCCCGGAAATCTACTGCTTAACTTTTTCATCGTATCATGGACCACACATCAATGTCATCAATGTCAAAGAGCCAAATTAAGCTTCTCTGCCCTTGTCATTGCGTAAATGGAAAATAATTAGAGAGATCCAATTTTTAGGGGATAATATTACAACTTGTCTCTTTATTGATTGATACAAAGCTCTATTGCTTGTGTATCTTTTGGCATTCCATCTCATTTTTCGCTACTACAGCCCATCCCCGTGTGGTAAATGGCCTAAATATGTGAGCACTCCTTTGGCTGGCATCAGTTCCTTTGAAGTCTGAATTCTCTTTGTTTTTGGTTCTCGTAGGCTATCTGCACCTAGAAAAAGCTGGTAAGTGGGTTCGACATTGGTGTAGAGTCAAAGCAAAGATTTTCGAGGTCCACAGTTCGAAGCCATCCAAGTCCCCAGAGAAAACAGTTCCTTTGGCAGAATCAGTTCTCATCACCTTTCAATCAAAGATTATCCAGAAAGAGACAAACCTTTTTTTGATTAAGCTGGCATGGGCTGAAGAATCTCTGGTGCTCTTGGCCAAAGACATGCTTGATTGGAAGAAGTGGTTCCAAACTTTGAAGGTAAAGAAATTGTAATTCTCTCGATACTTATGACAACTTATAGCTATCGATTATAGTCTATTTTGCAAAAGCCTTTAAGGAGATTTGGAGCTGCAAATCACAGATGTCTTCTGAATGAGTGATTCTTAGTTAGAAATGAGTTTATTATCATAGCAGACGGGTAACATGATAAATTTCTTTTCTGCTTCAAGTCCATGGAACGATCATAAGTCTGAAGGCTTCACCTGAGTTTTGCTTTAGCTAATTCTCGTATTGTAGAAAAAAACTCTGTACTCAAGAAATTATTTCACTAGATTGTTTTCTTTGGTTCTAGAGCAGTGCATTGTCTTGAAGATACTTATACAAAGTGTCTAAGCGTTTTTTCCTTTTTTAGCCCAACTGTTTGACTTAATCTTTTACTTTTGCTGTGTTTAGTATTTATGTGAAATATTTTGAGATTTCTTCCAACATTTACAGAAACTCACCAAGGGCCTGAAGGAAAATTGTGAACTAGATACTAACTTACCAGATTTACCATTGCAACACCAAAAAGGTATGTTTCCAGTTTATTTCCTGAAAAATTAAAATGGGTTCCAGGATACTTGATTCACAAGGGAAAGCAGTCGGTTCGCAAAAACCACGTAGACAGTGAAGTGCTTAAAGAAAATTTCTATCACTATTTTGGGTGAAAATAATTTTGTTCAATTTATTTGAATGACTGAAATGGATCGCGAGGCTGTATAAACGCCTAAAACGACAATTAAATCAAACATTTTTTGAATGAGAATTCAATTTTCAAGACCTGTGTAAATTGCGATTCATATTTTCCCTCTTCGTTTGAATGTTTATCCTAATGAAATTCTCCTTATTACTGGCCATATAGGACAGCCAGTGAAAATCTTTGAAGTTTTATCAATGAAAACTTTGTTTCTGAAGCGTAATTAAATCAGCATATTTTACTTTAGTGTTCAGATACATGATTATCACTGAATAATGAATTATGATCACTGAGTGTAGCCAATTGCAGTTTTCGAATTTTCTAAAAGTGTTGCTATGCTAGTTGTCCAGTAAAAGAAAATAGCAAGAAAAAGAGGACTTTCAGTTTTCTCTTGGTCGAAATTATTTTCTCTCTGCTTTTTCCTGTCCCGTTTGCGATTTATGTGGTTAGTGGATTATCATACACCAACTCCAGCCTATTTAGAATATGTTGTATTTAAGTCAGTGTCTGTTGTTGCCATTTATTAACCATATACTTTTTGTTTAGGTGGAAGGGAGTCTAAGCCCAAGAAAAAGGTATTTTCAAAGAATTTTTCGTTTTCGACTCAATTTGATATGCATTCTCAAGTAAGAAATATTACATATGGCTTTAGAAAAAGCAAAAGACAAGAAACCTTTAATCGCTTTGGAAGCTTTCAAAGGATAAAGGATTATTTAATTTCAGAAAACGGAACTTTGATTCTGAATGGGAAAAGTTAAGTCATAAATATCTATGTTACAAAACAGATGTATAAATGTATCTCAATGTCCCACTATTCTTTGTACCGTATATATATATCGTTCATATATATATCACGTATTATACATGTATTATTCATGACGTATATTACATTTATGTAACACGCCTATTGCATATATATTACGTGTATACTTCACGTTTATTACGTGTTTATTATCTGCCTGCATTTGATGCTCATGTTTTTCGTATGTTTGCCAGAAAACCGTTAAGAATGGCCACCTGAAGCCGACTGAAGCTGCAGATGCTCCAACTGAAATGAAGCAATTTCGCGGGAAACTCACGCGCTTAGCTGATGATGCTGACGAAACCGGTGCTGACGTTTGCTGCGAAGCACGTGATGGGTTCTTTTTCTTGGCAAACGATGCATTGCTGGAGGACAAAATCATCGAAGTACCAATTCGCAAAATCAAGTTGCACCAAAAGAAATTGAGTGTCAAAAATGATAGACATATTTTTGGGATTCAGACAGTAAATGAAATTCAAGTTATTTTGGCAGTAAATGACGAGAAGGACTTGCTTCGTTTGATTGACGTGTTGTGGTTGCTGAACGCCCAAGTGGACGGTGAACGCGGTACGGTCGTAAACAACCGTGTCAATCAATTGAAAAAACAATACAAGCGCAGGTCAATCGCATTCGAGCCACTCGACCTGATCTTCGAACCCCCGGAAAGATCTGTATCAGATGACGATCATAAGAGGAAGTCTTCAAAGACTCCAATGAAGACGGAAGGCAGGCGACCTACGAAGCCATCAAGTTCTGGTAGGCAGTCAGGGGGGTCCCGCATGTCGTCTTTGTTTAAAAGTCTCCCTAGACTGCGGCAAAAGAAGTACGACTTCAATGCAAGCGACAGTGTGGATGGAGTGCCGAAAATTCAGTTCAGCGGAAACGTCTTGGAGGTGAAAATAAACGATGAAGGTGTGGAGCAGTTAGTGGACCGACACTGTAAAGTGTCCGGAAAGATATTTTATGCCTCTGTGCCAGGAAGTGACTTAAAGCCAATATTTAAAGTGCCTTTGAGAAATGCTACAATAGAGGAAATGATTGACAAGGAGTCAAACAAATTTGGCTTCATTCTGAGTTCGATGGAGGACAGAGCGACATTTAAATTTTTCTTAACCACGGAGGAGGAATTCGATAACTGGTCCAATGCTCTTTATATGATCGATTCAAAGTCAGTTCCCGGAAGGATGTCCAGTCGAGAGAGCTTATTGGATGACTCGAAAAGTGACGCAGACATAGACGCTAGGCCGGAGGCTGGAGCACCTGCAGGGTTTCCTGGGTCTAATAGTAATTCGTCTATTTCATCAATGGCATCCAAACAAGGGAAGCCCTTAACAGGGAACAACGACGAAGCCAATGCGTCAATTCCTAGAAATGAAACCAATGCAATACCCAGAAAAGTTTCCGAAGAAGTGTTCACAACAAGTGCTGATCACGTGCTGCACAGTGGATTTTTGTATGAAGTCAAGATAAGCGAATCGAATGGAATAAAGAGCCGGACGAAGCTTCGACGCTGGTGCTCGTTGAAGCAGTCATGGATCGAGATTTATAACAATAAAAACGACAAAGTCCCAATGAGGGGAATTGCGATTCAGCACCATACCTTCGAGAACCTTAATAGCGATGACTTGGGAGAGAAATGGGCATTGGGTCTAAAGTCGAACGATGAGGTACTGATACTTTGCGCAAACAACGAAGAAGATTTCGTTAAGTGGCAACAAGAGTTCAGAAAGGTGTCGAAGAGATCGAGTCGGAAAGCAAGTGATACTGCCAAACTCAAATTGAAATCTGCTGGCGAAGGCATCAGACAACTGCTTTCATCATCCTCGCTCTCAGGTTTATCCAAACGAGACTCGAAAAGAAGCACGATTGTTTTGAACGACGATGACAAGAATATTGTGGACACTTTCACCAAAGACATCGAATCCGGCAATAAAATATCCGGAGTTCTCACGATAATAGCCGCCAATGATAAGCCTTCGAAGCCAAAGAAACGGTTCTGCGTGATTCGAGACGGTAAATTCTGCATTGCCAAGCGCTCGAAGCCACAGAAAGCGATTCAGACTATCGAACTCTCGAATGTCGATATCTTAGATGAAAGTGACATTGATAAAGGCATATTTAGATTTCGTTTGGACTTTGGTCAGAATGAATCCTTGATATTTCAAGCCGTGGATGAATCAACGGCGGATAATTGGATGGTCGCGATCTCCATGGGAATGCTTCTTGAAAGACTGACGTCACCAGAGAAATTCCCACAGCATGGAGAGCCGGAGGCCGAAATGCAGTCTGGTCTACACGAGGCGAATGAGCTGGACCAACACGACGCTTCTCTTGAAGCTGACGAGGATGCACGTGACTCTGCCAGCTCCAACTTGTCGAATGACATCAAGGCTGCGATTGACAGTAAAATTGTTGGCGGAAGCAATTATTTGAATCCTCTGAGCGACCTTTTGGAGAGTGCTTTTACTCCAGGTCCGTATTCGGAGTCCTCTACTCCGTCGTCGCGGGAAGGAACGCTAGAACGGAATTTGAAGGGCAAGAAAGGACCCAGGTGCAGTTCCGGAGAGGCTATCATGGAAGAAGAAGATGAGTTCGATTCGCAGATATCTGAGGATAGTCCGAGCGTGCAAGGAAAGATAGAAAATGTTAGCGATTTACCGAAGCCAGGAAGCGTTACTGAAGCAATCTCAGCATTCGAGAAAATGACCCCACCCTCAAACGAACGCGGTGATGATAACGTGTTTGGTCATGGTGCAGGCAAAGTTGAGGATGATGGTGACATTAAGATCCTGACGAAGGCAAGGGAGGACTTGGAAAAGAAGAAGTTAACCATCGTTAACAATATCGCAGAACTTGAAAATGACGTTGAAACATCCAAGCCTCGAGTGGAGCAAGCGAAAGAGGCTCAAGAAAACAATACACCCGAGGAACATCACGATGCAGCAACTAAAGAGTTAGAGGCAATGCGAAAGAAGTTGTGTGATGTAGACAAGACGTTGCTCAAAGTTGATGCGGAACTTCAAAAGAGGCGTTCAAAAGGGTCCTTGCGTGGGAGATCTGCCGTCATTAGCTCCCACGTGATCGTGTAAAATGCACAGCTAGTCTGGGGAAGTGGGATTTTCCGGACTCCAGACATCTTTCGTAAAGAGAGCAGAGTGTTCTGTATTTGCTCTGAAGAAGGCTCAGGATCTGGGTGCGACAAAAGTAAAAACCCAATAGGATGTTGCTTTGGATGATATTGTAAGCCGAACTTCAGTAGCCGCTGTTAAATATCGTCCATCTATTTTTCTAAGCACTTTAGATGGAACCACTGCCATTTTGGATATTGAAGGTAGGTAGGCTGTTGCAATCAATAAACTATTTGGTAGCAAATAAGTAACAATTTGACAAAAGTATTTTTGTGAATAGATACTATACTATTATCGACGATTCTAGCATGGTAATATGATTTTAAATGAATCCTAGTTATATTACTTGAATCTTAATCAGTTTTTAAGGCCGATAATAAGAAGTCAAGTTCTACTTCTGAATATTGTAGATTGTAGGCAAGAGTCTTGATAGGTCTCAAATGTTGCACAAATTTTACATCGCTGGTGCTCTTCACGCCTGAAATTTCGCTTACGAGGTAGTCAACATCATCGGATTTATTTCTTATCAAATTTACCATGAAGCAAAGCCAAGTTTTCAAGCTAGCTGGAATACACTGAAAGCAATCTCAAAACCTAGGACACTTTTATTCCCTGATGGTCGTTGTTAGTTTTCCGCTAGAATGGCCCTCGCAGCGGTCTGCCACCGCATACACACGTAGTGAAAAAAGCAATTGTCCATTTGGTAGCATAATGACGCAAGTTCTGCCAGTGCTTTGCCTACCAAATTTAACAACGTCATGCCTGAATTTTGACCCACGTGCTAGAAGGGCCTGTTTTCCAGGGTTACTTTATTATTTAACTACACCAAGATGTTATTTTAGCTTGCGAATCGTTTTACATTTTTACTGTTTTTGGAGCAATCGGTTTTACAGTTCTAAGACTCGGATGCTGGTATTAAATTTTAGTTCCGCCTTTTTACTTAGAAATCAGCTAGGCTCAATGTTCAGTACCCAGTGGTGGCTTTGGTAGGACCTATGTCGACAACCTAAGATTGGTAACAATCAACCCTTTCTAAGCACTACTACGTTTTGAGGAAAATGTTGAATGCCTGCTATCGATTGTATGGCGTCTCATAGATTTGCAGGCGTGACGTTTCAATTGTATAGATTTTATTTGTCATTTAGCTGATTTACAAATTCTGATGCTATTACGAGGGATCCTTTTGTGCATCTGGTAATAGGAATTGTCTGATAGCTAGAAATCGGTTACCGGAATGGTAGAATATAAAAATCCGGTTTATTTGTATGTGGGTTAGCGAGATATACCGGGACTTTACACAATATGGTACAGAGATATCAGGAGCAGTACCATTTTCCCATTTCATCCTGCTCGGCGCAAGCTTTTTATTCTTGCATTTCATTGCTCTCCTGGCTTCTAGGAAGCTATTTCCGGTCATGCACCTGATTCCATTTAGTTGACATTCGTACGTATGGTTAACAACTGGTTTGCTCTGCCGTGCTGCTGGGTACCAGGTCTCTCTCCATCCTCTAGACTTTCATGTAGTGTATAATTTCATTCAGAATCTTTTTGGTCTTTTCATTAATCGACAGACCAAATAGTTAAGGTATTTTAAGACGTTTTTAGTTATTTATGCCATTTGGTAAACAGAGTTCCTCTCCTTTTTAAGTACGTGGGTTGGGCAAATCCGTTGCAACGTAATGCTGTTTTGATACCACACGCGTAGATTATCGTATTTTAGTTCCAGCGTGTTCAGTTATGCTTTGTGAATATGCTTCGAAAGATAGATTGTGACCGATGTAAGTAGTACTACAAGCTTAATATGCGTCTGTAAAATGAAACTCGATAATCCGACTTGCACATGACAGGCCTATATTTCACTTTGTGTCATCAATGCTTCGTTACTTTGAGTTCGCCTTTTCTCGTATAATGGAATTATCGAATGTTTTTCTTTGCGTAACGAGGTCCACCCAACGGTCGCATCCGCGTGGCAACTACTTTCTCCACCTGCATTTCCTCTATCCCTACGAACCAAATATTGATATACTGGCCAAATGAGCCTCTGATTGTCTGGACCATGTTCCACACAAGACATTTTCAGTCACTGTCCGATGTTTAAGTGTCTTGTTTTCAAGCGTCCGGCTAACTTAAAATGTTGGCGAAAGTCAGTTATTATGGCAAAGCGGTGTCCTCGCTCTCGCTGGAAATGTTTTTGCTATAGGATCAGCCTGTACCCTTTCCACTGGGGTCTTGTGTATTTGTAAAATGAGCACGAAAATGAAAGGGCAAATAAAGACGGGAGATGTTGTGATGCTCCACATGGCTCTTGCCTGAAGCTCTTGCTGTTTATGATTTTTGTATAGCGTAATCAATGATATACATAATCAACTACATTAACGACAAACTGTTTCCATTGCTCCTTCAGTTGAGCTATATAATATATATTTATGTATATTACGATTGTTATTACGATGAAGGAAGTGCACCGGATATTCTCAGAGGGGCTTGAAAACGGGAAACTCTATTTGTTACTCTTGCAATTCAAGAGCTATACTTCAAATGTTTCTTGTATCAACCCTTCTTCTCTGACTGGCTGTGTATGGTCATAAAATACATATGTATGGTTTAAAACACAGTGATTTGTCTCAACCATTTAGATTGGGGGGGGGGGGGGGGGGCGCTGCCAAGTCAAATTCGGGATTCCATAGCAATAAAGTTGACCCCTTTCTTAATAAGAAAATTCCTAATTCTGAGCGTTGATACACAATTTCCAGGCATAATATAGTGCTACTCCATTTATTGTCAATAAAATCCATCTTGCAAAAGCTGGTGCTTTGAGGTAAAAATTGCACCCAAAGAAAAGATTGATTGACACCACATTAAAATTGCACTCTTGGTTGTTACTCTGTGGAAATATGTAGTTACAAATTTTAAATATTTTCATCAGGTATTAAAGCTCTTGGTAATTGCTACTCCCATCTATTCTTTTTTTGCAGAGGTGCTTTTTCATAAGCCTCACCCTTTCTTTTTGAAGAGGATTCATTATTGTTATCTTTGACAGAAACATCAGCATCTTTGGTTGCATACTTGACAGTCCATTGTCTTGCTTTCTGATTGAACATTTGTGGATTGCATTTGTATTCTGTTGACTAACAATAAATATAAATTGAGTATCAAAATGATCTGAGTATAAAATGAAATAAATGGCAATGATACACTTAATAGCTTACAGAAATGAGTTCCATGAATAAATGGCGCCAGGCAAAGCTTAAAAGGGCCCTTCAAGTATTAAAAAAGTCTATTATTCCAAGCATTCAAATGTTCAAAATTGTCCTAAGTCCAAGTTTTGGGAAAGCTGTCTATTTTATCAACACTTATAATAACAGTTTCAAGAAAGCTTTTCAAGACCATGGGATAAAATCAAGTAAATTTCAAATCATTCTCTTACAATTTCAGCCATCAGTGGATCATCAGGATTTGGGTCAGCTAGTAATAACTGGATTGATTGCAGCAATGTTGAGATATTGTGAGCTGGCTTCCAAGCTCCCTACCAAATAGGACAGTCAGATATTCATAAAAAGGAAGTTGCTGTGATTAGTAAAAAATTTCAGATGCACCCATTCCTCCTAAGTTCTTTTATACTAAAGGTACCATGCAAACTAACCAAATATAATTCCCCATTAATTAAATGGAAACTTTATAATTCCCTGTAGGATGGACGGAAATTTTTGCTGCTGTAGGAGATCACCATTGTCTCTGGTACTTTCTCATACAACATACTTTTGTCATGGGAAATTCTTGCATAAATTTACAAGAGCTGGAAAGCCTCTGAAAATGTTACATCACAAATTATGTCAAATGAATAACACAGTTACCTTTGGTGGCATTTTCAATATATCTAGGCAGATTCTTCCAGCTGTGTCAATGTTTGGGTGGTAAATTGGTGTTATAAATCTGACTTGGGGAGGCTCAAAAGGGTATCTATTTAAAGAAAATCAACAAATGTAAACAAAGATATCTCAAAAAACATAAAAGGGGACCAACTCAATCATGAACAGTTTATTAATTAAAGGCTGCTTAGATAAGGTGACAAAAATATTCATTACACTGAAAAAAGAGGAGAATGTGATGTAATTAAGATATAGCATAATAAAATCAATGCAGAGATTATTTGCTCATTAGAAAATCTTTCTCCGGATAAACTTTTCATTAATTAAGAAAAATATATGCATAAATATATAAGTTAAGTGCAGAGTAAAATAAACAGTGCAGTAAACAGTGCAGAAGGAATAAAAAAAGAATCTATAATATAGAGTAATATAACTAAAATAAAATATAGGAGTAGCAATATATCAATTCACATGTATAGTTTCTCTAAAAGCCATCATTCTTTAAAAGCTCAAATACCTTTCAGGAACTGATATTGAGAGCTTGAAAATTCCTCCAGCATAGGGGGTATCATCTTGTCCTATCAATGCTGAAAACACATCAATTAAACTTTGACAGTAAAACAAACCCATAATTTACTTGGGTTCCTAAAGTCAGGCTTCATGAAGGTGCAAGTACAAATATTTGTTTACTAGCTGGTGCCAGAGACAAAAAATCGACTTTAATTTGTAAAGTGCCTGTGGAGATAGCTTCATAAATCAATTTCAAAACCTCTGTAATTAGCATGCATACGAATACTAATAACTTGGAAAAAATGTTTATTCAAGATTCTTGTTAAAGTTCATCAGACAAATGCAAACCACTTTTGTACTAAAATCAAGCAAGCAAGTTTACCCTAATACTAGTCGAAAAAAAAGCAGGCTAGGAAAGGAGAAATGGCTTTGATATAGCAACGGAAAATTGACTCCAGCGTAATTCTTGCGAATACAAAACCAAAGATGACAATTTCTTCGGCTTTGACGGCCAAGGCAGTGTAGCTAGCACTTACAGGCTTCCAACTGATCGATTTTTTCTTCAATTGCCCAGCATGAAATTCCGTGTGTTGGTGATTCAGTTAATTGCTTCAATTCCCTTTTTAGTCGACTGTACTTCTGCATTTTGAGATATTGATGTTTATTATGACAATCTCAGATTGGTATTCCCGCCAAATGAAGAGGATGCGCCTTCGCAGTATAGGCCTGTCCATTGCAAAGTGCGGACTTGTCTACCGATGTAATGTTTGAAAGAAAAACTGACAGAAAAGGAAGGGGTTTAAAAGTGGAGGGTCTGGGGGCGTGTCTCGAAAATTTGTTGAGGCCACGCCCTTTAGAAAATCGGAAAACGCTCCTTTGCGTCCATGTTTATATGAAGTTCGGTTCAGAACAGATTTCAATTAGCTACTTTGTAAAGATGAATGAATCATTACAGTGAACAAAATTAGCAAACAAAGAAATCTTTTCAGGAGAAATTTTCATGCAAATGCATCACCGGTTTTTCGAACAACATGCTCATAGATATAGGCAGTCTTGTGACATTTTGAAGTTTCATGTTGCTTTAAAACCGTCAGAGTATACTCCCAGTAAGAGAATCCAGGTGTGGTAAAGAATCTTCTTTATTCTTCTGTCGTGTTATGTTCTACCTCGGACAGATAGTCTTCAGAACCATCACGATGAAGCCATGAATAAATTTCTGAAAGCTTTGTACAATAAAGCACTTGTTCACAAAGTTCTTGAACCTTGACATGAGCGAAATTGTTTGCCAGACAGTTCTTGTAAAGGTGTTTCAATGGCTGTCGTAGCACTGTCTTGAAGAGTAATTGACGCAGTTTATGTTGGGACTAGAATCCTTCTCTGCTCGAAAGATTCTTTTAGATATAAAATGATTCTCCACGAGACGGCCTTCTTGTAGTCTGTTTCTATGATATCGTATCATCTGTTCCATGTCTGTTCGCACGAAATCCAGGATTACAGCGCTACAGTGTCCAATAATGACATCAGAGCCTCAGCTAATGAAGCGGCAACATATGGCGTTTAGGACACATGTCAGATGGTTCTAAATACATATGCAGGCACGTGCATCAGAGTGTAGAAAAATTCGACTTCACCACAACAACTGAATAGAAACATTACACAACACTGGCCTTTGACTTTTCCTTCGCTAAGGTGCTTTGTCTAGTGTTGTTTACTTAACGTGTAGGGCAAGAGTTTGAGTCAGTAAGATTTTGTTTTGATTCGGTAAATAGCTTATTTGGTAGTCAGTAGTGATGAAATGACGCCAGTTTCTTCCTTACTTATCTTCTCGTCGAGTCAGTTGTAGTTTTTCTTTCAATATAATAAACTACGTGAAATCGAAGAACGAAGAACGCGGTGTCAGATGAAAAATGGGCGTTTCTATCTTTTCCCAGGCACCTGAAGGGCGTGACACTAAAATCCGATCATAAACTAACACCTCCCCCCAATCATTGCCTCTTAATTCACCTCAGTTGTCTTTTAAAATTTTCAATACTGAATAAGCTCATTAAATCAGAGATAATTTTCATAATCGAGATGATGATGACAGATTACATTAAATGATAACAAAGATTTATTGGGCGTGTTTGAAGACAGTGCAGTGAAGTGTTAGTAAAATGCTTGTCAAAGATGCTCTAAAAATCCTATTCCCCCTGCAGAAATGGTGGGGTAACCACCTTCTTCTTTCTATGTAATGCTAGACACATGCCTGATATGCATAAGTGCAAAGGATTATTCAATATACCAAATCACTGAATTTGGTTGAAAAATACTAAATAATTTGAAGGGGAAAGGGGTCAGACTATATGGGAGTCACACTGCTGTCAGAATTTCAATAGTTTTTATGACGTTGCAAGGGAATCTGGAGGCATCTAAACTGGAAGATCTACCAAGTAGGAACCATCAAGCATAATTTATTCTTATTACTTGATCTTTCGAGGCCAGCATCAAACTGAAAATAGTGGCTCAGGTGCTAAAATAAATATGTAGACAACATTTGCTGGTCATTGCTCTCTTCCGTAGGCCAGCTGAACTTATTTTCGTGGCAGTAGTGATTAATTTCACTAAGCATCTCTTGTTTTGGCAAAATTTTATCTTAGCAAACCTATGATTTTGATCCCAGACAGGATTCATAACTTTCTTTATCGGAAAATCTGAATCTTTGAAAAGGCCAAACCACACTAACCCTTTGGGAGAACATAAAAGTCCACTTTGGATCAACTCAAATGTTTTTGAAATTAGCATTCCAAACTTGATCAACGTCCAACCCATCATATTCACTTTAACTATAAATTTGGAAATCATCAATGCAAAATCCAATTGAACAGACTGATTGACCGTAAAATTCACGGGCCATCAAATTGACGTTATTCTTGGTAATCGATGCATTGAAGTTCTATTAATACTGTCTTTTGCTGGGAGATGCCATTTGCCAAGATCAAGAGACCATACACGTTTTTATACTATAAGAACCCGGTTTATAAGAAACCTAGTACTAGAGCCCCCAAAATAAATCAATGTTTTTAACAAAACTCCAAAAAATAAGATGCCTTTCTTTACTGAGCGTAATATGTCATACGTAAAGTAATATGTCAACATTCCATTTTTGCTTGATTTAAATTTGCTAACACATTTTTGTTTACGGTAACACATGATATTGAGCCTACTTGTAGTAGTAGGAGGATTTCCGATAATTTTGCCATGAAACTCTTTTACAAAATTGCTTTCAGTAACAGTTTCTTAGTCAATGTTCAGCAAGCAGTCCTCGTTAGGGTCCCCAATAATTTCACCACCCGGTCCCAGTTGAAATTTGATAGCGATAAAGTCGGTCCCGAACTAGCCCTGTGCTTAGTATTTCTCCTCTTTGGTGTCCTTTCCATCCTGCAGCTTTACCTATATTTACAACTAAATCTACACTTTCATCAACATCGATCATGAAAATAGAATCAACAGCTGAGGTTTTGTAAGTAGTTACTTAAAGAAAATCTGTTCTTAATGGCCAGATGCCCAACTTGTACTCACTAAATGAACATTGGTTTATGCTTTTGGTCCATGATAGTCTGTATGCGCAACCTTGCATGCCTTCAGAACGAATTTGATAAGTTTTGAATGGACGTCCCTAATGCTTTTGTTGGAATGTAACTTACTGTCAGTTATAGCTATGTTTATTCTCGTTATCTGATATATTTGTTGCTGCTTTTGACGCTTTGGAAAAGTTCTAGCTGACACCGACAACATGAACTTTTTCACCATATGTACATGCTTTATCTTGTTTCCGTGCTACGCGAGGCGCTCGATGTGCAAATTTAAAGGGGAATGCAATAGCAACCCCGAAAATATCTATTTCGCAAAAATCGGTCTGTCGTGGTGAGAACTCGGTCCCTTTAAAGAACACCCCCCTAAAAGAATTTGCATTTGCGCCCCTGATGAAGAGATCGATTCCAGCATGAAGGAGACCGAAATAATTAGCAACCAGCAAACAATTAATGTATTAATCAATTTGTAGAGAGAAGTTAAAACTTTTAAATCATATGTCAAGTTTTTTTTAAGTTATATCAGATATTCGAAACAGTATTAAGTTTATGTAAACAGAGCTGTCAGGAGTCTCTCTTTGGCTTCGAGTTAAATTGTACTTCAGAATACAGCCGCAGATTGACAGTCAGCGACCTTCGAGGTTACTATCTCCCCTGAAGATGCAAAGTTCCGTCTACTGTACCATGAAACTAAGAAAACACTCGTGCCATGAGACCTAAACAGAAATAGCTAACCAGAGAGAGCACGAATCATTTAGTGTCTGATATGTCCACTCAGTTCTTTGGCGGAAAGTTTGAAGGTGGGTGAATGATTCAATCCAAGCTCATATTCTGTTTTGTCGAATTTGCCGAGTAGCTAGTTTTTGTTGATCTTATTCACTGACAATGAATTAACTGTTCCAAGGTAACTTTCGTCAGCCGTTTTGGTTTAGTCACACTTACGAGGGAAATGTACTTTCTGAATGAATTAAATACGTGGCACCTGGTTTGTAAAATATTTGGTTAGTGTAGGCCCTGAATGACCTGTTTTTGTGATAAAGACCTGCCCACGAAACACCGCACGGATTCTTTCTATTAGCACCAAGCATAATAGACCGCCTCAAACATTTGACTTTACAGATTAACTTCATTGAAATTTGACAGCAACAGAAAAATCTTTGCAACTAAACATTAATAAGGATTTATCAATGAAAGTTTCTGAATTGGATAGACTTCGTTTTGGATAATATAAGCAGGTGTATGTACAAGATTATAAGCTTTGATTTTAAAGCCTCGCTGGCGTTGAATGTGTTTTACTTCACTGGATTCTTTCGAATACAACCATTATAGTCGGCTTATGAGAGGTTTATGGTAATTAATTGTGGTAAATGTTGTGGCTGTGTCCTGTTGTCTAGCTGAAAGCAGATTGCAGCATTTATGCTACTGTTTAGTGAACTACTTCGAAGTTAATCTGCCATTACAGAGGCCTAATAATGGCAGGAGAAGGGTGGGGAAGACATCTTATTTTTTCACAAAACCAAAACAAATTGGCTTGTTTTGTTTGCAATTTTTATGGTTATATATTGCATCTATTGCCCCTATTAGCTCAAGGGTCCAGACAACCATCCTGCCACAATACTGATGTTATCTTTCAAATTGCTAATCTTCTAATTTCTTTTTATTTTCTATGGATAAATAAACATCTGTCATGCAAAAGCTCTCATTTTGGCATCATTTTTATTTGCCAATTTTTTATTTGTTCATAGAAAAATGACAATAAAAATGATGATTTGGTAAAAGATTAATTACTTCGATGAGATATTACCTTACAAACAGGTCTAGCTAAGGTTTCAGATTATTGAAAATTGTGGCTCCATTGATTGATCTTTGTAACATATTGCATGGGAAAAAATGGGTGTACAATAATTTAATTTTTAATCTGATTTTGGTCTAAGTTTTTATTAAAATTCATTTATTTTTCTTTTGACCATACCTATTTATCAAGCTTCTTTAAGGAATGATGTTTGGAAAACACCTTATTTTTGTTGGAAAACAACACTTTATGACACTAGAACCAAGTAAAAGTGGAACAGTTTACCAAAGGTGTTTGATTGTGCTACATATCAGGTAGTTTTTTTATCAATGCAAAGCAGAGATATTGTGGAGCTCAACTGTTGTGTTTTTATCCTTTAGCTGAAAAGGGGACACATTGGATTTATTGTGAAGGACTTTATGAATCCCTGATTAGCTTATACATTACCATAGTAGTCTCATTTCACTAAAGACAACAGCTGAAGCTTAAATTGATTGATAGAGATTGATGATTGTTTTGTGTTACTGGCCATCAAGTACTAAGTGTTTTCTGTGAGCATACTCTAGTGTTCAGTGCACATACTGGAAATGCTAAAAAGTCTCTAATTAAAGACATTAAAGGCATTAGGCATTAAAGATTTAATGCGCATATGCCCACCTTAGAGTAAAGATAATAGAAAAAGTCATTTTCATGGGCGTTTCTGCACCAGAAATGTTTAGCAACCACATTCTCTGTGGCATAATAAGACAGCAGAAACTGACATTTTGTTCATTTGTGTTTGCCCTGTGTATTAATTGCACCCTTCTGTCCCTGATGCCTCTGCTGGCAAACTTGGTGTTTGCCCCCCTTGATCTATGGCACCGGGACTTAGTGTTGCTGTTATGTTGTAGATTTGACTTCTGGCCTGAAACAATAGCAACAGATATGCAGCAAAGTATGTTTTGTGAGATACCTTTGTTAGTGTCAAAAGGTTTCAATGCAGATGGATAGGTAGAAAGAGAATTTATTTTCAAGTCTATCTCCTGCAGCTCAGATTTGTCTGCAAATTTTTTACTTTTGACATGGAGCGAAAGATAACCAGACAATGTAGCAGTCACATGAGTTTAAGTTGAGATTTTTAAAGGGTTTAGGCAGGTACCCCTGAATATTTTGATAATAAAATCATACTCAGGGCCCTACTAAACAATATAAATGAAATAATACTTGTCTTCCTTTCTTTCTACTTATAAACTTTGTGCTACTGCTCGCTACATAGCATTAAAGAATAATTTGCCCTACAAAATAGTGAGGGGGGGGCATGGTTTCCCTATATAGCAAGCAAACACGACCCATTGAGAAATCTCGGAAAGAATACAAGTGAATTAGGAAGTCAATGCTCCCAAGTCCCTAAAAAGACTGTTATTTTGTCGAGGAAGCCTTTACATCACTAAATATTTTTGTGAGAATTTCTATGTTGTTTATTAACTGCCCAAACGTTTTGTCTATAAGTAACTGCTCTCATCCAAATGATAATTGACTTTATCAGAGGACCGCTGTTTGTTTGAAATCGAGGAAGAAGCAAACACGAAATCGAATCTCTTCTTTGTATAAGCTGTGTTTCCGAGTTTAATCAAGTTGATGAAAATTTTGGAAAGAATAATTGTACGGGTTTTGTTGTTTTGGAAATGGCCGGACATGTGAAATAAGATAATCGTGTTTTTGCTTTAGATGTGGCTTTGATGACGACTGAAATTCGTTCATAATTGATTGTCATAATGTAATGCCTTTAATCAAGTAAGTTCTAGATGCGCTGGATAATTTTTCAGAACAGGTATAGTTTAGTACAGAAATAAACATTTCCTATGACAACATTTGAAGATCAAACAAACATTCTATTATTCAGTGTTTATACAGCCTTGAAGAACATTTGCTACTCAGATCGCTTTTGGTATTCCTCTTTAAGTAATGTCGTCTCATTAACCTGATCATGTCGGCTTCGTTTTCAGTCTCTAGAAAATACTGCGGAGACATGTGAATTGGGTACAAGGACTCTGTGCATTCTGCTTTAATTTTCATATGAATGATATGTTGTTGTGGTTGCAAGGTTTATTGCCACAGGCACTTGATTTCTTTTTCTGTTTCATCATAGATCTGCAAATGTTTAACACGATGCTTGTCTTTGATATCGCACTTGCTTTTCTGAACCAGATTTCAAGTCTATCCATTAACTGAATGATAACATTGGTCACGCTTTTTTCTGATTCAATCAGTGTTCCCATGTCTTCCTAAGCTGTGCGAGGGACGTTTCCTCGATGATGATGAATCTTGTTTACGTCGTCATGAATCTGTATTATAAACCATTGCCTTCTAGCCATAATAAACAGCAAATGAATTTAAAATACACGCATTTTAGCCCAACGTTCTGCCGTGTTTGTAAACATTTCTGATCGTTGCTTCAGCAAAGACTTATTGTGATTTATAGAATTGCAGTTTTTCATTTTTCGGTATACAAGCTTTTTTTATAAGGAACTACTTTATAAGGAACCTACATGTAGAAGGCCGAGATATATAAAGAACTTAAACTACTAAAAACGAAATAACTAAGGAACGTTTCGTTTAGAAAATTTTTTATAACTGCAAGCATCAAGAGCTAAAAAGCCCGTTTCATTCATTTGCAGCCAATACTCGCATAGATTGTTTGCTATTCGTGTGTCACATGCTTCATTGAGTAGTTGCCGCATAGTCTATCTCACCCCTCTCTCTATTAAGTGTTAAGGCTTATTGTAGTCAAAAAAACGAAAGTTAGAACTTAAGGAACTTTTAAGGAACTTTTGATACTAAAATCTGATGACTTGTGGTCTACGAATAAGGAACTTTTGGAACTAGGCCTTGTGGTAGGTTCCTTACAAAAAAGGGTGTAAATACACTATTAGCTAGAGTTGTGAAAATCCGCATCACACCATTTCTTTACAGCCAAACTTCCTTGAGTAGATCCTATAGGTTTCCAAGAAATATTGACATGTGCAGTTTTCTTGTTGACGTCACTTTTACGCTATGTTCTTGTTGTTGTTGTTATTTTAAATCGCTGTTGTTTCTGATTGTCAATTGCGTCTGGATTTGAGCTACCCTTCCATAGAGTCTGTGGGTGATGTTGCCCTAGGCTTAATGTATATTGCCCAAAGTTGACACGTTCTATTTTTGTGGTTTTCGTCTTCTTTCGCTCTGAGATAACATTTTGCTGCTGAAATTTTACTTATGAAAGCAATGCCTGTTTTACAAGTAGGTTTTCCTGTAGTAGAAGTAGTAGTAGTATTCCTGCCGCTTTAAAGGTATTTTCTTTTTGCAGATGCCGCAACTCTTTTGATAACGTTCGAGAGATATGCCTGAGAGATTAAGGTACAGTCATTTTCTGCAAATGTGATATTGCATTTCAGTTTTAGATATTCAAATAACAGATAAACTAGTGGGAATCTTTGTTTTAGGAGAAGTTAGTTTCTTTCGAGGCAATCAGTATTAGATCGGAATAGATATTGGCAATCTTTTGGTCTGTCATTTAAAGATTAAATAGACAAATATTAATGTCTATATTTCAATGGAAAATCCCATTCTTTGTAGACAGAAAGAGTTCGTCTTTTCCCTTGGGCTCTTCTAAAGTGAGGTGTTAAGTAACGCAGATTGGTCAATTATAACCAATCACGCGCTCTGCTTATCACCCTCTAGTGTTTTCGATCCGCATCTGGCTATTTATTCGGTCAGTTTTTGGTTATCTTCCGACGTTTGCATACTCTGAGGAGTGTCGGACGAAAAAAGTACTTTTAAGTATGCGAAAAATAGTTCCGCTTTTTCTAGCAATTGACAAATATTAATACACGCTTTTTTATAAGGAACCTACCTCAAGGCCTAGTTCAACAAGTTCCTTATTCGTGGACCTCAAATCATCAGATTTTAATAAAGTTTCTTTAGAGTTCCTTAAGTTCTCACTTTCTTTGTTTTGACTTAAATAAGCCTAAACACTTAATAGAGAGAGGGGCGAGATAGCATATGCGAAAACTACTCAATGAAGCACTTGACACACGAATAGCAAACTATGCGAGAATTGGCTGCAAAAAAATGGAACCGGCTTTTTAATCCTTGATGCTTGCAGTTATAAACAATTTTCAAATCGAAAAGTTCCTTAGTTATTTCGTTTTTAGTAGTATAAGTTCTTTAAATATTTCGGCCTTAGGTTCCTACATGTAGGTTCCTTATAAAGTGGTTCCTTATAAAAAAGCGTGTACTTGTTTATGTACTAAAATGATCTGAAATTTTTTCGGATTTCTTTGATTTTCGTCTCAAGTAGTTTTGAACCAGAAAACATTATCATGCTTAGAATGGCATGATCTAAACCTCGTTTTTTCTCCGTAATATTCGAGAGAATTGCTCTTTGGCCTTAATTTGCTAAACGTTCTGATATTAAGTATATTAGTAATTTCGGTAATGCTCCAAAAGAAAATAAAAAGAATAGAAGGCTTTTGTTTCAGTGATGAAGGACAGAAATCTGAAATCACAAACGGTTTATGAAGGGATTAGGGTGCCATGCAACTTATCTAACATTTCCCAATCTAGTATTTTATTAAAGTTTCGTTCGAATTTTTGGGCTGCACATAAATCAGCATGTTCTCCTCAAATTTTTTTCTGTTTTGTTTTGATGTTGTAGAGAAGCAATCCTTGAAAGGGCAGGTTCTTGGAACATATTATAGTAAACGTTTAATGTTGACATTCTTTTCATCCGCATTACATGTTCAATGACTTTCTACGTCAAAATATTTGCGTTAAGCAACTTCACGAATAAACCTTGAATGTCGGTAAACATAATCTCAATGTTTCGTCTCCAATGAATTACTGTTGTACAACTTTGCTTATATTTGCCCGTGAACAATGTTTTCGTTGTTCTTTAGTTAAATTACTTTGGAATAGATAAATTAGTTAGAACAACGCACCAATCATGACAGTTATGAGTATCTTAGTTGCATAAACGAAGGACTTGAAGCTATAAATAATCTGCCAAAATCAGCAAGCTAGTCCTCTTCTCAACCAGTTGTATCTTGATATTTTGTTTGCGGTTCCTGAAACGGAAAACCTGTCAGCTTTGATAAGTTTTATTAGTCTCTTCCAAATCTGGAATCGCGAAGAAAGTGATGTTCTGTGGTTAGGTATTTTCAAGCAATTAGCCAAGGGGATTATTCCTCGAGCCGTTGCCATGAAGCGTTCGTTTGTTGTCAAGCAGTCTGTCACTGTTTGCCTAGATACATTGAACTCGGTAGTGTCAATATTAAACCAGTTTTCAAAGAAATTGGACCTGAACGAAATTTATTGTACACGTGACGGCAGGGTCGAAGTGAGAATTTAAATTGTTGTTTTGAATTTCGGTTAACGGAAAGAGTTCGCTTTATTTTACAGCTGCGGATATTACCTGCTGCAATTTTGCTTTCATCTTGGATCTTGATATCAGTTTTTATAGTTGTATTCTTTAATAGTATTCTCTCATTTGTAATTTTGATTTAATTCATTATAGTATCTTGAATTCTAGTTTCGGTTGGCCTAAATTAGCACGTAAGCTAGCAATAAAAGCCAACCTTTAATCAAGAGGCATACAAATGCAGTTAGATCACGAGAATGCTCTCTTTTTGATTACTTAGAGTATTTGGAATACGGTTTGCTTAAACTAGGGTGTAATTAGTGAAAAGGTCTCATAATTTGGACTTTAATTGAGAGCACTGCTTGCATTAAACCGCCAATAATTGCAAGATGAAACCAAACGAAAATATATTGTGAGCAAACTTTTAAATTCCAGTCAATGCCTAATGGAATTCGGTTACAAAGTGCAATTGCCTCCCATTCTTACAAACGTTAATCCCAAACATTGATCAATATATATCAATTTATCAAAGTTGGTTCCGTGAATTGATTATTAAAATTTTTTGCTTATGCTGGTATGCGTTGAAGTTGGTTGTAGAAAACGGGGTTATTTTTGCACGACATTTATTAACTGCGCTGATATTCAAATTAGTAGTGGCGAAAAAAGTTTTCTGCATCCTCCTTTCTGGAGTTTTTCATTCATTTTGGAGGAATGTATTTAAGCACTGTACTGCACTGAACTCCTATCTTTGTTGCTGTTTTTGCATGCGCGTGTGTATTTGCGTGTGTGCGCGTGTGTGTTTGCGTGTGCACGCGTGTCTGTGAGAATGTAAATATTTATGCCTTAGTTTCAAAATGTTTCAGCGATTTTTCCAGAAGATGATGTAATTCGTATGTTATTGGGAAAGCGCAGTTCTCTATGAAAGAGCTGAAAGTATTTTGCACATAGTGAATATTGATGGCTAGTTGTCATGGCGACACGGATTAGTTACTGACGCCAACTCGAAACTGTGCGTTGTTTTTGTTGCATGTTACTCACATTTGATGCGGCAATGTAGGAACATCCCAGCTGGCTCAAGCTTTTTCACACTCTCTGAATCACCTGCGCAATTAGCCCTATCAGTCGTTCATGATGCTCTATCCCTTTCTGTGCCACACCAAATCATTAGTTGTTTACATGCGTAAATAAATAATTTCTATAAATAATTTGATCATAACCAATTCTTATCACCATTAATTCTGTCGTGATCATCTTCTTGTAGAATCCGAATGGACCCTTTTTAACTGATTCTTCTGGCCTCCATCACACCCTTCCACCCTAAAGCTATAGACAGCGACAGTATTGAAAAAGTTGATTTCAGTTTTTATAGTAATTTTAAGTAATTATTTTATAGTTATTTTAATTAGGCTTCAGTTTCAAAGTGTTGCTGATGTGTACGGTATTGTCTGCTGATGGCGAATCGTTTCCTTTTTTATTATACGTTCTAGCACATGGCGAATATCAAGTCTATCATGGTCATTGCGATCAATGTTTATTTTCTCTTTTGAGATTCAATTGGAACAGAACCGTATTAGAGTGCCTTGAGGCTTTGCGACACTTTACTGTCCTTCAAAGTAAAATGGAAGCGAATTTGAGGAAGATATTCCACATATTCCCTTTAACTTGTCAAAATATGAACAGAAATGTAAACTGTAACGCTCGTACTCTTTGTAAACTGTATTGAAGGACTGTGATTTTAAATTTGCTGGTATCACAGTATTTTCCACTTGCGTTTTTCAGTTTTTTCCCAATCTTGTGAGCCAGTGAACTTGAGCAAGCCCTTGCTTGAAGTTGCAAAATGAATAATTGATATCCGCGAAAAAATATTGATATTAGAGGAAAAAGACAATATTGTGCTCTTTTGTTTCGGGTTAAGTTCTCGAAAAATGATTGCACGGCTTTTTGTCTTTCAAGATTTTCACATGCAAACATAGAGAAAGGAAGCATTCTGTTCAATAATTCTTTAGCTGCGATGCAAGGATGTCGAATTCCATTATTTGCACCAAGTAGCATCACCGAGGTAAAGTCTAGAAACATTTGTCTTATTAATCATCTCCATATCTTAAACATCTCTTTACTTGTTTCTTGTATTAAATTTTTAAAGGCTATGTGCGTGCTAAGACGTGAAAAACAGTTTACGTACAGGGAAAAATCTGCCTACCAGATGCATCGTATTTACAAATTAGTTTTGTTTAACTTTCTTTGGGCAGATGCTTTTTCGTAGAAATGTGGTTTAATTTTGTAACGTTTTCTTAAGGTCAATTGTACGAACTTTCAAGCTTTTCAATGCGCTTTCGAATGTTTCATGCCATTTGCAAGTGAATCTTTGCAATTTGCACTTCAGGCGTTAAATGAAAACATCAAAGGCTTGTTATAGATTGTACGAAATCAACTTCCTTCATTGTTCCAATCTAATTTAATTTTCTCTATGTGTAAGAGATGTTTTAATCAAAATAAAGAGAATTATATTGTACCTATGAATCGGTAGATATTCGGTTGGCGCGAGAGAATTTTTGGTTTGGCGAAATTTTTTTCCTATTGAGAGAGTGAAGATTGGAAAAGCTTTCGAGCGTTTCCGTGGTTTCGAAACGAACTATTGACATAAAGAATGGCTGTGGAATCTGCAAGCTACAACAGATGTATAATGTTTTGAATAACTTAGCATATATTGTCATACTTTTATTGCATAATTGACGTTCGTGATTATAAAGCAGAAAGCACTGAAATGCGAACAACCATTATAACATTGCTGCACGTTATTTGCTCAAACACCGACATGTTGTTGTTTGGTTGGAAAACGTACACCTTGAGGGAATTTCAGCAGAAACACCCATTCGTTGTACAAGATTTAGGGGGGGGGGGGGGGGGGGGGGGGGTGTGGAAAGCGAGTTGTGTGAGCCAAGTTTTCCAGCAGCCTAGCAAGGGCCTAGTTATATTGACGAAGACTGCCGTATTCCTTTGTATTTAACAGCCAATCTGCCTATTTGGCATTTATTCGAATATCTATTGTGCATGTGGCGTCATTCCTCCCCGTTTCAAGTGGCACGTTGAGGTATTTTGACGCCTCTGTTGTTTTCAATAGATGGTGCCTGTGTATTGCAGGTTTTTAGAGCTTTGTCAGAGAAAAATTGACGTACTATTTGTTTTATACTGCTAAAATTGTTGATGTTTAGATCTTAAATGTGAGTCAATTTATCAATTTATTCCTTCAGATTGGCTTTCCCGGTTGAGGTGTGACTAACTTAGCATAGTAAGAATATCGCTTGTTATTTTATGTGCCAGTCACACTTACACGTTTGGGACATTTTAAAGCAGTTTGGGGCATTTTGGGAATACACACGTCTAAATCAATTCGTTTTTCTCAATCTGCAGCTCTTACTGCATTCTTTATGCAGCTTTTTATTCTATCAGGTGTCTAATTTTCATTCATCAAATATTTCCATTTTTCGAGTTCCATTGGCATCTTTTTAATTCTATGATAACTTTTTAAAGTTTCTTCATTTCCAAGATGGGATTTTGTAAGTATTACTTGCTGAGACTTGTAGATGTTTAGGTGCAATTTAGATGTTAGGCACGCTCGCTCTGTGAGTTCTTTCGCTACTGAGCTCAAGCTAATACTTTTGAACGAGGGCTGATTAGGTTATTTGCTAGGCCGTAATCGAAGAAGCTGCAAAGGCTTGAAATCTAGGATGATTCTCAGTCTTAACGTTTTGGACGCAAATGATTGACTTTTTAAAGCTTTATGATTAACTCCAGCTAAAAAGACGGTTTCTCCTTGACTAGGAACGACCAATCGACAAGCGCAATTTAGGGATGTTTTTAGAAGTATCGATGCTTAACTTGCATTATGCTGGAGTATTTGTTGACATTTCGAGCGTCTTCGTAAAGGCACCTGTTTGTTTATATCGTAGTTTCAAGGCGGCCTCCAAAGACTGTACTATATCGCAATACCGTTGCCACGCAACAGTTCAAAACGAACGACAATTACCTTAAAAAAGGCCTTAACCTTGTGCTCTTGGAGCGGTCGCCTTGGTGAGCATTGCATTCCGTTCGTGCCGTCTGTTTGCGCAATCGATGTTACAGCAATTTCGATCGTCCTTCCAGCTATAGTACTCATTTTCGATGTGTCGCTCCGCCTGCTATACTTCCTTTGGTTACGAATATACCTCGTTTGTAAGTACGCTGTTTCAGCATCGTTTATTTCTCTACACAACCATCACAAAGTCAGAACTACAGTAAAATGTTTCTTATTTTAATTAAAGCCTGTGTTATTTGAGAGCTTTTCCAATCATCTCGCATATTGTTTTAAATTTTTTCGTTTATTTCTCTTTTGAAGTAAATCATTTTCTTTGATTTTTCTCTACTTAAAGGACGTTCAAAATGTCTTCGAATGTCGATAAAATGAGTAAGGATACTTGTATCGTTAGTGATATTAGAACAGGCTTGAGTTTTTACCTAATCTACCCAAGTAGGCTCCTTCAGCCGGCAGCTGTTAAACAACTTTATCTGATATGTATAAATATTTGTTATCTTTCGTTTTGTTTTTTGTCATGATGTTTGTAGAAACATCTCTGCTGTTGTTTCTCGTTACACCTTTTGATCCTATATTTAAGCATGCGCAATTTCAGTGTTCCGTCATAACCTGTTTCTATCAAATCCTTCTCTTTTAAATTTTATTTGACCGATTCGAAAAGATTCGGTAAACATCCTTTTCATCTTCGTTTTTGTGTGTACCGTCTATTTTATGTTCCTAATCTTGTGCAGCATGAGGAATCCAAGTCACCCCTGTTTACTAATCTATAAATTGATTTGAAGGTTGTTTATTTGGTGGCACCTGTAATCTCCAAAGAGAATGTCGTTTATCAGAACTATTCATTGTTTGTCTGAGTATCCGAACCACAGTTTTTTTGTTTGCCTTGCCAAGTTTACAATTAGGCCTTCTCCTAATACGTTTTCATCCTATTTATGCTTTTCCGTCTTTTGTTGTTTTCCGCGCAATATCCAAGTGAGAATTTCGTGTCGCTGCCAATTGGCTTCTTGTGTATTTGTGCCTGAGTGGCTTATGACACAACTGGGGTTTTCCACTAGTTAGTGTGTGACTTTTATGTCGTAGTCAAATATTTCCATTACTCTTTCAAATAAGCTGGAATAATTCGACATGCAGACAACACTTTAGCAACTCTCAAACCGACAAACTCCATTTTTTGACAATGCGTGTTTATGTAGGAGGTAGCAAGTAAGAATCTCTAAATAATCTGAACCCATGTTTAAGGGCAAATAAAAGCATTATGAAAGACCGGTGAAATCTAGAAACTGTGGAGGTGCCAAGGACTTTTTGGCAGGTATTGCAAATTCGACATTCAGGGTCTGAGAGTTAGAAAATACCATTTATGTAGTTGAAAAGGCTACATGACTATAATTTATTCTGACAGATCTTTACTGTAATATGGGCTAAAGAGGGATGGTCAGTAAATAAAATTTTTGTGAGATTCAGCGGTTATGAAAAAGCCCTCCCGAAATGAGGGCAGTATTAACTTTTCACTATTCGAGGAGTATGACGGAGCTCAAGCCAGTTTTTTATGATTCTGAACTGGAGCCAGAAGTCAAATGCACATTGTCAATGACAAAAGAGAAATCTAGTTGACTAATCCACTTTCTTCACGGAATGTAAGAAGGACTCCACACTGGTTACGTCTTATGTAATGAAATGAAGTAGCTCCATTAGATTTATGAACAGTAAGCAAAGGGCATCTGTAAAGGCAACGCATGGCTTGATAGATGAGCGTCCAGTAAGGTGTACGCCAAGGATGCATTCTCTCTCCGCGCCTTGCAAAGTTAGAGGCATTCAGTGACAAGTAAGGATTCGATGATACTTTGGTCTGCACTTGTGGTAAATGTTTCTGACTAGCAGTTGCCCGATCATTTAGTGAGCGCCTGTTGCCTGTTCACTGAATGCAGACTCAGTTTGAGCTATGAGAATACACGGTAGCGAAAAGTCATTAAAATTCGAAGCAGGCAGTGTACTTGGACATTGAAGAAGAGGTGTGCATGTCAGCGAATGATACTGGAATATGGGCAATGTTACGGAGGCTGTTTGTCTTGTGTGATCTCTTCCTGGGCAATGTGCGCAGCCACGACAAAACCACGATAGAATATGACAACTGCAGTGCATGGCTAGGTTACAATTCAACTCGGCCATTTTGAAATACCAGGGAAGTGGATGGCCAGACTAGCCGTCGGGACAACCCGCGTTTCCCTGCAAGAAAACGCGTGAAAGAAAGTGAAGTACATTGATTCGCGTTTTTCATCTGAATCTCTTCTACAGGAGCCTGTTGAGGCTGTTGACAACGCGTGTCAGGTCGGTCAAATTATCGAAATTCAACGCATGCAATAAACGTGGATTAACTGCTTTGTCGCTCGGCCGACGCTCAGTTCATTTCCTTGCGAGCCGTTTCGGCTGTGTTTGCTTGCGTAAGTCATCTCTTCTCTAGCTTGCCTGCATGCTGTGCTTGCACGGTCTGTTGTATTGACGTGTGCAAAGCCACTTCGTGTAAGTGGGCAGCAACCACTTTCACATGTTTGCTATGGAGTCGAACTGCTTTTCAAGCCCTTCAGCTCTTGTCCTCCGCTAAACAGTCCATTACACAGCACCTTCAACTTAGCAATTCATTTCATCCCCGTTGCTTCCCTTTATCCCACGCTCCTAATGCCCGTGTCTTAAGGCGGCACGCGTTTTAAGGAGCGAGCAGCAACTCGAAACGTACGAGGAAGCAGAGGATATTAAACATCCAGTGAACCCGAATGATGTTCCACCGTATTGCCTCAACGTGGAGTGTTTGCAGTGTTTGGATTCTGTTCTGATCGCTGTTTTGCCCTGTTAAATTCCCTAGTAATAGGGCTGTTGTTTGCATTTCATTTTGAATTTTTCGGAAAGTCAAATTGCCACCAGACCTGTATGGCAGGTGATAGATCATTGTTGAATTACTCAGCCAATTTCAGGTTTTGCGATGGTAAGCAAAGTGTGGATTCAATTCTTCAATGAAGGTGGTGATTGGACTCGGTCTGTCCTTTGCGGCGGCTGATTGCGAGAAAGAGCTTCTCTTCTGTTTGCTTCGAATGCATGGAAGATACTCTTGACAACCATATTTCCAACAAATTGTGCACATTTGGACGAGTGAGGTTGGATGTGATTGCGATGCTTTTTTGAACGAGTGAGTTTAGATGTGATTTCGATGCATTTTTTTTGAGCACAGTCTGTGTATTAGAAGCGATCCAAATATTAAATGTTATCATTGCCCAGCTTTTGGCCCAATGTTCAGTCTTGTGTAGTCGAGTCCATCAAAGTTCCGCACTTCGTAGTGTAATCTGGTGAAGCGAAGGGTACTTTATCTCATAATTGTTTACTACATTGTCTTGTGATATATTCTGTTATACTCCATTTTAGCGAATTGAGATGAAAAGTAGTCTAGTTATCGTACCTTGTTGTATAGCAGTGAAGTGCAGCGAAAAGTAGTCTAGTATATTATGTTGTATCGTATCATATCATATTGTATCTTTTTGTAGTGTAGTGAAATGCGCTGTATTTTAGCGTTATAGTCGGGAAGAATGTGATATGTTGGCTAAAAGACTGGCAAAGATATCAGTTGTGCAGAAATCCCAATTTCATGCCAGAAGGCAAAAGATTGTCGATTCCCAGCTTTCTTTTCACATCAAATCAAAATTCAATTAAAAGCACGGGTGGTTTTTCATAGAGATAATCACTATGCATCTTTTGTAATTGACAGCCAAGGCAGAAGACTCGTGTTTGCAGCAAACTTTGATCAACTGAGTCTGTAACGTTCATGAATAGCAACAAAGCTGTATTTCTTTGATTTGTCCCATTTGCTTGGCCACTGGATGCCGTCGGAATAATGACTGCCAGTAGGGACAAATCGGGACAAAAGGATAAACACTGTTCATCCTAGCTTGTCGCCCAAGCTCCAGTGGACAGCAATACTCAGAAAGTGTCCTGTCCTGTGAAAGGAGTGAAGGACAGCATTTGTTACAGAGCAGAAGGCACCTGCTACATAATGGTTGTTCAAGATCACGTTATGCACAGGTTTGCTGAGATCTGAAATGATTGAAAATTACATTAGATATTCACAATGTGTAATCTTCTTTACCGGGCTCAAATTGAGTTTCTGTTGAGGGCGGTGCTATTAAATGGCCATTACAACGAGAATTGGATTTTCGGGTTCCAAATGACCTGGGTTAGCGCACATGTAGGGTGCAACAGTGTCACTGCTCGCTTTTCTCTTTCATCTGACGAAGGCCCATGTCTCAGCCCAGCCAGTGGAGTGCGCTCTGCTGAGTTCAAAGTTTTAATCTGCATTTTTTTCACAGCTACTTCTACGGCATGGCTGATTACTTTTCATATATTGGTGTTGTATTTTGACCCGAGAATTGGCGATGCGCAGTGAACTATGATTTCAGGAGTATTCACTGCCATTTTTGGTCCACAAGATAAATAAGATTTGATAATTTTTTATTGGTTTTCTCTTTTTCATTCTTTCATTAATTAATTAATTCATTCATTCTTCGATGTCCTCTATTTGGCGCCACTGTTATGTTATGGTATTGATTGTAATTATTAGATACTCAATTGTAACGAAGAATGACACCAATAATAAGATATTCTCCGCCCTACGTCACTAGATTTCCAGCTTCTCTTTAATAAGAAGTCTCACTAGAAAAAGCGATCGAAGCCACAACGATATTTGTTCCCAGATTTCACTTAATGACGTAATCAATTATGTCTCTTCTGGAGAGGAAAAACTCTATAAGTAAAGGCTACATATGATTAACTAAAGCACATTCATTTCACATAATAAACTTTTATACAACAACGTTTTAAAGCCAAATTTGATTTTCTCCGAAACTTTGTTAATGCTTGCAACAGATACAAGCTTCAATTACTGTCCCATACTGTTTTCATGCTTATGCTAAGAGGAATCGAAACAGGACGAGAACTTGCCAACCTACTCTATTTTTCTGTTTTTATCGCTTATACAATTGCCCAGGCGTGGATCGAGGCTTTTTGTGTCCATGACTTATGGATTCGGGATCAACACAGAGGTACAAACATCGAAGTAGCTAAAAAGTGGTTTGAATACTTATTGTAAACTTGCTAATTCTCAATTTAGTTTTAAAGAGCGCCATAGCTATGGGTGAAGTCTCCGCTTTTCACAACAACGAGATTAGGTAAAGGCAGATTTCCACTTAATGGGTTTTTCCCGCGCGTGACCTGTTGCGATCGACCTATTGCAATTCATAGCTTCATTCGCGCGCTCAATTTACCAAAATTAAAGATGGCGGCAATCAACAACAGGCTCGTGATTTCAAGGAGACTCAAGGTCTTCCTTCTGCTGCGTCTGCTTTTAAAATGGAAGCAAATAAATGCGAAATATGGAAAAAGATTTTGGATTCGAAGAATTTTCTTCTTGAAAGAACAGAAAAAGTGAATTTCATTTGCTTGTTAGAGACATTAAACTTTTTGACAAAGAATCCTTTTTTTACAAAGAAATATTTGGTATGAGTCCAAGGACTTTAAACTCGATGTTTCCCTCATCGATATCGACGTAGAAGTTTGAACTATAATATTGAAGTTGATATCTTCTTGATAAGCTCCATTTGCAATATTTTGTGCGCAAATACCAGCAAGCTTGGCTGCAAGAAGAAGTTCCTCCATTGTAATTTGCGACGCCATGTTTATTGCCATCTGAAAACTTTGTGGATATTGTGTAGGACTGGTACGTCTTGGCGCTGTTTTTGTAGATTTTGATTGGCTAGTGATAATCCTGTCAGGCGATCAATCGCAAAATACAGGATGGACTTTTTCGTGAAAAGTCACGCGCGTAACAAAAAGCACTGGCTGGAAATCAGCCTTGAACAATTCTTAATCGAAGAAAACTATGCTTCGCTCAAACAGTGAATTCGTATTGTTAATGTATAGATCAAGTGGAATTTGCAAAAACCTTGGGCAATCTGGATCCGAGAAAAGAGTCTTGTGGTGCTAGATTTCATTATTAATAAGTCAGTTGCTCTGGAAACGTCTGTGAAAAGGTACAAGCTAGTCCACCCACATAAAGATGTCTGGCTTCTCTACTCAGCTGCTTAAATTGAGATCGATTCAACGCGTGGGTGCACCTGTTATGTTCTCATGGCTCGTGGGAGAAATGCTCATGGTAGAGTTGCAATTATGTTTCCAGTTCGTGAGGCCCTACACCCAGGCTTCAGCCAACACCCTCTCTTAGGCTCACACCGAACTAGGCACCAATGCCCGGAAGATCTTCGCCAGCCGTCGTTTCACCTCTGCAAACAAGCAAGCCATCCGTACCTTTCGCTATTGTGTATTTACAAAGTTGAATTAAATGACTCATATTTCTGGAAACAAGCCTATTTACCCTAGTCAAGGTTTTTCCCATGCAGTATTCGACCTTTCTTTTCTTGTCCCCCGTACTACTTTTATCGAATTCCGATGCTGTTAGCAGCTGCATTGGCCTACGTTTTTCCCTGAATCCATTCCAAAATTGTCTACATGCGATTTGGCCTATGATGCTGCTGTTGCGCTGTGTCCGGATTGGTATCTTCGTTTGAAGACTTTCTTAAACAACTGCACGAGTTCGTTTGTTCTTTGAAGCTTAAATTTAACCGCATCAATTTTTTGTCGACACAGCCATAGCAACTAAGAGCGGTTTTGCAAGACAACCAACCTCCTTTATCGTCTTCCTAAAAAACTTTTAGTTTGTTTTTAGTAGATTCCTATGATCATTAATCAGTCTGGGAAAGTTTCGTATTCCCAGTTCATTTGGCTATACTAGATATAAAGGTGCCCCCCTTTGCACCGTACAACTTCCTGTGGTGTTCCGATGTCCGCAGTATTTCAGTATTTCTTTTCACTATACCATAGGCTCTGCTACTTATCCTTCTGTTATCGTTTACTGAAGTACTGCAGCAGAATAGCGAATAACAACTAACAAGCGAATATAAAGATTAGTCACGTGACTAAAGCTGAACTGAATACGGGGGTGTTCTACAGCTACATAATTAACACAGCTACATTGATGTACGAAATGGAAATATATCTTTTAGTACAAATTTTTAGTATATCAAAGTCAACCAAAAACCTATTGCTAAGTGCAAGTTTGGTTTGTTATAAAGCGGATTCAGGCATAATTGTTTTTTGCAACACAGCCAATTATAACGCCTATTTTTCTCAAAGAGTGTACCTTATTGGTTTATTGCTTGAGATGTTTTTATCAACTAACACGTGTTTGTTCACGGCTTGTGAACCAAAAACATGCTTTACACCTCTCCGTAGCTTTTATGAAAAGACATTAGGGTTGATTTTAGTTTTCTTTTTCGATCCAAGATCTGTTTGAATTTATTAAAAAACCTTGCAAGTGTATTCGTTCTTTAAATTCTTTCAGTAGAATACTCTATTTAAATTTTTCTAGTCCAGTTTAACAGGTAACTCGCATTTTTAGGAATAAGGGTCCGGGAACAAACAGCACCATAATGCTACGAAGGAATTTCGACAGACTAAACGCATGCGCTCAATAAAACGTACTAAAATAATAAGCAGGTGATATAGTGCCACGTTCCTCACCTACGATGAACACCCGATTCAACCAGTACACTTATCACCTCTACCTGTTGCTTCATGTTTGCGCATGTATGAAATGCAGAGCCGCTATTCTGCATTTGCTGTTTTTAGATAAAATCTGGCTTGTTGCGTCACTACTCTCAAAAGGGAAGCACGTGTGCTCGAAGGTCTGTCGGTGTCTCTTGAAAGAGTGCAAATATTTCACCGTTAGAGCTGCTTTGAGTGTAATTTCTGCGCAAATGGTTTACATTCTGCCCAGCGTTCCGCAAGTGGTATCTGCAGGCTGTCATGACATTTTCAGCATGCCCGCTGTTCGCCTTTCTCTCTTCCAAGCTGTGCATCGTTGAACAGCCACGCATGCTCCAGTTAACATTGCCTGGCTGACCAGCAATTCGAGCCTCGTTTACGTGCTAGAAGAAAGAGAGACAGAGTGCTTTAACCGTAAAGACTTACAACTGAGAAGCCTGAAAAATCGGTGCAGTTTTTTAGACGATTGTACCCAGTGCTTTAGCTAAGAGCTTTCAACAGTTCCTGCTTTTTTAGGTGAGTCAACTGGAGATGTGAAGGCGTGTTCCTTATTGCAATGGGTATCTGTTTGTCATCGAAGGATGATTCGTCTTTGAAGACATTTGGTCGAAGCAATAAGGTTAGAGATTGCAGCAGCCTCAGTACAAAGGAGAACCAGCAATCAGGATCAGGAGAAAGGTGGGTCCGCAGTTCTCCGAACAATTTTTGATCATGTAAAGTACGAACTAGGTTATATTATGACCTGACTCGATGTTATGTTGTGGTCTTAGACGCAGGTGTATTTCGTATAGAGAACAAGATCGATTTTGAGTGTTTCTTTTATCGCTTTTAAAAGTCAATGCGTGTGACATTTGGTGAGTTGTGTAGTTTTTTGCAGCCTGATTAACATCTAGGACCCAACGTTATAGTTACCTGCAGATTGCGAGAATTTTAAGCTTGTTTCTTAGGTCGTGTTTAGATGATAGGGCTCCTGTTTTCGTTTTTTTATTGATATTTAAAAAAGGTCTGCTTGACCTTGGAATCTTTTATCTAAAAACGAAGAAATAACATGATCTGAGAAACATGGCACCCAAATGTCCAACATGACTAACAGGAATGTTTCAACCTTAGAAAGACGCACTTTAGCTTCACCCGAGATGAAGCAGAAACCTATCTGACGAACGCTAAAGAAGGGACGTTTCTCTTGACCCAAGATGTCTCTTCCGAAAGATTTCTGTCGGTCAGGTAAGCATTCTTTCCCGCTCATATCTACGCATGTTTGCCCAGTACACTTGTGTTATTGCGAAGAAGATAGACAGCACGATATGAAATCTGCTTGAATTGGCTTCGAAGTGATCAGATGCTGTACTCAGGCATTAATTAGCCATTTGTGTCGTTTGCAATTGATGACGACAATTCCAGCCTTAGAGTCAGAACTTTCATTTCATTCCTCAAGATGACTGCATTTAACCTGCGAATGCTGAATTGCGTATCTCAAGAATAGGTGTTTTGCTTATTTTGTGGTCTGAGCTTAAATCCCATTCCTCAACCTTGATCTTCTTTTCTAATATCTCTCCGTGTTGTGGAATCGATGTATTTTTTGTAAACCTGCAATGTAGGTTTCGTGGCTTTTAATTTGCTTATTTAGTTTAGGTTTGCTTTCTTCGTTTTATCCTTCTTTCTCTAAGTTATTCTTCAAAACACTGTAAATTTTTTTTCGCTAAAAATGTGTATACTTGTGATTGTACCCCGTTCTTGAATTTGGCAAACATGCTTCAAAAATGATAATGATAGGCAGGAGGATACCATAAAAATTATACCGCAGTTTTTCAAGGAATCTTATGATTCAAAAATAGTCTTTAAGGCAGCATAATTTCTTTCTTCAGACTTCCATTTTCTCTTAAATTCCCTATAAACATTTCTGCAAACTTGCCAAAACTTTGCTCGCCCGTGAAGGTATAATTTCACTCCACCTTCTGTTTGTGATGGCCTTGTTTTTTCGTCCAGCTTCGGGGAGTACGTTGCCCACCACGCCGTATTCAGAATGTCGACTGGGGTCTCTGTCGGCGGTGAGTACTTCGAGTCGATCAATGAAATGCTGGAGTACTTCAAAGAGCATCCACTCGGAAAGACCCGTCTCCAAACCGAGGTTAGTTATTGGGGTGACGATTGTAATGGCATTTGAATGGAAAGTCAGTTAACATAGTTGTAAACAGAAATACATTGCAACTCGATTCTACTATTACTTGGCCTTGAAACAAACCAGATGATACCTTACATCTACCCGTAACAGGAATATTTTCCTATAGCATTGTCAAATGAAGATCTTGTACCAACGGCTCTAAGCAGTTTTTGTTGCTTTTTTATTTGATGACGTCATTTACTACTCCTGTTTATGACATCTTTTATTACTCCAGTTTCCTGACCAATTGGATTTGCTATATCTATATTTCATCTTGCAAAGTCCTAGATATTTTTAGTATCTTTTTAAACCCAGCCGGTTGACTAAGTAGTGAATGCAGATGCAAAAGTAAGATGCAAAAGTAAATATCTTATTATTTACTCTCTCTAACTCTAATCTAATCTCTTATTATGAAATGCCTGTGATAAGGTTTCTTGGTTTAAATAAGTCTTTTTTGTTTGATGCCGTTTGATTCGCGTTCTAGTACACAACGCCCCAGCATTCCATTAAAAGGGACACGTTGAGCAAATCTCTTAGCACACGGTCTGAGAATTCATCCCAGGTGAATAACGTGACGTCACCAGACCACAACAGCGAGCTGTCTGAGCAGCGGACTGTCAAGAAGCAAGAGAAAATAGAACCTCTGCCTGAAGAAGAGGCTGTCTTGCCACTCGACACTCGTGTAAAGAAGGGAAGCCTAACGAAGGAAATGCTTTCAAAGCGAAAACTAATGACCCGCAGGAACATCACAGAAGCATCAGTATCGTCAGCAGGTATTTCGCCGTTTATGCTTGCTCTTGTGTTTCTAACCATTCGGTTGCTTCCATGTTTTGTCGCCCATCAACGCAGCAAGCACGAAGCTCTTACTAAATCTCAAAAGTCCCGGATGTAAACCATCAAAACGAGGCACTAGAACAATGATACAATAGAAGCTATTACCTTAAAGGCAAAAACTTCTGTCATAAAAAATTCCGGACAAAATATTTCCGGACGTTTCTCAAAGTTCCTTTGGACGTTCCCAGAGAAATTTCGCACGAATACAAAAAATCATGTAATTAGTTATTTTCAATACTTTAAAAGCAAATCTTCAGGTTATCCAATTCAAGTTCGTTTAAACGGTTCATTTCTACTTACAAGTTTTTAAATGGGTCTTCATCAGGAACTTCGTTTGTGGCAATGGCAATGGTGCTTGTCATTTTAAATGCCTTATTGAAATATTGCCTTAATGCCTTATATGTTCATTTGTCGGTTGTTTTGCACGTGGTCATATAAGCTCATCAACCAGCATCCATACAAAGGTTTGACGTTATTTTGTAAGAAACGTAGCTCAGGCCCTATTAGGAGAAGTTTCTTAAATCTTTTATTGTTTTCTATAGTAAATGAAAACAGAAAACAAGATAAACTATTGTAATTTACCCTGAATAATACTAGAAGGGTTGTTATAAAGCATAGTTACCTTTAAGATAGTTGCCGGTGGCCTAAGTGGATTTTCTGAATGTGACAATTGACGGGTACTTAGTCAATGTTTCACTATGAATCCTGGCAATATGGCAAGATATGATCCTATGAGACTATGTTCCACTAAAATGTAAAGACTCCATTGGCAATATGGCAAAATTGCTTTAAAAACAATCATGCTATTCAAAAATCCTTTCCCGAGACCTGTGCATAAAGTTTCCGATAAAGGATACCAAAGTTTATTACGTCGCTTGTTTGGAGCAGTTTTTAACGGTGCAAAAATGAAAGCTACTAAGGTAATCATCTTTGCAAAACTATTTGAATAATGTATAAATCTTTATTTAATTGTAAAGTGTTGCAGAAGTCTTTTTATAACTTTTGAAATGACTAGGGACTATATTTTTCAGTCGTCATAAAGGCAAAACAATTTTGAACGATTTTAGGAAATAACATGGAAGATTGAACAGACTTCCTGCCGCAGCTCTGTGTTAAATACATTTGAGCTTTGCAAGCGGAGGTGCTAATTACTTCCCCACCCTCACTAGATTACTTGACTAAAAGAGTGAATAGATAGAATGGAATAATCACAATAGTGCACCTGTGAAATAAATAAGGAGAGAATAATGCGCTCTATATTCACAATAATTGTAGGGAAATGTTCCATAATTCTCGCAATGTGGTGGTTGTAACATGGAGAAAGGCTTAGATAAAGTAAGAAGAAGAGATTTTATTCACAGTCAAATTGAATCTGAATATAAAGTAGGGATATTTTAGCTGTAGAACGGAGATTGGCTTTTCCTAGTACCTAGCTGTTTGTTTAAACCTCAAAAACAATAAATTATTCATCCTGTGTGGTCTAGTGTTCATGCAGATTTTTCTCGGCCGTACGTTCTTATTAATGGTGCACTTTTGTTTTCTCCATCGGCCCTATGCAACTTGTCGTGAATTTGCTCATGAAATAGCCATGAATACCAGCTCTTTTAAAACTACACAGTTTTCAAGAATGTAGGTCTATTCGGTACAAAACTTGCTTTTGACTCACCGGATGTGGGCATTATGTGGGCCTGCCTGGAATGGAGGCCCTAGTCGGAATTGATGACCGGATTGGGAATGAATCACTGGCTGAAGTTACCAACCTGATTTATAGTGAAGCAGTGCCCAAAACTGATGACCGGTTTGAGAACAAATGGCAGAATAAAATTCACAACCGAACTGGAATTGAATGAAGGCTGCAACCGTTGCCTGTTGAAATGGGAGTTGAAGTGAAATTCGAGAGACATATCGCTTATTAAAATCTCGTACGCTTTGTGAAAAAATCACAAAAAATCACTGGAGAATCATTGTGATCTTTTAGAAATCATGAAAATCTCTTGCGCTCCCTGGCTCGTTGGTGAAATTGAAGCCTAGGCTGAAGTTGATCTGAAGCCTGAATCGAGTGGCAAATAAAAAAGGAACTCTTCGCACTTTCACGTGAACAGTCAGCAAAATTCCAAAAAGAAGTTCAACTTAAAAAACACCATCCTTTCCGCTTCCTCTTCATACCATGACGGATATAAATGACACTTCGGTATTTGATGCTTTTGGGTATAGTTGCTGCTTTGTGGTTAAAGTTGACTCGAGTCACATTAGGAAATAACTTGCTAATGCATGGTTCAAGTTTGAAAAGGAACCATGAATAGACCTGTATACGGTGAATAAATAATTTGTTACTTATATGTTTAGACATTTTGGGGAAAATTCTTTTGTTCCCATTGAATTCAAAAGCACAAGAAGATTGAAGTGCATTTTCTCTAAATTTCTCAGGGGATAAATGGGTACAGAAACATACAGAGAATAAAAGTCAGAAATGACGCGAAAGTATTATGTATAGGTTTCGAAATTTCTTTACCACTTCTTCGTCCAGAAGTCCTTTTTAAATAATAAGCTCGACATTTGATTAAACCTTTCTTGGCCTAATCAGGATGCAATTTCGATCTCGATTTCGAAATGCAAAATTCGTAAGCTTCTCTCGCCACGACACGAAGATTATCACAAATTGAATCGGCAGATGTACACAACAAGCCGTATTTTTCAGTGAATAAATTGTGATTTCACTTCTTATCAGCGTTACCTTTGGCCGTCATGAAAGATAAGATCAAAACGCTGTGTTTGCAAGAGCTTAAATTGGTTTTTGCCAAGAGTTAGCTCAGCTCAAAATCCAAATTTGATTGGAAAATAAGTTTTCACTCATTTATCACCTTTAAATTCAAGTGAGATTTCTACGTTGCCTTCGGTGTTATAAGATGCTGTATGAATTGCTGGCTTGTGAAACTCGAGTTGAGCAATGCCCAGTGTTACGTTACTGGCTGGTGTTGATGCTTTTAATTTCTTGTTGTCTTTGCCAAAAGTGTTTTTATAGAGAAGAGAATGCTTGTCTGTAGGCCATGTACTACCTTATTATTGTCTGAGGTGTCTTCGAACAGGTAACATACGAATATGCCTCGCCGGATGACTTGCTTTGCGGTGAATTACAGTTCTTTTAGCTAGCATTAAACTACAATTTTGCCTCTTTGATATCCTCCTGCAATGCAAATATTTTTTTCAGGAGATCAAGACCTTCCTATTGATGAGCCGCTGCCTGTCCTACCGGAACAAACCGGAGAACGTCCGCCGCCATTATTCCAGAGCCTCGCTTCCAAGTCACTTTCGAACTTGGACATCACTCTTTTGGACACAGTGTCCGATTGAGCTCATTGCGATATTTGCATTTTGATTCGCAAGAGAAGCAGTCGCCTTGCTTGTCAACAAGAATGATCAAGATTATTGTGTGCGGTAAACCAGGTAGGAATCATTAAGTCTCGACAGAATTTTGGTGAAAGCAAAAACCGAAATTTGCTTATAATTTCATGCGCTTTCAACATCGAGCTTGTTTTCAAGAAGAAAAAGCAAAGGAAAGTTGGCGGTGATTGTCTTCTGCGGAGGCTGTATGAATGTGTTCACAAGAAAAGGACACATGCTGTTCATGGTTTTTACTCTGCGATGGCGTTTGCTAACTGCTTTTTCATTAACTCCTTTTCACTTCACCCTAAATTCCTCCTGATCTTTGGTACCTATGCTTTCATTGAATTTATTCCCTTCTTCGCAGATACAAGTATAGAAAGGAAGTACCTGACAGAAGAATGCCTTCCATCGCTGGCTGATTTCTGCGCCAGGTTCGGCTTCGTTTGTGACGTCATCAACCTTTGTCCCCAAGAAACGGCAGCTCGAAAGACGAACAGCTGGGTTGTAGGGGACGAAAACGTCGACCATTTGAGCGAAGAAATGGCCGAAATCAAGAGATTTGGCATCCCAGTTTTGTTACTCGTAAGCTTTGTGCTGGTCGTTGCTCGCAATTCAGATTTTGCATCTGTATTGTGTACATCGACGAAGGCCTTTTCAACATTCCTCTTCCAACTGAAGAAACGGGTTTCACGTTTCCCATTTCAAGAACCGATCCCATTTCGCGGATTTGTTTGAGCACAGTCTAGCTTTTTTAAGTTCTGAATAATTGTGCTACTTTAGAATGTCCGCATTTGTTGCTATCGTGGGTGGAATAATTGCATATCTGTGTACTAGCTTATACCAGTTGGTTACCTGAGTTACTCCAGAGCTTTGTTTACAACTGTTGAAGTATGGCCTATATAACTACGGGGTTGACTTTTTGAGTCAGGCAGCGTCATCTTCACCACAGTGTCTGTTGTCATTATATTTGTTTAGAAACAAATTCTTATTTGCGTACCATTCTTTTCAAGGGCTGTTTCGGAGAAAAAGTAGGCCCGCTGACTATTCCCTCTCAAATTGCCTTAGAAGACTTTGTTAAGATGGAAAGCTTGTTGCCAAGCGACAAGGCTGCGCAGCTTCGGGATTGCTACGAGGTGGAGGAGAATGACAACTCTCGTCCATATGTGTTGAAGAGAAAAACAGAAGACGATGGCGAAGAAAGGGAGCACCTTGTCAGCATATGCAAAGCTTTGTTGTCAAAATGTTTTGAAGGCGAAAAGGATTTGTGGAAAAATTTCCAGCCAGGTATTGCTCTATTTATTTTGGCAAAAGCAATGAATTTGATTTTGTAAGTCTATTGGCAACTTATGATTGACTGAACCTTCGCGTAAAGGCAGACCTTGAAACAGGCGAAATTGTAGATTTTCAGTCGACTTTGATTGAGCAATGGCCACCAAAAGCCGGCCTATGTCAAACATTTTTGGAGCAGGAGCTATTGGAGTTATATTTGGGAAATCATTTGGTGAACCAAATATACCGATTTGCTCGCAGGTTTAGGAATCCAGGTGTGGGTTATAGGCAATTCTTTAAAAGGTCAAGGTTCGTTGGAGGTATGCAAAATATTTAAGAAGTAGTTGAGATTTCCATTACAAATTATGGTATTTTTCAAGAATATTACTTGCGAAGATAGTACAAGACGATTATGCAAATGCTTTGCTTTGATATACGAGTTGCACGTTTTTGAAGTCGATAGGTATATCTGCCAAATATGGAATTTATCAGAAGCCGTTGTACTGGGGATGGCCTTGTAAACATTCGGCTAATAATTTACCCATCTGCTTAATTGATTGAATCTGAAATACATTTTTATTGTAACAAATATTCATTGAATTTTAGAAACAGAGAAGAATGTCATGAAATTGATATCAGACTTGAATGTCGTACGTCTGGTCCCGATCGAAAGGAAAATAACCGACCTCCGAAAATGCAAGCGATCGTTTTCGACTTTGGAAGCTTATGATGATGATCATGACGCGAACACTTACTATCAACTTGAAGCAGTGAAACAAGAGTTTCGAAGGAAGATGCTTGAGTTAGGTAACCTTACAGAACGTGACGTAATAACACTCGAAGCAACAGTAATGGCTGTTAAGCAAGACTCAGATGAAAGAAAGTCGTATATTGAAAAGCTTGGCGAAGTGCTGTCTGCACATATCAAAATGAAATTAGTCGAAGTCATACGAAAGTTCCCTTCGATGCGTGCAGGGCAATCTTACCTGGGAGATGAGATTTACACGCATGCGTACGAGTGTCAACAGAAATCTTGTGAGTTCGTAGGACATACTGATGTGTTGCAGACCGTCAAAGCTTATGTGCAAGGTAATCAACCAAATCTTGACCTTGACCTTAATCCTGACCTTGATCCTGACCTTGACCTTAATCCTGACCTTGATTTTGACCGTGATCCTGACCTTGTCTTGAAATGATCCTGACTTTGATCTTAACCTTGATCTTAACCTTGATCTTGACCATGATCGTGACCATGAACCTGACCTTTACCTTAATCCTGACCTTGATCCTGACCGTGATCTTAACCTTGATCTTGACCTTGAACATGACCTTGATCTTGACTTTGAACATGACCTTGATCTTGAAATGATCTGGACCTTGAACATGACCTTGATATTGACCTTGAACATGACCTTGCATTCCTCTTTCGGATAGACTTTTGGTGTTCTCAAAGTAAAAATTTCTGTTTATGTTCTGTTATGTGTCTTCTACTTCAGGCTCATTAGACAGCGTTGCTTTTTGCAGACAAAGGTTCGAATTTCGATTGGCTGAGTAAAGTCAGTAACGATATGTCCTGATTTCCCAATCCAGACATTAACCCTTAGCTCGCAAAAGTTTAACCTTTTTGCTTTGATCTCAATGATTTTAGGCCCGTACACAAAGCCGCTAGTTCTGTATGGAGATTCTGGTTGTGGAAGGTCATCTGTTATTGCTAAGTCGAGCGAACTCACTAAAGAATGGATTGGCAATGGCACTACTGTGGTTACGAGGTTTATTGGATCAACACGAGACTCGACGTCCTTACACCTTTTGCTACAGAGCATCTGTTTGCAGCTAAGCTATGCCTATAAAACAGATCCGGCTGCTGTTCCACAGGTGTGTTATCTCGAGCCAATTTCTCTGACAGACAGTTCAGCTTGTTTTTTGCCGCTGGTTGAAAGGCAAAAAAGTTATTATGGAGTTCTGTTTGAAGATGAATCATCTTTAATTTAAAAATCTTCCTCGATTACTCAATTCATAAAATTGCAATTTCTAGATCGCTTGAAATGTTAGGGCAGGATTCGCTCAACTTCAGTGGCCACTCCTTGTGTGCTAATTTATTTTCAATGCTGCGATCCAATCAATTGTTTTATTCCCTTGTTCAGTTGCTCATTTCTTCCATTTTGTAGAATCTTCCGGATCTTATTCATTTCTTGCCCAATCTCTTTCAATTTGCGACTGATTCACAACCACTGGTCATTTTCATTGCTGGCTTGGATGATGTCGAGATCTTTGAAGAAAATTTTAGATGGTATTGTTTTGTTCCTCCCATCCTGCAAAGTTACGTCAAAATCATCATTTCAGTTCACAAGGACAGTTTTACATCAGCTCAGGTTTGACTTCTTATGAAAAACAATATCTTTTGTAGCTTCATCTTTCTTCTTTTTTCTGTTATACAATTAATGCATTTTAAGCAGTCTGTATCTTTTAAATAGAAAGCTTGCTTTCATGAACAGTTTTGCAAGTTGCGTTTTACATTTAAAGATGAGTCATCGTTTCTTCAACCCGAAACAATGGGCTTGCCTTTTCGAAATCCCCAACGCATCCTCTCGATTTAGCTTCTGATTATTTTATAATGAGTCATCCACTGCCAACTTTTTTTTCATTACTTACCATTTTCTTTATCAGCAAGTTTACACTGACATGAACAGCTATAGAGAGATTCCAACAAAAACCACTGAAGATGGCATTGAAATGCTTGACAAAATGCTCGTGGCTGCTGACAGAACGCTTTCAGAACAGCAGAAAAGCACCATTTCCAACTCTTTATCTTCATGTTGGTCACCTGTCTATGTAAACATCATTTTCCACAAGGCGAAGTCTTGGAGAGGAAACGAAAAAGCTGTTTTATCCAGCCAAGTAAGCCTTATTTGTAATGTCTTCCTTTTCGCTGTTTTGCAAAGTGATAGATTAAGTAGACAATCACAGTGACGATGTCAAGAGTAAATAATGGCGCAGATGGGTCGCCACTTCTCTTGCTGCCTCGGTTCGGGTTACTCACGTGCATTTCGTTTTGCAGGTGGATTTGTCTCGGTACGTGGCGGACATATTCTCTGCGGTGGAGCAACGGCATGGCGAAGGCAATGTCAGTTTGATTTCATCCTTGATAACTGTTTCTCAGTTTGGCATCTCGAAACGATGCCTTTCTCATGCTTTGATGCATAATGAAAAAGAAGGCATCCCAGCTAACGAGGCGAAACGCTTAGTTGACGGCATTCTCAAGTCGTTTGCAAGCCTAGTGACGAACAAATGGCTGAACGGCCAAGTCATGTGCACGTGGTTCCATCGCTTCATTCAGTCGGTTGTGAAGGAGCGATATCTCAAAGATCCGGCCACCGTGGTACATATGACACAGAAGCTCGTAAGCTTCTTTCAAAACGAGCCGAATTTATTCGAATCCGTTGAGACTATTGATAACAGCAAGGGGCTGTTAATTTGCCGAAGCAGCCGAGGCAGTTTGACCGACCAGAGGGTCGATGTCAAGCCCGGCATTGCGGCCAAGACGGCGCCCCGGCAGCAAAGATGCAACTTGCAAAGGCTGCAGTTCCTGCCACTGTATCTGCTTCGCTGTAATCAGCTTCAAGGGCTAAAGAAATCTACCATCTGCAATTACGAATTTTTGCTTAACAAACTGCGTGCGACATCCGTGGGTCATATTTTGAATGACTACCACTACGCATTATCCACGTTTCCACATGATCTGGATTTGAGAATCCTGAAGGAATTTTTTGAATTGGCGCTGGAAGCTCTCGGCCTTGATCCGGACCAACTTTCCGCGCAGATTTTCACCCGGTTACATCCGGGACAGTATGTGAAGGATCAGGGGGGTAGTCGTGTGATATGCGTGGCAGAGATGGAGAAGAAGATGCTCCCGCCACCGGATGGAATGGATAGCAGTGAAGATTCTGAGCCGGAAAAAAGCCGTGTTGATGAAAAAGAGGAAATGAAGACTGGCAATGAAGAATCAGAGGACCGTCTATCGCCGCTTGCCCGCATAAAGGAAGAAGGGGCTGGGAGTAAGGGTAATTCAAACCGTGGTAATGGTGGGTGCACTGATGAAGATTCTCGTTCGTACGTGTCAGAAAGTCCGACGCTGATAAAGCTGGTTAATGACTCATTGAGCAAAGGCCATCTTCTGATGCCGTCAAGCCCTTGTCTCATTCGACCGCCGAGTGAATGTGGCGCCACCGGCGATGAACAATCTTCGTCGTATTTCAATCAGCCAATCGACACGCGCATCGTTTTCTCAGACAAGTTCCCGGATGGTTTTATCACGTGGAGTAGAAGCAAAGGCTCATTGGCAGTGTATGACAGCAAATGCGTTCGCGAAAGGGTTTGCGACGGGCTGCTTTTTAACCGAGTTCTTTTGACAGTGGGTCTGTCTGCTCTTTTGGAGATGCAAGATGGCAAAGTGTGCATGCTGGACTTGAACAGTGGCGAGGTGACCGCAGAGCTGCCCAACGACCAGCGGTATTTCGCCGTTTGCGACAGCGCGCACATCGCCGCGCTCTCGGACAGTCTCACCTGCCTGAACGTGTTTAACACCCGCACCAAGCAAGTCGTCTGGGATTACAGGGCTCCGGAAGGCCGCCATTTTCATAATATTCTCATTTCAAAGAACGGAGCCATTGGGGCTTGCATTTTAGAAGCTGACTCTTTTCGTGATAGCGAAGAAGACATTTCGTTCAACAAAGACGATCATTCGGCCTCGAATTGTCTGCAAGATGAAATAACGGTTGTGAACTTGAAAAGCCGGCAACAGCTGCATTCTTTCTCTCTGAAGAACGGTCAGATTTTTCATAAAATTTGTGCGATTTCTGAGGATGGTCATTACTTGGTTCATTTAACAGAGCCAGATTACCAGATCCTCGTTTTGGATTTAATGAAGGGGGTCGTTATACACGAGATGGAGGTCCGGCTGCATCGAATTTTGAAGATTTTGGTATCAACCCAAGGCAACTGCATCCTCTCTGCCAGTGCTGATTCTGTGTTGCGCGTGTGGAATCTCAGCGATGGAGACTTGCGGTATTCTTTGTCAGAGCCAATTCGGTCGATAAGAGGCGGCTATATGGACGACAAGCACTGTCTGAGCATGTCCGAGGATGGCAGGCGGGCAGTCCATTCGGTGCGGTCTCGCTTTCACTGCTCTTATGTTGTTCTTTGGGACCTCGTTCTCGGCCAACAACTGGCAACGTTCACAACTGACTTTTACGATCTGACGTATCAGATCAGCCCGACCGGAGACTACGTTGTGTCATCCATGCCTTCAGGAATCGTGACAATGGGCGGCAACGGAATTTCGCCTCTCGAAGCTGATGAGGTGAAAACAGTGGAGGTACAAGATAAAGAAGCCTGATTTTCACATTACAGGCTGTGGTGCTGACATCAGCTTTATTCAGTCCTGTAAACACGTGACATTAAATTGCAGACCCCAGCATAACTGGTGTTTTCAAATGTCTATGATTTCATGAACTCACTCGTTTTTCTACGCAGTACAAACTTGGAAAGTAAGGGTAGACTCCTCTATTATTTTGCATGTAACTCTAACAGCAAAAGCGTGCCATTCACGGAAGAAACTGAACGCTTTAGAAAGCAACAGATCGCTTTCACGTAGGCTGGAAAGGCTGCTCAGAAAATGTATTGTGAAAATCGTTTGATTAAGCCTAAAACGCAGTTGGGAAATTGTGTTTACAGTTACAATGTTGTAAGAGTGGTGCGCGTAAACAAACAATACGTATTTTTCCAGCGTTATTTATGCAGCTTAGTCGACCGTAACATGTTTGTAAATGCTGTGCTGAAATTTCAAGCTTTCCATTTTTTATGGAAAAACCGCACGCTCATTGTTAAAACTAGTTGATATTTGTTTGTTAGGCCCACTGGCCTATTCGATAACAATCTTGAGATCTCTTATGAAAATGGTTTTCTGCGCATCTTAAAACTGTTGAAGCTAATTTTCTTGAATTTAATTTAAATGCTTTAGAATCGTCGAAGAATTAGTCACGAAGTGATTTGTAAATAATTTGTAAAATAGGACAATCAAGTAGGAATGAGATTTTCATATGGAAAGGAAACCTTTTTTATTTACTCTTCGATTCCAAGCCAGAAATTAATGTCGATCGGTATTAGAAAATTTCTGAGAGATGTGTATTTTAGGGAAATATTTTTTTCGACATTATGAAAGTAACCATTTCGACATTATGAAAGTATTGAGAAGAGAAGGCAGTTGGTAAAGGAAAAAGGCTTTAATAGTTATTCGACTTTTTAAATGGATAAAGAACGAGTTTAAATAGATTTTAATTAAAATTTGGCTTCAGGAAGTTTGATCAGCTTGCTACTTTTAGATGGTAAGTGCCAATGTGTTTTTGATATAGAAGAAAGTGAAGTTTTAGTAATTTTTTTAAGCGTGAGTTCATATTCAATTGAATAATGCATGATGAATATCCTGGGCACAAAGTTTGACTTCGCGAATAGAAGAATGCATAATCATTCATGGCAGGTAAACAATGGAGCAACATCGAACTTTGTTGATTAATATTTCAAAAGGATGCAACGATTTCATTTTGAATTTACGGCAGGCTTAAAAGCTTCTGGATAAAACTAACTCGAAAACGTTCAATGATTGTGTTGCATGAAAACTGACTGTCGGCATTTCACCGTTGGTATATGCGAAGGAGCATCACCTTGACAGGTTGCTGCTGCTGCAATTGAAATATGTGATGACGTAGGAAGATATGGCCGGGTCAACTACCTCGTTGGCAGAAAACACCGCAGGGGGTGGAATTTGGAAGGCATGTGACCTAAACATAATTTATATATTTTGAGATTTATGCCAACATGGTTACGGATGAAAAGTTCATTATTTTGGTAATTGTTTCAAGGCAGCTCTAAAAATGAATAATAAAGTGACTTCGAGGATTATTTTGGACAAAATTGTGCAATGTTGACTCATAGGATTACTCAAATATGACTGTTATTACGTTAGGAACAGGAGCAAACTTCAAAAACACGAAGTACCAAACCATTTTAATTAGGCCCTGGAGGGCGAGCAATAAGTTTAAGAAAAGAACAAGGTATTACTCTGCAAGGGGCCTTCTTCTAGCATTTCCTTACGGAGATTAGAAGGTACAGTAGTGTCCTTTGAGTCTATAAAATGCTATTCAATTGAAGATCAAATATGCATTGTACGATTAGGCATGAAAACACGGTATAACATTTTCACAACATTTCGAACTAGTTAAAAGGGTGGGGCGTCTTTAATTTGTTTTACAAAACATCCTGTTCCACTCAAATAACTGATAAATTTTCAAAGAGAAAGTGCAACTGAAAGCTTTTATTGTACAAACTTTCTTAACATTGATCTAGTGCCATTGAATGGCCTTTGATACGGAATTAAATTTTGTCAATTTTATCCGAACTAAGCGAAATGAGTTAGGGTTCTTTCAAAGTCGGAAAGAGAAGAACTATGATGTTTTTATTCTATGGTTTGGTCTACGTTGAATACCTATTGTCAAAGGATTCTATGCCTTGGATATAAATGGAAGGGAAAGAGTAGAAAAATCTTAGACTCCGGTTAGAGTTGGAAATAGAAATGTGAGGAATGTGGGACCTTTATTGTGCAAGTTATGACAATAGTAATAATACCAAAGCGAGGCTGTTAGTGAAAAAGAGGCTAGAATTATCGAGAAAAATCTCGTCCTGGCCAACAATCATAAATTATTCCGTTCTTACATGCAAATCATTTGTCGTTTGATGCAGTTTTAGCGAGACGTTTGAGACAATGTTCGGAAGAGATTTTCATGGTGCATTCGAGGAAGATCCCTTTTTCAGGTACATGCTTCTTTGTAATAAATCATACGTGATAATAATTTTTGCGTAGGCTTTTTACGGCCCTGTTACGAAGGGATGTTCTTTTTGTCTTCGATAGGCCAAAAACATATTTATCAACTTTGCATTTTTTTAGATTATTTCAGACCAGCTGCCTTAATTTTTTCTTTCAAAGCAGCCATTTTTAGTAAGAATTTAGACAAGCAGGTGAGATCTTTCGACAGTGGTCTGGAGCCGTAGGAATTTTTTTATTCAAGCTAAAAAGTAAAAAGATTTGGAATATTATTGAGAAGGCGAAGTAACAATATCCGAAGATCAAACCAAACTAGCCCTTTTGTAATCATATTTTCTGCCAAATAGACGAAAATTCCCTCGAGGAGGAAATCTTTTGAGTTTTTTAAAGATTTTTGCGATTTGGAATGCTAAATTTCATTACTTAGAAGCATGAATTTTTGTCGACTTTCATCTCACGCAGTTCCCTTTCAAACTTCGGGTAGTAAAAAACTATGCTAAATTTTGCATCAAGAGTTTTTTTACTGCCAATAAACATTATTTTGATATGTTTTCAAGGCCCATCAATTGTTTATATTTAAGAAAATGATGAAATAAAGAAGTCTGCAAAACTTTGAAAAGACCTGTAAACCTATGTTTAGTTCAATCGTTATTTTGCTGTTTGCTTAAAGTGGGGGCTGTGTCGATGTTACATGATTTGATTGATTGTAGCAATCATAGAAATATGATGCAAAACATGATGAGAGATTTTGGAGATCCATTTGGCATGGGTCATAGAGCTCTTAATGCCCCGGAGGAAATGAGAGGCAGGGAAGGGATGCATCAGAGGCATCAGCCGAGACCTAGCCAGGACTTGATGCCTCACTCACATTTTCTAGACAACATGATGGGGCCAATGAGTATGTTTTCACAAATGGATTCAATGTTTAGAAACATGCACGGGAATATGGTATGTTGTAAACAGATTCTCTGTTTCATTATTAAAGATCATGCAAATTCTATTTCGGTGATTAATTTTTCTAAATATTTGCCCAACCAAAAAGTCATCAGTGCTTACCTGGTTTAGTTCTGGATCTATCAAAATTTGAAAAATTGTTAAAGTAGTTAGGGCAGACATTAGGAGATAAATTAGCTGTAATATCTCAAAGAATAATCACATATGCATGGTCACAAATGCCATTAAATTTCAAAATTTACTGGAAAAAATCATGTGAGCATGTGAGAGTTCAAATTTTGAAGCTTTAACTTTTTTCAAAGGAAGTTATGACCTGTATCCTGTCTTGTTTGTTTGAGTTTGAGTTTTTTATAGTTGATATAATATTTCAGGGTGTGATGACAAATGATCCAAATTCATATTCATATTCTTCATCATCTGTGATGTCATATAGCAGTGATGGAAGCGGTGAACCAAAGTATTACCATGCAACTTCTTCAGAACGAAGGGCCCCTGGTGGGGTGAGTAGTTTTAGGATGTGCTTTGCAGTGCCTTTGACATGCATTTATTTTATATGAAGTTCAATGTTGAAGTGTTCTCTTTGTATTTGTCATTTTATATTTGGTACGAAACAGCCAAATGTTTCAATTTTGTATATATATATATCATTGGATTGCTGTTGGTAGGTTGTCTGAAATACAAAGTTCATTGATGCATGAGTAAAAGCAATTTAAAAACTGAATGAATAGTTTGATAATTAGATCATAACATTGCTTAATGTAATTTCTAGGGAGAGCTAATGTCTTGTTCAGTTACTGCATTGATGCCCTTTCTCTTTAGGGGAAGCAGGTTGTTTGAATTGCTATTAGCTCTGCTATTATCCATGTCATGTGACAGCTCATGATTTACTGCAATTTTTCTGAAAATGTGTATTGCTCTGGTATTAAGTCTGTTCCCAATGCCTATGTTTAATACTTGTTGCAAATTTGAAAAAGAAATATCCCTTATATGTAATTATATATAATCCATATCTTCATTTCTTTTAAAGGTAAGAGAAACACAAAAATCAGTACGAGATTCTCACACAGGTGTTGAGAAAATGGCCCTTGGACAACATATAGGTATGTATTTTGCTTAGAATTCAAAACTAAATGCTTTCTCCTAAATATGTATAAAAGATTGAATAGTGAGTGACTTGTATCTTATTCTAATGGTAAGTTTTTCATTGAGCCAAGAGTTAAAAAGCCGCTCAAAAAACATTTTCTAAGAAAATTAAAAGAACTATCATATGACAGTAAAACAATATGGCTGTTTTTGCAAATCACACTTCTTGTGGTTGGTTTATTATGCAAAACCACAGACTAGCATCAGACACTCTCTGTTGATTTCTCAATAAGAGAACAGCTCCCCTTAATCAGTTTTCTTTTGTCTGACATCAAACGATCCCTGTTCACTGGCCATGGTTCCAGTGACATCTATTTTGACAGTTTTTTGAAAGGGATAGAATTATAGACATTGGTTGTCATAAACTGGTTGTCATAAGTTGACAAAACAAGGCTCCCCTTCTTGCATAGGTTCAGACATTCATCATTAGAAAGAACTTCTGTTTCATAAATGAGTTCCTCAAGGGGATGGACCAATTTTAGCTATTGAACACAAAATTATCAATATCCAGAAATTATCATCGTTAACAGAAATATTTGCATTTGTGAGTTATCATTGCCAAATGGCTCACCGGGCATCTGCTTTTTCTAATTCAGTTTCCTGTTTGATTTCTAGGCGAAAGGGGACATGAATACCGGCGCTCCAGAAACGCAAGGACTGGGGAAGAGGAGGAGATGCGAAACTTCATGAACATGGATGAAGGTATGTAGCTTAGATTTTCAATTTTCTTGGCTTGTTTTGCATCCAACTGAAAGCCCTTCTTTGAGAGCTAGATGGTGTATGTTCCATTCTGCCTTTTTTAGCATTCCCAGCAAAGTTTGCATCAATAGGTTTTGAATTTTAATGCATTTCTGGCAGTTAATTTTGGTATGATTGATTTGCTGGTGAACCAGATGTATGCTACTATCATTTATTAGAAAAGTTTTGGTTCAAAGCGAAATTCAACATGACCAACATAATGTAATTGCTATCACTCGCTGCAAGATTTATAACTGTGAGGATGAGTAATTCCAAGTTTAAAGTGAGTGAGAAGATTTAGAAAAATTTGAGCACATGTATATGACAAATAATTGTCCATGTCACCTTCAAAAATGTGTCAATTCTGAATCATTGGCTGCATGCCTGTCTCTATTTATGTTGAATGACTCAGTAGAAGTGGATGCTTGAGAATATACTGCTGATATATGTTTTGTAATTTCCCAGAGGATGCTCCACATTTTGATCAACAATGGAGAGATGCTACAAGGCAGCGAAATGCAGCACTTGGTTATCGAAGTCATGGAAACGAACGTCACGAAAGAAGGCACAGAGGCCACAGAAGCCGTGCTATTAAGGGTATGTCTCTCATCTCTGTTAGTGGTCACAATAGTGTACAGGCTCAGTTTTATTGAACATGTGTGTAATTTCTATCACCATTTTGCTGTGACATCACTTCACACATGAAATAAAGCTTGAATTAAGTGTTAATTTAATGTGAAAGTGGTTGGGATGTGGAGCTTTGAGGTACAAATTACTCTTCAAATGCCATTGCTGGCTCTTGTTTTTTTCTTTCGCCATGCCTGACAACCAACACCACCTCAGCAGTCTCCTAATCACCCTGGAACAGACCAAAGCAGGACATTGCACTGTACTAGTTCACACCCTTCTCTAACTTAACATTTTGCCAGCTCATATTTTAATATTTGAAAATTTCGTACTACAAGACAAGTCTCTCTCTTTTCCCCAAGTTTTAAATCTACTCATTTCTTTCGAAGGTCAAGACCACACGCCAGCGGAATGAATTTCGGAACTGTTTATTTGGATATCAACTAACGATTGGGTGCCTTGGTTATTGACTGTTTTGCTGATTGAAGCCAAAATGGCAGATGATACCAGCTGATAATACTAAACTGTAACTTTAGGAAGAAACATGCATCTTGTTTTTCTGTATCCATGTTTAAAGTGTGTACAAACAAAGATATGTAGAGTCGTAGAATAAACTTAGTTCTGCTGATTCTGTTGTGATTTGTCGCAAGAGCTATGAATGTAAATGTTGAAGATTCGTTGATTTTCATTACTTTCAACTGTCATTCTTGATTGTACATACGCAGTCTTGGTAATTTACCGATGCTTTCTATTGAGGCTTGCAAAACAATGACTTGGATATTCTCAGTTGTTCTTTTGGTGACGCCAGATTTTTCTTGCAAACGAACTTCCTGAATCATAGAGTCCGTTTGATAGCCTAAAAGATCTGTGTTCAAACTTGACAAGTCACGACAAGTTACAAGCTAAGCCTTACTGAGGACGAGCCAACTATCCCTCCCTGACAGTTGACTTACATTTTTTGTCAACTACGGATTTTTTCCCCAGTTAACGGATTCTGACCACTGGCCAACTAAACCTCGCTTACCAGCAACCAATCATTGCTGACCACTGACCGACTAAACCTCGATTATCAATAACCAACCCTTGCTGACCACTGACCAACTAAACTTCCCTCACCAATAACCAACCCTTGCTGACCACTGACCGACTAAACCTCGCTTACCAATAACCAACCATTGCTGACCACTGACCGACTAAACCTCGATTACCAATAACCAACCCTTGCTGACCACTGACCAACTAAACTTCCCTCACCAATAACCAACCCTTGCTGACCACTGACCGACTAAACCTCGATTACCAATAACCAACCATTGCTGACCACTGACCGACTAAACCTCGATTACCAATAACCAACCCTTGCTGACCACTGACCAACTAAACTTCCCTCACCAATAACCAACCATTGCTGACCACAGACCGACTAAACCTCGATTACCAATAACCAACCCTTGCTGACCACTGACCAACTAAACTTCCCTCACCAATAACCAACCATTGCTGACCACTGACCGACTAAACCTCGATTACCAATAACCAACCCTTGCTGACCACTGACCAACTAAACTTCCCTCACCAATAACCAACCATTCCTGACCACAGACCGACTAAACCTCGATTACCAATAACCAACCCTTGCTGACCACTGACCAACTAAACTTCCTCATCAATAACCAATCATTGCTGACCACAGACCGACTAAACCTCGCTACCAATAACCAACCATTGCTGACCACTGACCGACTAAACCTCGATTACCAATAACCAACCCTTGCTGACCACTGACCAACTAAACTTCCCTCACCAATAACCAACCATTGCTGACCACTGACCGACTAAACCTCGATTACCAATAACCAACCCTTGCTGACCACTGACCGACTAAACCTCGATTACCAATAACCAACCATTGCTGACCACTGACCGACTAAACCTCGATTACCAATAACCAACCCTTGCTGACCACTGACCAACTAAACTTCCCTCACCAATAACCAACCATTGCTGACCACAGACCGACTAAACCTCGATTACCAATAACCAACCCTTGCTGACCACTGACCAACTAAACTTCCCTCACCAATAACCAACCATTGCTGACCACAGACCGACTAAACCTCGATTACCAATAACCAACCCTTGCTGACCACTGACCAACTAAACTTCCCTCACCAATAACCAACCATTGCTGACCACAGACCGACTAAACCTCGATTACCAATAACCAACCCTTGCTGACCACTGACCAACTAAACTTCCCTCACCAATAACCAACCATTGCTGACCACAGACCGACTAAACCTCGCTTACCAATAACCAACCATTGCTGACCACTGACCGACTAAACCTCGATTACCAATAACCAACCCTTGCTGACCACTGACCGACTAAACCTCGATTACCAATAACCAACCCTTGCTGACCACTGACCAACTAAACTTCCCTCACCAATAACCAACCCTTGCTGACCACTGACCGACTAAACCTCGATTACCAATAACCAACCATTGCTGACTACTGACCGACTAAACCTCGATTACCAATAACCAACCCTTGCTGACCACTGACCGACTAAACCTCGATTACCAATAACCAACCATTGCTGACCACTGACCAACTAAACTTCCCTCACCAATAACCAACCCTTGCTGACCACTGACCGACTAAACCTCGATTACCAATAACCAACCATTGCTGACCACTGACCAACTAAACCTCGATTACCAATAACCAACCATTGCTGACCACTGACCAACTAAACTTCCCTCACCAATAACCAACAATTGCTGACCACTGACCGACTAAACCTCGATTATCAATAACCAACCCTTGCTGACCACTGACCAACTAAACTTCCCTCACCAATAACCAACCCTTGCTGACCACTGACCGACTAAACCTCGATTACCAATAACCAACCCTTGCTGACCACTGACCAACTAAACTTCCCTCACCAATAACCAACCATTGCTGACCACTGACCGACTAAACCTCGATTACCAATAACCAACAATTGCTGACCACTGACCGACTAAACCTCGATTATCAATAACCAACCCTTGCTGACCACTGACCAACTAAACCTCGATTACCAATAACCAACCCTTGCTGACCACTGACCAACTAAACTTCCCTCACCAATAACCAACCATTGCTGACCACAGACCGACTAAACCTCGCTTACCGATAACCAACCCTTGCGTAGGTGTACCTCCAATCAAACACCCTTTTCAACCCTCGCATCTACCCCTTCATTGATAAGCAATGCAGACAGATGCAACGCAGCTTACCCCTACCAAACAAAGTCACCACTGTTTAGAATTTCGTAAATGTTCACAAGAAGCCGCCTGGTCCTTTGCTTATGTATCTCAGTATGTTTCTTTTTCTGGATGCCAAATTTAATTTTTAATTATCATAGCGGTGTTAAAAGTAACTGTTATTGATCTACCTTGTCCTCGAATAATAACACAAAACATTGAACAAAGAGATCAAGAGAAAATGGTGGCCATCATGCCCATGCAAGTGGAATAATGTAGGGGAAAGCAACAACAACAATCAGAAAGCATTGAGAGAACAACAAATGCAAAGAGCCGAAGAGCCGGATTCAGATCTCATGTAACGCTCGATCAATTCTATCTGTACATCAAATACATTGAATGCTACTGCTCCATCGAGTTATGATTGCGATAGACAAAATTGGATATCGTTGTAAGTGCTTGAGAGCACAGATCCAAGATGATTGATTGATTTTGAGTATGGACCATCAATGCCAAGAGAAGGGCATTTTTTGAGCGATTCTATTCCACCATATTCTTCTTCAAAAAGCGCCTGTCTGACTTGTCGTAAAGCTTTCACATAAATGAGGTCAAAGAATAAATTTGTTATTTCCCACTAAATCTTGATTACGACCAAAAGTGTAAGATCACATGACTTTGACGATCCTCTCAATCAATCCAAGATTTTGGTTTCTTGGGCTAGTTTTTTAATTGAAGCTCGTTAAGTTAAAATAACAGAAATTACATAAGATTGATTGAGCAACATGTTTATTCGCGTATTTCTTATATGCGCATTTGTCTTTCAATTGAGTGTGATATCTGAAACCTTTAACTTGAAATGGTTTCTTATTTTTCTAATAGGACGTCCATCAATTTTTCAGAATTAATCATATCTTCGCAGATGACTCTCACGAAGTCCTCAGATCGAATGGTACTGTGTTGGCTTGGTATCAGAAGCAAGCTTCTGGTAAGAACGTCGTTTGTTTTTGACGAATACTGCTCCAAGCACAGCCAAAACGACCAGAGCTCCTCCGGCAATCAAACACGTTGCGAGGACATGGCTGTTCCTCTTCTTTATCTTTATCATCTGCGAATCCTGCCCAAAATCATGGGGTGACAGGCCATCGGCTCTTTTAAAGGCAACTTCTCTTCCTTTGTCTTCAAATGAATTTTCAAGATATTCCTTGCTATTCTTCTTGGTGAAGAAGAATGGGAAGTTTTTGCTAGGGCACTCAAACTGCTCGCCTTTCGTCCATCTAAAAACAAGAAATTGTTAAGCCTTATTAAACTGAAACCAGGCTTACATGCATCTATTCCTGAAAGGTAAAATCTATTCAATCTAAAAATCTATTTAGTCTAAAAATCTATTTAGTCTGAAGATCTATTTAATCTAAAAATCTGTTCAATCTAAAAATCTATTCAATCTAAAAATCTATTCAATCTAAAAATCTATTTAGTCTAAAAATCTATTTAGTCTAAAAATCTATTTAATCTAAAAATCTATTCAATCTAAAAATCTATTCAATCTAAAAATCTCTTCAATCTAAAAATCTCTTCAATCTAAAAATATATTTAGTCTAAAAATCTATTTAGTCTAAAGATCTATTTAATCTAAAAATCTATTCAATCTAAAAATCTATTCAATCTAAAAATCTTTTCAATCTAAAAATCTATTCAATCTATTGAAATCTAAAGAACAGTTGGTTTGCTACTCGTATGCCCAATATGTTGTTGTTGTTTTTAATGTTGCTGTTGTTGTTGTTGTTGTTGTTGTTGTTGTTCAGAGACCAACGGAGATTAGCGAACAGTACTTTTTTTTCATTATGAGATTTCGTTTAACATTAGTTCTTTATTTCTTATCTATTTGGCAACGCCGAAGCATCTTGAATACCAAAGTGCGAAATGCCATAATTTAAACAGTATGCCTGGAAACCTGCCTAGAAACCCACCAAGCCATCGACTGATTATCATCCTTGCTCCAGTCGAAATTCCAATTGCCGTAGTAGTGAAAATATTCACGCAAAGGAGTTCTAGAGCCACCCTCTAGCAGAGCTGCAGGTCCGGTTTCAAAAATAAACACATGACTTACTCGGTTCTCTTTTTTCCAACCGGTTCGACCATGTTATTCCACAAGGCTAAAGCTGCCGCTCTGTGTCCTTTTACCGAAAAGTGGAAGCAATCCGGTGCGAAGAAACTCATGTCGACCGTTGTATTGTCCGGCATGCGGGGCGCTATCGTGTTGACGAAGAAGGGCTGGACCACAACGGTGAAGTCCTCGCGGTCATCGTACCTGACAAAGAGAAGCATGCAGGGCATAAAAGACCACATCGACCCCCTATCCGTTTAACCTGCAGGAAGGGTCTGGAGCACAGGCTATCATTCCTTCTACGTGACGTCATAATTTGGAAGGCACAGTATCAGCTGTTTTTGACTAAGGTAAGAAATTTTCTCGAGTTTGAACATTGTTGTAATTCGGTCCAACTTTGATTCGGTAACTATACCAGTCAGTGTCATGTATAAAGCATCCACCCCTACGCATAAAGCATCCAACTTCAGGGACAGCTGGAACAGAGGGGGCAGTGGGGTAGCTGCCCCTCCCTGTTTTCATCATAATAGCTCAATTTTTTTACTTTACTTTGCTGTTGTTTTGTCACTACTTTCGTGTATTTGCCCCCCCCCCCTTCGGCACTGAATGTATAACCACATCTATGGCCAAGTCTCTGCATGTAATGCAAGTTATAAAATGTTACCTTCCCGAATTGATGAGCTCATCTACCCCCTTCTGATAATCAGCAGCTGCCTGCTTTACTTGCTTCCTCACTTCCGCATCGGGGGTTGTGCCACATTTGCAAAGGACTTTGTGCAGCAACTTGCAGTAGGGTTTGTTAATCAACGCGAGCTCAGTGACGTCTATTACTTGAACCAGGTTAACGAACATTTTCGGCACCTTGCAAGAAGAATGCAAATTAAACGATGCTACGCATTGAAGGCAACTAAACCTAAAACATACTGAGCTCTGATTAACCAGCCTGGTTAAAAAATCCTCAGAAAACTGAAAGCTGCGAAGAGGTATCTTTTTTCTAAATTCACTCACTATCAAATTAGGTAAAGAATTAAAATCCAAATATAAGTACGGTATAATAAAAGTGACGATTTTTGGATGAGTTTCAGAGAGTGGTGTCTAGAATAAGCAATCACGCAACTTTGAATCTGTTTTGTCTTTCACCACAAGCACCTGATATGACCATACAAGAATGCACAACGAAATGTCTTGACAAAGCAATCAAAGAATCTTGGTCGGAATTTCAATTGAGGGCTTCAGCTCTTTATATAATCGCATCACAAAATTAATTATGAATGACTTTCTACACTCATCTCTCAAAGGTATTCGATTTATTGTAAATGGGATTGTTTAAAAGTTGCCTGACAAGAAAGGTAAAACTTGAATTCAAGACAGACAGAGAACAGGTTCGTTTCCTCCCAGCTTTTTATTTTAGACCTTTTTCTATTTTGTTGACATCCATCTCAATGAGTAGAAGGTAGAGTACAAAGATGGGTGTCACCCAGAATTCTAGGTACATGACTGAATCAACAAGTGAAGATTGATACTCTTGCTGAAGTTAGAGACTCACCAGTCTAAATGATAAGGAAGTGATGGAAAAAGATTATAAAAAGCAATCCTCGTAGCGAACATTGGTCATCAGTGCTTGCAGACTTTTATTTTTCTGCATTAAAATTGTAGAACTACATTTGGTAATTTATATAAAAGCAGCAGAAAATGATAATCTCAAATGGCAGGTCTTTAATGCTTGGCGAACAGCAAATGCCAAAAGGCTATATTCATGTTTGCAACGAGAATTTCTTAAAATCATGATAATCCCGATAAGATGGCCTGCTTACGTTTGCTAGAATAGAACTTATTTTTAAGCAGACGCTTTTATTAATGAGAGGGAGTGTTTTAAGATTTGACGTCGTGTTATTTATTCTGCTTAGGTTAACAGTAGGCCATGTTTGATCTAACTTGATCCGATCGTGCCTCTTTCGTCATTTCAGGATGAGTTGGAACTCGTACATAGACAGTCTAGTAGCATGCTCACGTGACCTGCATGGGAATCCACACATAGACAAGGCATGCATTATAGGACTGGATGGAGGTACTCATTTGCTTGACCCTATTGTGTAGTTCAGAGGTCGATGTTGATAAACGTCATTGTCACTCTGACAGTTGGGCAGCCAAAGACGTTTCTTTCTTGGGGTGTTGTTGCTATGGCAAGGCAGGGCTTGAGAAAGGTTTTGTTACTGAAATAAGCAATGCATTTATATGGTTCTTCACGTCCTACTTTGGTCTGTTCAAACAGTCCACATGTCCGGATTACTGTATTTGATGCACCTAAAAGGTTACATCTGTTCATAAAGGTTGACATTTATCACAATATGGCCAGGGTTTCGGATTGGTCCCGGCTCGTTTGCGGCTGCTTAGTTCACTCAGGGCTGGGGAAAAGAAGGTGGGGAAAAGAAAGAGAACTGGTCCCACTACCACGTGATGCAGTGGCTGAGAAGGATGCACCCCTTAAGCGCAATCCCGAAGTTATGAGACTTACCCTTGTCGCTTAATCATACTGATATTTTTGATTGAATTCCTTTGCATAACGGCTGCTTTGGCCCATACGAAATAGCTTCAATGGCTTCTTCGCCTGCACGCTACGGTGACTCCGTTTTTCATAGGCACGTGATTCCTTTTTCCATAAGCACGTGACTCCATTTTTTATAGGCACGTGACTCCATTTTTCATAGGCATGTGGACAAGTCAGCAGCATCCACGGAACTACAACCTTTCAAAATCAGAATGTTCCACCGTTGCAAGAAATATGAGTGCCGGGGAGAAAGGACATAACTTCTATTGCGGCATCCTGCTCGAGGGCCTAAAGTATCAGTATTTAAAGTTTGATGGCGAAGCTAATCTTGCCCTGGGAAGGAGAATAGGCTGTGGTGCCGTCACGATGCAATGCTCTCGGTCAGCGGTAGTCGTTGCGCATTGCCCAGAGGGTGCGCTGCACGGACATTGTAACAATGGCGTGGCAACCATTGTGGAGCACTTACTGAAAGCTGGTTGTTGACTGGCGAAAATTCGAAGCCGTCGCAAACTGAGTTTATTGTACTTCAAGAGGTGCAAAGAGTCCTATGCGGGCGGTACAACAAACTTGAAGAGCGACAATGATAGCATATGTAAATAATATATAGGACTTTGCATAAAATAAAAGATTTATGACGTGCTTGTTATTTTTAGGCAGATATAAAGAACCATGGAATTTTATCGAGCAGGAACCTATAAAAGGATGGTAGCGTACCAACTAATTTAGTCAAACGACAACTTTAACATGAAGTTTTGCTGCTACGGTAGGCACATTGACAACAATGCACAGCGACACGTCACTTTACATGAAATCAAAACGAGGCAGAATTATAAGGGATGGAAATCTGACGAGAAGATTCACCACATATGCAGTATGCAACATGGCCATCAACACGATACCCTATAATTTTCTATTTCTTTATTTCCATATAGGCTAAATCTAGAAGGCACGAGCTATGAGCACATTGGAATGTGGTGCCTTTCAGACAGGACGTAGAAAATATATTTAAAGCATTGGGGCACCAGGTACTTTCTTAAGTCCTCACGCTTCAGGGAGGATTGTTGCAGACGTGTCCTTATTAATTATTGAGCGTATAAATTATCAACAGAAATACGCCAACGAACAGTTCAATTGGTCAGGCGTTCACCAATTGCATTTGCTAATTAGCTCATTAGCCTGTCCTCATTAACCATGTCCTCATTAAGACCCCTTCATGGGATGTTGAAAATTGAACTTATTAATTACTTGCGTTCAGGCACTTTGAATATTTACCCTTGATCGGAATGGTTGGATATCATAAATGACATTGGGCATGCAAATAACCCTTTCGTAAAATGTTATGAATGATTTGCCCTGTCATTTTCTCACAATCGAAGATGGCTGACTGTCGCGAACCTGAATCTTGGAAGCGTGTTACTTGCTTCAGAGAAAAACTACAGCTTTTAAAAAGTAGTCATACTTACTTCATTGTGGAACATGTCTAAAGCATCCCTGATTCCCCCGACGTATTTCTCAAGGGTATGTTTGTCATTTTTGCAGTATGCACACAGATCGTTGCCTCCTATCCATATTGTAAGTAATTTCCAGCTATCAGCAAAATCTTTCTTCGACTTCAAGTCGGCTATAAGCTTCTCAGCTTGGCCAGGAAGACCCGAAGATATGGCCCCTGGAAGTAATGCAGTGAATGTAATGGCATTGGCCTTTGACTCGAGGCTAATCAGAGTCGACTATCAATATTTGAAAGTGGAGGTTGGCAAATTTGAAAATGAAATGGTTGGTGGTAGTGAAAGTTTTGAAAGCATTCTAGTGGTTTCCTTAGGAGAGACCCAAGCAGAACATTTGACCTTCTTTATTTTACTTATGAACTCCTTTCTACATCTTTCCACAATTCCATAAAATATCTTGCTAAGCAAAAAAGTGGGCCATTCTACCCCCAACGTAGGAGACGTATCTATAGGTCAGCTAGCTGGGAGCTTGAGGGCCCCTCGATAAATTCTCAGCTATGAAACCCCAATGGGACATAAGATCATTTGGGTGACTAAATTCAGCTTTAGAAATAATATGGGCGAACAGTCTACAAATGAAGACACACAAAGGTGACCAAATTTTCAGAAGGTGCTCAAAAAAGTATGTTCTAACTTTAGTCTCTCTAGTCTCGTTTCTCTAGAATTGTTTTATAAAGAACCCGTTTTTTATAAGGAATCTACCTCAAGGCCTAGTTCCAAAAGTTCCTTATTGGTAGACCTCAAATCATCAGATTTTAGTACCAAAAGTTCCTTAAATTCTCAATTTCGGTGTTTTGACTACAATAAGCCTTAGCACTTAATAGGGCGAGACAGCACATGCGGAAACTGCCCAATGAAGCACTTTACACACGAATAGCAAACAATCTATGCGAGCATTGGCTGCAAATGAAAGGAACTAGTTTTTAGTTCTTGTTGCTTGCAGTTATAAAAAAATTTCAAATCGACAAGTTCCTTAGGATTTCGCTTTTAGTAGTATAAGTTCTTTAAATATTTTGGCCTTCTACATGTAGGTTCCTTATAAAGTGGTTCCTTATAAAAAAGCGTGTAAGTTCTTTAAATAGTTCGGCCTCCTACATGTAGGTTCTTTATAACGTGGTTCCTTATAAAAAAGCGTGTACTTCTAGTGATGGTTTATCCAATTTGGTAGCTGAAGTCGGGGATTCCTCAACGATAACTGGGGATGCCCTCTTAACAATAACAAACGATTTCGAACCAAAACAAACGAAGTGGCACGTGAAGGTCAAGCAAGGCCGTGTAATCGTTAAGCCACACAGTCGGCGCACGTGAATTCCCCTCAACATTCTGATGTGAACTTTGCACATACCTAAATCAAAAATAGACAATTTGATCAGTTCCCTTGGTTTTCACTGTAATTATTTGCTATCCAGTTCGTCCCTAGGAACAACAGAAAGTCCCATTATGGATCAACACTCTTGAAAGAAAAAGTTTTACTAACCGGAAACTGCAAAGTTCATATGGGCTCGCCATGGGATGCGAATCTTTACTGGGGTGGTTTTCACTGAAAAACCTTTTACATCACTGTAGTACTCTTTGATGATATTTGGAAGTGTCACAACTTCTTTCAATGAACTGTCGCCCCCTATGCTCCAAGAGAGCCCTCGGTACTCAGTGAATATTTCAAGTAGGTTCTTGGAATCTGCTCCAAACGCAGCGGTTATCGAATCTCCCATTGCAGCAACATAGTCAATATCACTCGGCTTAAGACGATGCACCGATTCCGGGTTGGTATGGTTGTGGAAAAGCGGACATTTGAACTCAATTCCGTTCGAACTTGCACTGAGAAATTCATCAGGAATCTTGGTGTTTACATCTTTGAAGAGCTTGTCCTTGGCTGGATACACTTCTCTGGCGATGAAATCATAGAAACTCAAGCTCTTGTCCTGACGATTTTCCCAAAGCTTATCGAGTCTTTCGTGGAATGAAACGTCTGCTTGCACTTGTCCCGCGACGAGAACGGCCAAGGCCAATGCAGACATCAAGCAACAAACTCCAAGACGAGGACCAGCATTTGTACGGTGTGCCATGGTGGTGGAAGTCTCACGAGCTGATTGTTCGAGTTCAAGTTGCTCACAAGACCGAACTAAGTTTGGTCACGTGAACTGAACGATGATTTTGGCATCGATAACACCATTGTGTCAGTGTTGTGCTTATAGACCACGTGTTCTGGAGAACAACCGGATTTTTAGTAGAATAGGTCTACATATCCTAACAGAAAGCGTATTTAGAAAATGCTGGGTCAATTTATTAGTTTGGTACCAGTAACCAATAAAATACTGCATTGGAGGTTTGTTTTGGATACAATTACATCTGGGCCTACAATAACAAAATGGTAATATGATCATTTTCACAATCGAGTCACGCGACTTTATGCTGTAGATGTTTACTGTTCAACTGGAAACCGCAAACGAGCGAGTATCTTTTGTACATTTGTAGGCCATGTGCATCTTTCTTCAGAGGTAAAATTGATATAATTTCCAATATGGGGACTCTGACTTCGAAAATCATTGTTAGACGGGTATTATAGCTATAATTAGGCATCCAAATCGTTACCTCTGCTCAAAACTCTTGAACTGTTTAAACATTTCAGATACTTCTTGACTTAATCGTATGCAGTTCAACGACACAAAATAATATTACATAACCGCTTCCAACAATTATTATTGTTTTAGTCTCGATTCCATTCCGAGGAGTGCTTTTAAAAAAGGAAATCAAATACCGTGACAAACTTTTTCATTTGATGTGAAAATAGATTCTACTTACTGCGGGAATCTATATATTTTATTTGGACCACGGTCTCGTACTGATATTCACTCTTTCATGCGTCAAAATTAGCCTTGAAAATCCTTGAAAATCCCGAACAAAACATACGGTAGGGGAGCACACGGTACATATTACCGTAAAAGCACTATTAAGCCCCCTTTTCTATTAAGCTACCTCTCTATTAAACCCCCTTCTCTATTAAGCCCCCCTCTCTATAAAGTCTCCTTTCTCGTTAGTAAGAAATGTCGGAAACGCGAAGTGTGAGAGTTTATCATAGCTTATAATGTTTCTACTTTTTATACTTTCAAGAGATTCAGGACTTTCTTCCTCGTTTTTAGTAAAATATTGCATAGAAACATGATTATAGAACTTTTCTTTTGGGTTGCACTAGGCCCCCTCTTATAAGCCCCCTCTCTCTTAAGCTCCCCTCTAAAGCTGAAAAAATTCATAGCCCCCGCCCCGGCCTTATACAGCTTTTACTATCTGTGCATTTACAGTGTGCCAGAAAAGCTATCTAAATATTCATCCCCAATGACATTCACATCTCACTTGCAAATACATCGTGGTTAAATGGTATCAACAGACATATGAAACGTATGAATACAAAGCATTTATCTTTTCAATTTGAGTTGCATTTAAGACGAGCAAGTAAACACCGAAAGCAAAGGCAAATCCAAAATTTTAAAATTTTTCTTGTTCCAGTACTATTTCATGGCCCTTGATGTGCAGTGAAAGGCCCTTAAGGAACTTTTGGTACTCCAGTTGATGATCTGAGGTCCATCAATTTTGGAACTTTTGAAACTACAATCCTGGCCAAAAGATAGCGGACTGGCTGGCAAATTGCTGCCTTTTTTAAAAGATACACTCCCCACCCCCCACAAGCAATGTTGAGATGCTTATTTCTATTCATTTCGGTAGCTGATACTTTGGTATTTTCCAAAAAACCAACATTGCTGCAGGGGTGGAGGGGTTTCTATACCATTTTCGGGATAAAATTGCAATCTTAGTGTTTTTTTCTCCAGTCCATTAACCTTTTGGCCAGGATTGTAGGCCTTATTAAAAAAGAAGGGTATATCTTCTTAGAACTTATCACAACAATTTAAACTGCGACTAGCACACTAAATTTAATTGTCTTTCCTCTAGTTGGAAATTAGCTTCTCAATTCTGCCAGCAATCTTCATTGCTTGCAAGTCATCAAATTAGCCTGTATATTGAATGGAAGTGGAGAAAAAGGGAAATCTTGTCGCACCCTTTCTAATCATTGATCCTTGTTGATACTGTTCTACCTCTTTTTTGTCTCCTTTGCCTTTTCCCTCCAGTATTCCCTCCTCACGGTACAACTTTCAACATACCAAATCTATTTCTTATTCATATTTTAATCAAAAGCTTTTTCCCTCTTTGTCTGCGCTACTAAATGTGCTTGCTTCCACGTTTAATAAAAAACTATTTAACTCATTCAAAGCTCCTCGGTTCCTTATTATTCTAAACGGACCTTTGATTCTTTGATTTTTTTTCAGCTATTTGTCCTTCGGTCTATCAACACATTAAATTTTTGCCATTTTTGCATCATTGGCTATTTCACACCTGGGTATGCTTTGGAACCTTTTGTCCCATTTCTCAGTCACTTCTTCGCCAAGATGTGATTGAGTTGATGATTGATTGTCGATAAATCGACTGTCAACTGTCATTTCTTCTTCATTTTTGATGCATAACCGTGAATTAGTTACTGCAAACTCATTTATGTACTAGCTTATTGCCTCATCCATCCCTAAACCAGGTCCAGGTGGGCTACATTACAGCGATTTTTCTCAGACCGGGCTCAGAACTTGTGGTTAGGCCCCTTAAGTTCTGAGCCCGCAATTGTTTTGCGAGTTGCAATTCACTCTTGCAAATAGCGTATGAGATTTCCATGAAAACAATAGGATTTCCAGGTTTCGCAGAAGGTGTACGAGATTTTTTGAAGTGATTTGCCTCTCGCTGTTTTGTATAAATGAACACTAGAAAATATGAAGAGGGAGGTTGTTTTCCATGGCCTTCCTTCCCCAAGTATTTTCATCGAAGCACTCTAGCTAGATAGCCACTCACTTTCATAGGAGTACCATTTTCCCACTTTCAATTGCACAAAGCTGCCATTGTGTTAAAAACAACCACAGCATGCTTTGGCCTTTGACCTTTTCGATTGGACGCACAATGAAAGGTTAAGGATCCTGCATGCAATATACCGCACGTCACGAAAATCAAGCATCGCATTATAAAATGTTACTTTTTCCGAATAAGAATTTTCTTCACTTTTGATTGCATCTAAAAGCTCCCCAGGTCCATCTTTCCTCCATTTTGTCAAGCAGAAATCGTAAAGGTACCTTTTACGAATTATACACCAGAACGAGTTCTGTTGTTGTCGTTGTTGAGATTGTTGTTGTCGTCTGTGGATTTTTCGATAAGATATGTTTTAACCTATTTTTTGTTTTAGGAACTATATCATAAAGATGCTATGTTTATATCCACACATAGGTGAAAATTTGCTTCTCTGTTACAAATGAAAACTGGTTTACTGGAAAGCTGCTAAGACACGATGTTCAACTTGCTGAAAAAAGCTGTTGTTGGAAGAACGCCATCTCCAGATTGTAAGTTGTATCCATGACCAATACGAAAGGTTGCCTTCTGGGTGGATTCTATGACTATAAAATCTAGAGACTAGCTGTTTCTTACGTAGCTGATATTCACTGGCTTCTGAAAAGTTCAACCTTGCAACAACCTTTGGCATATCCCAACTCCTAGCCATCTAGAGTCAGATCGCTTGTTAATTGTGGAATAAAAACATTCCCTGTCAGCTCAGCTTGACCTTGAAGCATTCAATAATACTGTATTCTTTAACATTATATCTGTTCTCCTCTTTTTTCATCACCAGTGTGTATCACTATCGTGATTGCTTCTTCTAGAGGAATTTTCCTGATATGTTATACCGATATTCAGGTCTTTAGGAAATATGTTATACCGATATTCAGGTCTCTAGGAAATATGGCTATTACGCCTCGGTTAGTTAGTTGTTAATAATGTTGATCTGATGCATAGCAGATATAAAAATGAAAATTTGGCACTATTTTATGGATACTGAATTGTTTATTTCATGGGATGATTTTATATTTGTCGTCCATCAAATGTTAAGTAAGAAAATATATCAAATGAAGGATCAATATTGTCAGCATTTAATCATGGTAATCCTTATTTCCTGCATTTAGCTCTGTTGTCTGCATTTCTTGCAACCAGTAGCATGCCAAGGTCTTTCCTTCTTCATTGTTAGTTGACAGAGACAATCTGGTAAGAGATGAGCATGCCAAGAAGGTATTAAAGGAAGAGCTTGCTGCTACAATAAAGAGAGTTAGTAGGATATGGAGTTTTTTGTAAATGACACAGCTACTACTTTTCAAGGCAATTATTTTAAAGTTTAGCATGCCTGAAGCTTGGGAAACAAGCCTAAACAAATGTTTGTTCTTGTTAGTTTTACTTTTGACAAGGTTAAAAACCTACACAGTGCTTGGGGCACTTCTTAAAGCCAATATTGATTAAGCACTTTTATCACATAAAATGTCTTCACCACAGACTGAAGTGATCTTGCTACATAAATTTTCAAATGTTCTATAATCTGTTTATTTATGAATTCTATATACAATACATGCATGATAGGATTTTCCTTTTCTAGTAAGCCCTGTTTTTCATTAAAAAGGCTCTCTCTTGATTTTTTGGGTCTGTAGTGTCAACTGACTTAGCCAGTTTTCTTGAAAGTGTTCTTCTACGACTTTTGCTAATCTTTGATTTAATTTTCCATTCAAGCTTCAGAGAAGTCACATAAATAAAGACCATACAATTGATAGGTCAGTTAACTCAATGTCGTGCTAACAGTAGATTCATGGCATTTTAGTTGTTGTAAAGGCCATTTCAATTCTACATTTAGCTTATTTGATTTCTTTTACTTATGATTATGCTAAACAGATGTTTGGACTGTTACAAGTAATACCATATGTCTCCTAATATGTCTTAAAAAATACTGCTTTCTATAAAAAATGGTTGATAAAAAAATAGATGGAGTGTTATATTCCAAATGTGAACTTAGAGAATCAGCTAAAAGCATCTATAATTTCTGATCTTTCTGTTTATTTGGTTTCTTTGAAAAAATCTTTCTACATTTGACAGGAATGAAGAGGATGCTAATTACATTTGCTCAATTTTGGAAGGGGTCTTCTTGCATGGACACAAAGACAAAACTACTGTAAGAGACTACCTACTTTGTAGTGCTTAGCATAGTTTGAAAGATTTCTTCAAAATCCCTTCATTTAGAACATATATTGGGAAAAATATGGTAGCTTTTAGGGGATAAATTGTTTGGAATGGCTTACCAGAATATTTGAAACTCAAAACTGTTGAAAATTGAAAGTTAATTTAAAGAAACAAAAGGCTTGTATTTATAATTAAGTTTTAAAGAATTTTGTGTATCAGTGGCTATAAGTTTTTATTTATTTTGTGTGAGTAAAGTAAATAGCAGGTACACATCAGCTGCAAGCAGCCAGTATCTCACCTGTTTATCATCAAAGTAATAAATTTGTATGTATGTGTATTTTCCTCCCCTTTTTACACCAACTAGTGCTGATAGCATTTTATTTGATTTTTTCTGTGTTTTGCCACTTCCTGTCACCTACATTGAACCCCAGCATTGTAATTACAAGCCTGTTGTGTCTCCAAAATTCATACAGAGTACCATGATTTGAGTGATAACCTTTGACTCACAAATACACAAGCATGCAAATTCTAGTTTGTCAAGCAGTTTTGAGTTTTTGGTTTAACATGTAAGGAAATAGCATCTTGCCATGCATAAGTTAGAGTCCATTGACTCTTCAAGAGAACTTTTTCTTGGCTTTTATTTTTTTTCTTTTATGCTCTATTTAACACTTAGTGATTATCTTTTGCACTTGAAGTAACATTTATGCTAAATAACTAAGCATGATTTTTTATTTCACAAATGCAATGCAACAAGTGTCAAGTTCTTTGCCTTGCAATGACTTTGTGATTCAATAAGGACCTTTCCCCGAAGCTAACAAGCTAACAAGATTAGTCAGTACCAACCCAGACTTACATCACCTTATGTCGCAGCAAAGTAATTTCGAATAGCACTGCTTTGTCATCTTATAGCTTGTTTGCCTATTTATTTCTCATGTTTGTGCTATTAAAACGATTGCTAGTGAATACTCACATTTATTTCAAGGGGCTGAGAGGTTTGCCACACAATACTTCTGGAGTTGAAGATATTAGAACAACGGTAGGTCTAAAGGTTGAGATACAGGGTCCTTTTTTACATCCATTTTCATCTGATGAAAAAGGGATATAGGCCACCTGTTTACAAGTCCCTTATCCTTTTCGGTCTTTTCGTTATGGGAAGGTCAGCAAAGTAAGAAGCTGTTTACTTGTGAAACTGATTACTAAATGGCGATAGAGAAAAACAAAGAAAGAAATACTTGGGTTAAACCGTGGCCCCAAGAAGGAGAAGGGGATTCTCGCAACTTTGCTGAACGAACTTTGCTATGAGGGTCGAGTAGTGTATGAAGGATTTTTTAGAATGAGCCTTAAAACTTTCGACAAACCTCTATGCCACATTGATGAATCGATTAAAATGCGGGGCATCGTGATGAGAGATTATATACCACCCTGTATCAAGCTTATTACTGCAACTATTCGACTTCTGGTGACAGGAGCTTCTTCCTCTGATTTATAGCATCCTTCTCGATAACTAACGGACATTATGCCCAGGATATGGGGCAGTTCCTGCCAACTATACACAAATTCCTCTGATTGTTGTTTATCTAAAAGGTTCGGCTTTTAGTCTACACTCAGAAAATACAATTAAGCACGAGCGAATTTAGTGCAATGTGGAACCTAGGAATATCTGAAATGCAATTAGTTGAAATAGTTTGCAATCATTCTGGGAGGTAATGCCACCTCGCGACGTAGTACAGAGACCTTCGAAAAAAGGTTTTAGCACCCATACCTGAAAAATATCCTCTTTCGCTGCAAAAGTTGAAAAAGTCCAACTCGCATAGGTGGAAGGGTAGTGGTATCTTTCTTTCTAATCTTTACGATTTGTTTTCATTCTTAAGGTGAACACGGGTGTTAAAAAGGACCGTGTATTTTAGTCTTAATTTGAAATAGTGATTACTTTTTCCATTTCTGCAAGTTTGCGTAAACGGTTGATGCTACTAGATTTTTCTCATAGAAATGAGTGCTGAAATTGAAATGTTTTGAGCCCTTGATTTTTCTTCCAAGCTTTTTTTATGATTATTCATTCATATTCCCCTAGCAGTTACCTTCAATTTGACTAAGGAGAGACTATGGGTGCGATCTCTCATATCTTTTCTAGATGTTCTTTCTTTGTATCTTTTCCTTCCTATCTATCCTTGGCTGCCGCAACACAAAGTGTCATTTTGGGAACATAGGAGGATTATAATATCTTAAATCTTCTTTAACATTTATACCAAACTTTTTTCTTTGCTAGTCTTTTTGGGATGTTATCAATGAAATTACACACAAGGATGTCATTTCTGAAATAAGTAATTTGATGGTGAGCACAAGAGTTGGAATGTGCAGGGTATGGAGTCAACATTTATTTATTTCCTACAATTTATGACATCAAGGTCATCTTAACAGCATGTTGGTAGAACAATTTGAACATGCATTTATATAACCTATGGTTGCTTGAGCACTTGCTTATAAAGCATGGGATTCGTTAATTTTCTCTTATTTCATTCTTACTCTGCTGTTTCTTTTTTGTTTGGAACGGATTTTCGAAAAGTTATTGGTATGGCCTGATCAACTGGTTGCTTGAGGTCTCCACGAAAAGCGATCACAAAAACGAAGAAAGTCAACAAAATGCGATGACTGAAATCTGGTGGTCTTTAAATAACTGCGCGTGCGCGGGGCCAGCAACGTTGGCTGAAATGGCCAAACTGTCCAACACCTCATAACAATAGCATTGTTGGACGTTGGCAACCAATATTCTTCATTTAAAGGCATTGAGTCATGGTAAATAGCGGTTTTCAACGGTCTGTTTTGATGTGAAAAATCGGCTTTCATGTGATCAGACATCAACTGCGAGGTTAAAACATCATGTGTGCAGTTTGCTTGATAGCCAATCAGATTAACGGAGCTATCATAATGACTCAGCAATTTTTGCAATTTGGGTATACGCTTTCCATTTATCATGACTCAATGCCTTTAAGTCAAATTTCGTCCAACATCGATATCTACGATGTTGGTTGACCCAACAAGGTGGTCAAATAATCCAACATTTTGCCAAACACCACATTGGGTGAAATGCTGGATCGTTTGACAAGGGCTTTACAGTGCCGGGCATTCGGCAGTGATAAGAAATTAAGAGGCTGGATTCTCAAACTGGAAGCATCTTTTGGAATAATAAAAGCAACGGAAACTTCAAAATATCACAAGACTGACCTTACCTGCGAGTTTTTTTCGAAATTCAGCGATCCACTTGCACTTGTGAGAGTTTGCATCGACAAATGTGCTTGGTGTAACTTTTTCTGTGACAGTAATATTATATGCATCTTTTCAAAGTCGCAAACTGAAATCATTCCTGAGCCGAGAATCAACCAAAATTCTTGTTACAATAGTTATTAGAAAAGGTACTGTAGCGTAGCACTGCAAAACAGGAAGGACCTTCGCTATTATTGTGCTCTTAAAGTGCATATGACACGAAAATTTTTATTTCACCGTGAGACTAAATCGAGTACGCTGATTACGAAAATAACCTTAAAATTTTCGAGAGACGTGTGCTTTCTTAGTTACAGCTGTTTCAAAGTCGATTTTTTGCTTCAAAATCTGTCATAAGGGATTGGGTCGAGTTTGACAGGAAGTGACGTAAAGTAGTTGTGTTATTGAAAAGTTTAGATTGCTTTCTAACAAGAAACAGTACGGCGGAGTTTTACTTGTGACCATGTAATCATGTCGGACAGCAAAAGTTAGAGCTCGATGGCTTCAGTTTTTGAAGAAAGTGAAGAAGAAGAGCTTATAGGTGCTACTGGTGGGCTTTTTTACCATACCAGAACGAACAACTCGTTTCGTCTGGGGAAAATTCGGACGCGGAGCCAGGCGAAGCTGGCACGGCGATCGAAAGAGACCAGGCAGATGAGGATGGAATACGGCCTTCCCAACTGCCTGGTCGACGGCGAGGAAGTATTCCTCTGAATGAATGGTGAGTAGGATAAATCGTCATTGAGTTTTAAAGTTAGAAATTCCGTATTCGCTTTGCATCGTGGCTGTTTTCAGGTACCATAACCTGATAAAAGTTTTCCAAAAGAGGCCTAGCCTAGGCTGATGAGTTTTGTGGGCAAAGTTAAAATATGACTTGCCAAAACGAAAACGGCCAGGGGTTGGTTTATATTTTGATTGTTATTAATTCTTAGATGTGTGTGTGGTGTCAAACTGGGCTTCTTGTTGGTGCAAGGGAGTACCGATGCTGCCAAGGAAGTCCATGGGAAGGTTGTACTGCGGCATATCGGAAGCTTGTTTTTGAGGGCATCACGGACCGGGTGTACATTGAATCCTAAAATCACGCTCTTTTTGGTCAGGCTCTTCAAGTTAAACGGAGTCGCTTATCTGGCTTTCTGTGTCTACTTTTGCAGTTGCAGTGGATGCAACATCGGATAAACTTGTCGTCTCAGTAGTCGATGGTCTCCCATCAATGTTTGTTCCTTTTATGAGCTGTGGAGGATATTTCGTACTGGTTTTTAACAAATACTTGTGAATCACGTTTAACTAACAATAAACTTTGAAATGTGAAAGCTATGAAATGAAAATAATAAAGAGAAATAATTAAATATGTACACATGTTTTGTTTTTGTTAATCAATTTTCTCGCTTGAATTTTGCATCTGTACCCTATAGAAAGTTTTACTCAAATGTTTTAAACATTACAGAAGATATTGAATTAGTTTGATTATGTATTGCAATTATTTTAGAAAGTTATCAAACTAACTGAAAAATTAACATCATGGATGTTTTAATGTACAAAAATGCTGACATTGACATTGGTGAGGCAAGGAGTACCTAATGTAGTAGATTGTCCAGTTACCAAGAACTTGTAGTATCTGTCAAGGTCATCAGAAGCGGGAGTCTGGAGCCCCCAATACTATATATGCCTTAAAATAGTGTACTGGCGAGGAAGCAATACAATAGGCAGACCCCCCCAAAATGAATTTCGTTCTGACGACACTGCCTGGTTTGTTATGAAATCTCCGACTGCCCTTTATGTGGATGTTCAATTTGGATTTTCCAAATATCGTCCAAAATTTTTCTTGGATACACATAAATAGTTTGTAAAGAAACTCTCTACGAAGGGAGTTCACAACGACACTGGTACAGGAATGAAGCACTGCGCATTCACATATAAAGTATTATGTGGCTGCCCCCGGGGTTTATGTGGCAACATCGACAACTTACTTCAGGTGTTAAACAATAGGAATTTGATAGGCAGTTATCGAAAACAATATCAAACATATTACTCACCATGAGCTTTTGGCGCTTGCCAAGTTCTTGTCTTGTTTTGGTTTGCGGACTGAAGGTACAGCATCTCGTCGAAGAAATGTTTTGGTGTTTTTGGTGTCAAAAACAGGTTTCGAGGAGAACGTCAAAACTTGTGCAAAGTTCAACAATGCATCGTGCTTCTGTTGGTGCAGCAGTTTTCAGACATTGCTTGAGTAATAATAATGCAAAAAAACCCCTCTGGGGGACAACAGTTGTGCCATCACATAGTCAAACCATACAGCAGCTCAGTTCTATTCGAACGATACACAACCACTTTACGTCACAGAGGTCATGTGACCGCCTGCCCGACCGCGTTTTTCTTATGACACATTTTGGCCAAAGTGGGTGTCAGAAAACCCCGATTTTCGAGAAAAGTACGTCGAAAATGAAAAATCGAAGTTCACCATCGTTACCAGCGATGTTTAGTTGGTAGTTTAAGCGAATAAAAATTTTCGTGTCATATGCACTTTAAAGCCCTGATGACAATTGCCGACAGCTTCAACTCTTGATCTTTGTTTTAAAGGCATGGATTCGACTCGCTCTAAACGATGGTCTAATTGAGAGCTATTTGGACGCTGTCAGTCGAAACAGAGATAATTTGAGGTTAGTATTATAATACTTTTTTATCTTTCTTAATTTCCTTATTTATTGTGTAGGCAAGACAAATTTATGCGAGAATGCTTCAGGGATTGGAAAATCCAAAGTAACATGTTTGGAGATATGTTTAATCGCTACGCAGAGGATTATCTGTAGCAGGCCAACATGCAATGTTTGGAGGAGGATTACCGGCATGCTAGGGCTGATTGCATTGATTTATGCGAAGGGCTTCATTGGTACATAAATAATGTTGACTACAGCACTATTACAGAAGTATATTCATCACACCGAGTTGATGATATGGAAAATAGCAGCATACTACGTTTCCTGGAATGAGAGTGCGGTAATCGTGACTTTAACAATGACATGACTACTAAAACACAACTAGCGAGTTAGTCAAAGCACAGCTCGCTTTAACTAGATAAGCTTATTTGGAGCAGGGGAATTTTGAAGCAAAAGTTTGTTGTTTTTTGGTCGAAAATATTTCATGCAGATTAATATATGCAGCGTGTATGCTAAATTTGCATTCTATAATTAAATTGGTTTCCAGGCTATGCTATAGTTCAAACGCATTTCTCATGGACACAGAGGCATTGCCTATTGCAATTGAGCTTTTGCAAGGTATTTTTTCTTCATTTTTCTACCTACTAGGCCTTTTTGTCATTTTGATTGCCTTGTTTTACTCTGTCGCTTCAAAAATATGACGCCAATCCAAAGTTCAAAACCTTTTTCACACATAGGAAAATGATAGCTCTATGTCGAATTATTAAACCGTCATTGTATTATTGCACTTTGTATTCTCGGTGGTGACCAAATTTACTGGAAAGTTATTTCCAGGAACTAATTAAGCGATGGGTGACGAGAAGAATTTTGCATTTTCGTTGCATCCACCAATCAACGATCCCCGAGAGGAAAAAAGGAAAACTTTTTCTGTCTTCAAACAGAATTGCAGAGAGCGGGTCACGCCCCCAACGGCAGCCCAGGTTTCAATGCCCACCTCCTTTCAAAATTGCTTCTTTGTCTGGTGACTTGATAAATGTAAAAAATGCTGCAATGACCTAATTTAATCAGTGGCCTAGCAATGATCGTTTCAACTATAAAGAAACACAAGTAGAATTTGAGATTGATGAAGCAATAGACTGAATCAAGCATCGCTTATTTCACTTTTTGGTTGTTCTTATATTATCTAAGAGAAGAAGTTAAAAATCATATTCTCAACGGATAGCAAAATGATGTTTATCAGCAATCTCCCAAATATATGACGTTAAATTCAATTTAATTTTCTCAAATAGGCACTATTCTTAATTGACTCTATTCCCTGTTTCTATGTTTCCTGATAATCATTTTTCACTTTATCTTCAGAGCGGTTAGTGGACACTTAGAAGTATATTTGTGATACGATATATCCGTAAATAATATCCCTTCACGTTGTTGAGTTTTTAAAGGCTGTAGACCGCGGTAGTTCATACAAAATTCATATTGTTGAAAGATTGAATTTCAGTGCTCTGTAAAATCTTTTCACTCTAAGTCTGATTCAATGTTTTCGGCTTTATACCAATCCGAGTACCAACATTTGTGCCTTTCAAAGAGACATTGGCCTCTAGACCAAACGGATTGCAGTTATTTAGGATGCGATCATGGCAAGGGTACATTTAGGGTACGCTTGATGACTTTGTAATTGATCTATTCAATGATATTAAGACAAATCTGTGCATCTTTTTTGTGCAGGACTGATGGAATTCCAGTTTCAGCTCAATTACAATTCCACTAAGCTGGATGAATGGTCAGACGATTCCCTTATTCTCGCGGGCATGATCATGGGAAAGCGCAGAAGTACTGCGGGAAGTGACTCTAGCGGTGGACTGTCTCAAGGTAGGAAAAGTCGAATCTTCTGGGTTTTATTTCACTGTGTTGCATCTCAAATTATGTTCTAAAAGTGAAATTAAGAGGCCAATTGTTGCACTAAATGGAAGGAGGTCTGAAGCTTTATCCTGATTCTACCAACCCACTTACTATCGATAAAACAAGACTTGTCACAGTTTACACAATGCAATAACAGATATGAATATATTTTCATGTGTATTGAAGAATTTTACTCTCTGCTATGCACATCAAGAGCGTTGCGATTCGATTTCGTTTGAAGGATTGGTTGAATTTCGCTCGTCTTCTGAATCATTCACGTGTTCAGAGCAGTCTCCAAGTCGGAGCCGATCCTGTTCAGACCTTGACATAAACACTGAGCCATGCAGAGTAAGTTGTTTGCCCGCGTCAGCCCGCGTTTTTGGCAATTCTTCAAGTTATTGCACCCTTCTGTGTTTTGATGTATTTTAAAATGTGCCATTATGCAGTTGTTTTCACGCTGACGTCATTTAGCATTGTCACTAAACCGAGATGGGCCTTTAAAAACACTAGACTTTTTTTATTTCAACATCCGAGACTTTTGAGATCATTTAAGATATACTTTAAGTTGGTCAACTAACTTTGTCTGGGCGCTTTTGAGATGTCGTTTGTTCGTTCATTCAGCTACATAATGTTAATAAGATTCACGTGGTAGGTAATAACAGTCAGTTTCTGTCACTTTTCTTTAATCTTTCTGTCACTTCTCTGTCACTTTTCTGCCACTTTTCTGTCACTTTACTGTCACTTTCCTTTATCTTTTTTATAACTTTTTTGTCACTTTCCTATAAGTTTTCTGTCACTTTACGGTCACTTTCTTTGATCTTTTCTATAATTTTTTTGTCACTTTTCTATAAGTTTTTTGTCACTTTTCTTTAACTTTTCTTTACCTTTTTTGTCACTTTTCTTTAAGTTTTCTGTCACTTTTCTTTAACTTTTCTATAACTTTTTTTGTCACTTTTTGTCACTTTTCTTTAAGTTTTGTGTCACTTTTCTTTAACTTTTCTATAACTTTTTTTTGTCACTTTCCTTTAACTTTTCTCTCTTTATGGCAGCCAGCATCAAACTTCACCAATACCGCTGAATCAGCAGCATCCACAACATCCACGGACACAAACACTGGAATAAGCACCCTCTCTTCGTCGTCCTATGAACAGTTAAGTGGGGTGGTGCAGAATGTGGGTAACCGGCTCTCCCTTGGCGAGGACACCTGGAGCGGCTGGTCGTCTACTTTTGACCCCGAGCCAGGCGAAGAGCCCATAACTCCAAAGTATGACAACACGGATACCTTCCCATCGCTGATGGACGGCCTCTCTTCCACAGAGGCTATGTCGGAGCAGCCCAGCTTCAACTCGCTGCTGCAAATCTACGGAGCACCAACTCCGCTCACGACGAGGACCCATTCTCTCTACGAGGGAGAGGCGAATGTCTCCATTTCTTCGCCCATTGCTGTGAAGGTATCCTTAACACTGTAGCTTGTTGCTCGAGCTTAGCGAAATTCGATTAAACTCTTCGATTCTAGCTTGCTAAGCGAGTTTGAATAGGGGGAAAGCAAGGACGATGTAATTTCAACCTTATATGTTTACATTCGTCAATTGAATTTTGACCAATTGACTTTCATTGGCACCTACATAAATTGATGCAGCAATGCAACATCGTATGGTCTTCTGTGCATTTGTCTAGAAGTTACTCTGACCTGTAATTAATTGAATCTTTGTTGATGTCTTATTTTAATTTTTCAGCAGCCGTGTCCATTATCTCCTTCTGAAGGTACGCTTTTCACTAATAATTTGACCGCAATACTTTTTGGAATTTCGACTTGGCTGAGCTCAATAAAATTATGTGGTGGAAAGGCAGTTTTAGGACGAGAGTGAAAAGATTTTTTTACTTTAAAGAAAGTATATATATATACATATGTGTGAAACTAAACGAATTTTAGTTGCAAGACGTAATACATTTTTATTTCGTATTTATTAGTACATTCTTTTATTATCTGTTCTCATTACCTCTTAGATTCTAATATCCATGCTATGAATTATGAGGTAAGCAGAATTAACGCCGTTCAAAAGTACTCCAACTGCACTTTAATTTTTGCAACAAATGTTCTTAAGACCTAAGTAAATATAGAATTTTCGGATTTTGGCAGATTTTGCCAGATTTTTCAATTCCAGTTGAGCAGAGGTCATAACTGTTCTTAAGTTTCATCAAATCACTAAAACAATAGAGGGCTAATATCAATAGAGGACATTTGGCTTCTTTAGGGATGGTCGCAAAAAACGTTGTTTTCGAAAAGAGAATGTGTTCATGTTTAAATACTCATGTTCTTCTTTGATAAAAGTCTATAATGCAAGTGACGCTAGTGCAATGGGAAAACCTTTCGAATTTCTTATTGCTTTCTCGATCGGCGAAAAAGAACTGGCAAGTAAACAGTTCTGTTACTCGAACCCGGATCAGTGCTTTCGTAGAATTTGGGGCTTGGAAAAATGACCACAAAAGGGCCCATTTTCTCCAGAAAAGCCACTTTTCGCCATGGGTGCAAGAGTGGCAATTGGGTAAGAAGCAGCAGCTTAAGAAAAGAGCTTTTCTAAGGAAAACGGCTAAACCTCATGAACAGAATTTTTTTTATTCAAGAACAAAAACTATTTGGCGTTTGATTTAATTTGTGTTCTATTAACGTTGATGCTCTAAGATAATCTAACGTGTTAAGTATAAGCATGCTGCTTATACTGGATTGTAATCTCTTTCGCTTCACCAGTTAGAGAATGCTTGAAAGGAGCAATGTTATGTGATAAGAAGTCATCGTAGCATTTCTAAACCCGAGTTGTAAACCTTTTGTCCGGGATTATTGGTAGTCGCTCCTATTCTCCGCCAGTGTTATGCAGTTGTTTAATTGAGAGTAAAGTTTTTTGATAGAAAATTTCAGGTGTCATCGCATGCGAAACCTTGCAACAAATGCCTGACAAAAGAGATTGTCTTTCTTTCCTCTTCCAAAAATGAGTGCCACTAGATAGCCGCTTTTCTTTTGGGCACAGTCTTATAGAAATTTTATTTGCTATTTTGATTTGTTTCTCCTCAATCAAGCCTCTTTTTACTTTTTATCCGGACACACCACATGGCAGCTCTGTTTACATTGAGTCTATGCTTGCTTATTTCTAACTGCCACTTTAGGTTGTACCTCCAAGCTCTTCACTCAAGTCTGAGCACAATGACGAGGTAGAGTTTTTTCCTCTTGATGAGTTGTTTCATTTCAGCGCGAATTCATGAATAACTGGATCAATTTCGCTCTTAAGGGTGTATAAGGAGGATGAACGACTTCATAATGTGACGTCCGTGAAATTTAAAATTATTTTCAGAGTACTAGAAGGTAGCAGCAAAAATTATTTCAGGTATTGAGACATTAGCATGTCTTGTTCATTGTTGAATCGGTATGCACTTCAGATAACAACATCTTCAGAGCTAAATTTGTTTTGGTGTTTTTAGCGATTTAGATTTCGTTCTAAGGTTTATTGAAGTTCTAAGGTTCCGGGGTGTATTTATTGATAACTTTGGTAAGCATGTACAGTATTATATGAACGGTACATAATTTACATTTTTTCTAATACATGGTTCATAATCAAATTCGATCAGTTATCTATGATAAACATTCTAACTAAACCATGTTTTTACATTTCTGCTTATTGATGTTTATTTTTGTAAATGCCAATTGATTCCAAGTTGCTTTAAGGTTTTGTAGTTGGTTTGTAGTTCTTCAATTTGTTTCTTTCGCAAACAGAGAACACAGTGTCTCCTAGATCATGTTAATGTTATCGGTTTGGAAAGAGGGCTTGACAAGCAGAGTTTTCAATGCGCTGGTTGTGGACGACCAATTGGCCTACGTAAGTCTGTTATTCACTGTTTGACTTGTCCCCCTTGAGGGTATGACCCCCTTGAGGGCATTACCACATCTAGGGGCACGACCCCCTTCAGGGCATGACCACCTCTAGGGGCATGACCACCTTTAGAGCATGATCACCTTTAGAGCATGACCACCTTTAGGGCATGACCTTCTTTAGAGCTTTTTCATGATATTAGAAAATGGTACGATGCAGTGGTTTTTATGAGAAAGAAGTTGACCATACTGATTTGTTAAAAGACATGAGCATTGATAAAAATGTTAGTTTTTGGTTTTGATATCAGCATTAGTTTTTGCGAGATTTTCTATCAATACTGTTTGTAATGTCATAATTCCTTTGATAGATACCCTATTGGTATGAAAATTGTCGATTTTCTCTGCCAGTCTTTTTATCTTCTCCCATTTCCTTTCAGTTTATGGACAATACAGAGTTTGCTACTACGATGGAGGGTGAGTGCTAACTGTTTCCAAACCTCAAACCGTTAAGTTAAAAACTACAAAGGGCGGAAGGGGGTGGTGAACTATGTGCTTTTGCCTGTTGAAGATAATGGCGATGTTGAATGCTTGTGTAAAGCCGCTCTTACAGTGCTCGTGTGCGGACTCTACGGAGGAGAAAACGGTGCCTCTGTTGCGCAGACTCTACGGAGGAGAAAACGGTGCCTCTGTTGCGCAGACTCTAATTTCCTCACCTTCTGGATTTTTCCTCCTCCGTAGAGTCTGCAAAATCGAAAGGTGAATGAATGAAATATTTTCTCACCGACGCTGCTACGTCACCCGAATCCCGCTTGTTTCAGTTTGTTTATAGTCGTTTTAAAGGAGACGTGGAATGAGTGCGGCCTAACCTCAGTATGAATGAAGAAACATAATTTTTTATAGACGACTGAATATATGAAGAAGAAACTGAATATAAGAAAGAAGATGTAGAATGCTCTTCAGTTTTCCTACAAAGACAGAAACGAGATGCAAGCTAGCCTGGAGCGTTATCATCCCCTTTTTAAAAAAGAAATATCTACCTCCATTTTAAAAACAAAATGAAGGTTTTTCACTGTTCTATATTCGACAAAACCTTATCATCAGGATTCAACAAAATCGGACCATGTTTTTCGATTCGACAAAATCTAAAGAAAAACTTGATTCGACATTGTCGAATTCGACAAAATCTGACCGTGTAAGAGCGGCTTAAGATATCATGCAATCTAGAAGAATGCTTATAGTAGGCACTATGCTCGCGTGGAAGCAAAGCTTTTCCACGTTTAAAGTGCTTTTTCCGACAATCTTCAAAGGATGGAAACATGGCAAAAAGGTTACAAAATAAATAGCTGTGGATCAAACATGACTGGCTGTGAATGACCAATCTGTGACCACTGCACTCCTTCTCTTAGAAGAGTCCAAGTAAAGGGCGATCTGTCTCTGTCTACTCTCAAGTTCCTAACTGTAGAGGGGTCTTATAAGAGGGAAGGTTGGCATATTTTAAAAACATCGTCTTCAACATTGTCTACCAAGATGATGTTAAAAGAAGAGAAGCTTCGGTCTGTGTGTTTTTAATACACGCCCTTCAACAAGGGGACGTCTATTAGTGGGGGCGTTTAATAGAGGTAGAGTTTATTGGGAGAAAAAATTGAGTCTTCAAAAGAAAGGGGCGTTTAATCGGAGCATAACGGTATTTGTTTCGAACACGATTTGAACTTTTCTACTTCTAGAAGACACTAGTAGAAGGTTGCGAAAATATTTCCAATGGTAGGTGAAAGTGAAGTAACTAAAAAAGTTAGGGAGGGGATTATGACTTTTTGCGTGAAATACATACTTAGGGGTGTGTATATAAAAGGAAATGGGTATGCAAAGTTTCTCAAAAATAGAGTTTACCCCGCACCTACAATTAGGAACTTGAAAGAACACAGAGTGGGATTTTTCATAGAAATATAAGTAAGTATTTCTCAGGTTGCACCAAAACGAAACGAAATATGGAAGTCCCGGGTGGACTGCCGCCATGGATCTCAAATCGTCGCAAATGCGGATATTTATGATATTATCGAAGACTTTAGCTGTTTTATGCTGGCGTATTTCGCCAGTATTTCGTTTCCTTAATTCTTAAAAGCTATTGTTATGACTAGTCTTTGCCTGTCGATTTGAAATGAAATTCGGCCAGTGAAATTTATTTTTCGAAAATTCGCTCGGCAATGAATGCTCATTCTAAAGGAGTTTAATGTATATCCTTTTTTGTAGCTATTATTGTATGGAATGTCATGGAGATGAAGAGCATACTGTTCCCGCTAAAATTATTCATAATTGGGATTTCAAGCCCTACAAAGGTTTGGAGGGTATTTTTTTGAAACAATGATGACAACATTAGGTGCTTTAAGCAATGCAAAATTTAATAACAATCTTGAGAATAAAAGAGTAGTTTTTTGTATTAATTTGCAAGCTTTCACACTTGCATTGATTTAAGATTTTTGATAGGCGAAGTTGCGCTGACTAGCTATTTGGCGATTCTTGCGGTACGTCTAATGGGGCAGATGGGCCACTGCCCCACCTGAAATTTTCGGCAGGTCTTAATATGCACATAGCACACATTATTTTTTAAATCCCAAAAATTTGCCCCACTTTCCCTTTAACGATATATCAAAGAAACGATGATATCCTGCCCAAGGATCATTCCCCACTGGAAACAGGCAAAAGGTAAACAACGAATCACTAATCTTAACACGTTTCAATTTCTTTGAAAGGGCATTCCCACAACAGAAGCCTATTGAGGCCACGGTGTTTGACTGCGCCATCTTTTGGGGCACTTTCCAATTTGCCCCACGAAATTCAACTCAACTCTGAAACAAAATCTCTGACACCAATGGCTATTCAATTGATGCTGCAATTTGATGACGAAACTTACTTTGTGATAAACCAATGAATTGGGCCTTGTGGGGCAAGCTGGAAGGTGCCCCAGTATGCAAAGATAAAAGATTCCGGTCACGGTCTTCTATCGTTAGCACAGAAAGAAATCCTGATTGTGAATTGTGCAAAGAAGGTTAGAAACGATTAGAAAAATACTTGGTTTTTCCTTTATAAAAACATTGTTTCTGGTGACATGAACAGACCGATATTTGGAGCGCCCGCTCAAGCGTTTGACAACATAGGAAGAACTTAAAGTGAAGGCCATCAGCTTGAGGTCATCACCAGTACTCCAACGGCTTCGAGATCGGAAAGACCACGAATCGCGCACTTAATTTGAAAAAAGGTTGGCGTACTATCAAAGTGTCGTTCAAAAGCTTTCGTTCAGCTTAAAGAGGAAATGAAACCAAATTTTTTATTTTAAATTCTGAATCCCCGTAATGAATTACCTTATAACCCAGAATTTCAATGTGTTTAGAGAAATTTTGGCTAAACTACGAGGACAATACTGACTTCAATTTTTCAATCAAAAAGTGGCACCGGTGCGCCCTGTTTAACTAGCCTCGTTTTGAATGTTGTGACGTAAAGTTATGGACACGCGCAGCGTTTCGTAATATTTACATCCCGTTTCTACGTACTGAAATTTTAGATTAGCTATGGAGCCAGGTAACAAAACAAAGGTTCGTGGTGGTCTACGATGTGTTGTACACACTCTAGACAATAAAAAGCTGTTGTAATGACAGTTATACCAAGGGTTTAAACACCCATCGCTTTCCAAAGGACCCTACTGTACGCCGGCAGTGAACTAAATTTGTTAGAAAGCGTAGGCCAAATTTTGACCAAAGCTACTTTTCAAACCCCGTCCTTTGCTCAGATCATTTTGAACCAGGTTGCTATACAAGGAGCGTAGCTAGTCTACTAGAGGGGGACGACGTTTCACAAACAAAAAGTTTTTACAACGAGATGCTGTTCTGGCATTATACGTTCTGGCATTATACCAGAAATGAAGGAAATTCAACCTCTTAGTCTAAACGGGAAAAAAGAAAGGTAAGATTTAATTTTTTTGCCTACTTCATTTTCAATATATTCCTTTAATTAATGTGTAAATAAAGCAAAATATACGATACATAAAATGACAAGGTTAACTACAATATATAAACGTGGAGCTCGTGTTTAAATCTTCCCCCTCAAAATAAGTAGATTGGGTACAACAGAATAAAAGTAAACACAACTCGCTACTTTTTGTCTATTTAAACAAAACAATTGGTTTTATCAAAATCTCAACGTGATAAAAGTTTTCATAACAAACAATTGGTGTTTATTGTGACATATTTTTTAGAATGTTGGCATTGCAATTAAAAAACAACATTTTGTATCTTCTACAAAGTCGAGCCCTTCCAATTTGAAGGTTTACAAAATACATATATGCATATAGAACATTTATCAAATTGTATAGATTCACCCAGGGCGCAGCCAAAAGGATTAGTTCTTGCTGACAAAAAGGGTGTATCTCACTCATTAAGGGTGTGGTCAAAGATAAATACTCTCATATAAAGGCTGCTTTTATGTGTTTCTGTTTCAAATGTTAGTATGTTATAATTGTTGCAAAAAATTACAGGTAGAGTATCCAGCAAGTTTCCTGGCAAAAATAACCAATGTAGGGGGGGGGGGTACCACACCTACCAAACCCCCTTTGGTGGCGTCCCTGGATTCCATAAATGTAGTGGCCCAAATTCACATTCTGTTTTTCAGGGTGTAAGAGATACAATACAATGTGGCTTCTGTTGCGGATACACAAATGGAACTATTCAAGAGCAATTATTCGACGAAGCAACATCTTCTAAAACTGATAAATGGCAGACAGTCTTTACAGAAACCAGCATGGAAGCAACTTCATTTCCAGATGTGTCAAGTTTAGCCTGTCAAGATTGCAAGGTGAAAACCTTGAGATTGAAAAACTTGAGTGAATCGCCAAAATCTGAAAATAATTAGACAGAAAAGGAAATTAACAAGTCAAAATAATGTAAGTTCGCTTTGCACAATAACATTTGCTGATATGCCAAATTTAAATTCCATTTCATTTCCATATAAATTACTTTTTGTAACCCTTTTCTCATTTATGCTTTGTTTGTAGGCAATCAATTATCTATAATGTAAAATAAAGAAATTCAGCGAGTCAAAACAAGGACAGCCAACTAAGCCCAGGAAAAACAGGAAGACAGTTGAAGAGGAAGACAGTGATTCTGATTCCTACAAAAGTTTTGCTGAAAATGACGAGGAGTGGAATCCAGAAAGAGATGAGGATGAATTTGAAGACAGAGAAGAATAATTTTAAATGAGGGAGAAATAGAATGTGTGAAAATTATGACTATGAAAGAGTAACCAATGAAACAAGAGGAAACATTAGGTAAAACTATCATGATGACATCATTGCATAATTATATGATAGAAAAGGTATGAACAAGTCACATAATAGGTAATATTATCCACCAAACTGTAATACTTTAATACTGTAATACTGGGGAGATTTGACAACTTGTTGAACTTGTAAACAAAAGAAAATCCATGGTAGAAATGATTACAGCTCTCAAATATCTGATTAAGATAAAACTGCCAAAACTATTTCCTTTCAAAACTATCAATCATATACATGACTTGCTTCATTAAATAAGATGATTTGTTTTGTTACTTACTCGTGTAGGCTTCCTGTGATACTCCCCTGTCTGTCCCTTCGCAGTGGGCCAACATTCCGAAACACAGTTGTATTTGACATGGCAATGAAATCTTGTTGTGCAATACATATTTGTTCAATGCTTTCGTCCAATACAAGTTAACCCAGTGCAGCATCTGCACTCCAAAGCACCAACAAGATGATAAACTTCATATTTTCAACATCTACACCTGCAAAAAAAAGCCATAATGCCATAGTCATAATCAATTAAGTTTACGATGGTGCGACCCTCCGGGCCTGGCCTAGGCACTGTACATGACGCTTGCTAATTTCGATTGATACCTACAGTATTTAGACATCATTTAAACTAAAGATAACGAGTTTTAAACATATATTTGTCATTTATGGAATAAACTTACCATGAACTAACTTCTGTATTTTGTTCGTACCGCTCTCGCAAAATTGCCGGGGTTAGGCCGTCATGATCGTGGCCTAGGTCTTCCTCGTCGCTACTTGATTCCGTGTCTGCCAAGGGTTCGAATTGGTATGGCCTGACTGGAACACCGTAAACAGCAACTGCCCCCTCTTCTTCTTCGGAAACTTCTAAGCTAATGTCACTTTCGTCCGACATGGTGAACATTCAAATACTAAAGATACGATCGCCAACTCTGCCAGAAAATTTGTTGTCCTCGAATCATGAACATGCGCGCTTCGTGTCCATAACTTTACGTCACAGCTCGCTAGTGTCTAGTCCCCCTTCGCCGTTTTTGGTTGAAAAATTATTGTCAGTTTAGGGGTGTTTAAGTTAATTTTTAATAGTCTTCCTTCTTGAAATAGCTAATGCAAACTATTTTTCCTGTACAGTTTTGGATGGAGAAATCGATTAAGCGCATAAAAAATTTGGTTTCATTTCCTCTTTAAGGGCCGTTTGAATAGATATGAATATACACCTTGAATACTTCAAGACAGATAACGTTGCTGCAGGGACGCCTGCTGGAGATTAGGGCAGGAGGGGCAGTGTTGGTGCTGAGGGCAAATCGTAGAATTTTTCCACTAAAATAATCGAAAATTTGTGGAGTGGAGTGGGTGTTGGTACGTTATAAAATATTGGTATACTCCACCCATTCAATTTTGACACTATTCTCCATACAAGTGGGTACAAATTGGCCTTATTCGCAACGTTTGCTTTATGAAATTTAAATGATCATGGTGATTTAAATGGTTGGAAAATTCTGATTTCTAAGTCTAAATAATCTAAACCTTAAATTGAGTCTGAATAATCCGGGGTTGCAGGATCATTAAAGCCCTGTGTACCGGGCTGTTTGCTTTTTTCCTGACTATTATCTTTATTTTATTACTCACTGAAAGATTCGGAGAATCCGACGCAAAACCCGACGCTGTTTTGAAAAAATTAACAGTTTCCGGTGTCAAAGATCAACAGTATCTGAAAGGAGTTGTCATCAACTACTTTTCTATAATCTTTTCATAGAAGTCGTATATTTAAGGGCACTTCTTGCAGCAGCCCCCCAGCCCCCCCCCTAGGGTAGGCGCCCATGCGTTGGTGTATACGTTACATATTTTTCTCTGATGCAAAAAATCCTAGGATGGATAAATCTCTTCATAACGTTTTTGTGCCACACTCGCTGTGTTACTCACGCGCCACCACTGGTAAACAAGATAAGTTGAGCAAGTTCTGATAAAAGTTTCTGATCACTCGAGCTCCGGGGCATTGTATAAGTAATAGAAGAATGCAATTAAAAAACGAATTAATGCTGCAAAACATCTTTGGGAGGAAGCCATACTTAGAGATTCTGTCTCGAGGGGTTTTTTCTCGGGGGCTTTTGTCTGGGAGGCATTTGTCTTGGGGCTTTTGTCTGGGGGGGGCTAATTCGTTACTTTACTTGCAGAATCTCGGCGTTTCACTCTAGTTGGTCTTTTCGTTTTATTCTCAAAGATGGGAAATTTATCAATAGTTATAGGTTTGTATGCTAAAAACGACTAGTTCTGCAAGGCATGAAGCCAGTTAATAATCTACTTTGGTCAATTTAATCTCAAATTTGGTCAATCTCTCTTCGTAATTTAAATGAATTTGAGTCTATGACATTTGTGAACATGCCCTGGAACGAAGCGTATTATTACTCATAAAAGAATATCTTGCGATACTTGCTCAATAGAAAACCAACAGTTTTCAATATCTTCGATCATGTTATTTGATGCTCTGCTGTTTTATTCCAGTTACCAAAGTAACAAAGTCTTTTCTGATGAAGATAGAAGAGGAGCCTTTGTTTCACATCGATGAAGTGAATCCGACTCTTTACAACGCGGTTCCGATTCTCAACGAGGTCAAGGTTCGTGTCTAAACAATAGTTTTACTTCCAAAAGGCACGAGGTTTCCGTCTAGAAAAATGATTTCCAAGAAACCAGGAAGTTTCTTTTCTTTACTTTGTTTACCTTTTCTTTTGACTGTGGTCTGAAAAACAGTTTTCTAGGAAACCATTTCCTTCAAAAAGATGCCTTTGTTCATGACTCGATCAAGGTGCACAGAAAGGCCTTCCAATTCGTGTGCCGAGAGTTTCCGCAGGTGCTCCCTCTTTGATGTATGCACCCCTCTAGAACGCTTTACTCCCTAACTTTTCTGTGAACAGGGAAGAAAAGTACAATACATTTGTGCAGCATAGAAGTCCCCCACCTGCCAAAAATGCAATGAAGCAGGAATATACACTCTTTCTCGTAGATTTTGAGAGTGCAGTTGCAACATCTCAAGGGGTACATATTGACATGCAAAAATGATGTTGCCGAGGAGTTTAGAAAGCGGTATGTGGAGATTGAAGGCATTAATATGCGTGATTTGATGTGTTTAATAATCCCTTTAATAGAAGTTGATTTGTCTAGTTTCTTGAGTGAAGAGAGATGCAAGGGCATTTTCAGAAGTTGAAGAAATTTTCGAATGCAATCTGAACCTTGTTTGCAATACCTTTTACTGAAATCTTTTTTGACATACACCGCATATTCTTGAAATGCCTTGTACAAAAATTCTACAAGGTTCAAATCAATTTACTCCTCTTTTTTAGATTATGGCCACGAGAATACCTGTGCGATGATATTCACCAGTATTCTGCTTTGGTAGTATTAATACTGCAAATTCGTGTTGCAAGCTACATTCCGGCTTTTCTATTCAGGCATCTTGCTTCTGTAAATTTTGTTGGTTGCAATTGTTTTTGAAGACCTGTGCACACAAGTATTCTCATGACAAGAACATCAAAATCAGCCTTGGCGATTTTGTAATGCTTATTTTCTCATAAGTTAGTTTATTTTTATTCAGGACTTGGTCCAGGTTCACACCGGGCAACTCACAAATCACCTTCGAAAGGTGATAGCACATTTTACAAAACATGTCTACAAATGCTCGGTAAGTGGAGAGTCTACTTGTACTTGGCTGCATTGTCTTAAGTATGGAGGTACAGTTAGCGACTGGTGATTGCTAGCATTCACACAAGGTTTCATTTCAGTGGACACTAAAATCTGTATACCAAAGATCTGTTTATAGAAGGTGTGTTTCACTCGCACATTCACACTTTCTGTCTGAGAACCAAGTATTACTTCTGTTCCTGCTTTAGCTTTGCAGTCAAAAGGGATTCATATGCGAGCTCTGCAGTTCTGACAAGATCATTTATCCATTTGAAGTTTTCACAACTATGCAGGTATATACTCATTTGTGCTTTCTGCAGTCCTATACTCCAAAAGTAAGTTTACACTGTGGCTAATGAATTGGGCAGTTCTGCCTGCGTCGGTGTGTGGCAATCATGCTCTATACCTTCTAGTCGACATCTTAGAAAGCCTTCAGAAATATTTCGTAATGAGTGGCCTATGACAACGGTTTATAAGGAAGATGATTGCAATGATGTCATGCACAAGGTTCGACGTACTAGACTTTCAGATAGCAAGTTAGATTGTCAAATTTAGAGGATATCTGCTGAAGTGTGACGATTGATAGGGGATGAATTTTGCATTTTTAAAAATCAATTCACGGTTTCCCCAATGACCCATTTCGTGTAATGTCCATAAAACGCGACAAAGTTTTGGGTTTATAATCTATCAAGTAGTTTTAAACTTTGCAAAATGACATGCCAACCCTTTTTTCGTTTTAGTTTCATGAAGTGTCAGCTTATTCCGTTTTAGTGTCATCGATGTCAGTCTGTGTATCATAAGAAGTGCAGGAAGGACAGAAGCTGTTCCAAGTGCTTGCGCCTACAGTTTAGAAGACGGAACCAAGAGGAGAATGCGGACGTGCCATCGAGAGACGTGTCAGATCAACCAGAGCCGTTCAGTGGAATTGTTCTTTGAGCTCATGTTGTAGCCCTAAAGAGCCCCATCGAAATTTGGATAAAATAATTCGCAATTTTCGAATGGTAGATGTTTAAAACTAATGCTCCTAGACTTTCTAATTAAAAAGAGCAGCTTCGTTTCTTAATACCGCTAAATGCATAAACTGGTTGGGTATATTTCATTTTGATCGAGTTGTATCTGAATCAACAGGCCACACCCTTCGGTTGCTGTGCTTTGAACTCAACTGTGAACTAGCGGGACAATTCCCGTTAACTGTAGCACATTTAGAGTTGTCAATATTTAATTTTAGAAATAAACTGAACTGCGAAAGTCAAGACGAACGATAGTTTTCTGAAGGCGTTGGGAATCAATTTGATAATTTGATACCAAAAACTTTAGAATAGTAGTGTGTTGTTTAATCCCAGAAAATATGTTGCGCCTTGGACTGAACTCGAAGTTTTCGACATAAGTTTTTCCGATGTCAACTGTCCACCTCTTCGACCGCCCTCGTGTTTCCACCCTTAGCAGAAAAAACCAACAAAAAATAGAATAAACTCAGAGAACTAAGCGTTATTCAGCTACTTCGTAAAAGCAGAAAGATCATGGTAATCGTGGCAGGAAGTGGTCAATCAGTGTTCGAGAATCAGACCGCATTATTCAGTCCTTTTCAATCCGATTCCAGTCAAGGCTGTGCCAGCACCAATTGTGACCACGCTTATGCAAGCAACGTAGAAGGAGGCTCCAAACTTTACTTCCGTATCGAAAGGTACTGACTTCAACTTTGAAGCGAAAATGGCGACAGTCGCTATCTGCAACAGAGCTGCGGAAAAATTATACCAGGGTAGTTGTAACGACATATTAAGAGTCGAGTCAGATTTTCTTTAGTGGTAGGAATAAATTACAGTTTTTATAACAACCGTGGGATAATCATATGATTTGCTTTTAAAAAGATTGGGATGATTGTAACCGCAAAATTGCAGTCAGGATTGAGACAATCAAGATGTCGCTTGTTATGATTAGAGTTTTTGACGAATGCGATAAGCTGTTAAATGATTTGAAATTTTAAAAAAATAGCTTAATTTTTCAATATTCAATTTCCGGAGCAGTATAAGAGGAAACAATTGATTGGATTGAAATCAGTCCGTTACCTGCAGTAGCGCCAGATGCAGCTAAAAGAACCATAGGATTCTTCTTCAGGGCATGTTTGCAGATAAAATACATGATGACCATCCCTGCTACCAAGAGGAATGCAATTATAGACATGGCCTTGACTGCATCCCAGGCGCCTGAAATTAAACAAAATATTTATCAACCAAGACTGTAGGTGAAATGGAACGTTCTTCATGATTATCCGGGCATCCAAGGGTGGAGTTGCCCGAGTTGCAAGGTGGCAATCTCCACCAGGGCCCCTCAGAAGTTTGATGCTGAAATAGCCTAATACAAGACCATCTCAGAAAAGAAAGGATCGCAAAAATTTGCACAGCGTATAATTTAAAAGTAGCCTATCACAAAAGCTGCTTTTGGCGCGCCATAATGAACAGACGCATTATATATTACATTAGTTATTAAATGTATTATATAGTTTTCAGTTCAAACTATTTTCGCACTAATTCATTCATTCGCTTCGATTTTTCGCTCCTAGAGTGAACACAGCCTAGTTCTTTTTACGCAATTTTTGCATGCTTGAGTCACTTCCTATAATAAAATTTCTTACGAAAAACATCGACCATTCTCCTATCTTCTGTTGATCTTTTACAAAAAAGGTTGCAAGATTGGCAAAAGTGGCGTCCATTTCTTTCCGAAACAAGAATAAAAGTTTATCTCACTTCATTACATCCATGTTCTCGAATCAAAGCGATTTGTTGTAAGTTGCTCGAAAATTGCGATCTTCTAAACAAGGCTAATGTTAAAGAAAGGGTAAGAACTGTCCTGGCTTCCTTTTTCGCCGGTCATTTGTTATTTCTATTACAATCTGCCCAGCGTGCGCTGTCCATTCAGCAACACCATATGTGTGCGATCGTCAGGTGGTCAATAATTTAAAGCTATAATCCATTTCTTACCTTTTGATGTAGAATACAGCGCGTCAGTTGAGCAAACGGTTGCAGAATTGGACTCCACGCAGGCTCGAAAAATCCCGTAGCTGTAGTTAATTCTATAAAATGTAAAAGTCTTCCATTTAATTGTCGCCAGTGCCGAAACTTGCAAAAGCGCTGAAACAGACAACACACCGAGGCCAATGAATTCAAGCAGGGCCATAGCAAAGACGATCTGATCAAGTTTGCTCCTACCTACACAGACGAACAGTATGACTGCTTGCTTTTACGTTTGGAAATGCTTTTTAAATATCGATTTGAACGGAACTGAATTGTCACCAAATTTATGACAAAACGGAGGTAGAGCCAGATTTATAACAAGCAGCTACATTGTAGCGTGGTATAATTTATGCCATAAATCATAACAAGCAATTATTATGACTGGCGCAATGTGATCACCATATAGAGATGGATCACCATCAGTGGATATGGGGGCGTGTGGTGATCACCATCTGAAACTTCCGGTGGTCGCTAGTGTCTGCATGGGCCACGCGGATGGTGCGGTCATTCCCCTAGTTCGTTGCTGAAAAAATGGCTCTTTGCCGTGTATTTGAGCATTTTCAACAAAGTCATCAAGGTGGGTTACTGAATAACCGGTGCATCGTAAGCAGCACAAGGATCCCAGGCCATTTAGTTCAACACTAGCAGCCAACTGGAACGCGTGGAACGCTTAGTCAAGATAATGCCCCCATTTTCTTTGCTGCAAATCAAGGTGGAAATTGTCCTCAATTGCATAGATTCTTTACAGCGTTATGCGATTTTTAACCAGCATTAACTAACATCAACAAAACAATTATCATCAATATATATAATCAGATTACATTAACTGCCAAAATTTTCGGACGGTAATATTTCGGACGTTTAATTTTCGGACATCAATTTTTCGGACATTTTTTAGCCGACTTCGGACAATTTCGGACAACAATTTCGGACATTTTTTTCTTCCCCATAAAATTTGCAGAAATCATTAAATTTGCGAAGCAATAAAATAAATAAATAATTGCTTTACTTCAAATCTGTACAACATAACTTCTTTATTTATTAATCACGGGGGTTCTGTCGAGGCTGTTGTTCATGAGAAGTGACGTTAACGACAGCATTTGAAAAAGGACTGTGCTTATTGAGAATGAAATATTTGGTTGACCGCAATTACGACTTTTCTGTAGAAGGTCGGGAGGAGGAGACGGACAGTGAAGAGGACGATGGTTGTATTATTTTGTTTGATGATGAAGATTAAAATATTATATTTATAATTTGCTCTTAAATAAGATAATATATTTGGTAAGCCACATACATAAGGTTTTCTTTATATTTGATACTCTATTAGCATAAGAAGGGCCTAATACAGTATATATAATATACCCCAAAAAGGTTTTGTCCGAAAATTGAACCGTCCGAAAATTTTGGCAGTTAATGTAAATAAGAGATTTGCTTTTCAAAAAATAGAGAAATTAGCGATGCATTTGCTGGAGCGCCTTCTATTTTACGCTGCTTTTCCGCCCTTTCTGTCACACCAGATTGATAAACACGCTTCGATTAGAAGACATTGTGAAATGAAAGCAAGAACACTCAGGAATGATTTGAAAATATGGCGTACAGGTAAGCATGTTTAAATTGTGTCACTTAAAAATAAACAGGTATCTGTGATATTCACTTAGTTTCAAAGGCGCCGGATACTACATGATGCGATGGGTCAGAAACCCCATAGGGCGCATAATAATGTCAAAACAAGCTTTCGATACAATTGCATATGGCACCCTTGTAGTGAAAATGTACCAACAAAGCTTTTCTAAAGAATTGCTCTCGTGGGCAACAAGTTATTTAAAACCTTGTAGAAATTACGCTAAAGTTGATGCAAATCATCGGACACTATACACGCAACATTTGGTGTACCGCAGAGATCGATCCTGGGACCAATGATATTCAATATTTATGTAAATGATCTACAAGATCATTTTTCATTAAGCTCGGCACAATAATACGCTGGCGATACGGCAATATATGAAGCGCCAAGCGTGTAGGCTAAATGAAAATGCCCAATATTTTGCTGAACAACTCCATAAGGAAGGTGAAAGAGTGGTCTGATCTAAACTCATTGCCAGCCAATGCTGTTGAAACTAAATATCTACTTTGTGCATTAAAACGCTTGTACGACTACCACAACGTAAAAGAAAAGAAAATCGACCTTGAATTAGGTTCTACGGAGCTGCAACTTGACAAAGATCCACGTTATTTGGGAGCATGCCTTGACAAACACTTATAATGGTGAAAGCATGTAAAACAACCTTTAAGGGGCCAGTTCTTTATGAAAAACCATTTTAGGCCATTGCTGCAAGCGAATGAGTTGGATAAAATAGCCTTAATGATAATGACGCAAAAACACACCACCAGAGGGGCTAATAATGATGTTAAGAGACATAGGAGGATCCACAATGGTTGGGGCTGACGCCAAAGAAAACTTTGAAACCAAGCCCTCTAGAATGGCTAAAAGTGCATTACTCAGAGTAAAATTTAACAAGTATACGCTCGAAATAGAAAATTTGACGATTCTCAGAAAAACATTGATTATTGCTATTTAGGAAAATTTTGAAAGGGGGAGGTGTCTTGCTATAATTCTTACGATAGACGTTTAGGGTGACCTTTTTTTAGCCATCCGGGTGAGCCCTTTTCTGCTTTTATAAGCCCCTTCTTGTAAGCGGCTCCAAAAATATGCCCCACCTAACAACTGTCTAATCAATAGGCCTCCAAAGGCTAATTCTTGAAATCGCAGCATTTTCAGAAACATAGACCCTCCCACCGGGTCGCTCAAGCCCAAGCCTCCTTCTAGAGGGTCATCTACTGTTTGACCTTTCAATTTCCACGCATTCAAGGGTTCAATAACTCCTAGTGGCTCCGGTGACATATTCTTTATTAAAATGACATCAATTTTTACAATCAAAGTGAAAACAATATTTTTTTCAAGGCAAAGCAAATACCATCTGCGATGGAGTAAAGTTAGCAGTTGAAGCTGCCCAATAGAAAGACGCTGTATTCTCAGAAGGGTCCGATTGAAACGTAATGAACAACTTAAGACGTGTGCAAAGTTGATATTTTCCAGTCCACTTCGAAGAATTCTGTATTTGTTAAAACGTTTGGTGTTATATTGGCCTTTAGTTCGATTTTCCTCTGTCACGAGAAATTAGATGCAATAAAATAAATTCCTTTTTCTGCTCAAATATTCATAGAAAATTGACATGTGTCATTAGGTTTCATCGGCAAACGCTTCGTACCAATGCCAGCCAGATGAAGTCCACAAATGTCAAAATGTTGTTGTTGCTTAGTAATGAAACATTATCAATTTTGAATATTTCTAATATTGAATAACTAGAGTTATGATTGGTTATCAGATTTCTCTCTAAACGATGACTTCAATTCTAATTCGCATTTTCAAGCTTTTTTTCATTTTCTCTATTCAAAATATTTATCTTTTCAGTTGGACCTATAGAGCTATTTGTGCTTTTTCTGTGAGTTTCGCAAGAGTATTTAATATTCCTTTGTGTAAGTTCGTGTATCGTATCTATCGACTGAATCTATCTTCCCTATGGATCACTACTTAATGAGCCAGGACTGCGTGGTGTCCAATTGAGAAATGGTGTTATCACGAACCATACAAAGGGAAGTCCGCATTAGTACAGGAAAGGTATTCTGTTATTATCTCTAATGTGCAATCTTCGCTGTAGTAAACTGCCAGAAAAAGCAGGCGCTGTACATTATATTGGCCGCTGAGAAGGAGAACTTCGATAAAAATACTGATCAAAAACAAGCCAAGTTAACCAGTTCGTGAAAAAGGATGCAATTAGATACAAGAAACAAAGCATACATTGTAACGTAGCGACACTAAGTCAGTTCATAAATACAAGACTTGCAACTTCAAAAGATCAGCGTTCTGCAGAAATCTACAAGGAAAAGCTCCATTGTATTAATACTAAATTCTAATCGAGGAGCAAAAGGAGAAGTCATAACATCATAAGTATCATAATTGCGAATATGACCCATTCTTGTCAATCAAATTATACTATTAACTGTCGTAGAGATGATTTTGCTGTGAACTACTGCTGAGAACTTGTGGCCATTATAGGCAGCGACTCATAAGTACAATGAGATGAAACGATAAATTTTGCTTCTGCAAGTCTAGGCTGATAAAGTCCAGCATAAGGTAAGCTGGCATATTTCCTTGTAATGAAAAATACAGAAACGAACCTGAGAAATTAATTTTGCCGTCATGATCAGGGTCAATCTCCTCAATTATTTGATTGATTTCCGATTGCGAAAGTTTTTCCGAGATGCTCCCTAGAACCTCCTTGAAATGGGTGGCACTGATTTCTCCGTTTCCTCTTTGATCAAAGAGTTTGAAAGCCTCTTTGTGACTCTCTTCGGCCTCACCTTCCTCGTCATCCAGGCCCATCATACGTGCCATCAATGTGCAGAATTCGTCAAAGTCAATATCTCCAGTCCCTGCCAGGCAATTTCAAATAAGCACTGTCAAAGTACAGGGTTGGTCGTGTTTCGGACAAAGGGCAGCTTTCGAATGTAAACAAATCAACTGAAAAAGGTACCTGGATTACTACGCTATAACATCCCAGTAGAGTTTTACAAAAGTGACGTCACCAAGAATCTTTCTTCAGAATTCTTCAGTTTTAACCACATAGCATTAAAGACCATAATAAAATACTTCCAAAGAGGTTAAAATGGCCAAATATGTCTAAAATCGGCTGAGATGTGGCCAATGACAGACTTGATGTTTCCTAACGAATCGTCCTGTTATTTTGGCCCTGCTCGTAAAATTCTGAACAGAGACCAACATACAGGGGTTTGATGGGCAAAGAGCCAATACATACTTGGCCATATCTCTATCAATATGTAACACAATCGACTAATTTTGCTTATTTATAGATATTTCATGACGCCTTTTCAGGTTGTGGGGCTCAAAAATTCTTAAAACAGATTTTTGTGACGTCATCACTTTAGAACTCTTTAGCTGGTAAACCAATACACAACAGCAACAGCAACTCATCGTAAGCTCAATCACATTGAAGCCTAAGGACCAGATGCTTTTAAGGTACTAAACAAAACTCTCACTAAAAGACACTGGACTAACCTATTCTTCAAAGTGCGAGGCTAATCTATTATTAAAAAAAGTACTGAGGTAATGTAAACTCAGATAAATTATCTTAGTATTCATGTGAGGGTAGTCGACCCCTGTATGTTGGAGAAGCATTGAGAGTTGTTAGAGCATGTTAGCAAGAGCTAAAGAAGCGTTGAGAATTTGCGACGGAACTGGAAACAATGCTGTCTTCTTTTCGTTTTGTTTTCTGTGGCAATGTACAGCCTCAGGCAAGGCAAGGCTGTTACACTAACTTCTCCCTACAAGTAATAGGCTACCTTTTCTTAGAATTCTAAGAAGCTTTGACTACATAAATCGTCTCTTTGCAACAATATCTTCCAAAAGGATGCGTGCAAAGGCCTTACCATCTTCATCCACTTCACTGACCATCTGCTGCAATTCTTCTTGACTGGGCTTTTGGCCAAGATTCTTCATGACCGTGCCTAGCTCGCTGGTGGTGATCGTGCCGTCACCATCTCTATCAAACATTTCAAAATGCTCTTTGAACTCTAAAAAGACAAAGAAAAGCTCTAGTTTTAGCGAGGCCTCAGAATTACAGAGAACTCTTTTAAGCTCGAGAGGAACTCAGCAGTCTGATACAAAGCCGCTCGTGGCAAGCCAAAGATACCCATGACTCAGTAGCGGCGCCACGGGGTGGACTGGGGGGGGGGGGGGGAATGTGCGACGGGTTCTCCCAAGCTCTCGCCAAGATCGATAATTCGTCTGAATTCGGGAAGAAAGCGATGGGAGGGGGCTGAGCTCTTTGTGAGGTACATTCATTTCCCTCGGAACCTGTCTAAACTGCCACTTTAGATTAGTCAAAATTACTTGATGAAGATATTGTCGAGAAACACCGATATTTCTTCCAAGTTTTCTTTTGTTGAATGCCATTATACTGAAACGGAATGATGTGCCCATGAAATGGACCAGATGGTGAATCAGATTTAGAGTGCGTCAGTCGAGAGCTCTACTTTCCATTTTTAGATAAAATGCTGAGTGAAATCGACAAGCGCTTTTCTGACCAAGTTGTGGAATGATGTCACGTGCAGCGGCTTCTCTGTCCAAAAATTTTGTCAAAAAACCCAGGCAGTAGCTAAATTCCATAAGCTTCATAGCAATCAGATTGGGCAGCAGTTTAACCTTTTTCTGTTAAAGTAAATATCAAAAAATGAAGGTTGTTTATTCTGAGAATAAATATATTTTGACAGCCGGGCTACTCTTTAATGAAGACAAGCATGTGAAAAACCTCAATTGCTGCAAACATGGTCATTTCCATAAGTAAAAGGGTGTTCCAAATCATTGTAAAGGGCGTTTCCGACATATATAAAAAGGCGTTTCTCATCATTTAAAAGGGCGTGGTCCTAAAAATCCCCATGAGCCCACCACACTCCCACTGCTTCGCGCCGCCACTGCCATGGCGAGGTGCCCATGACAACGATACTCAAATGTCAGTATACCATGACGAGGTGCGATAGCGACGCTTGCAGGAGTCACTTTGCAGGAGCAAGCCCCAAAGTTACCATGGTGATTCAAGCTGCTTCCTGTGCTCTGCAATTGAGTTTTGAATGAAGATATGCTAAGAGTGTCTTGACAACATCATACACAATACATTGCATGTAAAAGAGTACTCGTACACACGTGTTTTGATATTCAAATTACATTGAACGGATGTCCTGCAAAGTTTAATGTGTAAACGAATAGCATGCGATTCATGGAAAGAAAAAGAGAAGAGATACTAAAAGCCAGTAAAACACACTGGATAGCTTACCTTCGAGTTGGCCGCTTGTCAACTTGGAAGACTGAAATGAAATGATTGGCGGTTATTAATGATTTGATTAGGTTGGACAAAAGGTAGGTATATAAACATGAGGGTCTAACGAGGAACTGGAGGGAAGGAGCAAACAGGCCGGACGGGAAACGACGCGGATCACACAACTCGAAGCAGAACTATCAAATGTGCCTGTGCAGAAGACGGTTCAGTTCTTTGCAAATTTGGCGCCAATTGACAGAGGGAATCATAGATCAAATTCAAATGGCACCCTGCTTATCACAACTGGAGCGAAAAAGGTGTCATTGCTATCCATGTTGCGATACACGCTTTTTTTTTATAAGGAACCTAGCTCGGGCCTAGTTCTTTAAATTCCTTATTTTGAGACCTGTTTTGACCACTTTGTAGTTCTAAAAGTTCCTTAATAGTTCCTTAATTTTAAGTTGGCATTTAGTGGACAATAATTAGTACAGACGCAAGAAAAACAATCAAATTCAGCGTTTTGCTATAAACTTAAGAAAAGATAACAAGTTAAAACACAAAGAAGCTTCATATAATATAAAATTAATAATAATAGTCATTAAAGAAGTTGCATATCCACTCCATTGATGTCGTCTGACACAATGTAGTCTTCAGTACCGTCTTCGAAAAGAACTCTAAACTCTCCCAGCTTGGTGTTGAACCACTTCACTTGTCCAGTGTGCCCTTTGATCTTGCTTGTAGGAGCTTTTCATGAAGCATCACGAAGACTTGCTTATGCCTTGTGCTGGGTCTGATCTTTTTCATCATTTTCCTGTGGCTATCGGCGGCTGCATCAGTAATTTTCTTCTCATTTTTAACCCAGGTCGATACCATCGATTTAGAGATGTTTGTATTTGAATGCAACGTCATTCTTTTGGTTTTTCTTTGCTTCCTCGATAACTTTTAGCTTAAATTCGGTGTCATAAGATAGTCTGTTCTTCTTCTCTCGATGGTGCTGACTGCTTTCTCCTGCTTCTGACGCTCTAGCACTTTTCTCTATCTCTTGACATTCCTCTACAGTTTCTTCGATGTTCTCATCCACATCAATAGCAGTTGGTTCTTTTTGTGGCTCAACAGCCTCGGCGCTACTTTCCAAGATCAATGGAATTTCATCGATTTTTTTAGTTGGTTGTTCTTTTTCTCTCTCACTGTCTTTTTTCGAAGTGCACCAAGACACGTGCATCGTAAGGCCAGACTTACTTTTGAAATGCTTGTTGCATGTGTCACAACGATACAAACTTACATCATCATCCTCAACAAACGAACGACCAGGGACTTCTTGTAACTCATTTCGATGAGGTATCTTTTTAGAAAAACCGAACTTGAACAACGTTGACTGCTTTTTCTTATCTCCCATATTGCAACTACTGTAATACTCAGCCACACACACAGAATAAGAATTCTATTTTGTTGTGACTAACCTATTTGACTAAAACTAAAACACCTAAAGTGTGAATTCACAACAAAGCACAGCTGCATGTGAGGTGAGTTAAAACGGAAATTTCTCATGTTGATTCTTGGCCCCATGAGCATGGCCGGTTTTACTGAAAATCAATGGAACCGGCTTCCTAATTGTAAATTGTGCGGAAATATAAATATATTCAAAATTAAAAAGTTCCTTAGGGATTTGGCCTTTAGTAGTAAAAGTTCCTTAAGTTTTTTGACCTTCTACATGTAGGTTCCTTATAAACGGTTCCTTATAAAAAAAAAAGCGTGTACACTAGGAAAAGAAGGTATAAACAACACAATTGCTAGAGAAAGCTGAACTATTTTTCGCATACTTAAAAGTACTTTTTTCGTCCGACACTCCTCAGAGTATGCAAACGTCGGAAGATAACCAAAACTGACCGAATAAATAGCCAGATGCGGATCGAAAACACTAGCGGGTGATAAGCAGAGCGCGTGATTGGTTATAATTGACCAATCTGCGTTACTTAACACCTCACTTTAGAAGAGCCCAAGGGAAAAGACGAACTCTTTCTGTCTACAAAGAATGGGATTTTCCATTGAAATATAGACACGCGAAAAATAGTTCCGCTTTTTCTAGCAATTGTGAAGTTTTGTACCACAAAGCACTTGTTCGTATAAACAACAGAAAATAGTGCAATAATGTGATACAAGTTTAAAATAATATGATTTAAGACAATTTTTAAAGAAATAAAAAGATTCTGTATACCGAACTTTTGAGGGAAGAGAGTTACAAAATTAAGTGGAAAAGCGCTGGTGCATCACTTAGCGACAACTTTCAGAAACAAAAAACAAGAAGAGACCGGGATTTCATAGTGGGCTGCGTTCACCCCTTTACTCTGGTTTTCTCTCTGCACTTTCTCCTATCTTTTGTACATAGAATGATGGTCCTTGATTGTTTATTTTGTTCGCGTTACCACGTTATAATGGACGCCTTGGGATAATCTTTGATCTCGAAGCATTGCATATTCCTATCATTCAACTCAAATAGGAAATATATATGCAGTTTCATTGTCAATTTGAAATGCATTAACACAAAATGATGAACCTAGTCTGCCAAGTAAATAGTTTATTCAACTATTGATATACACCAGATTATAAGGTGACCTTTAAAACAAGCCTATAATTATAATTGACTTCCGTCTTTCTTAATCTCCTTTTACACCTTTACATTAATATGACAGGTCTGAATAGGGACGGCGCGTGGGCAAGAATCCTGGATCACACGAAACTGGACTTCACAATGTCTCAAGTGTCATCGGTGAAGCCTATACATGCTTTTCTTATAAGGAACCACTTTATAAGGAACCTACATGTAGAAGGCCGAAATATTTAAAGAACTTATACTACTAAAAACGAAATCCCTAAGGGAATTTTCGATTTGAAAATTTTTTATAACTGTAAGCATCAAGAACTAAGGAGCCGGTTCCATACATTTGCAGCCAATACTCGCATAGGTTGTTCGTGTGTCAAGTGCATCATTGAGTAGTTTCCGCATATGCTGTCTCGCCTCTCTCTCTATTAAGTGTTAAGGCTTATTGATGTGCAGTGAGAATTAAGGAACTTTTAAGGAACTTTTGGTACTAAAATCTGATGATTTGAGGTCTACGCAAAAGGAACTTTTGGAACTAGGCCTTGAGGTAGGTTCCTTATAAAAAAGCGTGTAATTCAATATTGGAATTCTTTTTAAACCGAGACAGGTATTCTAAACAATGAAAATTCAAATCGCTGAGCTAACAACTCGCAGTGCATGTTGGGATTACAGAAACGTATCGTCGGCTGTTCACCACCTTTGCGTATTCCAACAACAAGGAAGTATGGTGAAAAGAAGAAGCTCACATTTCCCCCTTCGGTTATATTATTCTAAGCCGTTATGTTATGTGAGACACTGTTTCAAATCTAATGACATTCCTCGTTCTGGCCGGACATTCCTGGGACTACACCCTTGTCTCTACTGGTCAAGGTCACCAGTTTCAACATTTGATTTGAATGCGAAGCTCTTTTCGTGAAATGCAGCTTTCAGCTCATCACTTTAATAATGACGTACTCAAATACAACCATTTTTAAAATAAAATGTTTTATAAGAAAGTAGTACTCGATTCGTCGAAAAGTTAAAAAAGTTCAGTACTGGATTTTGCAAACCTGATAAAGTTTATGAGTGTGTTTTCACCCAATAAAGATAAACTAACACAACTATGATTAAATTTCATCCTCTGACCAATTAGAGTTAATCAGGAAAAGCATTTAAATAGCTTATGTAAAGATCCATTAGTAGGCTAGTGTACAGATAAAACGGAGAGAGGAAACATCACTAAAACATCTTGTCTCAACATTTGAAGCTTTTGTCTACTAACACTCTCAATTGCTATGAATTTTATGAGGTTGCGTTCTATCAACCAGGAAATTCAGTTTTTGCCCTAAGAAAGTCTCAAAAAGTTTGAATACAGAAATTGCCAAATTATTAAGAAAGTTTGAATTATGGGGTCATTTTAAATTTCTTATAAAAAACTACGTGTGTTCACATTGCCTCGGCAAGTTGCTTTGAAACCATTGTCACTTGAAAGTAACTTCATAAACCCGCTCTCGTTCTGATGAATTGAATTTCATTGCTGCGCAACCTCGTTTTGACGCCTAACATTCTGGATTCGACACGCGTGATTTGATGATTTGATTACGATCACGTTGTGAGACCTGATCATGTTCAGATAGACCTTCTCATGCATGATGCTGTTTTTCTTGTTCCATGGGTTCTCTAGGCCCTCGGTAACTAAGGCTGGTCAGACTGGCTCAGTTAGTAAGACATTGAAAACCAGTTAGTAAGACATTGAAAACCAGTTAGTAAGACATTGAAAACCAGTAAGTAAGACATTGAAAACCAATATGGACGAATAATTGGAAAGACATAATGCTGGATTAGAACACGAAGTAGCAGCAAAGTAAGCGTGATTGGTGAAGACAGTGACGGGCAATCATTACAAATTGTTTCAAGGATTTTCATGCAACTTACCGCCTATTTTTCTAGAAGAACAATAAAATAACGAAGCTAGAGACGATATTTTCTAGTAATGTGCTCATATTATTCTAGCTATGTCTTGTTTTATTAGTCTAAGGGGCGTTGAAGTGTGATGATGAATTTCTTCTCTTTCAAAAGTTACCAATATTGCTGTCAATCGAATTTTAAATAAGAATCGTTGCAGTATGATAAATCGTTCACAACCATACCCAGTCAATCTTCGATTTTGATGCCATTTTCCAAACACGTCGAATCTGCCGTTTGTTTACGCTTCACGTCCTGAAGAACCAATGCAAGGCAGCAGACGAACCGACTCGAATGCCAGACCAGGACAAAAGCAAAAACTATCAGAATTCCACTTTTCAATAGGACGTATTGTTATTCAAATTGAAAATTTATTGACGGTAGCTTTAGAGAAAATGAAGAATCGAGAAGGCGGCCTAGAGGGGATGGAGTCCCTTGTTTCGTTTGTGAACTGAGGATTCACAAATGTGTTTAGCAGACAAAGGGAGTCATCCTGTTTTACACTTGATCTTTTGTACCCAATATCATGTTTGCTTGCTCTATTCAAGTTTACTTGCGAAATCCATGGTTACTATTATCACCACATGAAGATGGAATTTCAACGTGAAAGGGAAGTGACATTGCTGGCAGCTTATCCGATGGATACTGTCGCTGTCAATTCGTTCAAGGGGAATTGACTACGGTAATCGAGTAACGTGGCGCATTATCCCTCAAACTTGAAAGGCTTTGTGTTGAGCGGGAAAGGGGTGGCTCCAGGTTCCAGAGGCTAAGCTAAGAACCCCAAACTCACATTCCAGCAAATAGAGGCTTCCCCGTGTCAGCAGAGAAAAGACCAAATTTTATCAATTTGTGTGGCACACCTTCTGTGCAATCAATTTGCATTGGGTTTCATTAGGTGCTGACACTTCTCAATGAGGCGTTCTTCTTCCTTCAGCAACTGTGCAGAGGGGTGGGGTGGTAGACAGTAGGGTTCGCAGCCTTTCTCGTCTGAAACTATTTAGTAAGCTACATGTTGTGAGTTGGGGAAATTGGCCCCTATCATGGTCTGATTAATCACTTAAAATTTACCCTATAAAGAGCACTCTAGAAGTCGGAAGTTGCTTCGTAGAGTCTGCGCAATTGGTTATGTAACATTAAGGGCAACGCGCTTGAGAATAACGGAAGCCAAATGGCTTTTGAAGCAGCCAATTTGTTGAATTTCAGATATATGAGATAATTTGCTGTCCAAGGAACTAAGTGAGCAAGCAGATGCACAGAGAAAATATGTTATCTACATGTTTGCCAGGAAATAGCATTGTCTGAGACAGAAGTCAGGGGTTATGGAGAGACAATGGAATCAATCCCGCGCTGCATGTACGCATATACATTTCACATTTCATGCAGACGGTTTTCTTGTCTCAACCGCCAGCATGTTCAAGATGTTAAGAACGCGGCAAATCACACCATAAAAAAGAGTGTAGTGTTTCAGGCGGCACGCGGTCTATGGTGTCTCAAATATATCTGGTGATTGGCAAATTCTGCACAACAGCAGCAACAACAACAAGAGCCACGTGAAGGGAAACAATGAAGACGGATTCAGTCCGCTGACGACACCTCACGACTCACGGTGCTATGCCCTACAACACTCACGGAGGAAGACTTGTGGATTACTAGGCCCATCGAAGTGGCACGACGACCCTTCGAGTGAACTATGCGTTTCTTGTAAGGATGAGTCCATCCGTGTTGCAATGCCAGCTTTCCAGGCTTCAACGCCGGCTCGCAGACGGCCCCCAGTCCAGTCAGCCGAAAATAGGTACCTAGTTGAAACACACTGGTAGGGAGGTAAATGTGACGTGGAAAGGAACTGGCCACCCTACCACAAAAGACGTGGCCCATGGCGATGTGTCCTTTTAAGCGCATTCCGCAGCTTTCGATACGTATCAAATACGGGACATACCTCTGGCTCATATCAATTGAAAGTTGCTTTCGTTACGTATCGAATACGAGACAAACCTCTTTCTCATATCAATGGAAATACGTCATGGAGAAGTGCACCAAATTAATTCAAGTTAATAAATCCACTGAGTAATGGATAGTTAGAAGGGGGAGTACACAGACCACGGAAATGTCTTGAAGAATATTTGGCCTTCTTTCTGTCTACTTGTAAACTTCTTTTTATTTCATTCTACAATGTTTGAAAATATGCTTTTAAACCCAACGCCCCCGCCTTGGCTTTGCCAGTCCTGTCCCCCCCCGTCATTCCCACGTTTTGTGCCTGGAAAAGAAATAGAAAGGTTTTGATACATCTATAGGAGGCATTCTCTTGGTGAGAAATCTTTTTAAATACAAAGTTCGAAATGGAACTCAAGCTGAGTTTGAAATGTTTGCACCTGCACGATGAACGATCTTCTCTTCCTCTACTTCCTCTTGTTGTCTTGTATTTTCAATGCTATGTATTTTAGATAACCGCAACTAACTCAGTAGCTTCTCGCATACGTGTTTCGCCTAAGGTACCCCCTTGGGCTTCTCTAAAACCCAAGAGACTCTAAGTTACTGGGGACATGTTAACCACTGCTGCATGTGAGTTGGCTGTATTGAATCTTTAAGTCAATCAACAGTAATTCTTCTCTTTTTGTGCCACATTTCAAGCAACAATTTAGTATCAATCGCATATAAAATTTCTTTTTCATAATGTTAGGAGCTGCACCGCTTATTTTATAAGTTTTGGCTTTATGTTGTGATAAAAGATGGCGATGCTATATTTCGTTAAATCTTTTTGTAGTGCTGGTCAAATGCAGTACTACAAACTCCCCACTGAACTTTTAATTTTTTGTGTTTTGGTGGCATAATAGGGAATAAACAATTCAGATCAATACAGGATATGATTTTTTTAAAACTTTACGCTCAATAGAATAATTAAATTCAACTTAAACCCCTCGTCGACAAGAAACAACAACTCCATCAAGAGGCGACGAAGACATAAAAGGGCAGTAGGGTTAACGAGGTACTCCTACAATTTGAGACCCATTGGAGCCCGCGCTTCACAATACGATTAATGGATCGGTTGGCTCTGTTATTTTACGCCTGGTTAAAGACTTTTGCATAAACCCTCACGTTTTTCAACTGTAATCAAATTTTCAAACCTTTTGGGGGAGTCACACCCTCTTTTATTAGCGTGCCTACCCTTTATATACTTAGCGGGACACGGATAAAATATATTTTTTGGGGAGTTTGCTGCAAAAAGAATCTCTTTCTTGCTATTAATTGTGATTTTCAGTATATTTTTAATGCCACTCTAGTGATATTTGTAGCGTTTTTGCAAACAAGTTCTCACGAATTCTAGTCATCTTTAAATTCGGCTTTGATTGATAAAATTAGGCTGTTGTGAAGCAAGGCTCTTCAGCTTGAAATCGAATACTTTCAATAAAAGCGACAAATCAGAACTTGATAAGGAGAATCTAAACGCTGTTTGAGAAGCAGCACAAATTATCGCCTCTCTTCATTTAGGACCATGCCATTGAGCTTCTTACTGTAGAATGCCGAGGGCACTAATTACAGAAAAGCAAAACGTTCGAGTTCTTGTGGTGGATTAAAGGTTGTTTACGTCAGCCAGATGTCACGTGCATCATCGATTGTTGGCTTTCAGAACGAGGCCATACAGGGACTAAACGGTCAAGAGTCAATGGAGTTAGAACAATTAAATAAACCCAAAATGATAAGAACGTTTTTGAAGCTGTAGTAAGACGAAAAGCAAAATTGTAATGGTCTTGCCAATTCTTATATTCGAAAACTTCTCTGCCGTCGTGACAAGCCACCAACCCACCACCCCCCACCCCCACCGCCTTATGTAATCTGTAAGGAATCTGTAGCTGCCCCCTTCCTTGCACCGTCCTTGCCACCACACCTACACCTTACCCCCACCCTACCCCAACCCTACGCCCAACCTGACCCACCCTACTACCACCCTGCCCCTGTATATGTTGTACACGCAGTTCAAAAAAACTCGAAGAAGCAACTGATCACGTGGGGTTGGAAGATAACAAAGAACAGTTGCCGCCTTATTTCGAAAATAAGGTTGTTGGGAAATCTGAGTTTCCGCTCCACCGCAGCTACATAGATTTCGTATTATAAGCACCCTAATACCAGCTCTATGGGCGTAAAATGTTTTCATATGCAAGCTAGGCCTAGTCGTAGCTACTCTTAAAGTAACATTTATCTAACAGGACATTCAATGCGGTTTTCTTATGCAGCCAACATAAACAGAAAGTGAGAGGAGACATTGTTAAAGCCTTGTACTATGTTTTGATCAAAAGCTGAAGTTAAAAGCTCAAGTCTCTCGCTTATCTGTTGCTTTACTTAACCATTTCTCTCATGTTTTGATGATACTTACACACTTCGCCTAAAGACAAATGATCACTTTCTTCAGGTCGAGAACTATTGGCCCAGAGACAACTTTTGCTCTATAAACTCAAAGATTTAAGCCAGTTTTATTTACGTTTTTATAGTTTAATGCTACTTCTTACAGCCAAAGAATACCAAACTCTCTCTGCAGGAACATGAGGTGGCGAAGCCTTGGGCCTCATACTGCCCAAACCCACCAATTAATTACTCATGGCTCTGGGACGAATCAAGTTGGTGCCAAACCAATTAAGTGTACGGTTTACAAAGCTATACACACACTAAAGTATGTCATATTTGCTACATCATAGCAAACTGAATGACAAACTGGCTCGTCCCCGTAATTACCAAGGCCGAGGTAGCCTCTGTACCCCTGGGTTGAGAAAACCTTTAAAAAATGTTTTTTTCTCCGGAACTCATTAAAGACTGCAATACACTGCTCCACAGACCATTCTATTAACGCTGGACAAAAGTTTTGCAAATTTGCTGCCGCTAGACTTACCATGATGATGACAGATGTTTCGGAGTTTGCACGATGGTCTTCCTGCGAGCTTCGTATGGTCCAACACAGGGCTTGTCCTCCCTTCTCGGTCTGTTACGAGAATTTCAAAAGACTAATTTAAGAATCATTTTGTCAGTTTTTGTTCTCGATTAAGAAGATTAACAATCGGCAAGCTGAATAAGGGCAAAGAATGCGAAATCCCGCGTTTGTTATGCAGCATGGAAAAGCAATCGGAAATATTGTTTTTACTTGAATCAAATAAAAGCACTTTGTCTAAGATTTTGTGGTGCGAAAGAATTAGAGGTGAAGCTTTAAAGAGACCCCTGGGTCGAAAACCGCAGGCTATAACTCTTAAGCCCCGTAAAGGATCGCAGTAAATCTGCGGGACAATTTTCATGGCTTGTCCCATTAAGAATTCAAACAAGATTGCGATGGCAAACAACGGGCAAATGCATTTTTGTTTTCCCAGATCCCCTGATTACCTAACGCATTAAATTATTTATTTTTTGTTTCGATCCAACAGCCCTTCCGCCCTTTGGGTTTCTCAAGACCGTCTCGGCAAAGGCACTGTCTCGTTTCGTAGTGCCACGCCTCGTTCTCAGTGATGAGAGTTTGAAAACACATAATTGACTTAGCTTTGGTATTATCTTCTTGATTCCTTTATCTTATTAGTTTTCAGAGGTTTACAAAAGCAAAAAAGCGATTTACAATGCGATGAAGGAGACGTATTCATGTCAAATCTGGCCTCTTGACAGGCAACACAAAAACAAGAACGCAGCCAAGATATTCAAAGGAGATGACTTTCGTTGAATAGGCTATACCGCATTTGATTATGCAGTCGCAATGCTGTCATGAGCATTTGAGATGCTTGAGAACATCTATTTTACTTTTTCATAGGAAATGAAGCCTAATGTTGATGGCAAGCTTACGTCTTTTTAGTCGCACCATATGTGACAACGCAAATGGTACAAGGGTGCTTTTGGCGCTGACTCGAAAATGGATAAAAACACGATCTTCGTGTGAGGACAGAGGCCAGTATACAACTATTTCAAAAGTCGTACTGAATTTGTCATGTTTTGTAAGCCTTCTTTTGCGTACAATCAAAGCAGAACGTAATTATGAACAATTTGGCTTAAATTTCCAGCCCACATCTAACAGAGATTCTGATGTCCATTCCTTTATTCACTGTAACATGATATGGCTTTAATATTCAAAACATGTTGCTCTAAAAAAGTTTCGCTTAGACGTTTGTTTAGCTTTGAAAAATAATAACATCGTCAATGTGAAAGAGAGCTGAAGCAAATCCTAGATGTGAAATGAAGAATGAGCTTGCAGTATGCTAATTTAAAAGGCTTGAGTTGGCTTGAGTTGGCTTGAGTTGGCTTGAGTTGGCTTGAGTTGGCTTGGGTTTGCTTGAGTTGGCTTGAGTTGGCTTGGGTTTGCTTTCGAATACCTACTTTAAAAAAGAAGAAATTGAGCCTGTTCTCATGGTTAGATCTATTGTTGGTTTCTTAACTTTTCAGCGTGAGAATCACAAGAAACGCGCACGTTTGCGTCTAACAGTCATTCCCCATGCATCAAATGGAACCGTGTTTACATAAGGTCATCTTGTATGCTAAAGAGAGCAAGTCTTGAATGGAATATCGAAGACTAATGGCTGTAACTCTGGAACATTTGTCGACGAAAAGATACCAGGCTCACCATGTATGAAATAGAATAGAGATTTTTTTTTATTATATTATTATATTATCATTAAACTACAATATTTTATCTCAATTATTTTACATATAGTGAGTCTGGTAACAAGGGAATCGAGATAACAACTCGGACCTTTGTAAGTTTCATTGTTTGTTCTGTTGTTGTTGCTGTCAAGGGTAATATCTAGAGGTTGCCACCATTTTCTGACAGAAATGTAACTGCCTTCGCAAGGTGAAATTTAGCTAACCGTGTATTCATAGCATCAACATTGATTGATCTATTTGGATAAAAAGCGTGCAGTGGCCTTTAGAGTGAGTTAAAGTTGACACCTTGTTACGGTCTTTAGACCATCGTTCTAAAAGGAGTTTCCTTTTGGATTAGTGCTTTGGACCTGTCTCCAGCTGAAAACGAGGCTGGGTTTTTTGGTTCTTTTTACAGGTGGTGTGACGAAAAAGGTTTAGAGAGCTTATACTATGACAATCCGCCAGTGCAAGGTTGATAAACTTCAATGAGGACGACCACAAATCATAGAGAAAGCCGTAGAACTAAAACAAGAATTTGCTGTGATTGAAAAGACGCTGTAGAAGGTCGCCAACCATTCTTCTTCATTAGAGAAGGCCCTTGTAGCCTAGAAAAGTACTGCTTAAAAGCCTTGATGGCTAATTCGCATGCTTAAAAGAGATTACTGAAATCCAAAGTGCTGGTTTTATAAGCTTGTCTTTAAGGGTGGTTTCTAGTTATGACCTCCAGCGATAATTCCAAACACCTTGTGTTAACGCGATGCATACATGGATATCTGTACACACACAAAATGTGGCCTAGAAACGCCAAGTTATCTAATGCAATAATTTTGCCTGTCTTTGAGCATTTCCAAAGCATTTCTTCACTTTAGGACTTACGCGACGACCTGTTAGCATATTGCCTACCTGCGAACTACATAAGACTGTCACTTGAATGCGCAACCTATTCTAAGGTTCGTCATAACGGTATGCCTATTGTAGTTTGTCATCCAAACTATTCCTTGAAGATGATCGGCTGTTAGTTTGATGTTAAGCAAAATATTCTCGATTTTGATGCTCGCTTTTTTCGGAAATGCATCTCTGGGCAATGGATGGAGGCCCTCCGTTACCTATCAATATTCGTTAAAGTGTGCAAGCCCCTTCTAATTAATTTAGAAGACTGAGTGATGGAGAAGGGAATTTTTGAGATTCGTTCTAATTTCTGTGTGCATCAAGAGAGGGGGAGAGGTTGGAAATCGACTCTCAAGATGAAGCCAATGAAGTAAGCGAAACCAAGATCCTAGTTGAAAGGGCCCTCCATATTGATTTTGTACATCTAAAGGAGTGGTATCAAGTTTAATTTCATTATTTCAGCCTTTGGTAAAATGTGTAGTCGAAGACGTGAATCGATCAACTTTCATGACGACAAACGGAATGCCTTTTTCCTTATCGGCAAATACACTTCTCAAATTGTTGAACGTAACCACCCTGTTTCTCAAATTAAACATCCTTTACTTGCATTCTACATTAATATGTCGATGCTATTAGCCTTCTTACGAACACGCAAATGGAAACGAGTTCACTTTTTGTTAAGCCATGTTCCCCTTAGAAGGCCTACAACGCCAGCCAGTCAATACGGTCCAGTAACCGTTTTAGTTTGACATTCGGCAAAAGCGAATCGATGATATAATCAAACTTGTAATCCTGTTCAGGCTACTCTCGATAGTATCTATAATAATGAGGGGAGTTATATAAATTTCAAGTAAAGCGAATATGTAAAAGTGGCTTTTGTGTAAAGTTGGTGCATTGCTCTGGTGAGAGATGCAGAAACTGGCGAGCCCCTCAAGACTGTAACAACGAAGCTGCAAGCATCAGTTCCATCAGTTTTCTCATTTTCATTTCACACTTTCATTAATTCTTTTACATAGCCTTCATGTTCCATGACGGGTAATCTTGGCTTCGGGGATTTTTGGCATTCAACGATTAGCAAAATTGCAGCAAGAAGAGAAATTGATAGGTAAATTTCCTTATTTTTGTCTAGTAAAAAAGACCAAAATGAATTTTTGAAGTTCGTTCCAATAGTCCAATGCATTTATGCAAGACTTTAACACATGCTTTTATGTGCCAGCCATTTTTAATATGTAGATGTACAGCGAGTTCACAACATTCGCAATTGCAACGGGCCTAGTTTTTGTAATGTCATTGTTATTGCTCTTGGTTTTGCTTTGGAAAGCTGTTCACTATTGTGAGCGATACAAAATCCTCATGGATGAATCCCATTTTGATAAGCGCTTTAACCAGTCTGCTCCTCCGCAGGGAACCTTTCCTTGTACGGCTGAACAGCTGCTATCGCTTGGTAACCTTAATTAGGTATTCAACGAGCAAGCAATTGACATTGCATTCAACAGAAAACAGGTGTAATGGGGAGCAGCCAGTGTTGCAAACTTGCTACTGATAGCTCTAAAGCAAATAAAACTGCAGTTTGTTTATTTTTGAAGGTTTTCTAAACCAACAACCTGTGTTCTTTGGGGAAGATAACCTGCCTGGCTATCATCGCATCCTTACTGGTTATTAGCAAATAAGCAAAGATGTTGCTGTGCTGAGGTCCTGGGGGAGAGAAGACTAACAGTTTCTGCCCCCTGAGACCTCAGTTCCTTTTACAAAGCAATGAAAGTACACAAATCCGTTGAAGACGTTGGTGTTCTTTGCTTCGTGATGTTATGGTCTTATCGCGACTCTTTAGCAGACTGGGTGTCATCAATCTCGCGGACTAAAGGCATTTTTAAGCTCGCGATGCTTTTTTTTGCAGTTTTACTCAATTCTATGCTGGACCCTAGTTGGTATTATACAAGTAAAGCATGCCCTCTTCTCACAAAGAACATTTTTATTTAACTTCTTCCAGAAGGGCTCTTGCAATATTGCCAGTAAAGATTGCACCTATTTACGGTAAACACCTATATTCAACACCCCTTCAGGATGCAATTGTCGCTTAAATATTATTATTTACTTCTTCATAGTCTAAACTCAGATTAATTGAATCATCGTTCCTTTATCTTCACCTACTACAAGCTACATGCAAACTACATCTATTTAGAGCCACGTTCTCTAATTTTCAAAAACGTCAAGTAAATATTTGTAACACGTAGAATGAAGTTGAGTCAGAAGCCCCCTATGTGAACACCCGGACAATGTGCAAACGAAGTCTCTTTGTAGCAGAAAACGAAGTAACGCAGATGATAGTAAACAGAGAAGAAAAGCAGCCAATGAGCTTCATTAGGTGAAGCCACACGTATAGCGTTTTTATTGTTGTCAGCTGTTGGCACGTGGTTTCTCGAGAATTGCAGTAAGACGGTTTCACAAATTGGTCGATTTCTACTAAAGCGAAGCAAGGTGGGATTTCAGCTGGAGGCGAATCGCTGGAATATTGATAATCAGAATGGTAGGTTTCGCTTGCTAGAAGTGGGCCTTGATGTTTCATGTTTTGCTTTTCCATTGGTTGATGGAGCTCATTAACCTTGGGAGGGTAGCAAGCAGCCCGTGACACAACAGAGGTCTTCTATTTCTGCAATTACCTTCCTCCGTTAATGTTCGTTTTTATTTAACGCTCACACCTGCTGAGAGGCATCTTGATATCAGAGCATCCTCAATTGTGACCTGAAATACTATTACGTTTGATTGTTCTTGTATCTCATAAAGAAAGCAACGTGATACTATGACACTGCAGTGCTCATCAAGATGTTTATTCTATGTTATATGTTTATTAGACCCACCTGTTTATTCGCAATTTATATACATCTTGTTATAAATAGTGAAGAATTCTACTAATGTGCTTGACAACCTTGCAACACATTGCCTGAAACTGTAATTTGTCACTCACAACTCTAGCTTGGATGTAATTTAAAACCGAAACATTTTCTCTATCATTAACATGGAGCAATATCGAGTTAGAGCCACCGTAATCGTCAATGCTTCATTTGAAAATCTCAATGCAAAGAACACTATTTTCATGAAGAGAACGAGGTACGAATTACGTGATGTCCGGCAGAATTTGCAACTGAAGAACTATTGATCCCACAGATGAAATTGTTGGTTAATCACCTTAGACATTCGTGTTAAACACAAATCTACACTGTTTAAAGTTTAATGGCGACAGAACTGGCAAGAGCTGTACTGCGTGGAAGTCTTAATCTCGATTTACTCACAAGAGCGTAGTTTTGACCAGACGATAAATGATTGATACAGGAGAGTTCTGAAATGAACGGAGTCTCTTACTAAAAGCCCAAACCTTGCAAACCTCAATAGTGAATGGGAATTCTTTTCATTTTCCGTTTTTGCTATTACATTTCATAAGAAATTTGAATCTATCCAGCTTTGGTGCCAAGTGACGGAATCTTTGCTAGCATCTTTCACAAGCTGGAATCAACATTATAGATGCATCCCCGTGCATTGACTAGAGTGACGCTTTGGAATGACTAGTTTTTATATCCCGAAATCAAAATTTCTGAAGGAATGGCAGATGAGAAAAAATCATTACTGCATCTCTGCGCTTGATATTTATATATTTAAGTTTCAATATCTACGCCTATATATATGCTTAATTTTCATTATAAGATTATTAGATTTGCAAGATCGATACTCGATTATAATATCCTACGTCTTGTCATGATCCTGTTGAAAAGATTGATTTTAATTTTTTCTAATTTCAAATGTCACCTGCCTTTACATTATCACTTAGTTTTTCATGAGCTCTGAAACTATCAATTAATTCTCTGAACATTCCTCAATAAGTTCAGTGAGTGTTATATTATCATTTTGATATTAATAAGACCATTTTAATATCTTACAGCAACATTTTAAACATACTTTCGGATAGTAAGACATAGAAGCATTGTGTAATAGGATCGCCTATCCTGTTTACGTCAGCTAGTACCTAGTGTCTTCTTGTTATCTGATAATGCATCAATCTGCACACCATCAGGTCTATAATTAATCTTCGTCTTCAAATTCTACGTAACTCGCTTGAAGTGACATACTTGGTTCTTGCTGACACGATTTCAACACATAATGAATGCATTGCCATTAAACTTGCTACTGCTGACCGAAGTTTCCTCCAACTAGTATTGGGAAGGGCGATTTTGAAATGGGATCAAGTTTGCTGAATTGAGTTGGGCTGAGCTGAAAAGAGTTAAACAGTGTTTTCTTTGCTCTAATCGCCTTAGCTTGTAGCATATCAAAGAATTAAAGATAAAGACCTTACGTTGTCAAAAAACATTAGATGGCAAGAAAGGTCAAAGCAAATGTCCTCTGCAAGCAAAACACGAGAAGATTGGATGCAATTCCCATCTTTCTTCATCAAAGCAGAGTCCCTCTTGAAGCACCTTCTACCACTTCAATTCTTTCCCACTTTTTGCATAGTGCTCTCTAATGCAATTTTTGCAGTACGTATTTCTAGTTCAACACTCCTCAGAGTATGCAAACGCCAGAAAATGACCAAAAGCTCATGAAAAAATAGCCAGTTGTGAATCGATGTTTACATAGCTAGTTGCAGTCTTTTACAGACGTTTGCATACTCTGAGAGTGTAAGGTAAAAAGTACTTGAAGCTGCACCGATGACAACAATTAGCTGCCATCGTTCTTGTACATGGCTAACTATCAATTAAGATTTTCGATGCTTGCTATCTTTCTGACGATCACTAATCGACGATTGTCGGACACCTTCTCTTGTGATTGTAATTGACTTTCATTCAACTTGAAATATTCATAACGTCGTAGAAATTGCGGCAAAACTGTTCAAGGAAAAGAAGATGCGACATTATTGGAGATTTAATCCGGTCTTAGGCCAGTTTTCAATGCTATTGCAAAACTATCCCATTCATCTTTCATACGTTCTGCACAACTGGCTATTTCTTCGACCTCTGTCCTGTTCTCATTTATTTTGTTGTCCAATAAAACAATACACACTGTCAAATTTTGTTCACATATGCGGCAAAAAATCGGCCCTTGTCTATAGGCAAAATTGTTTGCCAATTTCTCATCGGCTTAAATGACATCAAATTTCCATTCAGATGATTTGAAGTCTGGAATAATAAGATGTTTTTAAATGAACATGGTCTTTCAAGAACTTTTCAATGAAAACTACAGCTCTGTTGTAGTCATGAAGCATAATTATGTTTAGAATGACCTCCATTGGTATATTTAGTGAACGGAACATTTCATCTCCAGAAGTAGTTTTCTTGATGAATTTTTCCAAGAACATATCTACATGTTTATGAACAAGTGGCAAAGCCTTTTTTGCAGCAAACAGAAAATTATGAAAATCTTCCTTGTTCATTGTTCTCAAAAAAAGGGAAAATTCAACAGAGAATGTTTTTCACATTTGTCCTTTTGTACTAATGTCATAAAGAAAGTTGCATGGGTACGGCATTTTTGTAAAATTTTGCAATTCTTTTGGGCATAATTGCTTCACATCTGGCCATCATCCAAGCTGAATGCTCTCTCCTTTTTCTTCAGAGCTAAACATTCTCTCTGCTGCACATAAATCGATTAGAGGCTAGCATGCAAAGTTCCGGGTCTTTTTTTAATGACACCGAAACTCAATTTGCACAACATTAATTTCACAGCGACTTGGATAATTGATGCCTTGTTACGTACAAGGTACCGTTATTGTTTGATAATATATTTTGCCTTTGTTTAGACGAGAGATTCCCTCTTTTTAAGTTGATCCGAACTGCTTATGCGATCTGAAACTGGTTTCACCGCGGATTCAGGGTCTTTCCCATTCATAAGATTGCCATAATGCCCTACAAAAACATATATCTATGAGAAACGATACTTTCCAAAAGGACTAATGCCAAAATGAGATTTGAAATCTAGAGAAAGTCTCAAAGCTTGAATAATGAAAGACTGTAAAAATGAGGCTAGCAAAACATTAACGGCTAAAATGATACGCAGAAAGTCTGATGTTCCGGGTAGAGGAAAATCTCAGTAAAGGAGGAAATTCGACGGACTTAAATCAAAGACAAAAAGTGTTTGTTTTAGCAACAGTATAAATATGCTGTGTGGGAATATCTCTTAAAATGCATTCTGGTGCTATCGTTGCTTATAATGATGGGCAAGCTTCAACACTCTGTTACGTTGGTTGGTGTACCAAACAATCCTTCCTTTTAGTAACGTTTTTGTAATTTTTCCTCTATTCCACATTTTGACACCTTTGCTTGTATCTTTTAGAGTGTCCCTCAACTGACAGATGACCAAATTGCAGGTATTTCTTTTGCAATCCCATTTCTAAGTCACAATACTGTTCAAGGGAATCATAAAAGCCCTGTCGCAGTTACAGTATTCCCTTCAGTTCTCCTTCATAGTGGCAATGATTCATTAAAGTAGTACGCAGTGTCTTCCGCGTTTTGCCCTTTCCAAGCTAAAGAAAAGAACTTGCTTCATTTTTTTCATATGCTGTCAGTCCATAAAAAAATTTACCACGCCAAAACGTTACCCACAATCGCAAGTAATGTCCATTGATATTTCCAGGAAATAGGTTTAATTGTCACGCTTTTCTTGGAATCTTCTTAAAATCCATGAATGTTCTTCAAATTTGTTCTTCCTGCTTCTCTGATGATTATATTCTCGATCATTTCAACTATCAGTTCTTTGATTGCGAGTACGGTTTTTTGGCAGAATTCAAAGAAGCATTTTCATTATTTGACAAGGATGGAGATGGATGTATAACAACAAAAGAACTTGGTACCGTTATGAGGAATCTTGGACAAAACCCGACGGAATCCGAACTGCAAGATATGATAAACGAAGTAGATGCTGATGGTAGGCATTCAAGTATAATATAAATGCAGTAGCCTTCAACGCGTAATCTACCATTCTTTCGATGGTATAGATTTGATTTTATAATAACACTTTTTGTCATATTTTTGTGAATCCAAAATCAAAACCTGCCTTTTTGTTGAGTCAAATTGTCCTTAAAAGTGACTTCCTGTTGGGTCATTTTTGTATTATTTTATCATGCATGAAAGTAGATATATTTCATTTTTTCAGGTGTTATTGTGACAAAAGGAGCCACCTTTGCATAAAATGTCAAAACAATCGTCATTTTACTTTTTCCTTAGGCACTTTCATGGCCTTAACTTTGACCCAACTTATATCTATAGAGAAAATAGAAAGTTTTACCATCTTTTGGTACATGATGATACAATCTATTGTCCCTATCTAGCGGATGGGAATGGGTACCAGTCAAGGCCGAAAAACAGGGTGGATCCAACATTTTTCAAATCTTAATGATAGGTGAAAGCTATAAACTTGCAAAAGTGCTTCAAAACTCAATGACAATCTCATAAACAACTCATACTCATGTTGGTAGCTCATAAATGTTTCCATATAAAAAAATTCTGGAGGTGAGGCAAATGTGTTTCGTACTGAAAGCGACATTTTCCGTTTACCCTACTCCACTGACAGTACTTATAAAGCAATACTTGAGATTGTCTGCACATTTTGTATTGTAGAAGACATGAAAGAATTGTGATTAGGTTTTTTTGAGAAATTGTATGGAAAACGCTTGGATTTCTTTTCAGAAACGTTGCATATGTATTAAGTTAAATTGACGGACATAAGTCACCCGATTCAAAAATACACTGCACATCAATTCAAATCAGGCGTGCGCATTAATTGTTTAGTCAAAGTGATCACATGGGGGCCGTATCGTCTTGTATCACAGCACATGCAGTGATATTTGAAGTGATCACATGTACTCTGCTGACCTCAACCTTGATTGGTTAGCTAAGAGTTTCTATTTTTAGGTGACCCAGTCCCCTGCGTTAAGCTGTGTTTTCACTCCGTTGATTACCTTCAAGACTGTTTTTGTTATTGCACTTTAAAGCACATGGTGATCAGGTTACGCTAGCGTGAGATGAAAACTTATAAACAGCGAAAGCTCATGCAAATGCAATTACAACTTTAGGAATGCAACTATTCCTGCGTTCTTGTTCTAGGCAATGGCGAGATTGACTTTCCCGAATTTCTGAACATGATGGCACGGAAAATGAAAGAAACAGATTCAGAGGAAGAGATTCGCGAAGCCTTTCGGGTATTCGATCGCGATGGCAACGGATACATCAGTGCTTCGGAACTGCGACACGTGATGACCAACCTTGGCGAGAAGTTGACTGATGACGAGGTTGATGAAATGATAAGAGAGGCTGACATAGATGGCGATGGACAAGTCAATTATGAAGGTGTGTGATTTCTTTTCAACTGTGATGTTTTTCCACTCTTCACTGTGAGTGCTATTCTTAGCGAAAGCCGCTGAATTTGCTCTGGACTAGATAGGCCCATTCAATGAGTATATTTATTTTTCATAATCTTTATCTCTTTTCCTTTTAGAATTTGTCAAAATGATGTCGATGAGATGAATTTTATCAAAAAATTTCCAACTTATTGGAGCATTACTTTCAAAAGCCCATGATGTAAAAAATTATTGGCAAAACACTTATCTTATTAACTTATTACTAGTCTGACGACCTATCTGATTCTTGGAAGCGAGATTTAACGAGCCTCAGTCTATTCAACTCCTATTTTAGTTAGAACTGCAAATTGCTTTTAATTTGATACTCAGAGCCGGAGACTTAAGCAATTGTAATTGAAAATGAGGCTCAACCCATAATTGTCCCGACTGAAGTGACATCCGACCATCATCGTCACATCAAAATTGTTTGGTAGTCATTACCCCTCGTTTGCTTACATGCATCCCCCATCCCCCCTAAACATCTCCCCTCCCCTCTTTGCAGATGTCAAGGTTGTTCAAGCCAAACTCACAGGACCGAATATAGCACAGCTTTTGCACCCCTTGTTAGCCTCGTTACTTTTGTCAAAAGATTTGTTCATATGTACTGAAAGAATTACTTGTATTTTGCTTTCCATCTATGATATGTGATCATCTAACTGTTTATTAAGAGCAAGACAACTGTTAATTATCTTTCACAATAGTCTGCACTCTTAAGCACCCGTATATTTTGCAGTTAAACTGGATTTCATCTAAAGAATCATCAATTTTTTTTGTCTGTCAAATATTACCTGTACTTTGTTACAAAATTCAAAAGCTCTTCAGTGCAAGGGTAGAAACGTACTATATTATGCTTATTTCCGAAGCTCAAAAATTGAAGAAAACGTAGGCTGCTAGTACTTCAGAACTATGACTTAATACAAAGGCGGATCCAGGGGGTGCTATGAGTGCTTGAGCACTTGCCAAAATTTCCTGAGATACAACATTCTCCAGTCTCTTAAAGGGTCTTCATTCTTTTAAGACGTAGCAAACAGACAAGCAAGCAAGCAATTTTTATTTGTAAACCCAGGTTGAGGTTTTTGGCAGCTATCAGCTGATGTGGGCCTGAAACGCTAGAGGATTTCTCCAGCGTACCCTAGTTCATTCCTGGTTCATTCTTAAATGCATACCTAGTTCTCTTATAACATACATCTACATCTACTTTGAACTGTAAATTGCATGAAACGTCATTTTGAGCTGTCAAGGGCGGTTGGAATATTTGCTGAAACCATTTTTCCCTTGTCCATCAAACTACTCTCTTGGCCAATGAGCTGCTTCGATTCCACCGGTGCTTGAGCACACTATCAATCATAAATTATTCTGTAAAATTATAAAATTTCCTGAAACATGTCACATAAAAGGAAAATTGTTTGAAATTTCTTTCTTTTCATAATATATAATATAGCCTAAGTATAAAGTAACATTTGATTAAATTATTAACAAAAATATAATTGCTTGTGGTAATTCACTAAAATGCCAGAGGCAACCTAAGGAGTCAAAAATAAAAATCGAGGGGGGCTTATTCGAGGGGGGGGGCTTATTAAAAATGTGTAGTTCTTGGGTGGGGGCTTATTCGAGGGGGGATTTTTCGAGGGGGGGGCAATTCGAGGATATACGGTACAGTAAGTCCCCGCATATAAGAAACTCAGATTTTCAAATCAGGCTGTTGAGTTTCTTATACGTAAGAAAATATTTTCAAATCAGGCTGGCTGGTTTCTTATATGATCATTAAGAAATTTTCTTTTTATGAAAGGCTTTCTTGTAAAAAAAACATCTATTTGAATTCAAGGAACATGTTTCATTGTAACAAAAGATACCCTAATAGATGAGTATGGATGAAATAAGTAAAAAATACTGTATATCTTTGAATAAATCTAGTTTCTCAAAAAGGTTTAAATTTTGCTAAAATATTTTCTCCATTTAGCATCATTTATAAGAAATTGGGGAAAAAAATGAGTTTGGCTGGTTTCTTATAGAGGAGAAAATATTCTCTGTGCTGGCAGGCTGCAGTTTCTTATATGTAGGTTTCTTATATGCGGGGACTTACTGTACCTGTGATACACTACTCAAGTTGACAGTTGAAGTGAATTCGTAATGCAATTCAATTACGTTTATCTATGAATTCACATGTGGACCATTTGCGGTTTTTGGCACTTGTTTTCCAACCAGTTCAGCGTGCGAGGAACATTTAGTGCCCAAAATGAGTAACGATATAGACATGGAAGATGCTGACGATGGTTCTAGTAATGTTGTTATTCTCGATGCTGGGGCACATATGGAAGAATTATTTTTATTATATTGATGTTGTACGTTATCAATCATTCTTTGTCACTGTAATCAAACATGACATTGCTTTGCAGCCATGCTTATAGTTCATGAACGAACTAAAATTCCATAAAGTGGATCGAGGATGCAAATGGAAATCTGTCACAATGGTTTAGCTGCTCCTTGTGGCCCCCCTTGGCCCTTAAGGCCTTCTGCACCGCGCAGTTTGATTTTTTTTACTGTGCTTATATAATAAATTTCTTACTGTGCTTATATAATTATATACCCGTTCTTTCAAAATTCTTCGAGAATAGAGACAAGAAATGTATCTTTATGTATTGCATCCTCAGACATAACAGTCAGAGAAATCTGTGGAGGCTACCAGGGGCGCATGTAAGGGGGGGGGGGGGGGGTTACAACCCCTGCCCTTTTTGGCAAGGAAGTGAATTTTGCCCTATTCCCATGGAAATCCAATGTCTATATGCCCCATTTCTACCACAAAACCCCTGCCCTTAAAATATCTTACTTGCGCCCCTGCCTAAATGCTTTTAGTAGGAGTGGAAGCTTCTGATCATAATATGCAATGCACCTTCTAAGATGTCCTTTCCATGCATTGTCAAGTGATCATGTTGGGAGTAATTACTTGTCGTTGTTGCTCTGGCCCTTCTCAACCTCAGTGCTTACATTGAAAGTGCAAGGGACCATTAACGTGTCTTTGCAAGTGTCTCTTATTTAAGCAAAATGTAGGTGAGTTTTTAATTAAAGATGGTGGCTCCCTTTTGGCAGTTTACACCAATGTGTCCAAGTGAAGATGTTTGTATGTCTAAGTTATTGTTTTATGTTTTTGGTGGTGGCTCAGGTTGATTTTGGCCTAAAGAGGTTGTAGTCCATTGTTTGGGTGGTAGGACTTCTTACTGTGTTTCTCTTGCACTGGTTGGTCCTGCTGGGCAGATGTCCCCAATGCCAATGGTCTTCATACGTTTTGTATTTTACAATGGTGGTTGTTTCTTCTGCTTCCTGTTTGGTGTATTACCTTTACAGTCAGTACTTATGTTACATATTTTTCGCCCTATTTTTCGCAACAAGCCGCTCTCATTCTTCCGTTTATTGACCCAAGTATATCTTACTGTATTTTTGATTGCATTGCTGATTGCTAGTTGTGCTCAGCTTTTCTAATTGTGTGATGTGCTCAGGTAAAGACTTGTGTTTTCAGGTGATTGATAGAAAAATTCGTGAATTGAGTGTTAAAACAATTATTCTTCCTCTGGAAACTTCAGCAAAGGCAATTAAAGCCAAAGGCTACAGGTAAGTTATGCTTTGATAACAATTTAGATTAGAAAACTAAAACCCATATTGCCTTTCCCTCAATGAAAAATGTTTTTGCTGTTTCCTTAAATGGCAAAGAGAGTTTCCTGTCAAAAAAGAGAAAGTGATCTTACATGCAAAATTTCAAACATGTGTGAAGCTATTTGTTACAATAAAAGTGGACTGAAGAGATAGAAACAAATGTCCTGGGTTGGGTGAATGAAACTCTTAAGAAATGTCTCCAATTCAACCATTCAGTTTATAATTAAGTGGAACAAAGACAATTTGTTCTACTCTGGCTGTCAAGAGCTTAGCTTGAACTTCAGCAGAATATCAGTGTTGCTTTCAAGTTAAGCAGAATATCGGTTTTACTTTCAAGTTAAAGAATGAAAATAACACTAATGCTCATTTTGGTTTTATGACTAAGGAGAATAATTTCACCAGAACAACAATGTAATGTGATTTTGTTTTGAATGCTAAGAGTAAAAATTTTCTAGAAGAACTCAGCCTAATGACCCATGTGAATAACTTGCCAGCACATATAAAACGCAAATAAGCCTTTAGAGGTTAAATGTTACTAAGATGTTACTTTTTAGAGCTATCTCCACTACCTAGCCATTCTTCCTGTAATAATATCACAGAATTGATCATGATATCTAGCCTACCATCATTTTAGGCCTTTTTAACTTTTTCTATTTTCATAGTTGTTTCTATGAGGTGGTTGTATTGTTATTTCTGTAATTCCTTATTCCTGCCCAGAGACCTCTTCCACTGCTTTTGTTTTACTTTCAGACATCCATCAAATTATGACACATTTTTTTTCTTAGGGCAATAGTTATATCGGGTGGGCCCGGTAGTGTTTTCGATCCTGCTGCCCCCAAATGGGATGAAGAAATCTTCAGCATTGGAATCCCAGTTCTTGGGATCTGCTATGGGATGCAGGTAGATTCAAACATAGTTTCAATTCACTATATATATTAGGCCTCTTGCGGGTTGGGGACTCTTTGTCAACTAGACCTTGCACCTCCACAGAGAAATCAGTTTACTTGTTTTTACTATGAAACAATTTAAAGCAATTGTTTCTGCTGTGTTAAAGCATTTCATTTACATACACTGTTTCATAATCAAAATTGGAATGTTTTTAATTTCCACTCCTTTTGCTTTGTTAATCTCCTCAACATTTGTTTACCCCTGTGTCACCATGTCAAGCAACAGTGCATAAAGTAACACAAGTGCCTGGAACAGTGAATTTCTTGCATTGTATTTGTGTCTTGTCACTCACCTGTAAGTAAGCATTTTGGTGATTTATTTTATTTTGTAGGCAATGAATGCTTCATCAGGCGGGAAAGTAGAAAAGGGCAAGGTCAGAGAAGATGGACAATTCAAAATAAAAGTTGACACTAATTCTGACCTGTTTAGGTGTGTATTGCACTGTTTATGACTAATTAGACAGCAGCACATGGCTTGCGATTTAGCAGAAGTGGGTTCAACCCTATACTGATAATTGTTTTGCACTCATTTTTCATGTTTATTATGAGATGAAAAAGTAGTTTCAAGTAGTAAGTGGTAATTGAATACAATTTAAGCGAAAAATCAGTTAAATCACAGATATGACAAGTGAGATATAATTGACAAGAAATATTTCTGTACGTGAATTTTTTTTGAGGTGCTCTCTAGTTATAAAGGCTAATAGAGGAGAGAGCTTTCCCTGTTGAAAAGTATTTAAACCCTGTTGAAAATATTTGGACAATAATATAAATGTGTTAACAGCACTACAAGGAAGGCAATTTTAGAATAGCAAGTACATGGATTATTGGCAACGAATAGCAACAATCTCTGCGTGTCGGGTTTTTTTCATTTTGTGAATCGGTTGCTTTTCAGCGGTTTGAATGAGGACCAAGAGGTTTTGTTAACACATGCAGACGAGGTTACCAGCGTTGCGCCTGACTTCAAGGCTACTGCCAAATGCGGGAATATAATCACAGGTGAGCTCTTGGCCAGGTTTTACCAGGGCATCACGCGTGTAGTCCATTGACGGTAGTCTTACTGGTTGAATCGACATTTCTCTGTATATGAAATTTATTAGTATTTTGATTTGTATGTTATTGAGGAGTGCTCGGATTGTTGTCAAATACTGTTATCAATTAACTCATTTATGCATGTCAAGCTACGTGTCTTGGATATAATAAATGTTTACATGTTGATAACACGTTATCGTATTTCAGCAATTGAAAATCACTCGAGAAAACTTTATGGAGTCCAGTTTCATCCTGAAGTCGACCTTACTGAAAATGGTGTTGTAATGATGCGAAATTTTCTATTCAAGGTAAGACAGTATGCTTAGATTATCATCATAATTTTGAACTGATCGCGAGATCATATTCCGCACCATTTAGTTGGGATGGAAACATTAACTTTTTCAATAACAGCTGATAACGGGTAAACAAAGTATTTCATTGTACAGAGCTTCACAAATTTTGTCAGCTTTTGGTGATTTTCCAACGTTTGCATACTGTAAGGAATGTCGAACTTAAAAGTGCTTGAAGTGTGGGGATTTTTTTTCTGTTGTGAAGCTTATGAAAGGCGAAGCACAGAAGTAAGATGAAATATATTTTGTGTAATGCGTTTATTTGTTCTTAATCTGATCCCAAACATGATCTTAGTAGCGATTTGAGTAACCAGAGATTAAGTTGTCACTTAGCCTGATTTCTATGTAGCCGAAACGACTGGAAAGATATGTGTAGAGCATCGTCGATCGATTGCAGATTCTCGCAGATTTCTCGCAGATTTCCCGCAGGAAGTTTGATGCCTGCAACACATTAGAGGTGCTGCAAGGGGTTACTTTGGATATTGGGAAAGTAGAACTGGCTACTACTTTGGAGCAGTAACTCAACATTAAAAAGCTAAACATCGAAGCTAGTCCTCCATATACGTAGATTTTTTTCTATTTGTTCAAAACTCAATAATTTATACCATTTATAACGATCTTGCCAATTTATTCGACATCTATCCTCTCGTACTGTTTACAAGGTTGCTGGATGCTCCCCAGAATTTACAATCACTAGCAGAGAAGACACTTGTATAGAAGAACTCAGGAGGGATGTTGGACCTGTAAACAAAGTTCTTGTGAGTAATTTTGCCAACTTGTTGTTAGGTCTTTTAAGCCTCGGCTTTGGTTATAGCAAAAGCCCAAGACGGCGTAGAGCTGGTTATTCTGCGTATGCTGTTACCTCCATGGACTTGTTTATGTTTTTCTGACACACCACAGCATCCGCTCTACTTCCGTCTTTCAGCGGCATTGTTACCCGTCTCTGAATATCTACCGTAAATCCTCGAATTGGCCCCCCTCGAACAAGCCCCCTCGAATAAGCCCCCACCTAGAGCTAAAACAATAAGCCCCCCCCCCCCTCGAATAAGCCCCCCCTCGGATTGTTGATTTTTTACTCCTGAGGTTGCCTTTGGCATTTTAGTGAATTGACACAAAATTTATATTTTTGTTAATAATTCAATCAAATGTTACTTTATACTTAGGTTATTTTTCATACTATGAAAAGAAAGAAATTTCAAAAATTATCTATTTATGTGGCATGTTTGGAGAAATTTTATAAGCCCCTCCCCTCGAATAAGCCCCCATCCAAAAATATAAAAAATAAATAAGCCCCCAGTGGGGCTAATTCGAGGATTTACGGTATGTAGAGTTATTAAAGTAGTGATCGAGTGGAGTTGATGATGATTTTCTTCTAATTCAAGGCACTGCTGAGTGGTGGAGTCGACTCGACTGTCTGTGCCGCCCTTCTCCACAAGGCAATTGGGACCGAGCGTGTTGTTGCTGTTCACATTGATAACGGATTTCTAAGAAAAAACGAAAGCTCGCAAGTCGACGAGTCACTCACTAGAATAGGACTAAAACCGAAAGGTTAGTATTTATCAGTAGCAAGAAAAAGCGGAACTAGTTTTTGCAAACTTGAAGTACTTTATCGTGCGAAACTCCTCAGAGCATGCCAATCAGTTCGCAAGGCACTTGTTCTCGTTAGTATTTGTGCCGTCAAAGGCCTATCTTTTTGAAGGGCTTGTGATGTATATCTTCTTTTCTTTAATTTCCATTGCCCATTCGATCTGAGATGAATTCTTGATGACGCTCCTCCGCATCTCTTTGTGTTTCTAGTTGTCAATGCGCAGCATACATTTTATAATGGCTCAACCGAAATAACGCTCAAACGAAACGATGTAAGCATCCGACAAAATACTGGTCCGCTTCACAGCATATCGAATCCAGAAGAAAAGCGAAAGATCATTGGAGACATGTTTGTTAAGGTTTGTTTCACATATCGATGTGTGCTTTTGGTCGCTTTTTCACTGCTTATAGCCACGCTTACAGCCATGTCTTGCTCAAATGATATAACAACAAATCCAACATTGATTCGGGGGGAAGGAGGGGGGAATTCGAAGTTATAGGGGCGACATAAAGTAGAAAATTCCAGAAATTGCATTTTGTCTCAATAATTTTGTCCGGTATTGTAGGCCTTGTTTGTGAGACCATGTACCAACCCCCGGAATTCAATGTGTACTTTTTGTTGTTGTCCCACGATGTTCAGCACTATCCTTAGAACCGTCTTGATATGTATCTCACAAAGGTAATTTTCAGTATTTTTTCATATACATTTTTTTATTCATGTCTAGGTCGTGGATGTCACTATGAAAGATCTCAATTTGGATCCGAAAACCACTTTACTAGCGCAAGGTACCGTACGCAACCCTAATGCACAAACCCAACATGAATTCAGGTTATTTAGGCCCATTCGGCAAGACAGCGACCAACTTGAGTCATGTTTGACCAGCCCCAAATATTCCCTACCTTGTCACTTCTCCTAGATAACTGAATCATCATTATCCTTTCCCTTGAAGTTTCTCTGTTTAGCCTTCGACCTGATTTTAGGTAGCTAGTTTATTGCTGGGCGCCTTTATTTGGCTAGGCTAGTACTCTGTTGAAATGTCCGAAAACGTCCAGTGATTTGTGCTTCGTAGGCTCACTTCGCCCGGATCTCATTGAAAGTGCTTCCATCCTGGCCAGCGGAAAAGCGGACGCTATCAAGACCCACCACAACGATTCTGAACTGGTTCGAGAACTGCGTAAACAGGTGGAGGAAATATTCTGCTTACTGTTTAACTACGCATATTTCCAAGAGTGATGTCTTGTTTTATGAAGTCCCCGGGCCTTTCTTTTAGACTTATTCCAGCTCGCATTAATATAATGCAAGTCATCAATCTTTGCCATAGTGGTGCTCATTTTTAAAAAAAGGAAGCTTACAATTTCACCGTCATTACGCGTTTAATGATTTTTTTGTCTAATTATTATGGCTTATTTGATTTAATTTACGAGGTCCTGAATCCTGTAATTGTCAAGAGTGCCATCATTGATATATATATCTTGCCTTTTTGGGCATCTGGACGAGTCACTAAATCGGCCTTTAGACTCAGAGGCTCAAAAACTGTTTCGAAAATATGTTTTGCTATTTTCTTACATTCCGAGACCATTAAACCGCATTTATTGTTATCTTATGTTTGGTGTAGGGGCGTGTGGTAGAGCCGCTAAAAGACTTCCACAAAGATGAAGTTCGCATTCTCGGCAAAAACTTGGGACTCCCGTCTGAGATCGTCCAGAGACACCCGTTTCCTGGTAAGTTACTTTTCCTTTTTCATTTATGATGACCTCTTCTGCACTAAAAGTGCATGTTTTGATCTTCAAAGCCCTACTTATTTATCTATCATTCACCTACTTATCATCATCGTCTCCATTGAGAAAACTCGCGCCATATTATCCCCCATTTCCCGAAGGCGCTCTTATTTGTCACCTGTTACCTTTCAGGACCTGGATTGGCGATTCGTATTTTGTGTGCAGACGAGCCCTTCATCTGTAACGATTTCGCCGAGACGAATACAAAGCTTGGCTTCATAGTCGATTACTCAAATGCCATCAATAAGGTATGCGACTACTACTGGCTTGACAATTTTCGACACATATTGTACTCAAAATAAAACGAATTGGACCTTTCAAAGTACTCCAAATGTAGCTCCTTTCATTTGCTTGCAAACAAAGCTTCTTGAAAAATTAAACCAATTCACGATTTGTTGGTTGGATACCCGTTTACAGCCATCATTGGGTGAATTTTTGTGCTAAGAAAATATTTCAGCAAAAGTTGCTTGAAAGCACCTCAGCAGTGATTTAACATTGGGTATTTTATGTGGGGTAGTAAAACATGATTGTCAAATGATTGTAGCACCTGCCATGACATTGTGTATCATTGTGTTTATATTGCCTTGTACGAATTGCAGCGCCATCCTCTACTCACAAAGATACAACAGCAGCTTTCCGAGGAGGAGCTAGAAAAACTGAAAGAAATCAGTTCCAAGTTCTCAGTTGGTGCGACACTTCTGCCCATCAAGTCCGTGGGAGTTCAGGTAGTTATAAAGATGTTGCTATTACCTGTTTTCTTTCTGTCCCAGAGAGTTACACTATCACTGAATGATTCTTAAGGCCTCTATTGAACGATTAAGCCAGCCGTTGATTCCCATCGATGAAGTGATATACGCCTCCTGTTTATTTCTAATTCGCTTTATTGATCAAGTGATTATTGCAATGTTGATTCTTTTTGATAGGGTGATTGCCGTACATACAGCTACGTAGCAGCAATCTCTAGCAACATGCCACCGTGCTGGCCATCAGTCATGGTATATGCGAAAATAATACCGAAATTGTGTCACAATATTAACAGGTAAAAGACTCTTGTTGCCCATGAAGATGCAGTCTAAACACTCTAACCACGATATGCTCGTAGCATTTAGTTTTCTTTGCGTAGAGTAATTTTTGTCCGCACAACTTTACACAACTATGATTGAAGGCTAGACTGTGGTTAATAGGCCTTGAGTTAACTCTTGCATTTGGAAAATTTTAGGAGCATTCTTTACTGAAGTACAGCATCAGACGATAGATGGATTTGGAACTATGACGCCATGATGTTAGATTTTGTAATTTTCAAGTTTTTAAGACGAGTTTCCAATCCTTTGTTGAACACAGTTTCGAAAACCGGTTTATAATGTTTTGTGCCATTTTATCCATTTTCTTTCCTTTTCTACTTTCATCGATGATGACTTTGGTGATGATGCAGAATCGTGTACGTTTTCGGACCAAGAATAGTTCACCAACTGCAAGATGTCACTCCAACTTTTCTTGTGCCAAATGTTCTAGCCACTCTGCGACAGGTGGACCATCTAGCCAATACTACTCTGCTAGAGAATGGTTAGTACTTCCCTTTGCCTATTACAGTAGTAAGAGCCTAGATTCTTAAATTGAATATTGACAGCTAATTTTGTTTGTTTGTGTTTGGTAATGAAAGAAATGATCCCGTTGTGTGTGTTCAACAGAAGAACCTATTTCTCGCCGCACAATGTTGTCTCTGTTTTTCCGTTAGTCTATACGATGTTACTGTTTTTCTTTATTGATTTGCGTGTTTCGATGCTTTAACTAGATAGTTTTTGATATAAGTAGATGCTTTAACTGCATTACAACAAGGGCAATGTTCTAGAACAGCCATGTTTGTTACAAGCGGGAAATGTTCGACTTCTGCATACTTGTAAATGTCTTTTTACTGTTCTAGACAAGATGGGCTGCGTCAGTCAAATGCCAATAATTCTTGTTCCACTGCACTTTGACCGCGATCCCATTATGAGGTTGCCATCATGTCAACGGTCTGTTGTCATCCGGACATTTATCACGAACGACTTTATGACCGGTATCCCAGCAACGCCCGGAAAACAAATACCCGAAGAGGTAAAGAATGTTATTTGAAATTTAAAGTATGAAGGTTGATTTTATGATTGATTGACTGACTGATTGATTGACTGATTGATTGATTGAATGATTGATTGTAATGTAATGATTGACTGATTGATTGTAATGACTGATTGATTGATTGACTGATTGATTGATTGTAATGACTGATTGACTGACTGACTGATTTAATGATTTGATTTTATTGATTTACTAATTGATTGATTTCATTTGATTTGATTTTATTGATTTACTAATTGATTGATTTCATTTGATTTGATGATTTTATTGATTGGTTTATCTTGGTTTGCACTTTGATACGTTACAGCTCATTGCTTTTGAGCAGGTGGAACTTCACATTTGCTTTTTAAGTTGGATTTTTTTCGATGGCGAAAGTAGACCATCTTTCAATTTATATTAACTGAAGCTCAATATTACCCGTTAATATTTGAGATTCTTATTTATTTGTTTCGAAAAGGGGGAAGTTGAATTAAAATGCATTCCATAGAGCGGGTCTTGTCGGTGCCAGAAATAGTTTGGAAAACCAATTTTGAAGCAAACATGTCCCTTCAATATGAGTGAAAAAATCGGTGGCTTTTTCGCTTCTAGTAGCATCATCTCCCGATGGTCATTGTAGACTTTTTCCAGTCAAAATGAATCTCGATTATTGACAATTAATATGATTCAAAACTTTCTCTTTTAAATATGAAGTCACTTGTTTGGTGTCTTTGCCTGTGTTTTCACCATTCAACCTGTGTGTTTGCGCAGTAATTGCCTAAGCGACAAGCCTCATTTGCATTTTGACTAGCCTCATTTGCATTTTGACTAGCCTTATTTGCATTTGCATTTTGACAAGGCTCTCTGATTTAAAGTACGCAAAACTCGATCAACAGTGAAAAATGAATGTTGAACTTTATGGAAGCCTTAAGTTCTGATGAGTTTCGTAAAAGCCGGTCAATTCTCGAATTTTCGATTCATTTTTCCGATCACTTCGGCTAATTCATCAAAGAGGTGTGCCTTACATAATTGATTCAGCCACTGTTAACTAAAATTGCCGAGGAAATCTTTTTATTCTCAAAGTGTTGTGGCTATGGTAATTCGATGTGTCGCTGCATTGTGAATTTTTGCCGTTTTAAGCTGTCCTATGACGTTTTATGAAACGTCAGTTTATTATGTTGATCCTTATTAGGTTGTTATGCAAGGTCTTTTCACATCACATTTAAATATTATTGAACTGTCCTGCAAGGGAGAGGCATGTGTGGGTAGCTTTGATCTCGTCGTAAATGTTCTTGAGTTATGTGTGATTGTGTTGTTAATTTTTTTAATGGTTGAGCGATCGAGTGATTGATTGACCATTCATTGGGAATCACGCTGATGTTTACCATCAAAACAACCTGAAGCCATCTAATAGCTGCTAGGGATTATAAGTAACTGGGCAGTAGCATCACCCTGAGACTCGCAATAAGAATCATTGTGTAGCTGAATGTGAAAATACTCACCCAAAGGAGGTTGCCCATATGAACAGTCATAATAAAGCTTCTAAGTGAATCATCTATTATGCCAGTCTGCTAGAGCCAGAATCTCACTTTCCGCCGTTTGGTACTTAGCTAAAAGACAAACGATCCCGATTGCCCTTTCAAATTCAAATTCAAATTCATTGATGTAGCCTATAATAACTTGCAAATACTCAACGAGGAATCTGCTTCGAATTCAAAATTTTTTTATTTATTTTTATTTAATTTATTTTTCCCTCTTAGGTTGTTACCAAAATCGTGGAGAGAGTCAAATCTGTTCCTGGTATTTCAAGAGTTATGTATGACTTGACATCGAAGCCCCCGGGAACGACTGAATGGGAATAGTTTGTTTTGATGAAATAGTAAGTTTCGTCTGCTACTGAGAAATGTTGAGCTTGGTCTCACCAACTGGGCCATCCTCGAGTTGGCTTGTTATGTCCAAAGCTCCATATATAATTTGATATTTTCAGTTTGGAGATCTGGACACTAAATTTATTTACCATGTAATGTATCAAAATAGGTTGTTCTTGACAATATCCTAAAGAAGTTCCCTTTTGTTCTGGTACAACCATCCTTTTAGCCTTATACCTACAATATCTGTTTTGCTATTGCTAATAAATGCGAAAATACTTTCGTCGCTTTATGCCTTTACCCCTATTTTTACTTCACGTAGACAAGGCCAGACGTATTGTAATTGTTTATCACCAGTCAGTTGTTGAAATTTTTTTTTGGTTGGTTAACACTTTGATAGTTTTAGCTACCTTTTTGAACCAATTAGTTTCCATTTCAGGTACAACAAAATCAGGACGGCCATTTACGAGCAGTTTGCAATCGCTGAGATGAAGATGATGAAAAGAAAGATTCGACACCAAAGGAAATGCTATTGCATTTCTGTGTAGAACTAGTCTTTAGCTGTCTTCCCTATATCAGGCCTTTCAATTATCAAATCACCCGAGCTATGGTATTTCTTATCCCTTTTCTTTTGTCCCCCTGTTCTTTTCATTTTGTCTCCCATTGTCACGAAACCAAACCAGAGGTTTCTTTATGAGATGTTAGAAGTTTTTTAAGTAGCTTTAGTCAGTGCAATGGAGTTAGACTTCAAATAATGCTGCTTACAGTTATAATTCCTATGCAACTTTGCTCACGCTAAAATATTGTTTTTTGGTGGAAATGGTTCCACAAAAAGGAAGGATTGGTGACATCGAATTCCTGTTTATTTGTTCCCCTTTTTCTCTACTTGCATCATAAACTGAAAGCAATTTATGTGCAACCTTTGTCTCAGTGAAACTGTGCATTTTTCTTAGAAAGCATTTGTGCTCTCCTCGTTTTATTTTTGTATGTTTTAGTGCGATTTCCCAAAGAAATATATACTTTTAGCAAGTAATATAATGCAATTCCGTCGAGAAAAGCGTACATCGAAGTCAATTATGTTTCGTTCTTCTTCTGTTGAACTTCAAAGTTTTGACCTCCATTTACGTGTTACGTTTCCATCTGTCACGCTGGTTTGTTTGCTTTGAGAGTTGGCTTTTACTTCCCCATGTTCTTCCAAAGATGCTCCCAGTATTATTCTTCACTGTCATACAATTGCAGCTGCAAAGTGGCACGCGTCTACCAATGTACTACGACATTGTGGCTTGGTCACCATGAACCACATTGTATATTAAATCAGGATGAACCATGAACCACATTGTATATTATAGCTAAAACTTCAAGATTCTATTTCTAGATTCGAAACGTATCTCTCTCTCTTTTCAAATGCTGACTCATACCGTTGTTAACGTCATGTCGAGCAAACTGTGGATTTTATAGCTCAGACAATGTAAACAAGTATTGCACCTAGCATCAAGCACAAGACCATGTAATTAAAAGCAAATGTCATAGAAACATTATTGAAATTCATACGATTGATTGAGTTATGCTTGAAGATCATTTACAACAGGGGGGGGGGGGGTCAGCTCGTAAGCTCCCTGCAAATGGAGAGCCCCCTGTTTTGCTCTTGAAAACTGCTAGGATCTAGGAAATTATTTTCATCGTTGCGTTTGAAGCTTTCAGCCAATAGAAGTATAGAAATGGCTAACAGGATACGAACCACGACAAACATTCTTATGAATAAAGCTGTTTTGTTGATAGGGAGCTCGACTGCTGAGAGGTTTTCACTATGTTTGAAGTTTTATCTGGCTTGACATCAGTTTGAAGTAAACGTTGAAGTACTCTCATGAACTACCCAGACTATCTCTGATAACTGTAGCTCTAATTATGCATTGCGTAGGTGCACTCTTTCCTCTGCCAAAGCAATGCAAGCTAAATTGTGAAACTCCGACTGTTAATTTTTCAACTTTACCCTCCACGACAATAACTCCCGTAGCTTCAAACAAGCCATTTGCAAAGATTCACCACCGGCAATTTGCTAGCAATCGACATATAAATGCCAAAATATCTCAATTTGCAGCAAAATAAGAAGACTCCCATCGTCTTGTCGTTACATAACGGCTTTCCGTAATGGGTCCATAACTACATAGACAGTTTGCATCAGTTCACTGTTTGGCCAACCTGATGTTCCAGAGTGTGATACGTTGGGTGGAGTAGATGCCTTGTCACGTGTCTTGTTCAAGCAATGCACTGGAGCAGAGTCCAGAAAGGTTGACGGCTCCACCGCTTGGAGAAAGAATTGAGAAAGGCTTATGAGTAATCATTATTATAAACATTGAAAGTGTTTGTGAAAAATTGCAGCCGGAAGTGGGTTATAACTTTTTCTGGACTCTGCACTGGAACCTAGTAAATGTCTCAGAGAGTCTCCAGTAAATGAATTATTTTTTAGTGCCTTCGCTAAGTAGATTAATTTTTAAAATGTTTTACTTGCAATGTATAGCATTTGGATATCAGTTCTTGCTGAGATAAATTGAGGCAGAGATCCGTTTGGATACGCAGTTACGTCAAGAATTTGATTTTTGCTTCGCATGTGTCAAGTGCCTTTTGTAGACCAACAGTTAACCAAAATATGACCAACCTCTCTCATTTTGTTTTGTGTGAAATTTGTTGAAAATTTTATACTGGTATAAGTCAATTCAGTACCTAAATGCAAAACACCTTTGATTGAAATAGTTTAACATAGCGTGCGAAGTCGTCTGACGTATAAAGAAAAGGTAAATCCTTCTTTCAAACACTATCATCCAAAAGTCATCGAGGATCGAACACTTATCGGAAGGCCCTGCGAGGCACTCTTGAACCAGGTTGGATATTCATCCATGGGATGGTACGTGGGATGGCAACGCAGATGTTGGGCCTCCAAAAACTGGCACCCTGCTTCCCTCTTCAGCTGGTGCTTTCTATTTGTCGTAATTTATTCTCCATAATCTTTATGATAATTATAATTGCCATGATCTGTCACTTGTTATCTCCTATCCTATAATTGTTATCGCTCCGGTCATCCACAATAATCGTGAAACGAATTTCGAAAATGGTGCAACAAAATTCGGATAAACACACATCTGACTACACTTTATACAAATTTCATACAGCTTTATCTTGAGAAATTGATTGGCTATATGGTAACCGCTGGTAAGTGGATCAGGGTTAGAAGCAGAGAAGAGATGGTGTGGGGCAAGGAGATTCTTTTTCATTCCGAAGCGACTTTTCATTGATTCCAACACAATTTCCACCATTTGAAAAATATCTTGCGCTCAGTGGCTTGCTGGTGCGTGTGTGCTTACTAGTCTACTGTTTGAAATTATTGCCCTCGCTCATTTTATATTTTGCTAAGACGCATTCGGTGCCAAAGACCACACAGCTATTGGGCTAGGGAGAGGCTAACCCCCCCTCACTTTCGTACAATTTCTCCCCTCTTAGTTTAAATTTGGTTACTTTCTAGGTAAATCAAGAGAAAATTCCTGACGTTAGAATTTTGATTGATAATTAGGGGTATATGCAGAGACAGCCGCAGCCCGCAAGCTGTTCTCAGCCCCCTTTCTGGAAATGATGTTCCCTTTAGGAGCTTTCAATAGCCTCATTATGGTGCTTCTGGGAACTATTACCCTGGGTACCAGACTCATGGTGATTATCTGCGGTCATACGCTTACTCGGGGCAGAACAAGAAACATTGTTTGAAGAGCTGTAAAAATAAAGAGGGTTCTTTTACCACTAGTGAGTCTGGTAGCCAGGGTCTTTTACCAAACTCTGATTCTTGAGCTGGGAGCATGTCCTGAAATATTTAAAGCAACACGAAGCTTCAAAATGACGTAAAACTGCCCTTACCTATGAGTATGTTGTTCCACAATGTGGTGACGCATTGGCAATGGTGAAAGTTTGCTCTGCCCCAAAGGCATTTGATGGGTACAGTTTTTTTCCAAAGAAAGGCCTACTTGCTAATTTTGTCTGTTATAATGATACATGCAACTTTCAAAGTGACTAATTTAAATCTGTTCAAAACCGAATTACAGTGGAGCTAGAATCTTTTTAAAGGGGCACTTTTCGACTTTCTACAGGACGTGGTTTCAAAAGATGTTCCCCGTTCCGTCTCGGATTTTAGCCCCTCCACTTTCAAACAGCTGCGTGGTCAGGAGGGGCAATTCAATCAATCAAACAATCAATCAATCATAACATTTATATATAAAATTTTATTCTAAAAAATTCTTTCTTGATGATAATCTCACAATGAATGTTAGCGCAACACGCACATTTTGTATTTGGCTCTTTACAATGAGTAAATAAACTGTAAGATACAAACTTATAACGTGGCAATTTGTAAAACATCATTTGTCCCTATTTCCCACTGTCAAATCCACCAGGTTTTGCGAACGAGGCAACTACAACATGGTAGGCTGCTTTGCTTTTTGTTGATGGGCAACAAATTTTCTAGAAAAATCGTTTGCTGATTTCATACATACTCACCTATTTTTCAATTATATAATAAAAGTAGTTACAGAAGAGCATATTTTAAGATTTACACGCAAGGAGAAAGAAATATTATACCAGGTAAAAGCTTCTTCAATCGTTTTTATTATATTGTTGGGCATATTCAGAATGAATGAGTATAATGCTAAAACTTAAAGGCCTTTTTCAAGATCAGTTTTTGTAGGCATTTTTCAGCTTTTGTAAACTTAGTGAAGACTTAGCTATAATTTGTTACACGTACAGTTACAAACAGTTACATTGCTTATGATGTCCCAGTTGAATTCATTTATCTTATCAGAATGGAACAGGGACTAACTTGACTCGCGGAGTGTTCTCTTGACGAAACGCCTTACACTTTATGGCACTACTTAATATCATTTGGTTTTTGCTACTGATAGCCTAAAAAAATTTTTCTTTAGCATATTTTCAGCTTCCTAGTAACTAGTATACTAGTGAATTGCATATAGGAGTTTTGGATTTGCTTTAAAATTTTGCAATTGTTGTGTCGGTAATAAAAATAAGTTTTGCCATAAATCCAGTGGTATGATCATTATTTTTCACACAGGCCGTTAGGTGACCCTATTTAGATTTGATGAATCAAACCACTATTTTAATATGATTTTGAACGCAATTGGTAGTACTTGTAGGAAAATATAAAAATGCTTTAGGCTGCTGCTAAATGACATTTGTTGATCAAAACAATGTTTTTCATACAGTATGGAGCATTCTTTTCAAATCTTTAATCAGATTCAACTCCAGAAGGGCTTTCTGTTGAAGGCATAACCTAGTCTGTATTCTCTTGATGCTACTAAAAGAGAAGCAATGTGATATTTCTGGCATCTGTTCTGTAGCTTCCATTCTAAACATTGTGACTGAAAGCAAACAAAATTTTATTTAATCTAAGATTGAAATAATAGATGTTAAATTAGTTGGATATCAAACATTATTATTTGGTCTTCTGAGTTTTTGGTTATTTTAAGAAATTCTTTCAATGGAATACTTCTAATCTGGTAAAATGTTCATGATTTTGCTCTGTAATAAACCTACTTATTGACATTTTCAAATTTTCTAATTTTTTCAAAGAGCATCATCCAGTTTTTTGCATGGTTCAGAACAAGCACAAGCCTTCCTTAGAGTTCAAAGATTACATCTGTTTTTAGTTTTAGAAATTCTTCAATTATTGGATTGTAAATTATAAGTCCTGTTTTGGTATTATTAAGTTGTTTTTAGTAGGCTGTTTTTAGTAAGATAACTAGCCTGATTAAATGAATCTAACTGATAACTTTATCTTGAATTCAAAAAGTTTTATTATTCACAACATTTTTATATCTTTTTTGACTTGCAGGTATTTAATTAGATCAAAAAGAGATATGCAGCTGACTATAACACACAGTGATAAAATTTACTCTGTTGATGCTGCTGACGATTTAGAATTTGAAAATTTCAAAGCTCTACTTGAATTTGAATGTGGTGTTCCAACATCCAATATGAGTTTGTATAAAGATGGTGTATTATTGCGTGGAGAAAAGCAAAGTATTGGATCGCTAGGACTGAAGAATGCTGATGTTTTGCTCCTTGTAACAAGCAATTCCAGTTTGGCTGCACAGTCAAGAGCTGGACAACTGACAAATCAGCCTTCACCTCAACATTCTAGAACAGCAGCAACAGGTAGAATAGCTCTAAAAGTAGAAAAGCTCTAAAAGTAGAACAGCTCTAAAAGTAACTAACACTATCATGTACCTTCTTCCCTCTTTGTAGAATGCCTAGATCACTCAGTTTGTTTTCTTGCCCAGTAGTATACAGTATTTACTCTAATATTCTCGCTGTGAAAAAGGTGGGATTATTGGAGAGGCGGGTATATTGGAGAGGCGGGTATATTGGAGAGGAGGGTATATTGGAGAGGCGGGTATATTGGAGAGGCGGGTATATTTGAGAGGCGGGTATATTGGAGAGGTGGGATTTTTTTTCAATTCCTTGAAGTCTAGCTTGAGGATACCGTTTAAACGTGAGTGTGGCAAATCAGAGTGAAAAATATGCAATTTCAACAACAACAATAATAATTTTTCCAACAATAGTAATAATGATAATAATTTTCAAAAATAGCGATTAAACTCATTCGCTCTGAGCATAAGTTTCAATCTTTGACTGTGAAGCCTACACAAAGTGTATTAAGAATAGCAAATGCCAATTGAAGTTTCAATGCCGCATGCTGGATTAATGGGGAGGCGGGATTATTCTTTCAATGTATGAAATACAAGTGGGATTACTAGAGAGGCGGGAATAGAAAAGAAGCGAGAATATTAGAGTAAACACGGTATTCAGCCTAGAGACAGTTAGGACTTCCAAAGTACACCCCACAAAAAACCAGCTTTTAGGTAATGGGGGTAAGAGGCACCCTAGCAAGCCAACTTCTGATCAAACGATATTGATACACTATTTCTTTGCTTCGAATTTACTTATATTTTTCACTGTGTTTTTGTCGCGTTTGAAAACATGGTCATTTTCAAGGAGGAAACACGGCAGTTCCGGCCATCAACTGGAGTGCAATCAAAGTTCCTTTAAGTAATTCCAAGCAAAGTTCTTCCCGATCCTCACCAGCTCAACAACCTGGCCAAACAACTGGACAAAGAAGCAGCGAGGACCCAGCGAGCATCAGGGAGCTCTTCCTTTCCAACCCGCATCAACTGGCCCTCCTTAAAGAAAGGAACCCCCGTCTTGCGGATGCCTTGCTTAGTGGTAGTCTAGAAGAGTTTGACAAGGTTCTTCAGCAACAGCGAAAAGAGCACACGGAGCGCGTTGCCGGCCGAGTTAAAATGCTTTCGGGGGATCCATTTGATCCAGAAATACAACGTCAAATATCAGAAGAAATCAGAATGGAGAATATTAACTCAAACATGGAGACAGCGATGGAATACCAGCCGGAAACGTTCGGCCAAGTATTCATGTTGTACATCAACTGCACAGTGAATGGACATCCCGTAAAGGCGTTCGTGGACTCGGGCGCCCAGATGACCATAATGAGTGCCAAATGCGCAGACCGGTGTGGTGTCACCAGGCTGATTGACCACCGCTGGGCTGGCACGGCCGTTGGTGTTGGGACACAAAAGATCCTCGGTCGCATTCACATGTGCCAAATTCAGATTGAGAAGGACTTTTTACCCACATCATTCTCTGTCCTTGAGGATCAGCAAATGGAAATCTTGCTGGGCCTAGACATGCTGAAAAGGCATCAGGTTTGCCTTTGGTTTTAAACTTTATGCAAAATTCGCAGACTTGATAGAACTACGTGGAGGGATTTTTTAGATGGCCAGCTAAAAGGGGATGTGCAATTTATAGGGTGCTGATTGTGTTAACCTGCTTTGAACCATGAGGAGCTGAACTCCTGAATCGAATCAGAAAGCCAGAGAAGGGCAGAACGTAATGTATGAATTCAAAGTGAAAACTAAAAAGAATGCCCATTTTACCAACGCTCTGCCTTTTTTACGCGAGATTTCAATTCTGTTCTCTTTAAAAGAAAACGGCTTTCTACCTTCGAGTCTGTTAATTTCAATTTGTTTTAATTTGTTCAAGCAATAATCTTGTGACTTTGATTGACTCGTAGTGCTGTTTGATGGATTGACTTTGATTGCATCTCTTCTTGCAGTGCTGCATCGATTTAAAGCGCAATATACTTCACATTGGCACCACGGGGACTGAGACAGCGTTCCTTGCCGAGGCAGACTTACCCGCGACTGCTCGGTTGAACCAACAGGACAACCCGCCTGGGGAGAGCTCATCAGGGCAGCCAATGCAGGAGGAAGAAGACAGAATGTTGGCTGAGGCAATGGCGAGGTCAGCAGAAGAAGCGGGCAAGCACAAGTCATAAGCATCTTTGCTGTGATGGTGTTGCAATCATGTTAGGGCTATTTGATTTCATATTGAAAGTGCCAGGTCAATCTTAAAGGAGCAAAGCTTGTTGACTATTACATGCAGAAGTAATTGCTCTTGTTTTTTCTGTTGCTAAATTTTGAACAGATAGTTTTTTAAATTGAATTTTTCAACCAAGCTTGAGTGGTTTTGAATAATGAATGCGTCTTGTGTTTGCTGACTTCTCTGCATCGCTGCTATCTTTAGGTCACTCTAATGGCATACATTTGTGTAATGGCCTAATGAGTGCTGTGCTGCGAAAGGCCTGATTGAAAACAGCATCAACGGCAATAGCCTTCTTCTTGCAATGACTACAGATAATTTATTATTAGGGTATAGAACTCTTCATAACGTTCTTTGTTATTGGGTTTACCTCAGGTCTATAAGTGATTCTGAATTCCTGATGGCTAAACCTTCCTTTTATGGTTCGGGAACACGAGAACCACCTACTATCGCGTGACTGATTACGTCATTCAGTGGCGGCCAATAAATGTCGGACCAGCGAAGGCTTGGACAGCCATTTCGAAGATTACTCAAAATTCTATGGTTAAAGTTACTTGGAAATCGCATATTGAATATTTCTAGAGAAAGCATAATGGCGAGAGTCAATCGGTGCTGGTGGTATGGCATACACCTAGATTGTAATGGAGCAGCATTATGTTCGAAGTGGATCAATTTTGCAATGCTGGAACGGCTTCCAAGTTATATCCTTGCCAATATGCCGAGCAACCGACGAGTCATAACGAGGCAATCACTGAAAGCGATGCCATCGTGTTTACAATGACACCATTTTGTTTACCTATTGATAATGAAAATTTAGAATTACCAACTCAAGGTACAACCTCGTGAAGAATGCAAAGCCACTTGTTCTCTTGCTGCATGGTACCACTTCTTTGACTATCTTTCTCGCTTCCATCGCACATTTTCTCATCCATCTCACATCCTTTTTTCTAAAAACCAGTTATAACCATTTCTGAGCGGACCGGTATGTCATTCATTTGATTAAATTTTAGTCCTGGGGACGCATCTTTAACCACTCTTGAAGGCTCAATTTCAAAACTTTCCTCCTTTGGGTCCTCCTATGTCACTGAACTTGATTTTTAGCTCTCCCAGGTTCATTTTCGTGACGCAGTATCTCAAAATGGATACCTTTAGCTATGTTCAGACTATATAGTACTGCTTTTATAAAATTCGTTTAATTTATCTAAGATGACATCCAAGCTTACATTAACTGAGAGCTGGATGAAACTAAACAACATCATTGTCTTTAAATATCTTGGATGCTGCATTTGTCTTAAAATGTTTCATTTAGGTGTTATTCCAGGCAAAAAGTTTCGGTTGTAATTGTTAGAAAGGCAAAATTTGGGCATGGAAATCACAAACAGTAATTAATAAAAATCTAATAATTTTAATTGCTTTGTTAGTGGACGAATAGCATAATCGATTAGTTAGAGCACCCAAGCATTGGCCGTGCAGTGCCTACCTTTGAATGCAAAGAGCTTGTTTTCTGCAGCTAGTACAACCTAGTAAAATCTTGTCTGATTGGTTCTTAAGAATTATTTCTTATTTTTAAAACCGTAAGCGGAGCAAGCATGAATATTGAACGATTTGTTAAATCCCCGTCATTTTGCCTGCCATTTAATATCCTGCTCTATCTCAAAGCCATTACTTTTATTTGATGTTCCATAAATATCGACGAGGATGAATGATCAAAATAAGATTTACTATCATGGCTATGAAACTAAAAAGCTCACCTATTCTCACTATAGATGATATCACAGCCAATAATGGCGAACTAATTTTCCTCTACTTGGCAATAAAAAGTTGAACTTCCTAAGTCCCTTTTTTGCACAACATTACGGGATTTCCTCAGAAAAAGCACTGAAGTGGTCCTGCTAACACTATGATCATGCCATTTAAACGGCCTTTTGCTGCTTTTTACACAGCATATACCTTATGTCGCGCCATTTCATAACAGTAATCAGACTTTATCATCCTATGTGATCATTGTTTCGAGGAAATGATCAAGCATTGTCTCCATTAGTTTTCAAAATCCATTTCCCCAAACGTGAAATAAAACACTTCTCTTCTACTCGACTACGGACTCCCGAGTAAGATCCGTCCGACCATCTGCTAGGAACAGGCATTCTTGATGCAGCATTCTGATTGGCTCCGAGTGATTCAAAATAAGCCATCCAATAACTGATAAATACCGTAGCAGGCTTCACCGATGAGCTTCATTCACGATTTGGTCGTAAAATCAATTCGACCACTGCTTGATCGTACCGTGAAAGCAAGGACAAGTGTAAACAGCAACAAAATCTTTCAAGTGAGTAAGCATGTTATTGTCGTAATTTAACAAATAGCCATTGCTAATGTCTCTTCCGCAAGCATAAGAGCACCCCGTACATTCTGCAAAACGTTCCAACTGTCGTTTCTAATTGTTACTCTGTTGCCCCAGCTCTTGCTATTCTATTGTTATTCTATTGTTATTCTATTGTGTTCTATTGCCCAGGACTGTCTGAAATAGATGAGCAAACGCTTCGTACTGCAAGACAGCACTGAGCCATACTCTATGCATAAACGGTACTTTTAGCATACAAAGGCTATGATTTGGCTATACCTGGGAATCTGGATTTGCATTGGCATTCGCCTTTAAATGTGGTTGATGCTCTTTCAGCTCTTTGTTCTTTTTTCAAGTTGCAGGACAGACATTCAACCGTATTCCATGCTTTGTTCGTTTGTATGTATCTTCTGTGGCGATTTTGCTAGTTCCCCTATGACCTTGACAGTGACACAAACTTGCTAGTCAAAGATCTTGCTATCAATAATACACGTGTTTCGAGTGGAGTAATTTCTGTTAAAGTTTTTAAAATCATTTTATCAAATGAGGAGAATAAGGAAATTTGCTGCTTACTCGGAAAAATATTTGCAGCTGCTATATCAAGCTTGTTTTTATCGGGGTTATCTTGGCTGGATAACGTATTTGTAAGAGCAAGGTTCGAAGTGAGATGAATATTTGAAGCGATAAAAACTTTTTTGACAGTAAGCAATCTTTTACAATAAATAAAACGTCAATATCAACCTCAAGCTAGACTACCAAGAAGTTGAGGTCTCTAAACTTATTACGATTAGACAAGATGGCCTCAAAGCATAGAATCCTGTTAAAAGTTGTTAATTGGATAAGATACAGCGGGGGACCGAACTTCTACAATTCGCCAGTAAATAGAAGATACATGGACAAGTGTTGAAAAAAGGACCCATTCTAGAAGACACGTTGCTTTTTCCATTCATTCGTAAAGGTTTTAGGAGATCGAAGGGAGCTTAACACCAGTGCACTAGAAAACCCAACTTTGAGAATTAATAATTCATATTAACCCAAAGCGTCTCTTGAAGCTATAAACAACAGCTCTATACAGCCCCTCAAGTTATGTAGCCATATGCCGATTAATCAAAGGTCTGTCAGCGCAGTGGTTGCTGGGAGAGGACTGGGCGCCACCTTGTTACCATGACTCGCTCGCTCAAACAACGATACAGTAGTCAACACATAAACGCCATGCTTTTCCTCGACTCTGTGAATCCTTAAAATCTGGCACCTCCGCACTTAAGATCATTTCGACGCCCTGTGAGCATGACCAAATGCCCAATGTTTCGTCAAACATTTTTCTGAGCAGACTATTACCCGTTTATATCTTGGCATGTATTTAATTTTGTTCTAATTTCCCCTGTTGCACTCTCTTGGTGCAAATTCTGAATAATTGTTGCACATTGGTCTCCTTGTTCCAAATTTCACGAGCCAAGTTTGAAACAAAAGAAACTCCCTAGCAATTGTGCCAAGCCAGTGGCTTTTATTCTATTCACTCAAAATTTGGGGTTTTAAAGCCCCATTCGTTCTGGAACGCAATCGCTCTGTTCCATCTTCGTTTTAGCTTTTGCAACTGGTCAATGAATTGCTCACATCGGAACTATTTTGCATACCCATTGTGGTTTTCATTTAACGGGACCGCCATCTTTTCATTCTGAAACATGGGTGCCAAGATGAACAATGGAATTCGTAATGCACATGTCTATAATGCCGATTCGCCCTGGCTCCAGTTCGAACGAACTAGAAACAAATCATTATCAAGCACCCTATCCGAGAGCTTACCATCTGAAAATTCGACGCCTTTTATTCCTTCCCTTTTCGTAGCAAGTAAAGGTAAAAGGCAAAAAGAAATAATGGTAGTATTTTGCTTCATCAATGCGTTTTGTGTAAAATCCTAAAACCCTTCCGTTCACAAGAGAAGGCAGGGGAACAGATCTTTTGCTCTTTGAATCAAGCTAAGCCTTCGCACTTCGTTTGAAATAACTAAAGCAATGGCTTATGCCACAGTTGGTATCGTCCATTCGGGCCAACCCAGGCAGACCTGAAGCGATGGTGATTAATCATCTCCATAGTCTTTGTACGCAGTTTTATATCACTTAATAACTTATTCAGTATTCTCTGACCAGCAAATGAAGTCGAGCCGTAGTTGCAAAATTAGACCCGCAAAGAAACGGACTTTATAGGAAAGCTCCAAATTTCTACTGGCAATTCTTGAATTTAAAGAATAGCTATAACATTCGCCTTGTCAAATCATCCACATTGCAAACTCGGCTACATTTCCAGCACGTTGAAATGTCAGCTAATGAGGTATTTGGGTCATTCGATACCAAGAGACCCAGCAGTGCCAAAACAGGCATCGTGAACCGTGAAACGCTTCTGTCCATTGGGCGCTAGTCAGGCGTGTAACAACGTTCCTATCGTTTTGTAAAGAGGCTAGCATGTAGACATCAGCTATGCTTGCACCCAGTGCATGCGATTACAATAGATACGCACATAACATACAATAACATGTTAACGAAGCTTCAGTATAGATATGCGGACTTTCATCAGCTTTAATTTTCACCAGCATAAACATTACCATCACCAAGAACTTTTTTAGAAGACTGCATCAAAGCTTTGTAAAGGTATATAAATAGCAGTGAGATCAAATCACACTTCCAAAATTTTTCTAGATATGGAGAACTGTATACAAAGACATGCTGCTAAATATCACTATTTTTGCTTGAATATTATCTATTGACTAGTATCTTTATTGACTTTTTTCTGCAGAGCGCTTTTTCTATCTACAGTTTACTGAGTAATGTCTTGGAAGTTCCATTGTTTTCAGTAGAATAAGGTAGATGAAGTTGAGCTTGTCAAATGCAAACATACAATGAAGAACAAGCAAAAAGAAGTAACAAATCACTCCGACCTCTGCTTATAATTTGATTTACCCAAACATTTATTTTATGGCAATATCTTCTTTACATCAAAATATTGTATTAACGTGCATGGCTCTTTGCAATTGAATATTGCAAATTCATCTGCAGAAACTGTAATTGGCAATAAACTGCAAAATACTTTTTTGACGTCCTAGACTGCATTTGGTCTCCGCCGGTGAGGCTATAATCTATGAGATCAGCAACTTGAGGTAACTTTGCATAAAGCATAGTAGCAGGTGTGTCTTAATTGACTAGATGTGTTGATCCTGATTCATTCCATGCGTTGGAGGAAAACCTAAGTTCCGGTAAAGTGTTAGTGACCTAACGCTCCACATATAATTGTAAAGATGAGTTGAAAAACACCTTGTTTACTACAGATTTGCGGCAAGATGAGAGAGAGTGATAGGTAATGTCAAAGAGAACGATTATAGAGTATATGAACGGGTTAAAAGCCACCCACTACGTTTACAAGTGGGCGGCAACCAGTATATACTTCCATCAAACGACCGACCTAGAAGATACATCACATTAAATCTGCATAAGAGACTTAGCCAAGACCTAGTCGGAACAAACAACTTTCCTCCAAACTTCTAGATGTAATCGAAAGTGTTACGCAATTACCAAACAAGCCAGATGCTCGCTTGAACTTTAGTAATGTCATCAATGTCCACGAAATAGTGTTAAGTATCTATAGATGTATATAAATGGTTGATTTAGGTTATAATCTTACGAACTTCTGCAACAATAATTATAGCAAGGTTGAAATTTTTGCAATTTTCAATACAAGCCGTGCAAAAAGAAAAAGACATATCTTCGGACAAAAAAGGGAAATTCCTCAAGAAGCCGTTTTGTGGAAATGTAAGTCCTAGCAGGAAATGCAGGTTTATAGGTGGGGTAGCCCAATACAGGTTCAAGAAGCATTTCTCTAAGTCAAGCGATTAGCATGCTTTTGTTGTTCTGGCGGAGATCAAGAGCATTGAAGCCAAGTTGAGAGAATCAGAAAGATTCATTAAACATAGTGAAAAAGCAGTTTTAAGATCTGGGCAACTAAGAATAGAAATGCCACTGCCTTTATCAGATCAGGTGATCAAGAAATCTTCATTTCGAGCTTCTGAACACAGTGATTTGAGCCCCATTGAAATTGGGTGGCATTTGATGCAAATCATACCGATCAGAGAAAAACAAAGCAGTATTTATATGTTCAGCTTTAACAAATTCAAAATGAATCCGTTCTTGGTCGTAAATTTTGCTCAAACGCTAGTTATTCAAACGGTGTAAAAATCGGACTAAAATCAGTTGAAAGGCAATCTCTTCAATAAAGGTTGGGTACATAAATTGATACCCATTTGCCCATTCTCCTCATTCTTTGATTCATCGAGAACTCAATTACTTAAAGTCAGTTTTTATTAGTGTACAAGAGGCGTCTTAGACAAGCCTTCGGTTAAGGCGGTGCTGAATGACCTCTAAAGTAAATCAAGGATAAGTTTATTTGGTGCATTCTATCTTGCACTTCTTTGAGTATTTAGATCTAAAGGCTGTGGAGAGGTAAAAAGACATATTGGTAATATCATAAATCTATTTTTTTAAAGAGTTCTTTAGATTAAACTTTTCGCTCGGGAATGCTCTAAAATACTTTACCAAGTGTAGAATCATCAAATAAGCTCTCAAGGTCTTTCAAAATATCCTGATGAAATATTTCAGAAGTTAGTCTCTGTGATGTCAGCGGCTGGTACTTTAACTGCAAATTTCTCCAAGGTTCAGTTAACTTGGTTCCATATAACCAAGTCGTGCAGCGAAACCAACAGTCTTGCCTGAACTGGGGTAACAGGCTTGAGCCCAGAATACAAAGCCTCATTTTTATCTCATTCTTATAATATTACGCTTACCTCATTCTTATAATATTATAGTATTCTTCTGATTTTGCAATGATTTGCTTGTGTTTGCTAAGAGATTTTTTTCAACAAACCTTCTTGCCTTTTAATAAAAACGCGTCTGATGATAAATTATAAACATGAATAAATTTATGCAGTTGTATACATGCTAACTGTATGTTTGCCTATAGGTATAATAATTGTGAAGCCTAATAAAAGAAGTGAGTTTTTTCTGACTACAAAATTTAGGAGTTTTCATTGCGGGGAGATTTAATGCAGACCATTACAATCAAAAAGAAGGTTTTGTTTGCAAATGGCCGTATATTCTTCACTATATTTGCTGCTTTTTGTGACGTCTCGTGCTATTTATAAATGTGGATTTTCTGTCGTATGTTTCAGGATTCCTACTTACACGTTGAATCCAAAAATTACCCATGTTTATCAATACAAGCTCGCCTTTCATGGCGAACACAACTGCAAACGCAACAGATGAAATCGGCCCCATCACCGTATGCCTAGGATTGCAGCACGTGGAATTCAAAATAACCACCCCACTGAAACTGGCCGCATACTTCAGTGTTCTTCATAGCATCGGGATGTCTGCTACAGCTCTCATTGGCAATATCCTTATCATTTTCGCAGTGCAGAAATCCAGAGAACTACGGAGCTCCAAGAACGTTCTATTTGCTACCATGTCACTTACTCACCTCCTCGTCGGCATCGTTGTACTACCACTGAACATTGTCATCCGGATTCTAGAAACAGTCAATATCCACATATGCCCGATGAAAGGAGCGCAATCGTTCGCGTCCTATCTTCTGTCCGGTTGGTCATTAGCCAACGTCGCCTTCGTCAGCATCGACCGCTACTTTGCTGCGGCCTACCCGATCATGTATCGTAGCCCATCGCGTAGGCGGATCTTCTTCAAAGTCTTGGGATTCACCTGGGTTCTGTGGGTAGCGATACTCATCCCCCCCTTTTCTGGGGCTGTCAGCCTTTCAGTACTGAATTTGATTTCAGCTGGTCTGATCATATCGTGGTGTGTCCTTGTGTTTGGTTGCTATTATAAAGTGACGTCAGCAGTTGCTCTCTCTGGAAAGAAGACGAGGATTCACTCAATCTCAAGTGGGCTGGCTGCCAAGCAGAGGTGCAAGCGGAGTGGTGGCGCGACTATCTTGATAATGACAGTCATATTTGCAATCTGCTACGCTCCTTGGGTCCTTTCATCCGTCATCGTTGCTGCCTTCCAGGCGTCATCAGAGACAAAATACATTGTGGGGAGAATATCAGAGCTATTTATCTACATGAACAGCTCGCTGAATCCGTTTATATACTGCTACAGGAGTCTAAGATTACGTGCTGCTGTATTGGCGACTATTGGAAAAGCTAGCAAGTGAAATACCGTAGAGTCTATGACTATTGAAAAGTTATTATGGATAACGAAGAACGTTATTTGAAGTTCTAAAGAGTATCATTGCATTAGGTGACTCAAGTGGACAATTTTAGGGCAAAATTTTGTTGTTTAATCTTTATTAGAATAATCTGTTGTTGAAATACTTGTGTGATTACGTTTTGTGCATTTCTAATGTTGGAAAGCACCAGGTATCGCAATACACACTTGTGAATTCATCAAAATAGTTCATTTACCTCAGCAACCTTGTCTTTGCGAATAAACTAGTGAGCACAGGCAGTTTCCTCATTTTGAGACACTAAATGTCAAAATCGTTGTAGGTCTATGTAGATTTTTATTTTTGTTTATCAATAAAGAAGATATTTACTTTCCAGCTTTCAGAGCGGCACGTAATTACAACACTGGGAATATATGAGTTTGATTTATATCATTTGGCAGGGCTTAAAATGCAATTCATTCTCAGACTTTATTCAGGAAAAGTTGATGTTTCTGCAGTGATTAATCTTTTGTGAAGTTTAGTAAATTTATTACTTTCCACAATTTTTCTCGTCTTTGCATTGCTGCCTGACTTCATGCTGATTTAGCAGCTTCCCTCTTCTGCCTTCGTTTTTCTCATCTCCATTAGATTATCATTAAATCGTCATTACAACATCATTGCATTATCCCCATATACCCTTCACCAGCGAACTTATTTCTAGAATAACGGCATATATGTATATACATAATGTCAGAGTTGAGTTTAGTAAACAAAGACTAAGAGAGGCTCTCTCCCTCTGGCTCCGTGTTTCTGTACCTTCAATAAGACTACGATGACTTTGATTGTCCAAAGAGGTTGAGCAACGCAGCTAGTGGGAACACAATACACTATGCTTCTACAATTCTCCATTACATTATATATCAGAAAAGTCTAAGGACAGGCTGAGAGCAGATTTCTTAAGACCATGAAGGCTCAAGTCTCCTTGTCCTAGCATGTTAAAACACTTGCAACAAAGTTCTTAAGGATACATAAAGGCTTTTTTATATGAATAACGTATACAAGGTATTGAGGCTCAAAACTTAAGAGTTATTTAAGAAAAATGCCAGGCTCATCCTTCATCAAGACTGGGAATTCTCCAAAATCTGAGTTTCCTACCAATGCAAAACAACTGTCACTTTGACGCTAAATTCATTATATTATATTTACATGCATTTTTAAAACACACTCTGTAAGCTATTTATGATAAAGCAACACATCATATAAGATTCAATATCTTCTATTGACTTTAAGACGAATTTACACCTAAGAATAAACTTAGGCTGAAAATCGAAAAACTTTGGGAATGTTGAGGATCAGCATTAAATTCTTACATAAAATGTGTAAAAGTTCTTATAGTTGGTCTTCTAGTAAAATCTTGGCCCGTTGCCCTGGTTGCGTTTCCAAGTTTACATGGCTGTTTGTTGTTGTCGTTGTCAAGCTCTGATAGTACCGTCATGATGACTTTAAAAAGTTGTATAGTTCCCGGTATTATTGGGAAAAATTAATCTAAAAGATGCAAGGAATACTTGTTTCAAGAATAGATGGATCACACCACTACCTTTCAGCAAAAGAAACTCGGGTTGGCCGTGAGGGCTGCGACATCAATATACAGGTATTTCAACTTACCTCTCCACAGCTTGACAATGGCCTAACGAATCGTTCCTTTTACTGCCATCTTGGGGTACAGTTAAGTCCCATTTTGGCCTAGCCAATGCACTCAACCAATATTTCATGAATTGAGCTAAAAATTCATCATGTTGAAGACACCAGATTTTTCACATTTAAGTAAGGAATATTCTGAAGATGTCTATGAGCCTGCAGAGGACACCTTCTTGATGATGGATGCATTAGAGGCCGATCTTCCATTCATAACCAACATTAGGCCATCGATTTGCCTAGAGGTGGGATGCGGTTCAGGGATCACATTGACGTCCTTAGCAATGGCTTTAGGAAAATCTACATTTTATCTTGCTACAGATATAAACGAAAAAGCTGGAAGCTGCACATATTTGACAAGCAGAGCTAATTGTGTTGACATCGACATTGTAGTTGATGATTTGGGAAGTGCCCTTCTGCCAAGACTCCAGGGTTTAGTCGACATTCTTGTATTCAATCCGCCATATGTAGTAACTCCGTCAGAAGAAGTCCACAGTAGATCAATAGAAGCTTCGTGGGCAGGAGGAATTGATGGAAGAGAAGTGATTGATAGGTTTTTGCCAATTGCTGCCAGTTTGATCTCAAAGACAGGTGCACTGTATATGGTAGCTATAGACAAAAATAAGCCACAGGAAATCATTTATTTGATGAAAACTCTCGGATGTTCAGGAAGCATGATATTATCCAGAAAAGCAGGACTTGAGAATTTACTTATTCTTAAGTTTATAAAATGCAGTGTTGAGGGTGAAACGTGAAGTTTGGTAGTTTGACAACTGACTTTCTTATAGAGCAATGTTATAGATAATTGATTGTGTCATTTTTGCTTTGATTATCTGTGTACTGAAAGCTGTATAACTTTTACTATGTGGCCCATCAATAAAACTTTCTCTATCTTTTGCTCTATCTAAGGTTAAGTCAATCAATGTTGTAAGATGTCTGAAATGGACCTTTAAGTTGTAATGTAAAATCAGTATTTTGTATTTTGGAATGAAGCTAGATCAATATTTTGGAATGACAGGAAATGAGCTAGTAGGTACATTGCAGTTGTATTTTGATACCAAAATTTTAATGTCCAAGGTGACAAAGTAGGGAAAATAGAGATGTGGAAAATATGTATAAATGCAACATTAAAAAAGCGGAAGAAGAATCAGAATTTTTGATTAAATAATTTTACAACCTATTCTTGATTAATGATAAAAATTGTAACCTCATCCTGGTATGTTCACCATGGTATGCTAAAGATTATGGTTTGCTAATTTTTTGGTACAAGAATTGAGATTAAATCAATAATTACCAGCATGGTGATAGAATTTTCAAAAAATCTTTTATAGAAATGACACATTTCAAAACATTTTCAGTATTAAGCCAAACTGACACATTTTTGTCAATCTGTATCTTTTGATGTAAAAATTCAAAGGGGATGAAGATTTCTAATCTTGCGATATATGATTAATGTGTATGCTGAGAAAATTCCCGTTTGCAATTGCTATTCATTGCTAAGTTAGATTCTTCATCAGTGCCACTGTTATAAGGTTTTTTGGTACAAGAATTGAGATTAAATCAATAATTACCAGCAGTCAATAATCAATAATCATTAATTAACATACAATGTGATTCCATAACATGTTAAATGAAGAAGCTAATGCTTCATGCAATGTTATTCTTTGAAGTTTCTGGACACATCCAAAAATAAAATTTTTCTTTTTGAGGAAGCCGGACAGTAAGAGGCATAGGCCCTAAATGTGAATGACTTTGAATAAGTAAAAGCTTACTTCTGGTTGTGAAAAAATTACGAAAGAGCTGCAGCTTTATCTAGCCAATTGACTTCATATTGAAATCAGAAAAGCCTCAAAATGATTTGTTTGTCTTTCCCAGTAGTTGGAAATATTCAAAAGCCAATGTTTTGTGATGATGCATACATATAGATATTGCTATATGGTCTTTTAGTGAAAAAATGGTTAAAGCAAAACATTGATCTTAATGTTTCATACAAGCAGCAGCAGTATCTATGTACTTTCATGATATGTTGCTCTAATAACGTCAGTATGTATTAAGAGAGTTATAATATGGCATGCATTAATGCTTGAAAACTAATTGAAAATCCTTTGTTCTTAGTCACCAGTGATTGACAAAATACATGCAGTTATTTATGCTGATGAACCAGAAAAGGCCTATGCAATACGGGATCTCAACACAGCCCATGGAACCTATGTCAATGAGTGCAGGGTACAGACCGCACCAGTAAGGCTAAAAAATGGTGATGTGATACAGTTTGGGTTCAGTAAGTTTCTTATGATTCGATAAAACACTTTTTTCTGTTCTTTAGCAAGGGACAAAAACTCACTTTTTTAGCTCAGTAAGATGTGAGAAACATGAAAGAAATGAACTGGTTGTTATATATTGAGAAAATGTAATTAAGTTATTAGAAAGAAGTCTGTTGATTAATTTAAAGACACTTGAAAACAGTAATGAAGCTACTGATCTAGATGAAAGGACACAAGCTCTTCTATAATACTAAAAAAGTCTTTGTTTTTCCACATAGCTAAGCCCAAAAAGTGAATAGAATATAAGATTTCTGCCACATTTGTGATAACTAAGGAACTATTCCTTAAGATTTAGAATATCAAAATAACGTCTTATGCAGCTCTTTCTACTGAAGTGTAATGTACACATTTGTAGAGTTTTTCACTTTTTATATGTTGGGTTGGAATACTTATTTGATATAAAAAAATGTTTGTGCTTTAGTTGTTTGTAATATTTCTATATCTTGTTATCATTCTTATCGTTTTGGGATTTAGTAAAGGGTTTGCTTTTCTGTCCTTAGAGTATAATCTCAGCTGTTGACATATTTATGGTTGAACTTTTTTAGGTGGACCAATCTTTGATTTAAAAGTAGAACCTGGTGCATTTTACTCGCCTGCTCATCAAGCATGGAACTTGTCACAGAATTACCATGCAGAAGTGGCCCAAGACACTACACATTTGCCCCCGATAGCTGTCCCAACTGCTCCAACTGTGCCAAATTACCAGTATCCAGCAGCAAGTAGCAGCTTGCCATATCCACCAGTTGGGCATGTACCTCAACAAACATATTTTGATACAAAGCCACCGGTGAATATATGCTCTTTCACTCAACACATTTTTGTCAGGCCTTCGTATAATTCTTCATAATCCGTCTCATATTGCATTGCTCGATCAAGTACTTGCATATGACTGTCTGGAAATCAAACTTTGATGCAAAAGCCAAGAAAAGGATATCCTCCGCTGCTTAAGTCCTTTTGAATTGAAGGTCATACAAGATGTTTATCTTTTAACAATAGGACTACTGAGACAAATTGAGAACTGTTATTTTAATAATTAATATATTAATTTGAGCGATGTGTTTGTAATAAGTTGACCAGTTGGGCTTTTAGACAGAAAGAGGTGCGCCAGATTTGCAGTACAACAGCTGAAATTCTCTGGGAATCTATATATATACTTGAGTACGAATTTAGGAGAACGGAGGGAGCTGCACCAGCCATCAATCTTCTGTCATGATTAAATTGCAGCTTGAATTCTGTAACCAGTTACACCAATGTTAAAAAGTCAGGCATTTTTTATTCACTCAAAATTCCACTTTTCCAGTGTCATTATGAAAGTTTCTGTCAAAGACGAATAATTTAAGTGCATTGTGTGGTTTTGATATTAAGGCTTGTAAGAAGTGGACTAGGATTAATTTTTTTTCGTAGGCCACTGAAAATATCATACCACACCCTCCACTGCCTGGCAGATCCATGTCTGGCAAACTGTCACGACCACTGTCAGCTGGAGGCCTCTCGTCTTCAGGTAAGGATCGGCTCGTATTCCCAGTTAACTAAATCATTATTTAGACACCTTATTAAAGCAGGGAATAGTTATACAAAATGTATTATTATAAAAGTCTAGAAATCGAAGGTCTAAGCAATTATTGCAGATTGGATGCAATGCAAATGGAGGATGCTTCAAATGAAATGATGTCCATACCTAATCTTTGGTAGAATGTTACTAGTACTAACCTTAAGTACTAATGATCTCCAATCTGTTCGACTTTGAGGCCATAAATCAATGATAATGTGCCATGGAGTCTATTTACGAAAGAACCAGTTGTGAAAATTAATTTAACTTGTTACTTTTTAAATAATGTTTGCATTAAAGTCGCATCAATATAAGCAATTTGTAACTTGAAATTTTTATAGGGTTAAAAGTTTTTTTATCCAGATGAAACTTTCCACGTGTTTGTGGCTCTTTAATCTTCCTTTTGCGTTGGTAATCATATCTTTCAAGCTTGCTATTGAGAATTTTTTCTCTCCAAAATACTAGGAGTGTTCTTTCAACTTCTAAACAAATGTTTCTTTTCTCATAGGTCGATGGATTTTTAGTAAAAGCATTAAGGACATGACTTCAGAAGAAAAAGCAGAAGAGATGGTATGCCTGACTTCATCTTTTCTGTAAAATCTGTTGATCGGGTTATTGTTAGATATACCAGTTAGTAGATAGCAAAGCATACTTGGATGGTACCAGTAGCTTCTTTTGTGTTTATTTTCTTTGACTTGATGGAAGGGAAATATTTTTGTCTCTAGGAGCAACAGTTGCTGAAGATGGGTTATGAAGTAAGACGGCTCGCCTCATTTGAAACGGAATGTCATCGCAAGGACAGTGAAATCGTTAGTTTGCGCAACGAAATAGTAGATCTGCGGTCGATTTTGAGCAGAAAGGATGATGAACTGCACAGGTACGCTTTTTGAGGCAGGTCTAGGAAGTCATGCACCAACGTTTATACGATTTTTCTTACTAATTGCTTTTATTACTATTGATTTTAACATTCTACTTAAGCCTTTCATTACATTATTTTCATAAGTACCCCAAGAATAAAAAATCATTTCTTGTGATTTTTTTACCACTTTTCAGTAGTCATTTTTAGTAGATTTTATTTGCTAACGTGTCATTTTTTGCGTCAGGTCTGGGTTGGAGTACAAGTATCATAGCGAGTCTATATACTCGCAGCACGACTCCGATATGTTGAAAAATGTCATCCAAGAGAAGGAGGAGTTGAAGAGGCATAGCGCACATAAACTGGCCTTGATGCAAAGCCAGTTAAACCAGAAGAATAAGGCAATTAAGGACCTGGAGGATAGACTTGACGTTGTATGTATATTTCAATATCATTGGCTCTGTATTACTGTTCGACATAAATATTTGAAAGTATTACAAAATATACAGATGTTTAATTCCATTTGCCAACTCTCCTGAAAGAAGTCGATCTTTCGTTTCCTTTGTTTTGTTTTAACGTATGTTATCAGAATGGATTTTCCTGTTTTGTGTAAAAGTTTAAGTACTCAAAGTAAGCCTGACTTTTAACACTTAGGTGCTAGGGTATTTGTTTCGTTTTCATAGGCATGCAAAGACATTGTTTCTTAATCTTGTAATCGTCGAATTACATATGTTGATATTTTACTGACTGTTTGCGACTAGTACACGTCATGTTTAATCTTTTGATTGACATCTCCAAGCTTGCTGGCCAATCATCGAGACCATACCAAGAGCAGTCCACTGACGTCATTGCTTCATTGAAGTCGGCAATGGCACACAAGGACCTTCAGGTTGCTCAGCTGCAGACCGACCTAGACAAGAGCAACAAGCAGAAGTCTCAGTCTGCTTCCTGGTGATCACGCTGCAGCGAGAGCTTTCCACCAAGGATGCACTTGTCCAGAAAAATAAGAATGAAAATGATAGATTGAGGCGGGATATTCGAGAGAAAGAAAACCAGATTGCATCGCTATCTGCTAAGGTCGGATATCTTTAGCTATCGGTTTTTATTTGAGCGTATACTTTATTCTTAGCTTTAAACACATCTACGAAGGTGGCCTACATTCATGAATAAAGTAAATTTAAGCTGATATTTATCACTGATATTTAAGCTATATATTGAATCAAACACGTTAGCCCTTATCATAATCCTATTCTACTCAGTGTACGTTTCTTTTATTTTCTTTGTAAGTGTTTTTACCTGTTTGCTAATGCCCATTCGTGTTTAGTTTGATGTTTGACCACGGTATCTTTTCACGCAATGCCTCCAGAAAATTACACGTCGAAGAATGAACTTTTCGTAAACAAGTAAAACTTTTTCTCTGATTGTTATCAGCTCACCAAACAGAGGGCAAGCAAAGAAGCAGAGAAGGATTTCCGAAGAAAGGAGGAAGAGCTTGGCAGCTTTAGACAAGTAAGAATCGTATGCATTTCTAATTAATCGAATCAAACATTTTCCAACAAGCTTTAGAGCCATCTGTAGGATTGGTTTAAACGATTTCTAGAATATTTAGACGACCTCCCCTAGCAAAAAAGGAATACTGAACTAAAATTGGATATATCATAGATGCTTTTTAGCTTGGAAGTGGTTAATATACGTTCAGTAGGTGAAGTATTAAAAATTTTGAAAGGGAAAGTATTTGCTAAACTTATAATGGAATACATATAAAGATTTTGCGATTAGGTACCTGGTTGCGTATCTATTAGCTAGCATTTTTGCGGCAAATGAAATTATTGCTTTTTCTGTTCTATTATCACATGACTGCTTTATTTTTCATTTGGCAGAAACTACTAAATGCAGATCACCAAATTCAGGAGAAGATATCAGTAATACACAAAATGGAAAATGAAATTGAAAACTTGAAGAGAATCATCGATGAAGACAAACAGGTTTGAAGAAACCTACTTTTTTCCAAAAGGGGAAGGATTTTATTAAGATAAACATATGTCCATTGGCTGGTAGTTGGTTTTTTTGATTAGTCAAATTTGGTCATTTATTTTTACCTTCGTTCTTTTATTAAGTATTAAATCGTACCTGACCACTGTACCTGTAAGAAAATCATTTTCATGTAAACTCAGTCTATAAAATGTTGTAGGTTAAAATGCATTGCATTTAAAGAAGATTAGGGAGGACAAGTTGTCTTCTATTTCAATAATTTTAGATTTTTGCATTTTGAAAAAAGTTACTTTTGGTCTCTAATTGACTTGTTACCTAGCCATAGCGACTAGTGTTTAGCATTATTCTTCCTATGAACATTCAGTCTTTTTTCCTTCACTGGGAGTATAATACAAAATAACCTTCTCTTTCATATGAAAATCTTTTTCCTTTTTTTGTATGTTTATTTGAAATGTGAAACGGTCTTTAAGTTGGCTTGAAACTGTTCTAGAATGATATTCATATGCAGAAGGAATTGCAGAACATGCGAATTCAGTATGTCGAAAAAGAACGTGCCGACAAATCAAATCGAGTAGAACTCAAGGAAATTCAAATTAAAGTACGTTTTGCCACATTTGGTTAATTATTTCGTTTTCTTTAAAATTGATAATATGGCTAATACCTTACGGTGCTTAATTTTCTTAAAAGATTTTTTGTCCTTGTTGACAAGCGTTGTACTGAGAATCTAGTTTTTCTGATCTGATATTGAGTTGCCAACTGATAATATGTTGGTCTTTCTGCTATTTCAGCGAGACAAGTTTAGGAGTGACCTTCTGCGTATCCTATACTTGAGTGGGCTTGCGAAACCTGACGCCGAAATGTATGAAGAAGATTTCATTAGAGCAATCGAGCAAATAATCGAAGAGAGGTCAAACCTGAAGTCAAGAGCCGACGAGGTTTATGGATATGAAAAGGAGGTTGTTCTCTATCCTCGTTTTTGTGTCAAAGATTTTCTGCGTGAATTATGCTTTTCTCTCGGTGAAATCAATTTCAATTGCTAATGGAAATTTTTCTTGATTTTTAGTTAAAGCACTACGCCAAGGAAGACGAGCATTGTAGACACTCCCTTGAAAAGTTCTTTGTGTCGATGCAGAAAAGATTGATAAGAAATGGCCGGCTTTGTGAATCCCTTGATGACGAGCTAAGGGGCATTCATGATGTAGATGTTACCAACAATTTGGCATGGATGAAGGTAAAGGATTTTCTTCATGGCATCTGACTTTGTGTCTGATTAGGTGCTGTGCAGGATTGTATGGGATTTTACCTACTTAATGGTTATAGAAGGAATTGTGGATGAATTAGAGCTGACAAGTGTGAGTAGGGTAACAGCATGATGGCTCTTAAGAATATTTAAAAAGTTGGTTTTTGAGTGTTGTAATACTTTGGATTCTATATTTTCGAATATTAAAACTTACGCAAATTGCATTCAATATGTTCTACAAATTTGCTTATTGGTATTCTATAGGATGTTGTTGCTGGTATATTGGAGCAAGAACGTAATTGGGAGCAAGGAATTGAGGATGCATTGCAAGATGCTGGCATGGAAGTTGACAGAGGAAAGAATGAGCCTTCTCATTTGATTAGAAAAATGAAGGAACGGATGATGAAGAAAAAGGAGAAAATCGTCCACTTGAAAACAAGGTAACGTGCTTCTTAACCTGTCTTTGTCTCCTTTCTCGATATACAATGGAAGAATAAATACAATTTACGAAAGTAATTTAAATGTATGTCTGAGTAATAGTTACTCTATTGCTGCTGGTTCTTTTATTTAACAAAATGTGGGCGATGGTTTTCTTGATCTTCAGCTGTAAGCAAGTTTTAGCATCCAGCTGAATTCTTTTATTGTTTTTGTCTGTTCTAGATTGAAAGCTGTAGAAGGTGAGCACGAAGAATCTCTGAAGAACTTTAAGATCAAGTTTCTTCGCGAGACAGAGGATGAGGTCACTAAGGCGGTAGAAAAGTTGAAGATCGGCGAAGAGAAGAAGATCCAAGAACTTAAGCATGAATTTTTGAGGCGAGAGAAGCAAAAAGTTGCTGAAGCGATTGAGACAGAAAGAAAAGTCTTTGAGAGGGAATTTGGAAATCTCACCGAACTTCACAAGGTAGTTTGATAAGTTGCATTCTCTGAAGAATATCAGTATGGCTCGGAGTCTCAGTGATAGAAGCTCAGCATGCTTTTAGTATGGTTAGTGGGGTGTCACAGAGCATGTGATTGCATCTGAATACATTGGTTGTGTCTTGAATGATATCAGCTTTTCCTCTTTCAAACAGTTTGTCGTATAACTCTATGTATGCTACACAAATCTTCTGTTGTAAATTCGATTGTTTACTGTTTGTTTTCCACATCTCAAGTCTTCACTTTTAGTTAATCGGTAGACTGTTGGTAAACCCTTTGAATTTAGCCAAAGTGAAAAACTTTTGGAAAAAGGTATATCTACTTCTTCCAATGCTTATTTGCTGGTCCCAAATCAACTGTAGCTCTATGAAAAATGGTGAAGAACATGGTATTATTTCTTTGATGTCGCATCAAATTTTCGCTTTGTTTGTTTTTACAGCAATTAGGCCAAACGCATCTCGTAATTGACCAACAAAAGAGCAAATCTAATACATTGGAAGATCAGGTTCTGCAGCTCAAGTTTGCAATGGAAAAGGCCCAGCAAAACGAGGTTTGACTAATTTATGACAAATTGCACATTGCATTATCATAAGTGTTTATCTTCAGTCCACATAAATGACACATTTTTGGTCATCCCTTTAACTTTGCAAGACTTGGCATGAGCATGAGCTCATTTTTTGCTCAGTTTGACCTAATAATAGCTTTTCAATATTTATACTTTATTGTGTAAAGTATCTTTATAGTATAGGTATGTTATTTAGATATTCACACGTATGATATTCATATTTAGAATGAATTGAGGAAAGAAATAGAAGAACGCGACGTGAATCACAAGGCACAGCTGGAAGCTGTAAACCAAGAAAAGGAAGAAGTAAAGCATAAGTGTATCGAAGAAATCAGTGTCCATAGAGTAAGTAAATGACTTATGTATGGAAGCCCGCGAGTCATATTGACCTCGTGTGTTGCCAGCTGATCGGTTGCTGGTGCCATCATAGCAAATTTTACAGAGCTCTTGATATTGTAGGCCTTGAAATGAGAATTCCAATTGTTCGATTACATTTACTGTTAGCTGTTATTTTCAAGTTACTCATAGGCATTGCAGAGAATACTTCAAATTGAAGGGTTGATGCTTGAGACCCTTCGGAAAATTTGCCTAAAGAATATTAATTAGAGATCGACTGATTTACAGATCTCCTCGTAAAGAGAAATTGATCTGACAGACCTTGTTTAATTGCCAATTGCTTTAGAAGCATGACTATTTTCAATGAGGGCCTCCCGTAAGCTTACCTAGAGTGAGTTGGAAAGTTGCCACTTTGCAGCTAGAATTCTGCATTTGGTAATTTTTGGTAATTTACCCAGATTCGTAAGAACTTCAGGTCTTGTGGAAGAATGTGGCTCACTGATATGAATTTCTTGCCAAAGTATTTCACTTACTGCTCTTAATGTACCTCTAAATCTTTATGATGGTGTTTGATACTCATATGATGGTCTGTGACATCTTTTATTTATTGTTAATTAACACGTTTGCAGGAGCAATCCCACCAATACAGTCTGACAATCGTTGCTTTAGAAGATAAACTATTGAAGCTGAGCAAAAGCAGAAGAAAGACGGATGATGATCTCAGCTACTTGAAGCAGTATAGAGGTAACAAAGTTGTTTATCTTCTTCGGCTTTCTGACTCGATGATGGTGCGGAAAATCAATCCACATCACGATCAATTATTAGATTAATTAGGTAAATGCTAATCTTTGATGGCAGTCCTTTGAATTGGCAACACATCTAGAAAGCCTCCTTGCCTCATCTATGTTTCTCTCTTGGTAGATTCCTTTTCGCTTACAAACAAAACTTCACCAAGACCAAAGAGTCCAAAAAGAATGGTATCAAGGCCAACATCTCCACGAAAGGTCCACAAAAGAGACGCTGCAAATTTGACCGACCTGTCACTGTTGGAGCAGGATACCCGGAGAAAAGAAGAAGTTGAAAGGCTTGAGCAGCTAGTTATTGCTCTCAGGTAGATTCTGTTTGTCAGATAGTTGCGATTTGACAATTGTTGTGATTTTACAAGATTGTTACTAATTCCAACTAAATCGATACTCTTGCTTCAATGATGAAAGTTACGACTACTTCTTTCAGTCTATGTATAAGACAAGTAAATATTTGGAATTGCGAACTTAGCCATAACTTGATAACTGCTATAAGTCTTTTTTATTTTAATGCATCTTGTCTGGAGGGAAATTTTTTGTTTGATTGGAAGGGATAAGGGACTCATTTGTGCTCAATCAGGAAGCCTAAATGCAGTAGCGGCCTAAGGGGCTACTGGGGGGACAATTGCGGGGACATTACCTCGCCAAAATTCGAGGTAAAAATGAGGGGGGGATGATTTTGATGAGATGTTTAAAAGACTCAATTGTTGCCAACATAGACAATTCCTTTGGAAAAAGGGAATTTCAAATAATTCAAAAGGGCATGCCCTACATTTAAAAGGGCATGGTCTAAAAGAATTTGGAGCTTTGCCCTTCTCAAGCGCCAAATCGTCCCCCAGTTGGGTGGCTGGCTCTGCCGCCACTGCCCAGTTGATTGGATGTAGCTTACAACCATTTTTGCAAGGATTTTGCCAGCCATGAATTTGATTTAATGCTACGTTAAATTTCCAATAGCGGTTATAAATGCAGATCTTTGCATGCGAAAGAAAATGAATAGGTTATTTTTTAGAGTCGTGGGACTGTTTTTAGTAGCATCCAAAGTTTTAGTATAAAGATTGGGAAGAAAAGATAGTTGGGTCGTGCAATGTGGGAATATTGATGCATTTTTATAGCTGGCATGGAAATTAGGTATTTAAAGTTCCTTTGTAATACTACGAACAGTGACTCAGGGTCTACGTGTGTCGGAGCAATGTTTCGTTTATTCAAAGACACCATCTTTTGTAAACAGAGACCTGGGTATTAACATGAGTATTAATTGAAAGCGCCTGGAATGCGAACTGTGGCCAGTTTCCGTTGGATTGTTGGATTGATTGATTTCGCAGATGTTCAGTGCATGAATCTTCTTAATATCCTGTTTTATTCCGTCTACTTTGTATCTGTGATATTTCAGCCCTTATCAGAGTACGATGATTTTTAAATCGCTGTTTCCTGTCAGTTCTTGCGTCCTGTACGCATCTGCTGGTTAAGCAAACAGGCAAACACAAATGAGCCTGGACGTGTGTGCCGACTCGATTCTTATTTGCTTTAGTGTAGATTCCGTTTGCATGAGGATATTTCAAATAAACTTGAAATGTCTTTCGTCAACAAATATGCCTTGAAGAAACAATCAAAACGAGTCATTGGGGCTTGTTTCTCCGCTGATGTGCAGTTTTCAAGCGGGACTCAGAGTACGTCCCTTCAAGTGGAGAAATCGGAACCATAACAGTTCAAAACGAGGACTACTTTTTTCAAATTTGTTTGGGCTGCCATTGATACGAGGGAATTTTCTGCGTTTGGTAGTCAACTAACGCAATGACTTCATACTCCTATAGCCAGATAGTGCAGTGGAGGTGGGCTATTCTATATAGCTTGCGTTCTTGAATCAGAGTATGAGATCAGAGAAATTGCAGCTATTGTTGATGTAATAGTTGAGCTCCTAGGGTGTAGAAGTTTAAGTGTTTTGTTATAAAAGATCCAGTCTTGCCTATCCGGTGCAAAGATTTCACTGCCTAATGAATATTGTACTCAAAAATGAGCATCAGGCCTTTTTGAACTAAAGAAGATTTGCTGGAAATATTGTCACTGACTTTCTTGTCATTTCAGTCACTAACAGGCTTGATGCAAAGATCTTGCGTATTCAAATGATCCTTTTTGTTTTAGGAAAGAAGCAAATGAGGCGAGACGGCACACCAATGAACAATCTGAAGTCGTAAAAGGATTGAGACGCGATCTGGCTGGAGCTTCAGCTAGGCTTTCGGATATCACAGGTGCTATTTCAATGCAAATTACAATACCTCAAGATACAAGATAGAATTTTAGGCAGCATTATTGTACTAAGTTACTATTTTTGTTTTCACTAAGATTATTTGGAACAGAAATGCATGAATTTGCTTTCGCAACGCCTGACTTGATTGTACGTGTATCTTTCACTTCAAAATCTTTGAATTGAACACCGATTAAGGGGAATTTCGGGGTGGCATTTTTCATTTGGATAGTATGCTGGAAATAAAATTATTTTACTTTTAGGGGAACTTGATGATACTCAGAAGCAGAAGATCGAAGATTTGCAAACTCGAATCGTGAAACAAGACGAAGAGCTGTTTGGGCAGAGGAAGCAGCTTGCCGAATTGTCAGCACTTCTGGAGAAGCAGAAGGTGGAGCTGCTGAAGAGGGACGGGAAGCTGAAGGAGCAAATGTTTGTCACAAAAGAACAGGACAAGAAGCTGAAAGAAAAGGGGAAGGAAATTGTGCAGCTGATAAGGTCACAAGAGGACAAAGAAGTGGAAGACGACGCAGAGAAGTTGCAAATCGTAAAGCAGGTAATTCGACTCGTCATTTCTTGGGACTAGTCCTTGCGAAACAGCCATATCCTGCAAATTACTCGATTTTAATCGATTAATATAGTCTTGTTATTCACTGCTTTTGACCATCATGCAACTGTTTTTATCCTTTTCCTAGGCTTTCGCAAGCCAAGAAGTCGTGGCAGCAGGAGCCCGTTGTCTTGGCGACAAACATGATCAAACAATCACCAGGCAAAGAGAGGCTATAGCCGAAATGAGGACGAGGATTAGAGAGCTAGAGCAGTTTCAGCCACCTTGTGAGTTCCTTTCACTGCAAAGCTCTTATTTCTCATCACCAATCATTAGGGCTCGTGTAAACCAGTCTCTTGCCAACTTTTCTAGTATACTGACCAGAAGCTAAGATCTGAGTTGAAAGCAACGCCTTTGCATGCCTTCTAAGACCAAATTGACTCCTTGATTCTCATTTAGAAACGCAAGCAACCTTTTCGCGTCTTTGCGTTCTCTAAACCGTTGATATAAAGAAATCGGTATTTATTAGCGATGTTGAACTAACGTCATTGCTGAAGAATTAGAAGGTGTGTCTGGCTAAGGGGTTGCTGATCAAATGCATGCGATTCGATTGCAGACCCGTCCCAGCAAGCGGCTTTGCAGCAAGTTGGCATCATGAAGCGGGAACTGGCTGAACTCAGAAGCGAGCTTGCAGTCAGGGAGCAGGACATGTACAAAGACGAGACCGAGTTGCAATCGGAGGTACACAACCAGTTATTCGGGTTAAAACGAAGTTGGATATATTCCGAATGGATAAGTTCAAAGACGGACCTTGGGGTAGAAAATGGTTTATACTTTGTTTGATATGTTCCTGATATGTATAATCTACCTTACCTATGATTGAAAACTGTCTTGCGAATTCTAATCGTTAGTCATTTCGTTTTATGTTTTCTGACTTATGACGTCATCTCATGTAGACACGAATGTCCCGCGAGCTTCTTAACTCTGTGAATCAAGAACTTGCCGTTGAGAAACTTGCTCATAATGATACAAGGGATTCACTGGATATCAGCGAACGCATAGTAAGTATAATTTACTTGGAAAGATACTGCATTTCATCGGTAATTGCCTTTAATTGCGGCGGTCATGGTGTGGCCTATTTCTGTCCGCCCAAATCAGCATTGTTGCTGTTAGAAAGTTTCCTTGAACTTCGAGCTGTTTTCAATTTTCATCAAACAAATATTTGAAATCATGATTTTAGATCTAATATTGATAAAACTGCCTGAGGAGAAGGACCAATTGCATTTCGTGCAGATTTGAACAACCCTTAAAAATTCATACATCTTCATGTTTTCTATGAAGAGCCATTTCTGTACTGTAATCATGTCCAACGCTGTTTTTGCCATTCATTTTCGCTGCGGTGAACATTATATGGGAAGAATAATTTGACTGTTGTTGTGCATTAAAAGTCATCTCAAGGCGGCACACAATACAAACTCCTTCTAGATAAAGTATTTTTTGAGTCGAATCGGTATGATAATAGGCCCCTGTACGCCATCTTCTTTGTGTTTTGTAAGGAATAATTTGTAACACATTTGTAATATGCTATTAGTATATGGATTTGATGCGAGCCGTTTGTGGGCTGTTGGACATGGAGATGCCAAAAAAGATCGGAACGATGATGCACTTACCTCCCAAAGAAAAAGAGAAATTGATCAATGAAAGGAACAGGGTAAGTTTAAAGCTACTGAGCTTACTTTGGTAATGTAGCTTTCTATAACTTACCTTAAATATTAAGGGTTAATCAACTTCAACCAAGCAATCGGAAACAGTCGGTCAAAGTTTGAAGAACTCGGGAGCAGTCGGGAACAGTCAGGTGCATTCATGAAAGCATCCTCTATGGGGAATGGATATGAATTTGCTAATTTTGAAATTAGCACTATTAGATAATGATATTGCCAAAAACTATTTTGCCTGAATGTAACAGTATTGCTGCGGTTTTTTATTCTTCCTGTGAACACCAATATTCCTGTAAACATTGATTTCCCTTTGCTCGCTGTGTCTAATTTCTATTTGTTTAGGTTCTAGAGGATGTAATCAAAAGACTAGATGCCCTGCAGAGGAGACTTGGTCGAAAGGAAAAATTACTTGGTGGTTATGAAAAAGACTTAACCCAATTAAGGTCAGTTTTTGCATTTTAGGGTTTAACAGTTTAAAAGGGAATCGTGCTGCCTTATCTTATTGAGGCTCAGTGTCTTTTTGTAGACGGCCATTGTCACTGGTCTTTCATGTTCCATATTGCTCCACTTAGTTTAATGCCCTGTGCCATTGGCTCTAAGTTCTACATTGTTGTATTACTCTGGGAGCGATGCACACACGCATTTATAGGCATGCATTCACCTTGCAACTGGAATCAAACGACGGTTTCTCTGCCTTCTTAAATCTTCATGGTAATTGAAGGCAGCTCTATGTGGACATTTCCCCCGAGGAACTCAGCTTCGTGTAATTACTGTGGTATTAAAAATTTCTGACTAGTATAACTTGGAATTATGTTATGAATTCGTAGAGAGACTGAAGAACTGGTGGGAAGAAAATCGGCAGAGGCGACTTCATTATCGGTGAGTTAAATGTCTTAGCACAGCAACAATATCTAGCAAAGCCTTCACAGTACATCGATGCTCTTAATATTTTCGTTTGCTTCAGACTATTGCTACAATGTAATTTAGTAAATGAAATATAATTTAAATCATATGACGTTATTATACATCTTTTGTACATATATGGAACGCTTGGAACACCTAGTTGTTCAAGGCCAAAGCAAATGGTCCAAATAGTTGTGCAAATGCAAGATGTTTGGTATATGTAATTGTACATAAGAGATGGCGACTAGCGAGTTGTTATGTTATTTGAGAAAGTATTGCCAATTGATGCTTGTTTTTTCAGACGTCTCTTCGAAGTAAACAAAATGAAATTGACTGCTTAAGGGAAGCCCTCAAGAGAGTACGTGAAGAGCTGGACCAACAAAAGCGATTGAACAAGTCACTATCGCAAAGAAAGGTACTTCCATGTGCATTCGGCTTATCTGCTTATCAGCTTACAATAAAACGTCACTTGCATTTATATGTGGTACTTTGATCGACGGATCTTTCATGAGGCCCGGGAAATCGTGTGGATTCTAGCAGCACCGCTGGCTGTGTTTTTTGTTTGTTTTGTGTCCCACCGCAGTGGCCTCATGAAATTAGACATTGCGGCTATTGCAAAGTAGCAGTTGCGCATTCTTAAAGAGATTCAGAACTGTAGCAAATGAAAACAGTCCATTAAGCGTTCGAGGGCCAATTTGACTGGGGAGACTGCTTTTCCCTATGTGGTCTACAAATTGATGCACCGCGTTCTGGGAGTGTATTTCATCTAGCACCGTTTTGCATGTAAATGACCTACTTATCTATTTGTGATGCTTTAAATTAATTTTGAAACCTATGATTTGATCAATATCTAGCCACAATGACATCACTTCAATATTTTATTTTTTCTCTTTCAAGGTTTTTAAGATGGACCTAGATCAACAGCGCGAACAGGAATCGCGAGGACATAGCTGCCATGAAGATGACGAAAAACGGCAAAAGGTATTAATGATACATTATGCTTTCCTTGGAGAAGTGCCCTGCCATCAAAAACTGCAGGAATAATACATGTGGAAAATTTTCGAAGAACCATTGATTGTTCTCTTCGTTAAACGTCACTGAAACTCGCTCTGAACCTCAAAACTGTCTCTTCTTCAATGCGTTTTAGGAGGAAATGAAGAAGAAAAAGCAAAATGAAAAGTTAAAACGCAAGAGTTATGAAATCGAATCTCTTAAAAAGGTAATTGAATCACAAACTGTGTTCTGATAGAAAATTCCGTAAAGACATGTTATGGTATGATAAATTTGCTAGTGTTTGCAGAGTGAATTATTACTGCTACATACTGTTTTGTTTTTGAAGGAAAATGCATTGTAGCGCAGTATTTCAACTTGATCAAAGCTCTAAATTTGGATAGTGAAGATAGTGCCATATTTCATTAAGCTTGGAAGCTTTCGAAAAAAATTGAAAATGTATTCTTAGTTCCAAAGTCACATGTGATAATGTGATCTATAAGGCCCCATTTACACGAGAGAAAAAGGAACAGATCCAAAAGATCCGGACCTTTTAGGTACGATTTAGGTACGATGCACAAGCGCTTACACGGGAACGGACCAAAAGCGAATTTCTCTTTTTAAGCATGCGCAATGACAAGGTGATTGTTAATTTTCAATTTGGTGGTCTCGTTTCACTGCCGTGGCTTTGCGGATCCGTATCCAGCCGTTTACACGGCGCCGATGAAGGAACGGATCCAAATGGATTCGCTTTCTAATCGTACCCAAAAAGGTACTTATCTCTCCAAGAAAAGATATGGATCCTACCGTGCCCGTGTAAACGCAAGGCCTATCGTAACCAGTTTGGGTACGGATCTTTGCGGATCCGTTCCCGTGTAAACGGGGCCTAAGTTTTTTGGAAACGAATGATCACGAGACTGAAGACTTGCCCTTTAAGAGCGTAACCCAAATTACAATGTCAAAGTTAGAAGCTTCAGTTTTGCTTCTTTTCCGCGCTGTTTTTTGCAACCAGTGATTTATCTGGTCTTTGCATTAGGTTTTTTGTAGGATTCATCTAATCTTTATTTTTACAGGAACTTCGTTCAGCTGATCTAGAGCTTAGTGAAACTGCTGCGAGACTTTACGAGTTTCAAACAAATCAGGTACGCAAAAAGACACTGTTTTCTAGCATTAATGTGTAAGTATAGTTTTTTAAATTGTTTCTCAAACTTGATTTTTATACCGCCAAAATGCCACGTTTTGCGAAGCAGCTGAACAAGATGGAGACATCTCATATCAATAACTAGCCATTACGTCTTCTTTTACACGCAAAATATAGCTATTCTATTTTACTACTTCATGAAAGCATTTGTGAGACCTATCGATCACATTCCTCCTTCTTTGGTGGAAATTTGGAATGAATCGTAGGTGAGAGGCCTCATTGCTTATTGAAGTAGGCTGAGGTTCTGGTAACAACGTATTGAAGTACCAAAGCATATTGTTTTTTAGAGTCGACCAAGTCCTTGGTCGGATTCTTTAAAGGAAGAAACAGAGCCTGCTCTGGAGGAGCTTTGGAAGCATTCGTAGTAGAATAAGACGATGTGTTTGCCTGAAATCGGGTTTACTATGGTTAAGTAAAGCATAGACGTTTAAGTTGCCTTGTTTGCAAATCAGAAGCAAAAGATAAGCTCTTTCGCAAGGCAATCACTTTTTCGAAATATTAACGCAAAGCCTGTCTTAAGCCTTATTTGCACCATTGCTGGCATTCTTTGAATTGCTAATCAATCGTTTGGTGATCACGGTCTTTTGTCACCTTGCCTTTGAAGTGTTTTCAACCAATGTGGATTGTTAATGAAAGTAAAATGTGAAATGTTCTCTAATGGGCATTTCTTTTCTTCTGCATGGTAATCAGAATCATAAATTGTGTTTTTAATTTATGTTCATCAGCATCATTCAATTATTATTGCGATGTCGTTTCCTGTATTTTGGGTCTTCTTAAGGAATGACGGGATAAACAAATCCTTTAATCAAACTCCTACAAAAGATGTTCTTTATGAATTATTTGAATATTTACCTGTTTGTGACTTATTTATTCAATGAAAGTAACAGTACTCTATCAATTATTTTATAGAATTTTATCGACTAAAATGTTGCACAGTTGATGCATCATCCTTTTCGATTAAGGAACCATTCTAGAGAGAAAACATTGACATCACAGTTCACCCAATATTTCAAAGAGAAGTTCGATAAAATGTATGGCAATAATGGGAAGAATAAGAAGGTAAAACCAGTATAACAGAAGAACTTTTGCGTACGGTTATATTTAAAACACCATTTGGAACAACTTAAATAAACATGGGATGCTTCCCACGCTTGGAAGTAATTTTGGTTTTCTCTTTCGAAAGGGATGTTTCACCAACAAGATATTGAAGCCACTTCGCTGGGTTGCAAATCTTCATATTTAATTCAAACACCGCATTTTTGGTGAAAAGTTTGGCAAAACTCTGCATAATTCAGGTTCTGGTTTTTAATGTTAAAAGTAGGTGCTAAAGTTCCAACAAATCGTATTCAACGCGCCACCAGTTGGTGAGAGCGACCAGTTGTCAGCTGTTCTGGGTTTTTTCATCATCTAAACTACGGCCATTGAGCGAGGTTCTTCCTCTTTAACGTGACTACGAAGGAACTTCGACAAACCCACAAACAAGCATTTGATAGTCACTCCACGTTTTCACGATATACTGCTAATGGATAGAGCGTTGCCTGCAAAGTGCATTGTCCAAAATCCCCAGTTGTATTAGTGTGAAGTGCCTGTGATTGGAAGGACGCTGAAAAGTGTACAAACAATTATTAAACCTTAATTATGTCTATGTTCATTGGTTAGTAGTTTATAAAGATCCCAAAGAATCAATATAAACAAACAAAATAACGCAGATCAAAGTCAAGATGTCAATTGTTGATTGATTTTCATTAAAATAGGGTGGCATTGCATTTTGCTTGAACGTCCTAAAGCCTATTTTGCAATAAGGCCTTAAGTAATGTTTTGTAAAGAGACCAGCTCCTGTTGCTTTTGATGAAACACAAGAAATTTCACATGGGGCAAGGCATCAGCCAGAGCTAAAGGTTATTGCTCCCTAGATGTCTGCGTATTTTGATAACTTAAAATGCAGCCCAAGTCATTCAGAAGTCGTAGCAAGAGCCAGTTCAATTGAGGCAAAAATTTACGTTTCATTTCAATCTACATATATTTATTTCTTTGAACCAGCAAATGACAAAAATGGATTCTAATTAACTTTACGTTAGCATATACGTAACTGTCTTTACGAACTGCCAACAACAAAACTTCACGTGCAAAACTAAACTTCGAGATTGTAGCCATGGCTCTTCAAATTATTCCACGTTTCCAGCTGCGCTTCGCCATGCCAATCAAAGAGATTCCTGAAACAAAGCTCTTTCATCCGCAATTTTAAAAAGGAACTAGCTGAGCTGGGAATAATCAGTGAATTTGCTCTGCTTCCTAGCAAGGTATTTCACAAAAACTAAATGATTTATCAAAACCGTGATGTGTTGGATAGTAAAGGAGAGTGATCAAAAAGACAGAGAGAGAAAAGCATAAGCCAGAAACATAGTACATTTTGAGTTTCACCGGACTGCCTGCTCCAAGTTTCAATGTTCCGAGATGCAGATATTCAATGGTTGGAATTCAATTCAATATTTAATTCCTTGAATTCAATCCAATATTCAATGGTTGGAAGACTTCCTTGAAGTGCTGAGCATCACGCCTAGGGATTGCTGAGCCATCAAATTGATGTCCTCGATGCCAAAGCCGGCCGGTAGCTTCTGCTGCTTCATCCACTTGCTTGCTTTTAGTGAGACCAGTTCCCACTCGCTCTTGTACTGCGACCAAAACCGAAACAACCACCTCACTGCCAGTGATGTCGCCCAGATCTTTTCGTACACTTCACTGAGCTCCAGTCCTCTATTCACCTCTTTGTCGTTGTTCAAGTCGAAGGTGGGATCGACGAATGGGCAGCTCTGCTTCAGTTTCGTCAGCTGCGCAGGGATGACGTCAGCCAACTCGTCTCTCAGCAACCTGCGCAGATCGAGCAAATGTATTTTTAAAATGGCGGGTAGACAAAAACGGCCTTTACTGCGAAGAGGAAGCATAATGCAGGCCTAGTTAAAGCTGCAATTTTCCAAAAACGCGAAACAAGCAATTTGCAAAAGTTAATGAATTTCAGCCTGTAGTTCTTAAAACATTCAGTGTTGAAGAGTGCACAACTTGAGGTTCATATTTTGATAATAAGCGAAAGTTTTTGTCAGCAATGAACTGCAATTTTCACCCGGAACTCTCAAGATGCTCACCAAAACCCATCCGAGCACTGAATGTCAACCATCTTCATGTAACCCGACGATTCAAACAGCCTCTTTTGTACGAGAAGCGTGTGACGTGAAGTCGAGGCAGGCAACAATAGGCCTGAGTTTTCAGGAGGCTTGGGGGTAAACAAGGTGAACTTGGTTGTCATGATTCTGTGGGTTTTGTTGCCAATTTCAATCTGCTTGATCTCTTGCCTCTGGATGTCGTACATCGGAGGGGACTCGGCCTGCATCTCGGATGCACTGGGCATGCTGCGTTGGCTGAGTGAGCGTCTATTGCCAGAACAGAAATCAATTCGTTACCATTACAAAAAAGCCTCACTGTCAGTTTCTATTGATGCAATTGAGGAACGTGGCTCCGAGGCTGACGCCTTTTCGGTTATGTTATAGAATCACCGAGTACGTGACTATCTTTGAAGTAACTAGGCGAATTATAATCGAAAAGGGCCAATCGATATGGTAAAAAACTTCCTATATCCGTATAACGTGAAGGCCTGCAAAACTGTTGAATTGAATAATTTATGGTTTATATTTTGACAATAAAATTTCAAGCACTATGAGACTAATGTCTATATATTATTGATTAAAGAATATTATCTTATTAATTAGCAGAGAAGGTTGACTAAGAAGGTTACCCCCGTCGCTTGGAGAATTTCTTGATGAAGACAGCTTCCTGCTCCTTGCATTTGTCATCAATGACAACGAGGACCGAGTATTTCGATGACACTTTGGCCGACCTGCTTACTTCTGCGATCAGCTTTGTGATGTATTCCTTGCCATCCATGTTCAGGGAAGAGTTCTCCTCGAGCTGCTGCTCGAGGTCGTGAATTATTGACTTGGCTGCCAGCTGATGTATGGTTGGCTCAAACGGCTTACCCATATTGCTCTCTTCAAACACAAACAATAATTACAATTACAGCAACCAAAATGACATGCGGTGATTACAATTCTGATTCCAACAACTCTAAACACTTCACACAACACACAACTAACATTTCACGAATGTTGATTATTTGCCATCAATGTGCAAACCGAAAGCCGTATCGACTATATTCTTAAAGAGTGTTCCTCAAATCTATCTTCGCTTTGGAAAATAAGCCAACATTCGAAATAGATATAAAGTTGAATGGAATATATAGATATATATCCTGTAAATCAGCGCCAATGGTCTCTCTAAGAACCAAATGTATACGATCTCCCGTCTGACTTACCTTGGTTGAAGGCAAGTTTGAATGGTATCAGCCTTTTGAATAGGCGCCTTCCCACGTGACCCGTCAAGTATATCATTCCTTGGTTCGGGTTGAGCGTGACGTTATCTCCACTGATCTCCTCCCCATCTCCCAAGTCGTGCATGAACGATGAACTGATTGTCCTCGATCTTTCTAGCAATGGCTTTGCGTACTTCATCGAAGATTGACGCTTGACTGGCAGTTGCTTTTCGCTGTTCTTGTCTAAAGACATGCTGTTTGCAAGTCGACCTATGTTTTGCAGCTGAAAGTAAAATAGAAGTGAAATATCAAGTCTATTTCCTTAGTTATTTTGGACACGACCCTAACCGCAAACAGCACGCTAATGGTCTGCTGCCACAAGATCCTGAGTACCTGCTCTTAATCAGCTCCTTGTTGAGGATCACAGAGAGCTAGAGGATTGACTACTTGCAATCATTAACAATTATCCTTCATTCTGATTTATCCGTCTTCACAAAACATGTAAACATAAAAATGCCAGTCGTACAGAAATAAGGGACATTTATGAGTTTTAGGACCATTTCTTTATCGGCTTTTAACTAAGAACGCGGTTTCCTTCTCTATGTAATTTCGTACATACGATTTTACTTATTCTGAAACTTGTTTCTTTAGTTAAAGCTTAGGACTTCGCTAAATGCCTGCCTTCAAGTCCTGCCTCAAGGGCCTACCTGTTTTCTTCGAGAGTATGCCTGTTCGTCCGGCCTCGTGTCATCAGACCTGGTCGTGCCACTCCTACTCGTCTTGCCCTCAAACTCAATGGCCGATTGCTGTTTCTCCACGACTCCCTTACTCGATTTTGTGTCTCCAGTATTCTGCCTTGAGAAAATGCTCCCAATCGCAACTTTGTTGATGGTCTCTTTGCTTGACCCTTGGTCTTTTGTCGGTAATACAGTAAAAAAAGATTTTAAGCGTCAGACTTTTAATGGGAAAGCCACAGGAAATATACCCTTTTGAGACATTGAGGCCAACATACATGACTTTTGGATTGTACGACAAAGTATGCATCTAGCAGTACTTCATCTATGACTCCATTTCGTTAGAAAATGGTTCTTTAGATATCCCCTCAATTGATTACCTATGAAACACTTGTAAAAATGTAGCCTTTTACTCCCCCTTTTCCACTTCATAAGAAAAACTTATGTTCAACAAAGTCTACAGTGTTAATCGAAACATCTTAGTGCATTTTCGTATCAATTTTGTCCGAAACATTGGACTGTTGTAGAAAAGTCTTTTTCTATTCTAATGTTGGGTAATGTTGGGTCTTTTATGAGCGCCAAAATTGTCAAAGAATTTAATAATGTAGGGTAGAAAGTTGAAAATGGCACGTCTTCGAACATCAATTATACATTTACTCTGGTTTATTGTGCTTCTAGTGTGGGGCTGGGAACCTAGATAGCTCATACCTGTTTTTTCCGACAGCCTGCTTGCCAGATTTCTGACTCCATCAATAAAGGACGAGAAGACAGATTTACTCTGCCCATCCACTGGCCCAGGGGACCTTTCGGGGGTGCTCTGCGCCTCCTGAGAGGCATTTCCTTCTTCGACCGATCTCCCGCGACTTCTACGTTTCCCGAGTGTATCCTCACTCCTCGCAGCTGCCACGCGCTCCTCATGCGACTTTTTACGACAAATGTGCTCTGCTGAGGCACTTAGCCTATTGGTCCCCTGTGGGGCAATGCATTTTCTCTCTTGAACATTGTCGTTACTTAAAGATGATGTTCGGCAACTCTTTCCTGCAAAGACAAAACACGGACTGGAAAATAGTCACACAGAAAGAGACAATCGGCCATCATATTTCTCCTTTAATCAACAGGTAAAGACAGAAGTCCTGGCCATTTTTTTCAAGAACTGCGTATTTTCTTCTATACTATATCATCTATAACCGAGTTTAGGCTATGAAGAAGAAGAAATTACAAAGTGGATCAGCTTTCAATAACTTCTTAAGAAGTTGCTCATTCGGGAACTGAGTCATTGCATTGCTCCAGATGGATATCAAATTGTTTAATCTTCATTGCAACGGTCCCAGTGTGACTGTTAAACAGATTGTCGTGCAAGGAATCCTATACTCAAGAATAAATGGAATGCTGACAGCATTAGGGCCGCCTTATCAACGAACAAAAATGCAGCATACTTTGGAAGCATCCTTTTGAAAAAGGAATCATCCTTGTTGGTTGATTGAAACATTAGGCCTGAAACTGTGACTTTAACTCAACTTATATGGGATTTGATTGGACTTAGTATTGATGTTAGTCAACACGCGATGGCTTTATTGGTTACATTCTTTCAATAAGAAAACTCTCTCTGAGTTCCATGAATAAATAGTAAGCAAACAGTAGTTGTACCTGAGACAGCGTCACTGCCCACTGATCTGGCTCGATCATGAAAAGCACCGTTCGTCTCAGTTCGCCCAAACCTCGTAGCCTTGTACTCAGCTGTAGCCTCGACTTCAAGCGAAGAATGCGGTCGGCCAAATGATTTGCTCGACTTACCACTCCTTTCCGAATGGCAATCGTCCGAATACTGTCTTTTGTACAAGTCAGTCTTTGAAACATGCACGTGCCGCTCTTCCGGCAATTTCTCCTGCTCGAAGTACCCGCTTGAAGATTTGGAAACGAGGCCATTGTTTGCTCGTGTCGGGTCCAGTCTGTTATGAGCCACTGACATCATGACGTCATCCTCGTGGTCGCTTTTCGGTTCTGAAGATGATCTGGATTGCAAAGACTTAGAAATACAAATTCTGATTGGAAACATTCTGATTGGTGTGTTATGAGTGATTTACTCGAGCGTTGTGTATAGCAGATAGCAAGTTGCGTCATCAAAGGTCAGTGTATGAAGCTTTATTTGAAGGTCTTTGCGGACGATTCATAGGTTATGGCGGCATTAGAGGGAGATTCTTGCTGGAGGAATTTCATCGTTTCAAAATAAAGCGGGCAATAGGGTCTATGTCGAAAGAACAATTTCCAATGGTATAGTTCACTCTCCAACTTGGGCCCCCCTTAAATATCATCATTTGCGGCGCTGCAAGAGCCTATGTTTGAAATACGTTAAGTAGTAAATTAAGAAGAAGTTGTGTCTCATCCGGCCTGAAATCGGTTTAATATTGTGAAGTGCTACATTATATAAGCTTTTAGGAAAAGAATTGGTGTTTCAAAAAATTTTGTACAAATGTCTGTATTTAGAGACTTTTGAAGTATATCAAGAATTTGCAGCAATTAAAGCAGATTTGCTATCCAAGCTTCTGATTGGCTAGTCGTATGTAGAGAAAATAGATGTGATCAGCAGCAGGATACATGATCCAATCTTTTGATTGTCTCGTTGTATGTGGAGTAAATAGATGTGATCAGACCGTCTTAGTTTACCAAATATACGTAATCTTTGGTGCCAAGGGAATTTACTGATAATGACAAAAGCATCTACAGATTCAGCAAAGATAGTTTACCGATTGCCAAGCCCACTGTCTCTTCTGTTGCAGCAATCAACCAAGGACTGCTTGTATTTCTCGTACTCCCTTCCCCAAGAGCACTTCACGAACTCTTCCTGCTGCAAAATGTAGTCCATTAAGCGACGTCGTTTGTCGAGTACTAGCAGCTCCAGCATTTGACAAATGACCTTGAAATTCGACTCCTCGATGAAATGAGTGTTTATGTGGTCGTCTGTTAGCGACTGCTTCAGTCTACGAGCCTCCTTTCGCAGAGAGTTGACGTCATATCCTGGGGAATTGGTAGAAGACAAGAATGAAGAATAAAGAGTGAGGAATGAAGGATGAAAAATGAAGAATAAAGATTGAAGAATAAAGAGTGAGGAATGAAGGATGAAAAATGAAGAAAAAAGATTGAAGAACGAAAAATGAAACACAAAGAATGCAATATGAAGAATGAAATGTGAATAATGAAATTTGAAGAATAAAAATGTGAAGAATGAAATGTGAAGAATTAAGAGCAAAAAAGAAGAACAAATAATAAGGGTAGAGAGTGCATAAAGAAGGACGAAATATGAAGAGTGAAGAATGAAGTAGAAAGAGATATGAAGAATGAAGAATAAAGAATGAAATATGAAGAATGAAAATGAAGAATGAAATATGAAGAATGACATGTGAAGAATAAAATGTGAAGAGTGAAGAACAAAAAAGATAAATAAGGAATAAGGGTAAAGAATGCAGAAAGAAGGATGAAAAATGAAGAGTGAAGAATGAAGTAGAAAGAGAGATGAAGGATGAAGAATAAAGAATGAAATATGAAGAATGAAACATTAAGAATGAAACATGAAGAATGAAACATGAAGAATGAAATATGAAGAATGAAACATGAAGAATGAAACACGAAGAATGAAGAACAAAAAAGAAGAACAAAGAATAAGGGTAAAGAATGCAGCAAGAAGGATGAAGAGTAAAGAATGAAATATGAAGAATGAAACATGAAGAATGAAATGTGACGGATGAAATGTGACGAACGAAATGTGAAGAATGAAGTATGAAGAATGAAATGTGAAGAATGAAGAACAAAAAAGAAGCACAAAGAATAAGGGTAAAGAATGCAGCAAGAAGGATGAAGAGTAAAGAGTGAAGAATGAAGTAGGAAGAGAGATGAAGAATGAAGAATAAAGAATGAAATATGAAGAATGAAAATGAAGAATGAAATATGAAGAATGAAGTGTGAAGAATCGAAGTATGAGGAATGAGGAACAAAGAATAACGTTGGAGCTGTATTTTGTCTGACCCAGTAGCATCTAGCTCTAATTTCATTCGTAGAGAAATTGTCTAAAATTCCAAATAAAGCCCTGGAGTTTAGAGTTTAGTATAAATGTGATTAAGCCAGTAATTGGCAGAAAGCAACTTGCAATTAAAAGCAACATCGACATGCTATACCATGCAGCCGACCAAGCGATTATTCCAATTACTTTGCCAATAAAAGAAGCACCAAAGCCTATTTCTATGCAGCTGCTATACGACATAATTATATAAGCAATGCAAGAATCCAATTCGGATGTTTTCTACGAAATTCAAACTGTGACCTTGTCTAGCTCAAGACGAATGTCAAAGCTTTGAGGATAGTGTTAATTAACTATCTCAGCAAGAAATTTGCTTTAATGAATGTCTCGTTCAGCTGATTTTCGGAAGCCAATAGACATGTTAAAGACATTCACACAGCTTGTCTGTCCAATGTCTTGCAAAATTTGGTTTTTTGGTTTATAACATTATAATTTTATCTTTCTGCTGTGGATGAAACTAAGAGTCATAATCAATTTTTACCACGTTATTTATGGCAGTAGAATTCTTAACGTTTGGCGAGAGAAAGTCCTCTTTCAAAGTTATAGAACGCTCCTGGGAAACTCTACAGAACAGCTCATAATAGTAACACTTCCAAGGCAATGCAATACCCGCACAGTTTTCTTACGAGAGTATGAATTTCCTTTTAACGTTAGACTGATGTTTTACTGTTTGCCTAGTCGATTGAGAGAACTTCACCAAAAAGCCAAGCCAAACAAGCTGCTTCTTTGTATTATCTACGAGAACACCTGTATACAAAAACCTGTGTTTAGTCATTCGCCTCAACGTTTACACTTGCAGTCTTCAATCAAATGTTAATTAGCTGTAAACCTCAGCATAGTGTTTTTCTACTTTTCTACAAGAAACATCATTCCACCATCCTCTTCATCCTTTATACTCATTTTTCAGAAATGACGTGTCAGAAAGGCGTACTAGAATTTAATTTAATTGGATAGATAGATACCTTTGGCGTGCGAAGGTTTCGGTATACTGCCAATTTCGAAGTCCTTATCAACGAAGCCACTTACAACTTTCACAAACTTAATCATCCAGTCAATTTACAAGCATACTTTCCAGTGCAAAAATCTTTCCGCTCTCAGAGATCAAAGTATCAATAGCCAACTTTTCTAAGTAAAGTATATCTCTCCTTGATGCACGAAATCCTCAAGGTTCAGGCTTTGATCTCGTCCACCCATTTTGGCTAAGCTATCATTGACGTCATCATTAGCCCCAGGCCTGTCTTCAAGAGGTAGATTTGCGCCTTGATTCGCGCGCATGTGCAATGCATGTGAACATGACTGTATCATTCCTTATGTTAAGGACCTTCTTCACAGAACTTCAACTGTGAATCAGCTTATTATTCAAATTGCCTCTAAGTGTCGCAATACAGGTGTAGCTGCTGATTCGTATTGAAAATTTCTAGCCAAAGAAGTCCCTATGTTTGATAGCTTTGCACTTACCTAAAAGCAATTTAAACTGACTGTTACAGCAAAGGTGCCTTACCTTTCATGTCAATGTTTTCATCTGCCACATTATGAAAAAAAGATGGCGCAGCCTCGTCCAGACACTCAGCCTCGTAGCTACGCGGCTTTCGATGGCCAAGCTCTAGACTTTTAACGGAGCGCCTATCATCTGAGACTTTGCGACAACCCCCCGTCAGCGGGTAGTCACTCGCTTTGATGCTCTCCATATTCGACAAGTTATCCCAGCATGGCAACTCTGAGCATAACTTTTGAACGGGCGACCGCCCTTCGTTGCTTCTTGCTGAGTTGTGACGTGTAGGGTACCCGGGGTGAGCTAGGTATTTCGGCATCGACTCCCCGCCATGGTCCTGTGAACCCCCGTCTCTGAATAGACTGTAGTGACCTCTTATATCACCCATGCTTGCACTGAAGTTTTCCTCTCTGCAGGAGCCGCCGGTCGGCGTCTTCGAAGGCAACCTCTCTGCCGACCGCCATGGCATTTCATACAACGGAACGCCAAGTGCATTATCGGATTCGACGGAATCGGGGTTGCGGCTCACCCGCCACGACTGGACGCGGTCTATGGAGCTGCGCTTGCCATGCTGCCAGCTAGTACCCTCTGTGAGGCGTTCTGCCTCCTCTTCGGTTAAGAACACTTCACTGTCATTGTAATCATCAGGGTCCTGAGAGAGGTTCGGGTCACATGGATCTAACCGGTTTTCAACCAAACTCTGACGAGAGATGTCGCTAGGAGTTGAACTGCTCTTGGACAAGATGTCCTTATTTGATTGATCATCGCAGATAAGCTCCACCTCGAATTCGTCTTCCTAAAGCGAATAAAAGCTTAAGACATATCATATGTTTCGTCCATGCAAATCGGGTCAACCTTTCTAAGAAAATTCGTCATTGGGCAAACTTCGGGACTCTATTTGGTGGATTGGCACTTTTGCAAGAAAATTCGTAAAGAAACTTGATTTTGGCTCACTGAAATGAAGACATTAAAGATATCGAACGGGCCCCAAAACAGTGTAACGAATAACACAGTTCTAGCGTAAACAACAGAATTCTTACTGGCTCTTTCATTTAATTACCTCAAACCAGAATTCCTTTACTGAGTCAGTAGAAGATCTCTGAGAACGCTTTCCGTTCGAGGTTGCCTCCAAATCCCTTCTTCTTGCTAAAATTGCGTACATTGACAGACGATCTCCATCAAACAATGGAGGAATGTGTTCTGGAGTGTATATGACGTCATAGCCATCGGGCAAGATCCAAGATGCGCGTAAGTTGGTGACCGCAGGCCGTAGAGCGACGCGGATCTTTTCAACCACCTAACAGAGTATGAAAGGATAGAAACAGGGTTAGAGGCAGTTGATAGACCCTAGATAGCAAGATCGAGCGGGAATAGACACCAAAGACAACAGGTTATTTAACGTAGAAAATGGTTGTGTGGATCGACAGGCAAATTTCTAAGAAGAAGCGTTTGCCATAACAGACCACAAAAAGCATTCCACCGATCAAGTACTTCCAAGTGATTGTCAGTGCAAGTTAAACAGATAATGTAATGAAAGTAGCGTACAACACAGTTTCGAGTCTTTTCAAATGATAACTGTGTTGGACCATTAGTGACCTAAATCATTAATAAGGGTGCAAAAAACGTTGAAATTTCAAGCGCATATGAAGCCATTTCTTTTCCTGTGCATTGTGAATGTTACCATTGCATCCACAACCAAAGGTACTTTCTAGTGTAAGCTGCTCATTTGAAGGTGCTACTAGCACTTCTAAGCACTAGTTAAACCGCGCAATCTAGTCATTAAAATGAGAGCCCCGTAATATTGACCTCAGATGCGTGCATGAAGCCTCATCAAGGGAGAAAAATCTTTTTGATTGGTTGCATTATCGCTGTTTATCGTTGGAAACATTGGCCAATCAATCTACACACCTATTTCCTTGCGTCACTAGAAGGTTGAATTGATCGGATTGCTGTTGGAGACAATGATTTGCAAAAACACTGAGCTACTTTGACGAAGATCACTCGCTTATTTGTACAACAACAACAACGAACACCTGCTTCTGATGACAACGGATCATTGCAACACGTAGACATGATGTTCAATGATGTTCATACAATGAGAATTAGTGCTGTTTCCTTCTGCGCAACGAACGAGCTATCAATTATTGGAATACACTCAATTGAAAGCCACAAAGCGCGTGTTAAATGCTTTTTAAAACATTTTTTCCACTGACCTTTGGTTGAAGACGCTCGCCGGAAGGTATGACTTCGAGTCTTCCGGAAGTAATAAGAGCCAAGTCACGCAGCAAAGGCAAACATATATTAGTTCCAAGACCAAAGGTGAAAATTCTGCAGAAAAGAGAAGGGACGTATTTAAGAAAAGATAAAAAATGCTGTTAGCAATGATGCCAATATTTTCCCTTACTTTTCTACATCTTATATCTTTTTTCTCGTCTTCTTAAATTTCAGCTTTCATAGTCTCTTAAAAATAGCTTAACAACTTCAGTAAAGGACAAGCTTAACCTTCCTGAGTCTTTCGCCTGCGTGAAAACTGTTGAAAAGACGTTGTAAGTTCTTCAGAAGATTCTTTTTCTTGGAATGAATTTCCAAAAAATAAATCGTGCAAGAATATAGATTTCAATGAAAGTAAAGCAAGGATTTACTGAGAATTAGCTCACAGAAATATAAAACTACTTTTAAATTAGTTGCCAAGCTGTTGCTTGTAGGCGATGCGAAAGAGCAGGTGAAAGAGTCTCTTTTTTGATGCAATAATGTTGAACTGAAAAACCTTAGAGCATCGAAACGCTGCATGTGTGCTGCATTGGCTTTCGAATAGTTACTAGCTTGGCAGTATACTGGCCCACGCATCGAATCTTCGAAATTCATCAATTCATGCTTAATGAATAGCTGCTCTTCATAACCGCACTATTCAGCCAAAACTGTCTTGCCACATGGCATAGAATTCTAGTACCTATACTTTGTACTGTCTCCAATTGTTGTGATTAGATCACTCAAAATTTTCAAAAGCATGCCGACGTGATCGCAATGCCTTGTGGTATTGCAACGAAGCACACGGGATTAGATAAATGCAAATAAAATGTGTTGCTTGCCTTCGAAATTGGCGTTCAGATAGATTAAATCATGAATATTTATGAAAATAAAATCAATTTCGAAGCCGAATGTTGATCATATCGGATCTAGCGTTCAAGGAATACACTCGAATCTGGCTAACAAGATCACGTTGCTGCGACGTCGTTACCAATGCTTCCATTTAGTGTTTTACAGCAAAAGAACATTGGACTAACATTTGCTAGGTCGAAAACAGCTAACGCAGTGCACTATGGGAGATCACAGGAGGACCTGTGAATTATGTGCTTTCTTCCCCCTCAATAACAAGCTTCCGAAATGAACGCTACCAACTCAAAAACAGAACAGAAGGGATATAAGCGAATTTGCAAAATTACTTTGCTTGGACATCTCTTTACTAGGAACATTCAGTTATTTCATGAATTAACTCATTTTGATTTGTTTCTGTTAGGTTCTAGACCAATCAAAATCTTGCTCATCACTGCGGAAATCATTCTGGAATAAGGCCATTTTGCAAAAATTCGAGGAACCGTTGAACAAAAAACTCTTGGATTTGTTCTACCATTCTAAAGGTTCTGTCTACAAACCAGTCTTTTTCCAAGGACCAGATCTCTTTGAAAGCAGTGAAAAGTTTCTATTTCAAATACTGCCTATTTCAGGTGTTATTTGGGAAAACAACGTCCTTTGTTCTGCATAATCAATAAACGCAATTGACAACACGTCTGGTGTTGAAAATAGGTCTTGAAAAATAATGAGCAAAATATGGATTGTTTTGAGGATGGGATTTTTGCCACCATCGATAAATAATGCATAGTTCGACACCAAATTTAAGCACTACCATTTGAAATCTCGAAATCGACTACTTGAATGAGTCATCTCAATTCTCCAGCTAAAGAGCAGCTAATATGGAGTAGCGAGTTCCATTCTGTGCTTTTTTCTAGGGATACTTCAAATGTTTATTAGCATGCTTTACTGGAAGAAACTGGGCAACTTTATGGGTTGAAATCATTTAACATTTCATATCAACATTTAACATTTTTTAGGATAGACGTCATTGGTGATAACATGCTGTGTTTGCATTTCGGTGGCTTACCTTGCAAGATGGCTTCTTTTTTTGACGCATTCTATCACCTTCGAAGAATCGGTCACGATTCCGTCCGTCACCATAAAAATCTGCCGCGGCACCGCTTTCCGCACCGGTTGCCCGAAAATCCATTCCAGTGGTTCTAGCAGCGATGTCCCTCCCATGTCCGCGCGGATCTTTCGCACGTAGCAGCAGGCCTCTTCCAAGTTTGCGTTGGAGTAGGGCTGGCTTTCTTTGAACAGGCTTTGGAAGTATGTTCCGAAGCTCAAAACATTAAAATACATATTCGGTAGCAAACTGTGCAGGAACAGAAGGATCGTCTCTTTGGCGCTGTTTATCAAGCTCCCGTTCATACTGCCGCTGCGGTCTATCATGAAAATGAACTCGCAAGTAGCGGACGAATCCTCGCGATGAAGATTGGAAAAGTCGGGCGAGTAACTCAGCATTAGCACGGGGTTATTTGTTATGTTACTGATTGGGTTTCTTTCCCCGAACTCGTTCGTATGCGTGTGCTGCGCTTGCTCGATATAAATATACGGTTCGCGTGGCTTTTCAAGGAAATAGGACAACTGAAAATCGCTATCAACATGCTTGAAGTTTTCTGGCAACTGAACGCGTACCCTGGCGGAGCCATCTTCCTGGGTCAACGACTCGAAATGAATAGGATAGGTTCCAGAACAGACCCTTGTCACACGACATGGGGCCTCGATGTTGATTTCGATTTCAAGGCTATAACCAAGAGTTGAAATTGCAGGAGAGTTAGGTACGAAGCGCAAGCTAGCATCCCTGCTTTTAACTTCGTCGAATTTTGAAGAATCAGATACGATTCTGGGGGTGAAGACGCTTGGAAGCGCGAATTCAAGCTGCGCGTTGCAGGGAAGCCAAACGATTTCAGTCACCAACGTAACTTGCACTTGGACGAGGATCCAGGGCGAAAGCCTGCCGATGCTAATGGAGAATTGCTCGTCGCCGCGCGGCTCAACGTCAAAAATCGCCGTCTTCTTGTCGGATTCATTCTCGCTTTCAATATCAACAAATAGATATCTTCCCTCAATATTAGCTTCAAACTCGACGACATGAGACGAAAAGTCCAGTGGCAGCACGAAGACTGCCTCAATCTCGACGCGGTGATCATTGTAGTAGGTCAACGCTGCAGTTGTCCGCGCGGTGAATCCGCGTATGTCTGCCCACACGGATGACGCGCGCAAAGGTAGCGGCGATGATGTTTCTCGATTTAAAAGCCCTGCCATTTGAATCGGAGAAGCTTTGCACTTATAAATCATATAAGATGGTAGTTTCGAGGTGAAGGAAAACAAGAATGTGAGAATTCGTTCAGTAAAAACTATTATGTGTGAATAATAATTACCCTAAAGAACTCTCATGATCTCTTAAAACCTCCGCTCTCTGTAGCTCAAAAAAGTTTAGACCGATTTGGTTTTGAATCTGACATTATGATTCTGCAGTTGATTTGCACCATTATCTCTCCTCTACCAGACCAGCAGTATCAGCCTGCCCTGCAGTGTGTAGGACGCTTCTCTCCTTGTAAGTGCTTGTCAATCCGAATTTCCTTGACACTTCATTTGACAATAGAAATCGCAAACCTAACTGTGCTTGATGGCGTTCTTCTCTCATTCGCAAGATCCAGGAAGGGCATTGGTATACTGCACTCTATCCGCTGCATAGCCTCGAAATACCTCCATCCCTCACAGCCATTATTTCTGCATATAAAGGTATTTATGATACGAAGAGTCGAAGCTCAAGCGGCCTACACTTAGATGGCATGATTAATCGCTGTATTTTTCGACTCAACACAAAAATCATGTTTTTAATAATTTAGAATTCCGTTGATATTCTGATGATTCAGCTACAGTCGGTGAAGCGCGCCTTAACAGAATTTCGAGAAAGCATAATTCCACGATTACTTCACCAAGAGCCAACATAAAGCCATATACACTTGAGCAGGTCTTAAGGACATTACGGCGAACAAAGACGAACGCAAAATCCACACAAAAACATTGCGCAGACCAAAGGCAGATGTTTCTGGCTAATTCATTCTTATGACAACGACCTGTTATTTATTTCCTCAAAGAAAAAAGAGCACTTTCTCGCAAATCTCATCTCCTAATCAAACTTCAGGGAACAAGAAAGCCGTTGGGTGTCTACTCTGCAGTTTACCGATAATCACAATCTGGGAGATTGAAACTTGATTACCCTGAATGTACGAAACAAGGGCAGCAATTCGCGGTGGAAGAGGGGTGGATTGTGGCGTGGTTTCACACGAAAGAAAACACGCCTGTGTATTAGCAAGAAATATATGTACTCCAACATTAGCTCCAACTCTAACTCTCACTTCGACTCCAACTTACTACCCATTAGAAAGCTGTATTAATATACAGTGTTAACACGCATGCGCACAAACGACAAGCGATAATAAAGCAACCTGTTATCCTATATAGTGGGACTGGAGCTCCCCCAAAAAGAAGTTAGAGCAAAGCGAATTTATATCATTTTTCTTAAAAGAAATGGGAACCTTTGTTCCTGGGTAAGCACTTCACTGTTTCTCCATGCAATAACCATTTTATCAAGCTCTAATTAGCTATGGTTAACGGTGGCTTGATATGTAGGTATGGTGGTGTCTTTTTCGTGTTAAAAGCATGTTAAAATACTTCGGGGCTTTGTTTCATTTTTTTCAAATGATGTGCAGTATTAATTTTTCAATTATTAACTTCCACTGTAATATTTTCTCTAGGCAAATGGAAATAACACTAGGAACTAAACCTATATACTTAAACAGCCACTCACTAGTTCTATCAATGATCTACTTTTGATTACCAAAAAAGGAGTTACAGAATACAATTCAAAAACACTTGTTCTTTCTGTCAGATGCAACGTTTCTTGTTCCAAATCTTGTGGTTTGCCATTGATTATAAGGAAGCGAAGACTCTCCTACACAATTAAAACTTAGAAATCCTTATAAGTTCACAATATCACACAATTATTTCTTCAACCGGTTTTCTTCTAAACTGGGTCCAGAACACTTGTTAAAAATTTCTGTGCAGTGTTATGGTCCACTGAATACTCTGCCTTGATTGGTTTAGCTGACAACCCATCAAATTTCATAGCGACACAGGTTCAAAGAACGACAGCTATTATTCATATAAAATATTCACTTTTCCACAAAAAACCCCAAGATAACACAGAGGCAATTGAGACAGGATACCATTTTTGATTGGTTGCGTAGATATTAATAGAATTGATCACTAACATCGTCAGATTCTACTTGAAATCAGGTATTGAATCTTTGATGCAAGAAATCCCAAGACTATTCCTAGTATAAGCAAAGGTAGCATAATACCAATTTCAAAACTTCATTACATGATTTGAGTCCTCTAGCCATCAGCAACCTAACACTGCCATGATCTTCAAGTAATTCACCATCTGCATTTCTTTTCAATTCGCAATGACAGTGCAGACAATTCACCGTATGCCTTTATCAAAAGATTTGAGAAGAATTTTCTGCAAAGTTAGATAAGATCCTGCAGGAACGCAAAACCTGATAAAAGAAATTTTCACCGCACGAGATGCGTAAATATAATGAAGCATCAAGGTTGTTTAATCCCCCAATAAATCTCTTAAGAAGGATGCATCCAAACATAGCAAAATGAAATTCAATACAAGAAGCAGGAACTGACTGCATCAAACCTCCTTTTTGGAGTTCGATTCCCTGCAAACTTAGGTTCCCTGAAGTCATAGGACACTACAAAGTACTCGAGAGATATAGATTGAGTGGTAGATATAGATTGAGTCGATGGTGGTAACGCACTGACTTCGTCTGATAGGTGCAGCCGTAAAGCCTAACGCTTTTTGTAATGGCATTGACGTCAAACGTGTCAAAGAAATCACCCTCTGAATAATATCGAGGTCAGCTGCGCAAGGCATGGCTGAAAACGCACGTCCACGCCTAAAGGTGATAGCGGCGAGGCATCTGTTAGCCTTTTGGGGCGAATGTGTTGACAAAACCACATTTTCTATTCACACTTTGCAGTAGTGTTCATTTGAAGAACTTTCATAACTGCACAAACATGTAGAAAGAGGTCAGGGGTTATAATGAACTACCTTTAAATCATGGATTGCCGTCACGACCATTATAGCTAACGCACTATTTTGGCTTGAAGTCAATTATAAATCACTTAATCTATCTATACAATTGCTTGATAAAGGTTAGGATTGACTGCAAGTAAATTTTTATCAAAATATATCAAAGTCTTAAACGAGTATAAAACTGATTCAGACTCTTACAATTTAATCAGCGCACTTTCAGTTTCAATTAGCAAATTCTGACATGTTGTGCTTTGTCAAATTAACCAAATATTGAGAAAATCTTGATGAAAATAACAACCTCTCAATGATTGCCAAATACAGGGCCTCGCAGAATGCCAAATGCCACGCAGCGCACATGGCAATGAAGAACACGTGATACTGTAGCAACTACGACTGCTTCAATCAACACTGCCTGATCAGGTTCATCGCTATTTCCCCAGGGGTGTTCGTATCATGGCATTCATTGGTTGAGACAATTAGGGCTGTAAAGACATGAAGCCTCAACCCATTCGCACTTCAGAATCTAAAAATTTCTACTCTGATTAACGAAGATTTCTCTTCCACTTAAAACACGATCTTGCGCAGCTTTGATTTTGTTTTTTGGGAAAGACAGCCTTTGTTTAAACAGCAAGGCATTTCTCTAATTTTCATAAGCAGTTTCGCTATCCAGTGAATTATTCTTCGCTTGATGCATTTACTCAAATTAGGATTTGGATTTTCTGCATGCACATTGTGGCGGAAAAGTTCGCAAAAAAACCAATCCTCCCGTAGATATTTACTTACTTGTGAATGAAAGTTCGCATGAATCTGAAAACGAAGCAAATAAATGGATAAACGCGAGCAAAGAAAGCAGGAGAGCGGAAGAAAATTGAAAATCGCGCTGTAAGCATGAAACCATGGGGAAAAATTGGAATCTTAAGCTACTTGTCCAGCATTGTGGCATTGCTGGATCGATGAAGTATGCAATTAAAATATAGACAATGAGCCACTATAGGTAATTCCCATTGAGAAGGTACTTTTTCACAAAACAAAAACAAAATGAGCCAAATAGTAGCAAGCCAGAATAGGATTTTAACTGCAATTAATGGCAACCAGCATAGTGGTTTACCTGCAGTTTTCACAAACCAAGTTAAAAAATTCGCTACGAAAATTATCTCAAAAGATTTCACCATATGGCTCTTCATTCCGCAACCAGTAAATCTGTTCGGTTACCGCTTTGGAAAGATTACAAAAATGATCCAGAATTAGTTCAATCGATTGCCTTTGCAAAATTTTTCTGTCCTTTGGGATTGTCAGTTCAGCGCATCACAACCTTTCTACGTGCTTGTAGCATACAAAAATAACTTGAGACAACAACTGGTCTCCTCAAGAGAATTGGTCTAAGGACATTTTCTATTTCTACCCTAGCAAAACGCTTTGAAATGTGACTTTTGAAAAATGAGGAAACGTATACACCCATGAAAGCTCAGGTTTTTTAGTTTTACTCAGAAGCTATAAATAGGTGTCTTATGAGATTCACCTAAAAAGGATCTTTTAAACCATTCAACATTAAAAGAAAAGTAAAAATGAAAATGCTATATTGTTATCTCCTGTAATGTGAAAGAAGAATAACTGAGCGAATTGCCTAGTTGTCAACACCAACTCTTGGCAGGTTGACTGCACCACGGTAACAGAGAAATTAAGAAGCACGATGATGATCCGAACAGAGAAGAAATTGTGAACAAGTGCTTTGTAAACAAGAACAAGAACTTCACAATAGCTAGAAAAAGCTGAGCCAGTTTTTGCATGTTTAAGGTGTCCCCAATTAGCACAGTATAGTGTCAATAGTTTCCCCAGTTAGCACAATATGCTAAATACATAGACACTTCAATAAATAAATAGAAAAAAATTAAAAAAGGTTCCTTTCTTTCCGAAACTCCTCAGAGTAAGCAAACATCGAGAAAAAAGCAAAAGTGGAGAAATAAATAGCCAGTTGCGGATCAAAAACACAAGAGGGTGATAAGAAGAGCGCATGATTGGTTATAATTGACCAATCAGCGTTACTTCTTCACATGACAGGTTGCTATTAATTCTGTCAGTCATTTCAGAAGTTTGCTTACACTGACAAGTGTCGGACAAAAACGTGCTTAAGGTGTGCAAAAACTGGTTCCACTTTTTCTGGCTGTTGTAAAAAACAAATTAGCAAGAAGATAGGAATTCGACAAGAAGCCTACTTTGTACCGAAAAGCAAAATGCAACAGAAAGTAGTCGAAAATAAAAAAAACAGAAAGTGGTTACCATTGCAACTGGTTTCTTGAATCTAGATACAAACAGCTAGGGTGGTGGAAGTGTGATTAATATCACAGATGGAGAAATAGAACGAGAATAAATAAATCAAAGTGATATTGCATTTAAAAACATTCAATTCACTGCAGTAGGAAATAGATTCTCCTAAAGATTTAAATGATGTATCAAAGTAAAAGTATGAGAAAATTACCTATTAATATTACTTCACAGCCCTGAATAAAAATTCGGATTCATTCTACAAAAATAACACAAATTAAGTTATTGAGATTAAAAAATGATTTAAATAGACTTTGATATTATTAGATAAATATTTATAAATTTTCAATTTTCAAAATTATTCTCAAAATTTGAGACATAAAAATGACGCAGCTTGTCCCAAAACACGAGGCCTAGTATTGTATGGGGTCCCAGTCTGAAATAGGATGCTCCAATTCCTTTGTAGAACCCCATCAAACCTTCTTTTCTTAAAGTTTTGTAAATGCAGTCGAGGAAGCCAGAGTAAAGCACACCACGCCCATCGGTTGTAATGGGTTGATTGTACAATCGAGTGCTGACGACATCAAATGGCGTCATGGCAACAACAACAAAGACGCTGCCAATCATACTTGCAGACAAGGGAATAAGCACGCTACCCTTGCTGAAAATCTCTCGGTTGGTGATTTCTTCCCTTGCTTTGGAGAAGGACGACAGTTGCGCGGCCGATCCGACCGTAACCCTTGGCATCGAACCAGTTACGCCGCGCCACAGTCCCACAAACCCATGCGCCGCCACCACTGTTCGAATCGCGTGGAAGAAACCCTTGTGGTGGTGTTGTGCGCCGACAGCAATCGAATCAGCGGCTTCCGCCTGCAGCTGAGTCTTCACCTGAAAGTTGATTTCATTTGTCAATTTCTTCCACGTGGCTTCATTCTTCTAAAGAAGATTTTAGCTGCAACAGCCTACATAAACGCTAGTGCGTCCTGTGACCACACCATGCAGAAATAGAAAGGAAACGTTTCTCTTCAAGTCATCTTTTAATAATAAGTACGTAAATCTGTTGTTATGAATTATGTTCTTAACCTGTTTTGTTTTCTTGCAAAATAAAGAGAAACTCATTCTGCTATTATCTTAGAACTGCAAGCCAAGATGGAGAAAGGAGATTGGTTAGGTATTTTTGACTGTTCACGTTGCCCAAATTAGTGAACCAAACGGCTGTCGGAGCGGTTCCAAACTTCATTGATAAAACTGCGTTTGGAAGTCTCTAATTTACAAATATCCATATCTGAGAGAATCTTAGAAAAACGCTGCTTTGGCAACTTCGAAATTGAGCTAAATGAACTCTTTACAAAGACCAATATATTTTTACAATTGTGATGATAAGAAATAAAGACGTATGCCCTTGAAAAACCTTCAATTATAGGCATATATTTAAAGATTACCATAGCTTCATGACGGCTAATATGAGACAGGAAGCAATCTTTAAATTAGCGTGAACTGTTTAGCAGAGATAACTACCAGCACTGAACACACAAGAACGAGTGTTTTCCGGATTCGTTTTGCACATACAGCCAAAACCACAGTAAAATAGCGCGAACGTGGACTCGCTAATTAGAACAACATTAGCGAAAGCCAGCGTTGATGTCTGTCTGCGGTTGATGTAGCTAGCATGATGACGGCGAATCGACACCCAGATGCTCCTTCTCAATGCTTACATCCATCAATAAAACATCGATTACAATTGCTGAACTGTCTCTTTGTGCGTACATTTGGACTTTGAAACATGCACAAGAATGGTGACTCAAGTCGAAACCTACCATTGAACTATGATACGATACAAACCTAGCATTGACCTATGATACGATAATATGATACACACATATAATTGGGTTTTAACGGTTCAGGGCTGGAGATGACTCGTTTTCTGGATTTATGTTCTTGATTTTACTTTAGCTTTAATCGTAATAGCACCGTTTCGTAAAATGATCGTTTCATATAACAATGCCCTGGTAATCGGATGGTGAAAAAGGAGAAGACGAAAAAATTATTCATAAAAGTCAAACGGGCACATATGATAGCATTTCGGTGGACCAATGAATAAAAACGGAAAGTTGCAGAAATCAAAAACTCAAACCTCCAAACGGGTTTAGCATGGCTGATTATTTTCTACAGCATTGCTGAGAGAAATTCTCAGTTTTGCACAGGTGGTGGTGCAAATGTGGACTGGATATAATTGAAATATCAGAAACTAATCGTATAAAGGGGTATAAAAAGGAACTGAAAACTATCGAACTTAGTCCATCAAAAAGTAGAGCCGTTGTTCTGTTCTATCGATATGGCTGATAATCGCCATTTTAGGATGTGAAATTATTTGGAAAAACAAACAAAACAAAAAAATGCTTAAAATTATACTTCAAAATGCCGTTGAGTGGATACATTTGACCGGTTTTAAACGGGGCTTAAAATGCAGAATAACGGTACATGGGCCATAGTTAAAGATCTGCTGATAAGACATAAACATCAAGCTCTAAGCAAAGAATTCAGAATTAAATACTAACTATCTTAAAATCTTATCAAATCATCAAATACAATTTTTAAAAGTTCAATTCAATACTCTTCACTAAACAGAGTTTGTTCCATTTATTAAGCTTCTTGATTAACGAGCAATGTACTATGAAATTAATATATAGCAGCTTTTCAACAAAAATAATCAATGCCTCTAGATTTCTCTCTCTCAAAACCTTCGGAAACGGTAAATACTTGCATGCATTATTTACAAGAGGTGTGTTTTCCCAGGTTATCTTCGCAAGCGTTAATCCAACAACAGGCTTTTTCTCAAAGCAAGCTTCTTAAGAAAAGGCTTTACAACCAAGTATGTCAAAAAGCAGCAGTTTATAAAAACAAGCAAGCATCTCGCAAATCTTTATTTAGCACGATTGATAACGTTACAACGGGGGCGAAGTAGCAGTTATTTGAACTCACACTTGTGAGTTTGGAATTGCCATGCACTGTAAAAAAATATCCGGACAAAATAAAATTGCGGCGAGATGACGTGAATTGCGAGTTCAAGAAAATGATTCTAAAGGAGCAATCATGTTACCTCTTAGTACACGTTTTAGGATTAATCTTTTTAAGACATTCATCTTTGCTCTTGTAGATTTCAGAAGATTCTGACCTGCAAGAATGGCAAAAGATACCAATCTTAGCGAAAAACCTTGGATAACTTTCTACATGCGAAACTACTTGAAAACAAAAATTTTCAGCAAAAGCGCCAGAAACTGCGTTGGTTCATATTTTCAAAGACATTCTTCCAGTGTGTTTATTTAATGTTTCAATTTCACAATCAGCTTTGGTAGAACGAACCCAGCAAGTATATACCGTTCATGGCCAAGATCAATTTAGTTAGATCTTTCCATGTCAAAAGCAATATACAAAATATCCAAAAACATGCACACGTAATGTTTCTATTAAACCTTTGCATTAATGCTTTTGAATCTATTCAAGATTTTCCCGAGAGCAGGGTGCAAAGGCAGCCATATGCTAGCTATCTTCTACTTATGGTAAGACTTAATTGTTGAACAGGGATAATAGCACACCAAAACTGAATTGTGCTGGCCTTCAAATCGACCCACGGATCAAACATCATTACTGTGGGAGCCAGGTTTAAAGCTGTCGAGGGAGAATGCTACCAGAAGGTAAGCTAAGGAATTTTTGTTCTGGCCTACGCCCGCTTCCCAAACAGACGCTCTTTCGGACCACGCAGAAGGATCTGCTTATGGAAAAGATGAGAGAATCTTTTAGAATAAAAATCTTATGCCAATTATTTAGGATAATTTACTCCTCCTGAGTTGAATCAAAAACAACATAATTTGTGTAAATAATTTGAATAAAATGTTGGTGATCGAGTGTTCCTGCTACTCATTTAAAAAAGATTTAGTCTCCTCAGCTTCATTAGAGGATCAATTGTGTGGCAGGCTAATGAAATAAACATAGAATGGTGATACTCTTTCAAATCGAAGAAATGAACTTGTTCTTTACAGCCTGAGGGGGCTTTAGGTTTTAGCCCCCCCCCCCATTTTATTTAGACCCCCCCTACTTTTTTCAACGCTCCGCGGTGCCTGCGTACGGATGCAAAATGACGATGGTAAATTTCATGCAACTTGTTCTCATGACTCTGCTTCATTATAACTTTCGAGGAATGTTTGCACGGGTTAACTTATAACAACAACAAATGTCTCCAACAAACTGGGTTAATATTGGCCCTTCAAAAGAGTGCTTTGGGCGTTCAAACGATAAAACGACTTTCTGAATCTTTGCAAAATCGAGGCATTAATGAAATCACAAATCGTATTTCTGCTGTAAGAAAGTGGATGCTACAATACAAACTAAAAATCAATGATGATAAACTGATTGAGCTCATTAACATTGGTGCTGGCAAACACTTGCCAAAATAGCATTCAGGTGGGTGAATGTACCATAGCTCTTTTTGACTGTTTAGCCCACGCTTTTGTGAAATCACATATTGAATATGAAAATGCTGTTATTTGGACTGCCTGATGCCAATTAAAAAACTTCTCGATTGATATAAACAAGAGTTGGAGAGATATTGCCATAGAAATGTTGAAAGAATTATACTGGTTACCCATCAGGTATAGGGCAATGTACAAACTTTCTTTACTAGTGTATAAATGCATGAACAACATTGGACTGGCTTATTTCCAACAGCAGAGCTATTCCTACTTGAAATCACAAGAGTTAGGACTGAGACTTCTAGCAAGAGAGCATTTGAATACGCTGCACCTGATACATGGAACTCTTTGCCTCTCCACATCAGACAATTTAAGGACATAAAGTCATTTTTTGAAACAGGCATTTAATTTCTAAGTTTATTTTCAATGTTAATACTGTAATTTTTAGAAACTCATTGTAATTCTGGAGTTATTTGACTTTCATTACTTGAACCTATAAATTGTATGCACAAAGCAGAGCATTGTATAATAGAGGTATGCATTAAAAAATCAATTATGTATTTTTATTATGTATCATTATGAATCCACTTTCCAAAATCTGTACCAACAGATAATCCAACTAACATATTCTTATCATTTGCAACTTTTTCCAATTTGGTAAAGAAGTAGGTATATACTGTATTTGTGCCTTAAAAGCATATGTACATCATATTTTGGTTCTGGTTACAAGGTAGAGAATCTGGATATAACATGGATCCTGCTCCTTGTTAGAACTAAAACTGATAATTTTATAGAGAATTGAGGCATATTATCATATACTGTAGTGGTAAATGTTTTTCTTTATTCTTTGAATATGATGCTTTGAGTATAAATTTTCATTCTATACCTTTTCATTGACAAAATGCATAATCTTAACAGATTGATTTGAGTGTCTTAGAGTGACTGAGTGAACTCCTTCCATAGAGAATGTAAGATATGGGTTTGCAAAATCTACTTCTAGATCTTTTAATTTTGAATATTCAATCCATACAAATAGATTGGAAAATAAGTCAAAAAAGACTGTGGCAAGATCAGGTATAGAAAACCTATTGTGATTAAAGTGACCTTGAAAAAAGAACCACCTACCATATACATTGGACTGCCGAAAAATGCACCAAAACAGCCAGATGTTGCTCCTGCTGCCATGCAGTTTATATAGTTGAGGGTGCCATCAGGGTTCTTGGTTAGGCCAGCATTGGTCATTATTTGGTAGCTGCCAAGCCGGAGGCCATTCATGACCGCCTGATAGTATAAACCAGGGACAAGGCCTTTCTGCAGTGCAGCAAGTCCATCAACCTTGCCCACTGTGTAAAATGCATGGAAGACATTCCGATAATAAACTTTGTAAGATCCTCTTCCCTGAAGCTCTCCTTGCAGCTGCATTCGTGTTTTGATGACTTCCAGGGGGTTTGAGAAGAAGCAAGCACAGCTGGTACTTAGCCCCCCAAGAACACATTCCATCAAAGGATGCATTATTCAGGCTGGGTTGTTGATTTAAAGTATTGAAACCATTGTAGCCAATTTCTTCTTGATGCTTTTTTCTGCAACTGCACAAACAAACAATCTTGACTTTGATTGCTGAGAATGACTATGGCCAGAGTCAAAACATTCTAAATTTATTTAATCGGATCTGTCAAACTTAAAATGTGATCTAATATTTGATTTGTCAGACTGGAATAGTGTTACACTCGAATGTTGTTATTAAAAAAACATTACAAACGATGTCTATTATTGTTGTCATCCTAATTGTCAATCTTGACTTCCTAAAGAAAAAATGGTTAAACTTACAAGTTTGAATACCTAGCTGTTGTGATTATACACAAAATATAATTAAAAAGGTTATATCTCCAAGGTCATTACCCCAAATCCACATTGGGACAGATAGTTCAGAAAACTTTCACATTAGAAATTTTCAATCATATATTGATATTCATTGAATATTAATCAACCAATACATTTATTTGGTAGAGAAAATAAAACATCAATATTCATTAAATCAACATACATAGGATTGGTGCAAGAAAACCATTTCTTGGTAAGGCAAGGCTCGGAAAACTTTAGAATGGTGACAAGGTTGCACATAGGCAAGCAAAAGGTATCTGCAACAGGTCTATAACTCTACATGGTTTCACCTCTTACTCTACAATTAGAGCTTCATGACAAGTTATTGAGCCATGTTCTAACTTGAACATGTACTAAATAAAAGGCATTAAAAAGACTACTTGAACATATTAAGGTGTTAAAACATTAAAGCTATTAATAAAACATGCATTGAGTAAGAGGCCTTTCAATAGCCCCCTTTTACAGGGTCTATTTAGGATCAAACCAGCAAGATGTTTCTAAAGCCGCTAGCTTAGGCCGGTCCTAACCAAAGGTCACTCACTATTCAGAGAAAAGAAGAGGTATCAAATTGTAAGGTTCCAGGAAATGAGACCTCTATCACATCCTCCTCTTAGTCAATCGAATTCGCCCCCCTAGGTAACGGGACACCAAGCAATAAAACCATTAGCGATTGCGATTATGTAAGGAAACTTCTTGTCACAAACCTCGAAAAAACTGGGGCTGCAGGCAGAAAAATTTCAAATTCTTGAATGGGTTCTGTTTGAAGGTCAGGTAACAGTTTGATCATTTATCAACAGTGATTGTGCGATGAAAGCGCGGCAAAGAGGGGCAGAGTTCAGAATATAATCTATCTAGTTACCAGTTTCCCATTGCAACGATGCCAGAACGGGATGCGTGTACTCTTAGGTGCCTAATAAAAAGTGGGTCGAAATGAATGGGGGGATGTCGAAAATCAGAGGAGAATGTAATAAGCGGGGGAGGAAATGTAACTAATAAAATCTTTACTCGCCAAAGGGTAATCTTGGTAGATTCATAATTAGTGGAGATGACTTGCCAAATAATAATAGGAATATAATGTAATAAAAAGTTGAAGTAGTGGGAACATGATTCTAAACAGAAGGGCTCGCTGGTCAGTACTAATACATACAGCATAAATGAAAGCATGAAATTTTTCTTAAACTTCTCAAGCTCGCTTTGCAAAATATTCAATTAAGACCTCTTCGTAAGAAATTATGCTTCGATTTCCCACTGTTACGCTTATATATCTGCATTGTATTGGCCCTACCCTGGGTACCAGAGCCGCAAAAATTAAAATTAAAAATTAATGAGATATTGGCCCTTGCCTTGGCATTGTTGTGATGTGACACTGCGTGTTTTTGCCATAAAATGCAAAGAAAATGACAATAGTGCATTTTTGAGTAGGCTAGCATTAAGCTGTACTATATTTTTGTCATGGGAGCGCAAACAATTGCAAATAGCAACATCGTGTATTCCTTGCAGGCCACTCTAAGATAGGCACACAAATATACAAGTTACTCCAACTGACTCGCAACTTAGAACGCAAGAAAGTAGATTTCAGCGCGTTTCCATAGTTCGTATTGTGAACTGACATCCAGCACCTTCACTCTCAATTATTTTTTCCATATTGCCTGGCTAAACATTAAGTAAATAAATGGCTGATTGCACAAACGCTTGTCTTATAGATAGCAACTCTGCCTTTGCTGCTAAATAGGACAGTTCTAAAGCATAACCCCTAGTAAACTATTCAGCGCATCATTTCCTCCTTCAATCTAGCATCTTTTAGGACTGTCTTATCGTTGCATTGCAGTGATTGCATCAAAGGCAACTAATAGAGTATGATTCAGGCCTTTTGCTGAAACTGAAAACTTGTGCTGATATGCTGATTAGCTGTAGAAATACCGGGGAATAAACTGTAGAAAAAGCCATCTTTAATCAGCTACCTTTGATCAGCCATCTTTAACAGAATCAATTTCATTTCAGGTTTTGTTTAGCAGTTTAAGTGAGCGATTAGCAAAGCTACTAGAATCTAGTACTAATAAGGATCCTTCGTTAACCTCTACTAGCCTCTTGTAATCATTTCCTTGCATTTTAATTATTTTTTATAACGCCGATGAATCAAAATGCAAGACAACATCGTGCAGTAATTCCATGCAATTTAACAGCAGCTCTTTCAGTTCAAAGAACAACTTTGAAGTTTAATTTTAGTTGAAGGATCTTAACGTTTAAGCCCCAGAAGTAGCCTTTAAATCGAACACAGGAATTCTCTTGCAACAAAAAATAGGAAATAAAAAGCAGATTCCATTTCAATTGAATACTAAATTTACCTGGAAAGAAGGCAAACCTAATGCTCGCAAAGCTCTATATCTCTAACATTGAGCTTATCTTTGTCATATCTGCGTTCTTCCATGAGTTGTAAGCGATACTGTTTCGCTGAATTCAAGGGAATGATATTCTGCTGAGGAGGAACATCGTCAGTTGACACAATCTTCTTCTCAGGGTTGACAATGAAGAACACGATAATCCGTCGACGGGCGGGCTGTTTGTCTGAAGCATTTATCATGTTTGAGATCTTGTGAATGTGGCAGTTAGGGAACACGATAAGGTAGCCCTCCTCCGTCGCGAAGTGCCCAAGTGGCATGAAGCCTTCGGAAGCAAACGTGTTAACTATGGCCGGGCGCTGCTGTGGTATATTCCAGAACAACATGTTCCGCTCAGCCAGGGTAAAGGCACGTTTGAACTGGAGATCGCCTCTGTGGATTGATTCTGCCCGATCCAAGAAAAAGATACCTTGAAAGGAACATACTTTATCAAATAAAGCGCACAAAATATGACAAATATTGGTCACCAACAATATTTATATATAAGGTGAGCTATTCACGAAAAAGGCTTGTAGAGATAAAACATGTAGTTTTATTTTCTCCAACTCTATGCTATATTACGCTCTACGTGCAAATGTATTGAACACTGTGCTACGGAAATATCCAGACACGATTTCTATATATGTATAAAGTGATTGCATCGTAAATGGTAGGACTTTAGGAATTTTGATTATACTCTTTTTATCTAAATATATTTCTTATAAAATAATTGTTAAAATGCGAGTAAGTTAGGAAAAGCATGTCACAGGAAATACTATATTGTAATAGATATTTAAAAGATTTGAACAGCTTCTCCCACCGACATGAAATAGTAAAGTAAGGTACATGGAGCCAAGGGAAAGTAAGATAGAGGAAAATGCAGACAATAATGTTAAGAATGACAATCGAAATCTAAGGTATGGCTAAGAACGGGAAGTGGTATCGAAATTGACAGACGTAGCAAGGATTGTAAGGTTAAAGTAAGGAGGGGAGGTAGAAAGCAAACGGCAAGTTCAGTGAAGAAGTTAATAGAGTGTGTCAAGTTGCTTGCCTGTCATGACGATGTTTTCGTGAGACATTCCTTCTGCATGCCACACCCCTTCATACTCCTGGCCAGGCTCAAGTGTATATTCTACGATTTTGACAATCACTTGCAGTTCTTGCCCATTGAAAGATACAGCCTCCTTTTCCAAAGAAGGCAGCTCCTCCAATTCAGTGTCATCGTCTAGATCTCCCTTAAAGAACGTCATCGCTTTAGAATATGACCAAACCTCTTCAAAAAATGGCAAAAACATCTCAAACAAGGACTCCATGTCTCGATACAAATCTGGAAATCGATCCTGGTCCAAATTGTTTATGTAGTTCTGTATAACACACTTCCCATCGTTCGTAATTTGGAATCGTGTTGGCAGCCACTGAAAGATGGACTCTTCATACTTGCGTCCCCAGAAGTCACTTTCATCGTCAACCGGTCTCTCTTGGGACAGAATGGCGCTCTTGTGGAGCTTGCTAATTCCCTTGATGTAAGGAATTAGAGCAGGGTGAACCAAATCTCGCACGGTATTGTTCGAATTGGGGTGGTAGTCAATGGGTGTCTGCCTAGCCAAATCGTCAAGATGACGCTTCAGCCCTTCCTTCAGGGAAGCAGGCATTCGGCCTTTCACATAACAAACACCTTCCTTGACTATCTTTCCCATCTGCTTGTTCCAAAAATCTTGGAGAAATGAAGAGTCAAGTATTTCTCCCAAAAGGCTCCGCAACCTGTAGCTGCGCAGTAGCATAGAGACACTTACTTCATATGGTCCTGAGTTGGTTCCAATAAGCTGTTGATCCGAGATTTTCAAATTGTCTTCTCCTGCTTCGTAAAACCAATCCTTTATGTCATTTAAAAGTTTGATTTTCGAATCAGAATCATTGCTGTATACACTTTTATCACCATTGATTGTTACTCTTAGTTTCAAATTGAAGAACTTGTAATAATCTTCATGATTCTTATCCAATTTGGGATTTCGTTCTGCTATCGCACTAACAAATTTTAATCCTGGCTTTTCTTTCAAACCTGGAAAGCCAAATTTATCTCCAGGAAGAAAAAAAGTGTGTCCGTCTTCAACATATCCATCAACAATACTCATGAAGTCTTTTACGAGAAGATTGTCAGGCCCTTCCGCTATTTCAACTTCTTCAACTGGAAGAGCAGCCATTTTCTAGAGACGTTACACACCCTTAAATAATAAATGATGTATTCGGTTAGAAACTCTCCAGCTTTCTTTACACAAGAAAAGAACACAATTTTACAACATATTTAGGTCGAAAATATGAAGTCATTGTTTGAATACGAGTTTTCACAACATGTATATAGCTGTCTTAAGATAATAATTTGAACTAGTGACGTGAAACTTCTTTCTTTGTGATCAAGTGCTCCATATTATAAGTCTGAAAAATCGCATAGTTATTGCACACTTAAGAGTAATGTTTCAGCTGATATTTCTCAGAGTATGCAAACGTCGGAAAATGACCAAAAGTTGACAAAATAAATAGCTAAACACTTGATGATCAAAGATACTTCAAACTACGAGTCTTACTGTAATTCTCAAACATGTATCATATATTCACAATTATAGCTGCCAGCTCAGCCAACTTATGATTGTCTTTAGCCAACTTTTACCTCAAAATCAAAACCTTATTCCTATGCTTAGTTTGCTCTCAATCAATATCGCTGAACAAGACTTCAAATCAGACTTCAAAAATCTTACTGTTTTGCTGAGTAGAATTACATGGATGGGTCATTCCATATAAAATTATCAGATATTCTTAAGATTTGTAGCCAATGGTCTTAGAATTTTCTTGATTTTTGTCACAAAAACTAGCTTGGAAAAAACACTACAAAATTTTAGCCTTATATCTCTTATGGCTTTTGCTTTGTTGGCACATTAAATACTGTTGACTCTTGATTTGATACTTATTAGATATTTAGAATATTTTTTCAAAACTTGTAAATTCCCTAAGTTTAACCAGATGATCATATTTTAAACTCTATGTCTTTTAAATATTCCAAACCAGTGTACATAATTGTTGAAAAATGAACAAAGCTTGCTATAAAAATTAAAGTGTATTTCTAAGACTATCAGCAAATTTGGAGATTAAAAATTGAAATTTAAGTACTTTCAAAAATTACATTATACAAAATGGCTATAATATAGCAGTAGAATGCAAAGTTTGTTGAGGGTAATACCTCGTAAAAACACTGCTTTACTAAGCTGAATCATGCATTACTTTTCTTCTTAATAACAGATCAGCCTAGTTGTAGTAAGTTTGACCTATGACAGATTTGGGTGAATTAATTTTGATACCCAGCATTTCTGCTTGGACCTGAAGAACTCAAAGTGGTTCAAGGTGGGTGCATGAAGTTCATGTGGACATCTACTTCATCTTGATTTATTTCAAGAAGCATGCCAGTACAATGGTCATATATGCAAGCAACAAAGGGGTCTTGGGGGTGTCATTTCCTAACAAAAAGGTTCTCAGGGGTGCCTTTCCTAAATAAAATCTGCATGGCTAGCTCATATTAGTGTCTGAAAAGGTGCATTGTCAGAAACAATAAATAATATTCATCTGACAGAGCTTTATGCAGCCTTCAAAGAAGTGTATTCTGATGTTGTGATAGGATTTTCTCTTCGTTTTCAATGGTGCATGACAGTTCATGGAAGTGGTTCTAATTCTGTTTCTGTGTGAAACATCAAAATATACCACTAATGTTAATCAGTTCCTACTCATAAAACATAGAGAGATACAATATTGCAGCAATGAGAATAAGGAGTGTATGGTGCACAGATGTGACAACTGTCCAGGGGCATCTATGCTAAGAAGGCATCTTGATTGTAATATTCCATTTCAGTAATGGGAGGACACTGGTAGGTATGAATTAGTAAAAAGGTGCACTAGCATTAATAATTTTGTTCAAAATAACTCATTTCGATTAGCAAGGAAGCAAGTTAAGATCAAGAACTTAGCAAAATCAAAAATTTTTGACTAAGCATAAACTTTCCCAAGGCATATGTTGACACTTATTGCCATCTAGAATATCAGATGTTGTTGCAACATGGGAGAGAGTCCACCTTTTAAAGCACAGCTAAACCACAGTGAGCTAAACATGTAACTTACACAAAATCATTGAAATATCGGCGCTAGCATTAATTCGTACACCTCATTGGTCCATGCTAGTGCCCATCTCTCGCCTAAATAAGAATCCATAGCCTCCTTTTCATCTCAATCTCAGGCCCCAGAAAACGTGATCTGGTCCTGGCTCGCAAATAAAATTTAAACTCTGGTTCACTAATAAAGTTTAAACCCTGATTCACAGGGGCGATTCTAGATGGGAGAAGGGGGAGGTGGGGCATAACACAGAAATTCCTGGGGTAGTATTTTTACAAAATAACGCCTTCTTGTTTAAAAAATTCGAGGTTATGATTTAATTCATGCTTCAGTTTGAAAAGAATGCCTCAGAAATTCATACCAAAAGCTCCGTTTAAAGCACTAACCAATAACCAAACATTTTCTAACAAAAGTTGGGTAGGAATTAAAGGTGGCCGATAAAAATTTTGGGGGCCTAGTAAAGATGCCAGTGCTGATTTAGCCCCTTTATAAGATTGTTCAATGACCAAAAATATTTTTATAATTTTTGTCAATCAACGTCTTTCAATGAATTTCTTGAAACCTTGCTGTTGATAACTTGGTAACAATTTGAGGCCACGGCACACCACACCCTCCTTCCTTGGCGTTAGCTCTCCTGTTTAGCTCTACTAATCATGATTACTTTGCAAAAGATCGATCTGAAGAAGACGCATCAGTTATCCTTTACATTTTAGCAAGCAGCAACAAACAAGTGGCAAGAAAATAAAATGAATATAAAAAGCTAATTGCTAGTGCATGGAAGATGATGAAACATCTTAAATTTGTTTTACTCTTTCGGTTGGTCTCATGTCGCAATCATACTTTGACCACAGATAAACTGCAAAATAAAGATGCGATTAATACTTCAATTTTGCTATTTTTTATGTTGCTGATATCTCTCAAAATGAATCATTTTACCTAATGATGTAATACGTTTTGCTTCGATGAGATGTTTTCTCGACGCTTCCTGAATACAGGCTGTAATTGTTAATGGCAGATAAACGTGCACCAAGCATGTCTCTTCAGTTTCTTGGAAGATGGCTAACACCACACCACTAGTCAATCGATGGACACATCCACCTTATAAGAAGGCACGTGACTTCGCCTGCTTGTTTCGCAACCCGACACATGCATTCAAACTTGTCCTTGTCTGGGATTTTAGGATTGCTCACGTGATTGTTGAACTGGGTGTAGAGGGTTTCCTCTGACGAACAAGTCACCTGCACGATTGTCATCCCCTTAACGATGATAAAAAGTGTCAGTTGAAAAGGTCGGTGGAAACTGGCTAGATTACAGTAGAGAACATGAATAATAAGCACTACATTCTATTATAAGAGAATATCAGTGTTTGGTCATGTATCTCGTAATATAAATCAGATAGAATTAATCAATATCGCAGTTGGCAATGAAGGCCAAAAATAATGGCTTTGAACAAATAACAAGATTTTTCCTCCCAGTGCTTCATACTACTCCTACTTTACAACCAGTGTCATGCTTGCCAGAGAGCTGGTCAAGTCGCTCCAGCACACCACCGCTAACCCAGGGGCCTGGCTATCTCCTTTAAGACAATGACATCTAAATTTTGACTCAAATGTAATATACATACTGGTTCCAGTGGTGCAGTTATATGCATGATGAAGTTTTGGAGATTAGAAGAATCTGCAATGGCTGTTCGAAAGAGGGTATGGAGATGGCAGTTTTCGAAGGAATAGAAGCCTCTTGGTCCATCTTCTCCTTTTGGGCCTGGAGTCAGTTTAATACTCGCGATCTAGGTGAAAATTTCACTTCATCATGATTAATCTCATTCCGTTAAATACATTAGTTAGAATCAATGTCAGTTTACAAATACTTTTCTGTCATCATTTTACTGTACCTTTTCACCAAGTTGTAAAGAAATCTTGTTTGTAAGATCATCTACTTTTACAAAGTTGTTCGGGAGGCTGCCAAGCTTTTTGTTTATCTGTGAAGAAAAAATTATACTCTGTATTTGAATAAAGCTGCGAATTGCAAAAGCGCGAATTTACTGGAAATTCTGTTCATAGCACTAGGAAACTATTGGCCACACTCAATATGCAACTGTTGTATTAAAAATGTATTACAGGTATCTTATCCTTTCTGGTAGGTTTTCATTGAGCATCTCATCGTCTTGGAATTGTGCATTGAAGCAGTTAATATAGTGTCATGAAATTGTGGTTCTTTGTTTTTATACATTTACAGAAAAGAGTTGTGGTTGTTATCTCGTAAAAGCAAAAGTTCTTTATGTCCATTTCCCGAGAAAATGCAGTTGCAGTTTTGAATGTTCAATTACATCAAGAAAGTTAATGTATACGTATGCCAGCAAAATGGAGTAACGAATGTTCTTTCTCAAGTTGTTAAGGTCACGGGAGTATTCAAGGAAATAGTCTTCAACGTCTACGTTGACTCATTTGTTGACACACACGAATAGCAATATAGATATACTTACAATTGATTTGGTAGTAGTTCTTCTGTCTCTTATCTTTGCATCTATTACGGTCATGTTGGAAGTCTAAAACAATAAAGATCAGCAACCTTTTTACCGACAAATAAGGATAACCAGATTGTTATTGCTCAGAAATGCACACACACAGAGATACTTCAATACGATAGAACTTGGATAATAGTTAATAAGAAAAAAAAATTCAGAAAAATGAAATGGAGAAATGAGGTTTGAAATGGCTTGACATAGTCAATTATTTGATGAAATTAAGATTCGAACTCAGTTAACAGGAGAAGTTAATTGCCTGTCACATAACGAACATCCGAAATTCAGAATAACTTAATCTAAATAAAATCATCCTAAAATTTAGAAGGCAATTTTTAACCTTTGTCATCTGTTTTCCAACAATGGAAGTTTTCACATCAAACTGGCTGCTATAATTCTAGTTTCTATCCATATTAGAATACAATAAGATATCATCAATATCAACATCGACCTTTTTAAATTTGGCTCTCTGCGAGCAGAAATATAAACATCGAAGAGTTCTCTTTGCTTTCTGCCATAAAGTGCCCAAGGGCGTGTAGACAGAGCTGAAAGGTTGTTGCGTTGATGACAACTTTAAGCAAGGGGGCAGAGGCTTGGTACTGTTCTGTTCAATCTACATTATCATCTCCCCGAATCTTTTTCTCTTTGTCAATAGTTTCATATGATGAAAAAGTCCTTACCATATTGTATATCCTAAGCACATTGCGTAGGTTCATGATCTGAAAGGAAAAGGAGCGTGGAAAAGTTATGTTCCGATTTTAGTTTTTTCCTCTTTCAATGTATATTACGGAGGAGGCTAATTTCTTCAAATCGCCAATTTGAGAAGGGAACATTCTATACAAAAACGCATAAAGGATAGATACTATCTAGAATCATCTTATTTATACATTAACAGATTTTCCTTCAAACCAGAGGAGCGAGGAATACCCTACAAGAGCTTGCTACCATCTTTCATTGCATAATGATTTTTCTAACCAAACATACTCAGGGGAAGTGGAAAAGCGTTTGCAAAATCCATACCAGTGCCTGCTGGTTCTCTACTTTTTGTCTCAGCAAGTCAAGATCTTTTGTTCTGGCACCCTGAAATCAAGTTGGTAAATATAAAAGGGAACTTGGAGACAAAGAAGGCTGGACATTTCTATCAATTCATGGTTATTAAAGTAAAGACATTTTATCAGGGTTCACATAGCATTGAAAGATTGGCACGGTACATACCATGAAGGTTGTGGGTTATTATTATCATGCTGTCTTGTAAGGGATACTTGCCGACTTTGCTTCGATGTATTTCAGTCTCATTTCCAGAAGCTTTAGTTTGTTTTCCTTTCCTGAAAAAGCATACTAAGATAAACTGGAAAATCTGATTGGTGAATGTAAAGACTTCTTATCATTACATACTCAAGATTATAAAGACTTAATAGAATTTAGGTTACGTACCATGGAGAATACATCAGATAATTTCATAATCTTATTTGATACATTTTACCTTCGCTTTTCGTATAAGACTAGGCTGCGTTTCCACAGAAAAATGCCCATGCCTTTTCAATTCTAAAATTGGAACAGCTCTCCATTGAAACAGTTTGTGGTTCCAGATAGGCTCACTTAGAGCCAGAACCAATTTGGTACCGTGTAAATGGTACTGTTTAAACAGGTTCTTAATCCATGCATATAGAAAACATGGTGTTTCAAAGAGACCAATTGCTACGTCAGAAGAAATGCAAACTTTTTTACCAACCCAAATGGAACAGTCTCTATTTTACGAAATGGAGAACAAAGCATCGTCTTTTATGAATATTGTTGTTCATATACTCTTTCAGGATGTGCATAACTCACTCTGCCCCCCCCCCCCTTCCTCTCCCGGATGCCATCCTATCCCTTATCATATAGGCAGCTTCTTAATTTCTTTCATTTATATTATCTTCAAATAAATAACTACACTTACTCCAGTGACTAGGAAACTAAAAGATAGGTGCCACCAATATTCATGCGTCCATAAAATGTTAAAAAGTATTATTCAACATTGAATTGCAGTTCTTTTGTAGAGGGTATGGTCTCTTGCACATTGGCTTCAATATGAATGCTAATTCAACTGGCCTAAACATTGCAATAACAATCGGCAACGATCATTAATACCTAAACATAACTACTGACATTACTATAATTGATAGCTCAACATCTACGAAAGCAAGGAGGTTTCAAACCAAACAAATTTTACCAAGACAACAGGGGTTGATTTTGAAGGCGCCGAGAAACTGGATGCATATCATGGTCATTGTCAATACCAACAGGACCAGGAGTAGGACCATGAACAATCTTTGTTTTCCTGCGGTAACATTAGACCTGACAAAACTGCACTCGTCCTGGGACGGCTCACTATCTTTAAGATTCCGCATTTCATAGGACAAATTCGCTTTTCTTCTTGAAGTGTTCTGTGCCTTTGTATCACTCTCTGTAGAAAAAGAAATTTGACATGAATATATTGCTAGAGCTTATTGAAATGAATAATAAAATAAAATGCAAGGTAAATTAATTCCAAGTTTCTTCTTTCCACTGTTTTCCGAAGAGGCTAGAAAAAGGTTGGTGCAATTTGCGCTATTTTAAAGTAAATCTGTACAATATTCTTAAGTAATAAAAACATGCAAAATGGAAAGACAATAAGAATTATAGTCGCTCCTCCATTTGATTGTGTGTCCGAATTAAGTGTCCACACCCTGGCTGCTTTTAGTGAAACACAAGTTTCCCCATTTGTGGTAAGCCGGTTCTCTTTAAGGCAACCTGCTTGCGATACCCGTTCATTTACCATTTTTGTTTCAGACTAAACAACCTTTGAAATCCGACAGGGGCAAACCTCTGGGGGAACTGGGAGTGTAACATGACATATACCCAGGAATGAGTCAACTTCCTCAAAAAGAGAATTTCCATTCCCACTTGGGCTATTTGTCATGTGTTTGCTTGTTTCGTATTGTTTTATGAGCTCAAACTCCAATTCCATAAAATTTGAAAACAAATTATAAGAACAAAACGAAGTACCCCGAAAACATGCACGTGAAAGGGACAAATCCCAATAGTCATTATTAGGTAAATAGTTTTCCAGCATAAGATCTCTAAAACAGCAAAAATTCCTATTTGACCTTAAAATGCGTCGCAGATACATGATTAAGCCTGAGCCACCCTTCGTACAAATTAAGTATTTACAACGACTATGATCCATGCCCATATGTAGATATGCAAAGGAACAGAGAGCACAAAAGCGTGTCACTTCTTCTCTAATCAAAAAGCAACAAGGAAAAACTTCTCTCCCACGCAACAAAAGTGTGAACTCTAAGGAACAATCTACCAAGGGAGTTGGCCAAACGATAAATCCAAAAGGGCTGCAAAGGGTATCAAGGTGAGCTGGTGGTATTTCCCATTATAAAAGTCCTTTTTCATAGTACATACGTTACCCTAAACATTTAGAAACTTCCCTGCTGATGGAAAGCAACTCCAAGTTCCAAGTGACAATATCTCTGGTTATTAGAGCTGTATAATTTTGACAACAACTCATTCAAAAAAATTTTAAAACACTGTTCTTGCCTGAAATTGTTCTAAGTTTCCTGAGACCATTAAGGTGTCCAAAAACAGGTTTTATTTGAGAATACTTCAAAACTTTTTTCGCGATACTCACCAAAAAGGTTATGAACGGAACTTGTGGGCGATGGCTCTTGGGTTGTATCTCCACTTACAATTGGTTTCTCCGTGTCATCAATCACTTTAGTTGATTTCTTATTCGATTTGCTTTTCTTTGCTTTCTTCTCCCCATCGGCTTTTCTTGAGTGTGATTTCTCTCCCTTTTTAGCAGTTGTATAATCAACCTCTAGGGATTGAGTCGGGTCACCAAGGCTTGAATTGTTTTGGAAACCAGTCCGATCTTCCAATGGGGTGTCGGGCCCATGAGATCTCCCGGGAGCAGTAAGTGCTTTTATCTGATCAGAACACTCCTGTCAGAAGGAATTCTTGCTCTCAAGCTCAAATTGGAGATAGGCAAGCTTCCAAAATCAGGGGCCGCATACGAATACGGGTTCGGCCTGTTTTCCTTTTCTTTTAAAAATGGCGGTTCAGCTGATTCGTATTCTGGTCCACTTTCATTTTTCAACATCGTTTTACTCATTTTCTTTTTATTTGAACCTCTGTTTATTTGTTCTTCTGGGGGTGTGACAATAAGGTTAGGAGGGCCTCTTGACAGGGGGTTTGCAATTCCACTCTCAATGTTCGCATATGTTGCGGTAGGGTCATCTTCCTCTTCGGCATAGGCTCCGTTCTCATTGTAACTGTAAGGACGGAGGCTTGCTGTAGGAGTTGATGGCGTACTCTCCACATTGGCGTAGGTGGCCTCTTCTTGGTCATCTGAATACGGCACCTCGCGCGACTCAATCAGGTCCTGGGCATCTCCAATCTCCAAGTATTCTCTATGGTACGCTAGGCCACCCATTTGAACGTAAGCACTGTCAAATAGGTTCCCATACGCGCTATCAGTGTTATTTCTGCCTGCGTTCTCCATTTCTGGTGGGGTGTAATCACTTCAGAGCAGCCTTCAGAAAAGTTTAAACTTTGGATCGAATCATGACAAAAATAACATTTTCAGCATATGAGTCATGTTTTCTTGTGCACTGTTTTCCCGCTTTTTGCGACAAGGAAACTCGGGATAATGAGCTGGACAAAATATTCTGTTCACAAGTCACCAGTCACGGCGTATATTTGACAGAAGGCCCAAACAATGTACCCGAAAACAATAACTCAACACTGAGATGATGACAGAACTCAGAGGGAAAGCAAATATCCAACACTCTCGCAGCAATTAAGTCACGAGCGGATTATCTCCGGAACAAAAATGAGGCTATGAGCCTTCCTTTATCTCTTTTACAAAAAGGGTAAATTCCCAAAATTGAAGCCTTGGGCACACTGCCATACTCACAACAAAAGACTCCCCCTCCTAATTGGAAACGAGACTTTACACCAAAACAAGGCGCTAGTCTCAAAGAACAACATCATGTGCGAATCTAACAGGTACGATGTTTAATTGTTTGGCATTCATTCATCAAACCTTGATTGAGAGAACTGACGCCTAGCTGCAATGTTTGGGACTGTAGGGCATCGAAGGAAGCGTTTGATAAGGTAAGTCGAAGAGTTACACACTTACAACAAGGATTTCTTTGTATTTTCTAATGTGACTACGGACAGGATTTCATATAGATATACGTATAGATGGCCCCGAAGAATCTCGTTAGACTCGCTGTCTGTTTGTTTGCACGTCAATTTTGTTTGTAAAATATTAGAAGATACCCCAAAGTTTTAACATGGGAATTTGTATGTTGACTGATCGATCAGGGTTTACAGTTCAAAGTTTTCAGTTTTCTATTGCAAAAATTCTAGGGCTATTCACTTAAAAAGTACTTTTAGTGCAATATCCGATTGGTCTTGAACTCTGATTTCAAGAAAGATGGTTAAATGACGGGGTAGACCACAAAAAAGGACAGATTACCAGGACAGAGACATGGCAAGGGGGAGGCTGAGGGGGTGTAAAAGCAACAGATAAACGAAGCTCAACATACTTTCATAAAGGAGTAACTGACCTTACATACTTTCTTCATAATATTGGCAAAGTGGAAGTTGTTAGTCTCGAGTTTTTCTGCTGTTCTTAGATAGGAACCTTTGCTGCTTGCTTTGTTTTAAGAATATTTTGTAACCTTTCCATCACTCTTTCACTCTTTATTATCTCTTTATTGATTATTCTTCAAACTCTTATTTGAACTTATTTGTTCTATGTTATAAACATTTTATATTTAATAGGGATCAGATGGTAAAGAAGAACGATGAGGCGAAAGAACAAAGAGTCTGATAACACAACAATTAAAGGATTGCATTCAAGTCACTCAAGAGGAATGCCAGTCAACTACTTAAAAATAGGCTTTGCTGCAATAATTTTAGTATCAGTTTCAATTTATATTTATTTGTATATGAAAACCCCAGAGCTTCCTTTTCCAATGTCCCCAGAATTGGAAGCTATTTATTTAAAGCATGGTCCAGGTACTGCAAAACCAAGAAGAAGACCTGATTTGAATGAAGCTCTGCAGGAAAATGGAGAGGTTGAGAAAAGGAATAAAGTAGAAACAAACAGTCAACCATTGGGCAAAAAGAAAGAAGCCAGTGCAACAACACAAACACAGTATGTAATACAATGTCACAAATGAAATTCTTGGTTGCTCAATGAAACTTTAATAGATACACTCTCTTTTTGAAATATAAAGAGCATGTTATTCTGCTACAGGTAACAACACCTGGCATGCAATCAAATGAAGCCCATTTGTTCTTAGCTGTCTTATTGTATGCTGTTTAAGAAGATTAAACAATTTACTTAATATCAGCAAATGTTTGAAGACAGTATTTGCTTTGAGGCTTAAGTAGAATAGTTACTATACAAATTATGATCAGCTGTTGTCAGATCTCTACTTGTAATGCTTTCCTTTGGAAATTTTATAATTTACCATTTACTGAAGCAAATCTTTTCCTACATTTGAAGGGATTTGTTTGGTGAAATAATACATGTTGGTATTGTCGCATGTGGAGACAGAGCACCAGAAGCTATCATCAGCCTCAAATCTTTTGCAATGCTGTCAGAAAGATCCTTGTATTTTCACATCTTTGCAGAAGACAAACTGCATGATCTTTTCAGGAGTGAGGTCAAGAAATGGCCAGGTTTTAAAGATGCTAGAATTAAGCTTGACATCCATTCCATACAGTTTCCTGGTGAAGGAAATTTCAATGAATGGAAAAGTCTATTCAAACCCTGTGCCTCTCAAAGACTTTTCTTCCCAGTATGTTGCTTTTGATATATAGTAAAGATAGATGAAAGAGTATTATGTATATGCCTAATGCATTTTTTCCGTTGAAAACAGCTATTTCTGGATATTAATGCATTTTTAGTGAAAATACTTATACCTTTATGAGGAGTGCATTTCACTTTAAAGTATACTGAAATTTTTACCACCTCCATAGTTTACTTTAAAGTACTTTAAAGCAATGACAATGTGTTACTCTACTTTGGAGTTTACTCAATAACCCAATAGAGATATTAATTCACATGTAAACGGATTTAAGTTATTTGGTCAGATTGAAACTTTCAAGGCTATTCTAGTTTGTAGGCTTAAGACTGCACCAAACATGTTTGTGACTCAATTGTGATTCACTTTTTAAATTGTGATTAAGTGTTTGGCATCAATCCTCTTTCATGGTTTCTATTGACTTTGTAGATTTTACTACCGGATGTTGATTCAGTCATCTATGTAGACACTGATGTGTTGATGTTAAGGCCTCCAGAAGACTTTTGGAACTTTTTCTCAAAATTCAACAGTACCCAACTAGCTGGTCTGGCACCAGAAGGTGAAGTTGATGCAATCGGATGGTACAACAGATTTGCAAGACATCCGTATTATGGCAGGCTTGGTGTGAATTCTGGTGTGATGCTGATGAACCTTACTCGGATGAGAAGAATCAAGTGGAATAATGATGTGTACCCAATTTATAAGCACTACCGTTATGATATAACATGGGGAGATCAGGACATTTTGAACATCATGTTTCATTTCAAACCAGGTAAATTTGAACATTTTAATAACAAAAGTTAGTAGAGTACACATTCACATACAGTATTAAGTTGAATCCACATTGAACGCTGCGTAGCATGGTGTGTCATGCTGCGTTATGGCGCAATACTTCATGCAAATGTTCGAGCTTTCACACAAAGCCTTATACAATGGCGCTTCATATTGTTTGAATGTTTTGCCCTCTTTGCACTAATTTAACTCGATGCTAGAAGGATTAATAGTGATACCGCGTACGCTATCAGTTTTGTTACGAATGGCTCTGAGTGGTATAAACTGGAGGCCTATCCGTACCATTTTGATAAGGACCAAAAAGTGATCCAGTGGCAGTGTAAACGGGCCTTCGTCAACCTGTTAAAATGATGAACTTGTTCAACATGAACTGCAAACCAAGATATCGGTCGAAGTCTGCTCGGATAAAAGAAAACGTCGACCAATTACGGTAAGAAAACTATAGAGAGGACGTCGACGTCAAAGTCAGAACAACAACTCGACCTGCCAAATGGTCACTAGGGACAAGAATTGAAACTACAAGTTGGTCCAAGATCTTATGGTCATATGGGTCAAGAAATGCAATTGCAAGTGGCCCAGGGTCAATTGGTCCAAGGTGCAAGAAATATATTTGTAAAATGGTTTGATTACTGCCTATTTTCTGACCCTCTTTCTTCATAATTGAAAATTGTAATATCTTGCAACTGAAGAACCGCAAGCTTTTAGGACACAAAATTACAGAAGTGAAAAGGTTAAGGCAACAGGATTTCATACGAAGGATCATAGAGAGTGCGGAAAAATAACCGACCCGAACGGGACTCCAACTCACGACCCTTGACTTTGTACGTCAAGTGCTCTACCAACTGAGCTATCGGGTCATGCTTTCAAGCCAGCACTCGAGGTCAAGTCAGAAGTGGAAGATGAAAAGTTCGCAAAATTTTCCACACCCTCCTTCAGCTGGTGCCTGGCAATTGATGTAAAAGCTAATTCCCCAACTTGGGAAATTGTTTTGCAATTACAAATTAGTATATAGTAAAGTGCTATTGGCCGTCGATCTCGGAGGACTTTCCTTTGATTCCGCTGCAATACTTCTCGAAATTTAGTATTGCTAGCTACAATGGAGTTTGAAAAACTCGACGCGTGCGCACAACGGCGAAATGATCGCACCTTATTTGGTAAGCATCATGACACATCGTGTTCAATTTGAATTTTGCTTTTAAAGCTGTGTAGAGAATGCGATGTAATTTGGAGTCTCCCTTTGCAGTATCTCCCACGAATGTGTTGGAATCGACAACTTGTCATTTGCACCTAATAGTTAAAATACTTTTACTTTCTCTGTCTAGTTCTGGAATATTTGCTTTTTGTCAGTTCGTTGTCTTATAAACTACCACTGACAGATTAATTCAAATAATGCGACGTTTTCTAGAGAAAATCCAGTAACTTAGAAACTGAATGCGGCCTGTATCCTATGGTTGTAAGGCCTTTTCAAACCCGATGAATCTTTGTTGCTTTTGACTGCTTTATTTCCACAGAGCACCTGTTCGTATTCCCTTGTGAATGGAACTATCGCCCTGACCACTGCATGTATGGGAACAATTGCGGAACTGCCTTGAACCAGGGTGTTTCAGTTCTCCATGGAAATAGAGGCGTCTTTCAGAATGAGAAACAACCGGAGTTTAGAGCTGTCTACAAAGCTTTTCAAACTACATCTTTTGGCGCAGACATGAAAAAGACATTAAAGAACAATATCAGAGAAGGGTTAGACAAATATAAAACAACTTACTGTGGAGAAAATGGACATATTTTTTCAAAAGTAATGCAATAGATGATATATTATTATTCTTATTATTATGAACAAATTGTCAATTGCTGTGGAATCCAGTTTTTGTTGTGTATTTACATTTTGATGAATTCTCGCTTTGTAAAAAGTCTCCAAGGTCTCCAGATGTTAGGTCGCAAGAAAAATCGCCTAAAATTTAGATACCGTTGATAGATGTCATTGCCCTTTTTTTATTAAGTGTTCATTTTTTCTCAAAAATCAGCTGCATTTATGATTCAAGTATTACTACTAGTATTACTATCAAGTATTAGCCAGGAAAAGCAACCAAAACATTTAACAGTAGGCCACCAGATGACTAGTCTATCAAGTTTCCTCCCTCGCTTACTATTAGAACAGAAAATAGAAATGATGATGTTAAAACATATGTATATTTGTTTGTTATGGAGTATACTACTTGCTGACTTTCATGAAGTGCTTTTTACTCTACAAGCAGAACTGTTCTAGGACGCTACTCCCGAGCTAAAGGCTACATGTGGTCTTAAGGTAACTTCATTGCAACCAGGAACCATTGTGGTCCAGATACTCTCCAAACACGACTGATGATTCTAATTAAAACATGTTGCACTGGTGATTCAGCTCACTTGGCTTTCACGCTGACAAAATCTAAGAGGCGCCTGCGCAGATAAAAATAGCCAGGCTACAGCCCCGGTGAATTGGATTTTTCGGTTGATTTTGATTGGGCACAATTCTTTTTACAAATGTTATACAAGTTACGCTGCTTCACCAAGTAAAGGGTAGAGAAGAACCAATTCTACTTAACGTTGTGTGAAGATTGCTCTGTCGTGAGAATAAATATTTTGGGACTTTGTCATGTTTGGGGAGGGACATTCTAGAAAGGACGCTTCAAGGAAAACCAAAAACTCATGCTTCAAGTAAAAGATCTACTTCCAGAGAACGTTCAGAGAAACAGCTACAGTAAAAAAAGTTATCAACATAACAATAATGTGTTTATTTTGCTAATATCTACTGAATATGAAATATCAATATAGACTATTGAGTTTGACATATACATGTTATGTTGATTGACACTTAATTTAAATGAGAGTATCAAATCAAAGCAGTAATAGACGTAATATTTCGGCGAAATTCAGATAGTGAACCATCATTATCATTGTTAGACACGTTTACCTATCGATGTACAAAAACAGTTTCGAGAATTTAGAATATGACAACCAGTGTAAGCAAAAACATCGTACCAGACACAATCTAACCAAATTAGGTAACATTTAAGTATCAACGGTATCAATGGACGAAATCACAGGACGCCTACTGCATTGGGAATTTTCATGCACAAAAATCTAATGCGAAAATTAATCGCTTGAATTCCTGCATGCAACGCGCTTAAATTACAGTCTATTATTGATGCATCTGAATTCTAATCGAGTAAAAAAATCCCATTAAAAAGATTTCAAATTCGTTTATCATATTTACGAATTCGGATATAACGTAAAGTAATAAGAAAAAATTGGAATTTAGTAAATGATATTCATATATAAAACTATAATATACAAAAAGTATTGAGCGGGAAATAAAAAGCCAAATTGATTTGCATGGTGGCACTTTAGTTGCCATGATGTTAGTCGAGTGAATCGATAAATTTATGTATTATTTCATGATATATAGCTAGGAATTATTAGAAAAATCAAATACTTTTGTACAAAATTTTGATCATTGGTCTGACTCGGACTGCATGGGTCGCGAATCTTGAGACGGGATATCAGCCTCCAGATCACTAGGAGGTCCAAAAGACTTCTGCCGTCTCAGCTTTCGTCTCTCCAAGAAAAAGTTCTCGTTTTGAATGGCCAGCCTCAGCTAGAATAAACATTAGTGGTAATCATTCTGTTTCAAGATTAATTTTTAGAGAATTGTAGACGCAAGTTCCTACTGTAGTGCGAAAAGAGAAAGCGAAAGCAATGAAGCCGGGTCCAATCACACAACCATTGACATAATCAGCTTTCTGGCGGTTGAGAGATAGGCTTCCTTTTAGGAATAGCTTCCGAGTGCCCCAAGCTCAACGTTAACTACTTTGTGCCATTCTGAATTGGCACAATTACTAAACTATCGCTGGTTCGAAAAGGAGAGATGACGGATGGAGCGAAGAATTGACTTTACAAGCATTATTGTAGAACCGAACTCCTAAACTTCCTAGCCCCCAAACCGAAGCCTCGTGATCAACGCTGTCAAAGACTCTTTATCTGCACTGTTTGTGTATGCCGAAAAGCTAAGAAAATCAAGAGTGGTGGACCGAAGCTGCGTAAGTTGACTTCAATTTACAGCTGCAGGCTCTAGACACCAAATTGACGCCGCTTGTTCCAACTATTCTCTTTGGCATTTCAGCAAGGGAATTTCGCGAGTGAAAGTTCATGCGAGGAAAGGTCACTACAAGATACCCAGCTGGCCCAAATATGCTCCAACATTTGCAACAAAAGGAGCTTTGCTGTCATCAAAAGCATTTTGCTAAAAACATCAATACTGAAATGTCTTTGATAATATAATGCATTGTAAACATGTGTTTTGATTATATTTTGGTACTCGATGTGTTGAAACAAGAGTGACATTTAGAGCTAGGAAGTATAAACACACTAGGTGCCAGCTATTTGGTACACCACATACTTTTGCCAATGTGACAGTAACTTTGCACCAAGCAGATGCAGACGTAACAGATATCGATGCGATTTCAAACAAAAAAGACAAAAAAGATAGCTACCTCTTGAAGGGTCACTACTCCAATAAGTCTACCAAGTAATGTGACATATGCTTGGGACAAATTCAGCAAGCAAAAAAGTTTATGTGCCTGAAAATTAAATAAAATTGAGCATTAAAGCAGTATCTGCATTGAGATTATTAACAAATCATATTTGACTCGACCATATTTGCAGGGGAAAGCTTTTGAGAAACGAATTGAGAATCAATATGATAACAGTCAAGGGTGTGCCTCGATTTGCTTCTATTAGTATCATAACGAACAATCACATTATACTTATCACAACTAACATACCACACAGATTTGAAAGAAAAATTCACAGTGAGAGGCACGAATGCATGTCTTCGGTCACAAAATGCACGAATGAAGGGACAAGTTGATAAAATGGAACAAAACCCGGGTGGTTGCCTAAGCTTGAAAACAACATACAAGATAGTGGATCATAAAACCAAGCACAGAATTTCGAAAGCTCAGCTTACTTTGTACAGAGACGTCTGCTCAACCAGTTGGAAAGGCGCAGGGTCGATTTGAGTGCTCGAGAAGTCTATTTCTTCGTGTAGGAGTTCCATTTCCCAAGCAGGGCACTGAACAAAGAGAAACATTTAGCTTCATCTACTTGCAAAAGAAATTAAAGCAAGCAAAAAGTGTTGGAAGTTGACGAAACCAAAATAATAAAGACATTAAATCGACAAAAACCAAAATAATAAAGACATTGAATTGTAGAATCTTAAATTCAAACGATTAATTATCATAGTCAAACGATTTATCGTCGAGCTGAAAAAAATTATCATCAATTTGACACAAACTCCAGCTCCTCAACCGAATCATGCGATATTAACAATAATGCCAGGATGCATCTTCGTTTATAGATTAATTGGAATGCATTGTAATGGCATGCGTTTGTGAAATACAAATATTTAAATATATTATATTTATTACATATTTACTACAAATATTCATTAAATATGGAACAAACAATACCTTAGAACAAAAATTCTAGCACCCTATGACTCTGGTAAACACGTTGAAACAAACAAAGAAGACACTTTACAAGAATTGTTCCACTTTTTTACCATAAAAAATACCGCACTATTTTCGCTTGAGGTTAAATGGCCTAATTTATTTTGCAAATCAAGGCAGTTTTACTAAGCAACACAATAAAGATTGCAGAGACATTTAAGTCATTATCAAGTGTTATAGACTTACATATGCATCTGCACCGAATTCTCCAGAAGACGATGCCGCCTGAAAAGGAGAAATCAGTCAAAATCTCCTTCGTCCTTTGACGTCATTAAAGAAACAGGACTTGGGCCTTGGTTCTTGACCCTAGCCTACATTGCGTATGCAAGCTGAGATTTATGGAATGGAATACCCATCCAAACCACACCAAGGTCTACTAATGCAGGACATCCAGGCTATGGTCTTATGAGTGCAGGCTTTCTTTTATGCCAATGCAGGCATCGCATGCATATGATGTAACATCATAGTATTAAAAAACAGAAAAAAACTAGATTCGACTTTCGACGAGATCAAAATCAAAGCCATTAAATGTTAAATAAAATAAGCAATTGTTTGGTAAGGAATAAAATCTCGTCTTATGACGTGGGCAAGACAAAGATCGTCAAACAACCCAGAGGGGTGAATGACTGATTTTTAGAGTTTCGCCTTGAATTCTAGCTATAAAGGGATGACTGAATAGAGGAAAATAAGAAAGGAACTTGCCTCAGATAGCTCCGTGCTGGTGTGGGTGAAAAGCTTCTGAAGTGTACTGACAGCTAGAGACAAAAACCGCGCGAAATGAATATTTGACAATAATAATTTGCTCAAAACTTTGAGCTTCCTTGATTAGATAGCTGGAGAAATTACTTTCGACGTTCCTCATAAGGATACCATCTGACAATTTAATATTCATCGCGTTTTTGCTCAGAAGAAAGAAATTGATTGCAGGACTTTGCAGAAAACATATTCTAGGTTGGGACTATGGTACACTTCACAATGATGTGCCACCAAAACTGCATTCAAAAGGCAACTTTTTGTCCTACCATCGGCAGTTTGCATGTTTTAGAAAATGATCATATTGGAATGGGTAGCCTAGTTTGACTTCATGGAAAAAGTTAATGAAGCAAAACAATGAATACCCGATGGTTTGCTGGGCTTGGGTTTTTTGCTCACTTTTCCATCTCCACCCTGAAACACATAAACAGTATCAACAATGTCAACATGGTGGATTATTAACATGTCGCTCGTCCTTAAATACACAACACATGGACTATTACGTCATTGATTGCGCTGAAATTCTGCGCAGTTGACGTTGTACGGTCCACCATCTATAACAGTATCCGCCTTTTATTGACACTATGATGAGCTTTCTTTCCTTTATCAGTTAGGTGTCAACAGCAATTCCTTGCATTTTAACGTGTTAAAAGTCTCCAATACTGTGGTATTTTTAATAAAATTCTCGATATTGAGGAGGCGTAATTTGGCTACGCAAAAAGGACCAATTACAAATTGTTGACCTACATTACCATTACTGCCAAGTGGAAAATGCCATGCAGGACATTACAGCACTTGTTGAAGTTGTCTTACCACTAATTAAAGTTTATATAATACTTAAGATGAATTGAGATTATTAGTGAATTTACTTAAATTTAACGAAAGAAAAACCAGTAGATTAATTTGACAGTTAAACCTAAAAATTTCCTTGTATCTAGCTTAATCAGCAGGTTTCTTATTTCAGTTAATTTCAGTTACCTTTTTTAATTAGTTCAGCTACACAACAAAACGCCTTTAAAAAGCCAGCATAACAACATTAAATGTCAACCGTTACTTTTAAACATAACTTTTATCACGATTAGTGATACCAAAATCTCATGGTCCTATAAATCATCAACCTAGCAATGGGTTTCATCCCCATTTTCTGCATGCATGTTACAACTTGAAGACTGAATTTCTTTTCTGAGTGACAATTTATTCGCAAACATATCTATTATTCACATGCATTGAATATGTAAATAAGTTTATTAGTTTTTCATATATTTAAAGGAACCGTTTAAGATTTACCAATTCTGCCATTAAGTGATCTTTTTCAGACTTCTGCAATGTAATATATTGCGAAAGAATTATTAAGGGCGTCAGTAAAAATTCAAATGACAGCCTTAGGTAAACGGGTACTTTTTGAAATGACTAAAAATACTTTAAAGAATAACCAATTCCTCCCAAATTGCTATCATCATCCCCTTTCAACTCTGAATAGCAGCCCAAAGTGGCTGGGTCAGTAAACGGCAAATGTTTACAGCATACCAAGCAAGTATATAAAGTAACAAGCAAACAACAAACTGGCTGAACTGAGAAATAATCACTCACCTGCTTATCTTCGAATACAACATCGATGGAGTCAGTATCCGGGCGATAGCTCACCCTGCTCCTTTAAAAGAGAGATGCGCAGGGGTGCTTTAATCTAGTCAACATATATTCATGCCAACGTGGGTTACAAATAAACGGCCTCAAATTCGGTTCCCAGAAAAACACGAGGCCACGAGATAAACATCCCACCTAAAACCGTAATTCAAAGGGCAAGCTCTTGGTGAAATCGATAATACTAGTGAAGAGTCCGCAAATACTTACAGTTCACGAATCGGTTCTAAGCCCCCAATTTCGGGCTTTCGATCGCCTTTCAATAACTGTCGTGCAAGCAAATTTTCTAAATGTAGACGCCTAACACTTCCAAGAAGCATCATGGAGTCTACGAACAGAAAATGCCACATAAACCCACTTCCCTTGCTGATTTTGAAATATCATCATAAGAACTCAAAATAAAAAGTAGTGGCTTTTTTATAGACTGTAGAAAGATTTTTCAGGAAAAAATATCAATGAAAGTATGATTCAAAACATGGCAAGAAGCCGCAGCCAAAATCTATTTTCGAATATGATTCTATTTGAACATCTTTGATAATGTAATTGTTTACTAAGCAAGCAATTAGGCCACAAATGATAGCCTTGTGTAAAACAGTATCTTTAAAAAGGTGATTGCAAGCTTACCCGGTTTATCGACGATTGCAAACGAGAGCAAGTTTGACCGCCTAAGAAGATTTTTCAAGTGCAGGTATGAGCTTTTCGTTGTGATGTAGAACAATCTCGTATCCATAATGTCACCAACATTGATTATGTACCTGTCAAAGAAGATATGTGCAAAAATATCAATGGGAAGATAGGATAATAGGCATTGGCAAAAACATTGGCACAAAGCGCATTGACTGTGATCAAGGAATATATCTTCATTGCAATGCAAATCAATTGATCAAATCATTTAAAGAACAAAACAAGACTGAATGGTATCTATATCCAATGACAGTGAAGCCTTTTCAAACGACACGGAATCATATCAAACAAAAGAGCCATATGTTCAAGTAATAAAAGCATTTCTGGTAAAGGCTAGTCGCTGAGGAAAATCATTTCAGGAATCAAAGAAAGCATATCTTCTGCAGGCATAGTAAGGTGAAGGCAACTTTCTTACCCTGGCCGAGAGATATCAGGTAAATAGGGCAGCTTCTTGATTTCGATTATACTGTCGTAAATACTTGGCTGCAGTTGCTGGACCACGGCATTTGCAATCAGAACAGCAATCTAAAGCAAAATCAGAACATAAGATGCACCTGGACAATACCACAACTGTGAATGGGGCCTCTTAACAAGACATCCATTCACATAAGGAAATGCCAAACTTGTTTGTGACAAATACATCCCATAAGTGAAAGCTGTGACATTCCGAAGCAGATTTGATTATTGGCCGGCATAGCTGTTGCAATCTCACTCCGCACTCACTACAGCTAAATGAAAAGGGACGAGTCTAGAGGAAATAACCTACCATGACTGGCAAAATGTGAGTTATTTGGCCGGTCAATTCGAAGACAATGACAGACGTAGAGATTGTGTGAGTGACGGCTGCTGCCATCGCCGCAGCACCTTCAATTGAAAAGGGGTGTATTTACAAATCAAACCGACTGATAACATGCTTTAAATGACTGATCACATGCTTTCAGTGACTGATCACATGCCTTCAATAATTGATCACATGATTTTAATCTCTGATCACGTGCTCTCACTGACTAAATGGTTCCTTTGATGCTTTCATTTAAGAAATTATTGGGCTCAGTTACACACAGTTCGTCACAAATGGAAGCTAGCTTAAACAGGAGAACCATTAAAGATAATTCTTCATTGCTTCAAGAAACTGAGTCACTCCAGGCACAATCTAATAGACCAACTGATTCACTACACAAATGCACTCTTTTGAGGTTCTTTCCTCTCCCTCTGCTGTAATAGCGTCGTGCATCTGAATACACTGATGCACCGACATATGCATGATACGTTGATAATCTTATAACTCTGCCTTCGTTTCACATACCTACGACAGCGTAGCCACCGGGAACAATGGGCGTGTTGACGCCATTTGGAAACCACGTGGCCATGCATTCGCCGACAAGACGGCCATATGCGGCTCCTAAATGAAAATACTACAGTTAAAAGGAATTGAAAATACTACAGTTAAAAGGAAAAGATAAGTATGACAATCTACAATCTCACGGCATTAGCTCTGGTTGATACCTAGGGTGTGCAACATTCCTTCCACATTCAACAATGATGCTTGAAGCAAATTCGAACAAGCCTACAGACATGGGATGGTCATTAGCATACCAAGGACTGTTTTTCGGGGAGTCAATGAAGAGAGTAGGTAGCACTTTTATTGCAGAAAGTCAAAGATTTCTACTAGATGTTTTTAAAGATCAACTGGGATTGTGTTATACAAATTAAGAGACACTAAGATTTAGTAACGTAAAGTAACTATCCAAATACAAAATCTAAGCAGGCAACGACGGAAAGAAAAAATACATGGCTGGCAAGGGAAATCTTTGAGCAAACGATAGCAGTGATGAAGACACGAAAGCAGTGCCTACCTATTATGAAGACAGGAAAGAAGACGCCAGCAGGAACGGGCAGGGCCACACAAACTGCCGTCAAAATGAACTGAAAGAAAACCGAGATGAAGGTATGGGAGACTGCTCAAAAAGCGTACCATCATCAGAGTAAAATATTCTGCGAAGCAAACATGCAAAATATTGGTGAAGCAAAGTTTCCAATGTTAAGGGGAAATTTGAAGCAAAGTATCGTAAATATACGCACTTAATAAAAAAATGAGCCATTAGAATAAAGGAAACGGTGCTATGGGTCTTCTTCTGAAAACTATTTGCAGCCTTTACAAGAAAGCATTTAGAGCCCTGGGGTATCAATTGGAATTCTTGGGGTATTCTTCTCTGCTGTATGGCTGAGCAGAAATTGTCTTGCATAGGTAGATGAAAGTTCGCTCTTCAGACGAATTCGTTACTCATTAATAAGCTTCAAAATGCACTTCAAAACCAAATGAGAATTCACAGCCACTGATGCTTGGGCATGTCTCAAGTCTGCTCATTTCTATTACGGGTTCGATGCGACAACAAAGGCATCAGCTAATTTTATAGATGCCTACATTAGAACATACGTTATGCATAGGCCTCAATGATGATGCCGGACTGTGCATGTCAAAGTGTTGGACACGCACCTTTGTGATGACGAAAACAGTCAGCGTAATGTATATACTCGTGTACGATGTTTGCCAATGACGTAACACTTCCAATGACGCCGGGGCGGGATCCTGTGCTGACCACGTGGTGTTAGAGAACAGTTCGTACAGGGCCTCCTTGGCAGTGAGCTAAGGAAGAAGCGAAGTTTAAACACGATCAGAAATCCAAACTGTTTTGGACCGAAAGATTTCGTTATGAGATAATTATGCGCTTTCGGTTCTTGACCGGGTAGGGGAGAGGGCAAACAGGAATATGAAAACAGGTGCTATATGAAGACGAATGACAGCTTCAAATGACAGCTCAAATATGCTTCATCCAATCAGCAATGGGAAAAGCCAGTCATAAAAACACATCAGCAAAAGAAACAATGAAAGAAAACGCAAGCACTTCCAAATATGCTGCTTGAATAAAACGTGTATGAAATAAAAAGAAGAAACTCTAAGAAGCGCTATTCACTTAAGCATTTCAATGAAAGTTACTTAGCAAAATTTAAAGCTAATGATGAATTTAAGTTTTCAGGAGCTTAAAAGGTGGCTTCGAAAAAACACTCAAGATGAGCTCCAATGGAATCACAGCCTAACCACAGATCGCATACAGCTATTTGGCTCAGATTTTTACTCTGATAGACTCTGATACGCACTACAAATACAGCAAAGGTTCTAGTTGGAATCAGCAGAGCAAGAACCAGCTTACCTGTCCAGCAACAAACTGGCCAGATCCTTTTGGGAAAGACAGTGTCGAGACAATCAGGACGATAATGGCTGGGTAGATGAATCGGCTGAAAAAGAGTCTCAGCTTAGTACCAGTGCTATGCTGCAAAGGAGTCGCAGGTCGACAACAAACAGGGGTATACTTCGAGCGCAATACGGGTAGCCTCTGCGTGAAAAAGAGGCAGTACTTGGCACCAAACAGTACCGTTGTTGCCACCAGTCAACTAGCCAATCTTAAAATTAAGCAAAATCCCAGGGCCATGAATGAAAAACTTTAAAAAAAACAACTGACTAAAAACAACGCTGCATATTGAGAGCTTTCGTTAAATAGTACTTGGCTATGTTGGGCTTTCCATTTATTGTAGGCTGACAATGAAATTAAAGGTTTTGTCAATGTACAGCATCTGGGAAGGACGCATTGACACCTGAAATAATGGTGACAAGCTACCTTCTCTCCAAAAATCTGTTCAGTCTGTTTTGCTTGTGATGTTGATGAAAGTCGACGATTTTTCGGTGGGTGTAAACAAAGAGAGCTCCAGCAAGACCGCAAGTGAGGCTGAGAAAAAGATTCGAAAACTTTCATTACAACACACACAAAATCAAGAGAAGTGGCAACTGAAGCATGAAATTGATGCAAAAATTTAATTCTTTCTCAAATTTTATATTAAACGTTCTCTCTCAAAATATATTCCTTTTTTGAAAATACACTATTAACAGACAGGGCTACAAAAGGAAAAATATTGAATGAATACTAACTTAAGCCCAAAAGATTGCATGTCCACGGAAAATGATAGTACAAAAACAATGCGACTCCTTTATAAGGATGCCTGGGAGACACTGGCCAATGAGAGCAAGAAGACTTAACAGAAAAAAGTAGCGAATTATTTTTGAAGATGGTTGAAAGCAATTTAGTTCGAAAGCAGTCAAAGACGCTCTAGCAGACATTGAAGTAGGCAAGGTTGGTGTCGAAAATGAACAGACAACAGCAGGAAGGTTTGATTGGAAATTTCTTGTGTGACATTAAAAAAGAAACTAGCGCTGTGATGAATTAAAACATCAAATCAGGCACAACTGATAAACTCACCCGATAAAACCAAAAGCGACAAACTCTTGAACATCGAAAGGAAAATCGATTCGAAATCGGGTTTTGAACAAGGCAGTGATTGTTTCTGGAAGAAAACAGCCAGACTTCCTTTATACAGAATTGAAAAGGAGAGTATGAAAAGGTCGAATGCATTAGTATTAAAGCTAATAGCAATATATAATAAAGCCTCTCAATAAAATTTCACCTACGAAGATTACCTAAATGCATTGCTTACAGAAGAAAACGAAGGCTCCTAATAAAATATGTCTTCATAATAGAAATGGTAACTCGGAAAGAAAAGTGACCAACCTTCACTGCTGTCAAGAACTGCCAACAGTCGAAACATAAATGCACCGCAAACAGCAGCAAAGAAGCCACGCCAATAGTTCCTGACAGCAAAGTACATGGATGTTACTTCAATGCTAAACAGAACTCCTGTGAAAAGCAAAGACAAATTATAAGTAAAATTCAAAACTTAGCAAGAATTTTTTCGAAGGGGCACTCTCTTCTGTGAGAGCGCTTATTAAAAACTTGCACTTAGAGGCTTATGTTCAAAATTTCCTGACTGGAATCAGAAACGGTTTTACCTCCAATTGGAGCAGCAAAACTGCTTGAGACTCCAACGGCGCATGCACAAGCCAACATGTCAGTGTTACGCGACTCATTCTAAAAATGAACATAGGAAATGATGTCTTTTGCATACAAATTTATTGATATATGAAAAGAGAATAATGCATTTGAATACCAAACTAATAATTATGGCAAATGCATGCATCACACTAACACAAAATGAACAGAAAAGTTGGGAATTTGAATGCATGGGGATCATACCACATAGATGCCGTGGAAAGCTTTGATGAACTTGCTGAGCATTCTAGCAACCATGCTGGAGATGTGGACAAATGGACCCTGAAGAATGTACACAAATATGAATAGAAAAGTAAACTTACAAACAGCATAAAATGTAGCTGATGTGGCCTTATTCTTAAATAATGATAAGATTGGTACACAATTTAGAGTTTTTTCAGAATGTTTTCAAGAATGGATAATGTTTTAAAATTGAAAGATTGTTTATAGCTGTGTGTAATTTGATATAAAAACACCTTGTTTTGTAAAAGAAAAACGATAAGAAAAGCATCTATACATCAATTTCTGGTAAACTTTGTAAATGAACACAAGTGTTGTAATCAACAACAATGGATCATGAATTCAAGACTTGAAGCAGTAACTTTCCACAATATGTTTCAACACATTTTTAAGGCTGAATTCCAACTCTTGGTCAATAGTAAATGGTTGTAAAAATATGACATTTCATGGATGATCATTGATAACATTTTTGAGTAAATTGATAACGGGACCTGAAACAACAGTTTATAATGAAAGCATGGAGCTATTGACAAAATTATCTTGCTCAGTGCTAAGTCTTAGCAGTCATTTTATCACAAACATTTGCTTCAAAAAACCATGTTTATCAGAAAAGTCAGATGTTCAATAGCTCAAATAGCTTTCTCTGTGAGATGTGCATTTATTGCAATTAATAAAAAAAGATGATTTTAGTGGGGTAAGATTTAAATTTAAAACAATGCAAAACAACATTAGAGAAGTAAAATTTCCTTTGAATCATAATTGACATCCATCTTCACATAAAAAAGGAACAATTGATTATTTCTCACCTCCTTCCCTATGGGTATTCCACTTCCAAGAGCTGAAATCAACCCAACCTACAGTATTTATATATATTATTAGAAATAAGACAGAGAAAAAATTCCTGCATCAACTTGAGAAGTGATATGCATTAAAATTGGCAAACAAAATTTATGTATGTTTTTCAATAAACATTTAGTAAGAGATAAAGCGTCTGAGTATATTTATCTACTCATAAATAATTTGGTAAAGGGCAGGGGCGGCGCGTAAAGGTATTGGCTTTATTAGTCTAATACCACTTTTTCCAAGGCATGATTTTATTTTAGATGTGCGCTTTTTATGTATTGCACACTGTTCTTGAAAGCAATGAAATATTGCATCTTTGTTTTGTATCTGCTCTGCAAAGAAAGCTGATGACACACCATTATACCCTGTTAATCCAACATTAATTATCTTCGTTGTTATCCCACTGAGATCTCAGATGTCTTATCAGTTTGAAAGTCACAGTATTAGATTCCAGATCTTAATAACGTTTCAGGGCAGTGCCACTTCTTAATTTTAAACTATTTTTCGTTTCATACCCGAAAGAAAAAAGCATCCCCGAGGCACCTGTGTCCGCGTTATTAGAATCACGATTCTAATAACGGGGCTGGAAAGTGAGGGCTTCCAGCCGCCTTCAACCTTCTTAATCTTAGCGGCTACACCATTCCTCTCAGCCCCTAAAACCATTAAATGTTCCTGAACAGTGATTGAAAAGGGACCTTTGGGATCTTACGGGTTGCAGGTTTCGGCTATTTTAGTCGATGGGGTTTCGGGTTTTCCATAGAAGAAAATGCGGTTTTTGGGATTTCAATATTTATATTCAGTTTTGCGGTGATTTAAATTTTTGTCCAGGTTTGCAAGTTCAGGTACCTCTCAAAGCCCCCTCATTATCAGGGCGTTTCCCATCCAAAAAGGTGTGGCCAAAAACTCTATGTTGTTTTATTTGAAAAAATAATACCACTCCGGCAGCGCTACGCACCGCCCCTGGTAAGGGGTAAAGAAATAATACTGACTGTTTTTGCTATGAAAGTGGGAAAGGATAGATATCTTCGTAGCACAGTTCCTCTCAGGATGACTTTCATCTCTGGAATTCCAGAACCTTAAATGTAAACAAAAACAACAATGCATTTATTATAGACTATTGAAAAGCATATTTCTTCTAAATATTTGCTTCAATAAAACATTATTTGGACAGAAACCAATAACAAACTCTCATCTTGACTTGGCCCATAAATATAAAAAACTGAATAAACTGATTCAAAAAAGTTGAAAATGGGCATTAAAAGGGTAATTATTGAGCATTAAATGCTCAGAAAACTTGCACACATGAACATCTAGATTTGGGAAAAAAAATGACAGTAATAAAGAGGACCTATTAAAACAGTAATAAACTAAAATGCAAGAGTACTAAAACCAGTCTTTGCAGCTTTTGTGTAAGGCAAAGTTTTCAATGTCAAATTTCAAAATTACTCAGACGCAATGAAATGATAAATGGTCTTGTATACTTACCAATTGCATGTGGAGACACAAGGTGAACAAAACCAACAGAAAATGTTATCAGAAACAGAGGAAAGCCAATCCAAAGGAGATACTGTAACACTGTACTGAATTTTGCCATTTGGTAAAGCAAAATTTGGGCTAAAAGGAGGGACACAAAATATCTTCTTAGTAAGTATTCAGCTAATTGTACTTGAAGCTGTAATGTGCAGAATTAACTTATGATTCAACTGGAACAAATCTTAATTTTTCAGTTAACCAAAATATTTTTTCACTAAGTTATCAAATCCTGGATTCCTCATTTTTACAGAAGATAAAAAGGATATAAAGTACCAAATGAGAATCCTACATTCAATCAAAGCAGATTTTATATATATATATATATATTCAATCAAAGCAATATGTATATATATATATGTGGAGCAGTGTGACAAGCTCACCCATTTGGCATTTTTCAATAAAATAATCCAGCATGAAGCTTATAAGTGCCATCAGAACACCAAGAATGAAAAGAAAACTGTAGTCATTGGCCAGCAAAATCAAAAATCTTCTCCAATAATCTGTGGAAGAAGCATAGGTTTATTAATAAGCTATAACATTCAATGCTTGAATTGATTGCTGGTTAACAAACTAGAAAATTGTAAAGAAGACTTAAACAGGGAAAAACTTCAACAAGACAAGTCAAGTACACAATGTGAGATCAGTAAAAAAAATTTTAGGACCTTGCATAGACATCTGTTTAAGGATCAGAAAAATAAAGATAAAAATACTTGAAGTCAGAAAAGTAAATGGCCTTAAGCCTCTTGTATAGACAAGAGAGTCTTGGAATAAACAAATTTTTATTTGCCCCTACTAAATATTACGAGTAAATATTACAAACACTGTAGAGACAAACCATTCAAAATTCATAATCACAGGACAAAAGACCACAACAAAGATAATGGGTATTGATGATGATGATGATGATGATGAGGAACATACATTTGATCTGCCACGAAAAGGTGGATCCTCCACTGAACGATCTGAACTCATCTTCATCTTTTTCTCTCTGTTGCTCTTCTTCAATTTGATATTTGAGCTTCTTAGCATAGTCATGTGCAAATTCACTTAGATTCGAAGTGAACCTTCCATGCATCTATATTGAGGCACGGATAATTATTTAACATTTGTTTAAACTAAACGTTTTAAAATCAATGTTGATTTATTGCAAATATTGACGAATTAACATCGAATTTCTGAATTAAATGTCGCTTAGAAAAAAACCATTTCCATTTGGTACTTGTTGAGTGGGATTTAACTTTTGGTAAGGTAACTTTGAATGCTTAATAGGCCTACTAAAGCCCAGGGGCCAGGGGTAACTTTTCTTCTAAGGTCAACCTGTTACTCTGTTATTATCAGCGCACGTATTCTGTACACAAAAGAACAGTTACTTATCGCTTTAGTAAAAAGTTTAAAAGAGACCATTGCATGATACAGTTAACATACCAATGTCTCCTCGTATCCATAAGGAGTGTCTGAGCTGCCCAAATTGCCTTCCATTCTGACCGACTGGGTTAAATCCCAACGCCTTTTGCAACGAGGGCCTTGGGGCCTATCTTACTCTTTTCGCCAACAGCGCTGACAACAAACCGCTATAAAATGCTTCAGTGCTTTACTTTTTTAACTCATCATACAATCAATGCACAGGTTGTTCCAAACAAAATTGAAACAATGATTTCTACTTCTCGAATTCTTTCATTTGTACCCTGTCGCAGTTCATATTAAGCAAATAAGTATTTTCCTTTCAATATGTCTCGTTTACGAACACAACTATTCCACGTCAAAAATGAGGCTCGTGCAATATGGCTGAAAGAAAATTTTTTACTTTCTTCCTGGGGGTGCTCTATTTTTACTCTAAACGTGAAAGAATCGCCATCGCAAATGATCGCAAAACCCTACGAAATCAGGCAGTATTAGAGAAGACAGATTTGAAAAGAACCGATATGGAAATCTTCAAACTGAAGGCAGCCAAGTTCATAAGCGTACTTCATGTTAACCCAATTATTTTTTTTCTTCACAAACCGTATCATGAGGGCCACGCCACGAGGTCAAAAAAGGCAATCACAGGGGTGCATCTAAGGGGGGGGGTTGTGGGGGTTACAACCTCTGCCCTTTTTGGCAAGGAAGTGAATTTTGCCCTATTTCCATGGAAATCCAATGTCTTTATGCCCCATTTCTACCACGAAACCCCTGCCCTTAAAATATCCTAGTTGCGCCACTGAACCAGTATAAAAAGAGGCGATGGCCCGTGATATTTTCCCGCCATTTTCCGCTGAAGAGTTACGTGCTGTCGCCATTGATTAAATTCTAGTCCAGTGGCAAATGCAAGAGCATCTTATTTCCAAAAAATTGGTACAATTTCAACAGAAATTTCAATAAAGAGGGTGGATAATGTCAAGGGAGTGGTAAGTACAACTTGCACTGTATTTGAATAGCGATATTTCTTCAACCGAGAAAGATCGAGCAAATGTTCGCGGTAGATTTTTAGATATAAGATTCAAGAGTAGTTTAGTCGAAAAAAGTAACCAAAATGTGCTAGCAAATTTTACACCGGGTTTTTTAAACGAGGAGTGGTTAAAATGCTGAAATTTTGCCTTCTGAGGTTGATTCTCGCAACGTGATTGGTGTATTGCTTGGAGGATTCCCAAGAAGGGGATCTCGCCAACAACCAATCAAGATTTGTCCGCTATGCTACTAAAAGCGGAAAGAGTTAAAGAAGTACTTTCACTTGACACAATCCACCAGAAGCCCTCTTTCATGGGAATCCCTTCCCAATGTATCCATTTAACATTTTAAAGTGCCTTAGTGACAGGCCACTAGTTAATCCTTTGAAACCTTTGAAAATTCGTGGAGACCAGGAATGCTGTATGGTACAACATTTTAATCTTAGCATATACCTTGGCCAGAGGAAATCATGTAAAGAAGGGCTCCTTACGTGAGAACAATGATGTAAGGGTATACAAGGTATGCAGTGCATACCCTGATATTTCAGGGCAAAATATTTTTCAAAATAACCTACTCCATTAAAGTTAAAACACAGTAACTGCATTCAAACTCATAAACGATCCCTCTTTAAACTGATTTCAACAACTTTAATACTTGTTTTCTGCTGCAATTTCCGTATCTCGGTTCGATTTGCCTGCTAACGCACCAAGACCGACACATTGAATTTACCTTTGAATGCGCTGCGAAGGAGAAGAAGCTGGGCTGTTTCTCCCACTGTCTCCCTTTGTTTTTTAAACTAACCACGTCACGAAATAAGCAGTGAATCCTTTCCGCCCAATTCCAACCAATCAGCGCACTGAATTTCATGAACAAATTAACTTCAAGTTGGCTGAAACAATTGAGAAACAAGCAGAAAATTTTCTGCTTCCAACCTCGGAGCAAGTATTTTTCTAGGCAAAGTAAAAGGAGATTCTAAAGCCCAGAACAAAACAGAATGGGAACAGGAAAGTGCGGTATTTCTACATTGCACAAAAAGCATAAAGATACAGAGGATCATTGCTAAAGATTACAAGCAGGGAACTTTATACACGTTGGCTTACCCAGCTAATAACTTCAATCAAAGAGAGTTTATATTGCTTATATTTGTTCGACCGAGCGACTCATATTACTAGGAAACTACAATAATCAACAAAAAGCATCGATTGGTAATTTTTACACAGTACACATTTGTTTGTAACGCAGTTACATTTCTAACGACTCATTTACAGATAAACAACATATAAAATAAAAACAAGCTAAAATCATAGGCTGACTCTGTAGGTTAAATTATTTCCCATAAACATTGTGATTTGTCAAGACTTGCTAGCGAAGAAATTCGTGATAAAGTGTCAACTGTAGTTGGTATTACTACTGGTAGTATTGTAGAGGGATTAGGAACCGATAACAAATTTGATTGTTGATTATGCTCCATACCATGCCCTTTTTTCGCATCGACCTAATTGAATTCAAATCAGTTGAACGAACCTTAAAATACCTAATACATAAGTTTGAAAGAGAGAATCTTAACTAAGGATAATAACGCTCCACGTTCCAAGTAAATAACCTGATTAACTTGTAGAAGTGGGGGTGGATATGGTGAACATACGATCCCATAACCCTAAGTCCTCTTAACTGAATTCAACAAATAGCTTTATTTTCTACTGCAGAACAACTACAGTTATCATGTCTATTTACAACAGCAATGAAACGTTATTTTGTAGTTCTGCACGCTTTTTTGGTATTGCTGATTTCGAAGCTTCTTTGTTTGTGTAGCTACTGAGAAAAGCAGTGCCAAACATTAAAATGTATCGCAGTCCAGGCTACATTCGGATTGATGTTCGCGTGTCATCTTTCACCCGTGTTTCTTGCATCATCATTGGTCTTCTACGTACAGTACATCATGGAATCATGATGCCAGATATCTTGTCATCGACATAAGTGTCTTTGCAGATGATCTGTTGGTGAGAAGGCGAATTTGAAGCCTCCAAAGGTCAGTATATACACCGATACTGCTTGCATAGATCAACAAACATACCGCTAAAGAGAAAGCTTTTTCATCCACAATAGCGGTTTTTCTTTTCTCATTTCATCTATATGAGCAAGAGCACATGGGCCATTAAAAACTAGCAGTTCTTCTAAACAACCTATTGTGGATAAAGGTCTTTGGATACGGCAAGAACACCCCTCCGTTTCAAATGGTGCACAGTTCAAAACTAGTAAGCGATACGTCGACTGTGTGCTAGCTAACCTAAAACCACCGAAGAAGAAATGGGGAACTCAATGTCCAATACAGCTCGAAAGGATTTGTCTGTTATGTTTTAATCGCTTACATGACAGACCAGAGATCATGGCGTGTCAAGGATTGATTCACACATCATGTGTGCCCATCTTCTTCATCTCGTGCCTTTCTTCTTTCTTGCTGTTTAGTCAACTAGCGTCATTTCGTCCACCATGGTCCATTCGAGATGTCTCCAGCTCTGTGACAATTGTGGTTCTGCGCAGCACGTCATTTCTTCTGCCCAGGCGCAACATGACAGCAACGAAGGCTGAGCGAAACTGCCTGTTGAATACGTTGTAGATGAGTGGATTTATAGCTGTGGAAACCGTCGGTAGGATCTCGGCAAACATGTAGAAGATGAAGAGAAAGAGATGCTCGTTCTCTTTCTGAAGACGAATGAAAGCAGGTTGACCTCCGAAGGCAATGTATATGTTGATGATGCAAATAGGCATCCAACAGATGAAGAAGGCGCCGTACACAATCGCGAGCGTTGCCGTCGCCTTCAGTTCCCGGTTTGTACGCCGAGAACCTTTGGAGATTTTCGCATACTTTCTATCTTTCTTTTCGCTCTCTTGACTTGGAAAGTGAACCTCTGTCGCTCTAATAGCACGAATCTGCACAATCGCAACCCTCAGAATGATGACATACAAAATCCCCATGATGACAACAGGAATCAACGTTATCAAAAAGTATGACGTAAAGTAGAAATATTTATTTTCTATTATGCAACGTGGAACAGGGGTCTTTTCCAGCCTAATAGACTTTTTACTTGGTGCGTTCCACTGGAAGGTTGACATCGCACTCCAAATGACAGCATAGGTCCAAACGCAACAAATAATCACTTTGGCTTTGGTTTTTGTCATGGCTTCTTGGTAAAAGAAAGGCCTAGTGATGCACAAACACCGGTCGATGGCAATCACGAACAAGGTCGTGATAGTGGCGGGCGTCAATATCAGGTCTGTCATAATATGCATGTAGCAAACACTCTCCGAATGACAAAAAGCGTTCGTGTGCAATATGGTTGAGATGCGGATTGGCGTTTGGAATATCGCGTAACACATATCACTTATTGACAGTGAGAAGATGAAATGGTTTGTCGGCGTCTCGCGAAGGCGCGGAGACAAGAATATAGCGATGCAAATCAGCGTGTTGCCTAGTATGGACAAGGCCAGGATCACGGACAGAAAGACTGCGTATGCGATCTTGCCACTGTCATCAGTGTAGCTGTCACATAAGTTCGCCATGGTTGGTGGTGGCCTCGATGTGGCGTTGGTTGTTAGGTTCACAATGGGCGTTGTCATATTCATGGTTTTTAACAGAAATAACTCTCTCTAGAAACAACAGTCAATGTTAGTGAGGACCCTCACACCAAAGGTGATGACATCAGGGCATAAACAGAGCCTGCTTGGAGCTTAGTTGATGACACGGTGTTGCTTCTCCAACGTTTGTTCCAATGTGCCAGCGAGTAATGGTACACCAAATGGCCCTTTTACCAAACTCTACAAGAAAACAATGGCATTAAAATAATTTACTTGTCAATAAAATATGAAAATCATATGGCGGCAAAAAAACCTGGTAGCTTAATTTTTCCATGACATATGATGGGAAGAGTACGAAAGTTCTCTACTAAGCTATCTACTTGCTAAAAGAAGCTTGCAGCAATAACTTGAAGAGAAACCTTTCAAAAAATCGTTCATTAGTCACTAGATCAAAAGTATTATCTAGTTCTCCTTCATCTTGACTATCAGTTCGACTCATAGAAATATTGAAATTTACTACCACCCCCTATTGATTATTATTAAAAGCTCAATAGATCGTTAGGAACGAAGACATTGTTAGTTTGAAATGAAGATATATATTGATCATTTCAGCCAATAAAACTACATTGACCCATTTGGAGCGTGAAATTCCTTCGACCACACTACTAACTACTATAGGAAGGCAGCCCCGACCTTTTGCTGATAGAAATTTCACAAAATTAATTTTTTTTAGCAAGACAGTACTTTGCTGGGACACAATAAGAAAAAACATCTCAAATGGGGAAACTGTTTATCAATACCAGCTGTTGGATTCAGAGGCTGAAAATAGAGACCTATTATAAAAGTTGAAAGTTGTTGAATGCAAAAGAGTAGGTAACCTTAAAATAGAAAACCCAAAGGCAAGTTTCGAAAGTCCGAAATCTTTTCAAAGTTAATGAAAGCTACATGTAATGAATGCCAACCCTTTGCACATATTTCTCACGCCTGAAACTGAATGAAAAGTTGTCAAAAAATGGTTTGCAAAACTAGCATACTTCCAAGGGAACTTCAAAACAAAGCTTGTTACAGGATGAATTGGTCAATCAGCTGATTCTTTCAATGCTACAATGACAAGATGTTTCATGATTCTCCAATGCTATAGTAGGCTACGAAAATTGCTGTGCATTGGCAACATTTGTTGGGACAACAGGCGATACTAATCTCAATCTTGCTGTGAATTAGAGGCAAACAGAACTGATATCAATGGCAGAGAAAAGCCTAATTAATTTCAAACTAACTAGAGACCAGAAAGATGGTAGTGTGATTGCTTAAAAACACTCCAACATGTTTTCAAACGATTGTTTACTACTATTAAAAACTACTACGATTGTTTAGTTTTGATAGAAGATCGTAAAATACGCTGTTGTTTATTCGATAAAGTGAATGAAAAAGCTTCTGAATGTGATTCAAAGGTCTTTCGTTCGCCGTGTTTTTCTTTTCAGAACAACAACGTTTTTGTTTACAAAGCCTCAAAGCAATCGGTTCTTCCTTACCTTGTTTGGTCCAGCTTCAATCGAATTGAATCACGTGAATTCAAAGAACCAGCATGATTTTATTGGAAATTAACTGACGGAAAATCACTGCATTTGTTGTGATGACAAATGCGAGAAATTAAGAATTATTTTCATTGCCAGATTTCGGCACCACAAGCTAATAGGGTGGAAAAGATTTTCTTTTGTATATTTGCTTGCTATGCAAAACTTGTTTGCATTTCCTAACAGGTGGCGAAGCCATAAAAGCGATACGCTCTTACTTAAAAGACAACTTTGCGTTAGGATTTGCTCAAGATATCAATGTAAACGAAATATTTTGCAGCATTGGTAGTATTTAGCACCACCATGAACATGGTTAACAGTGGCAACTTAAAAATTAATTCGAGCACTTGAGCCTAAACGAGGGATATTTGCGTGGGTTCACTTGCAACAATTAAATTCAGCCCACCAGAATTGGAGTTCACCAAACATCAAATATTTAGCACATTTCAAACAAAAACCTTTCTTCTCCTTGATCTATCAATAAACGCTATAATACATAATGAAAAAAGACAGAGAAAGGAATCAACTACGGATATTCAGACGTCAGGTACAGTTAAGATAAGGAAACATTTTTGCCATGTGCAAAAGACAAAAATTCCACTTCAAATGTTTTAGCTTACCCTAAATCCTGCAACAACGCATCCTATTTTTTGGTGTGGGTGCAATTTTCACTGTGGATTTTATTTTTAGTATGCATGCAAATCTTAAATCTGGATGCAGTTTTTCAAGGGAATACAATTTCTAGCGTGCATTCAATGTTCAATGTGGATGCAGATTCTATGTAAATAAAGTTTTCAGTTTAGATGCAGTATTTAATGTAGATGCAGATTTTTCACGCAAGTTGCTGACTTTTTTAACGCTCTCATTCGAAAATTCACATACTATTTCAAAGCGAGCTAAATAAATATCAGATGTCATAAAGCAAACTTTAGAAAAAATAAAAACAATAGCTTTATTTAACAATGAGAGTTTTACCAAACATCGACTTTGCAAAGCAAATGTATATTTTCCTTTCACATGAAACCCAGATAAGCGATGTGAAGTCGAGAAAATATTCCTTTTTGCAACTTCAAACAACACTAAGAAAAACAAGATATTGCTGATTTAAATTTCCTAAAATAAAACATTTATCATTCATCGACAAACTTCGCCTTTATAGTTCTCATTTAGTTTCTAATTATCTTTCAAACCATATTTAAAGAGAAGAACATCATGTTAGAGCTACATGGTATGGTAAAACAATCACAGATCTCTTACCATTAACTACAAAGCGTTTGTTCATGTGCTGGCAAATACACAATTACAAATACTCCTACTGTTGGGATTTGAGAATCTAGCAACATTTTCACTGCGAAACTGAAAAAGCACAACGAACTCCACGTAACGGGTGATAAGGAGTTCAATCTCAGCGATCGTAAGAACCTTCTAGAAGCTTCATCGCTATCCTTTATCAGCTAACAATAGAACAGCAAGCAATCTACTCTAATGCGTCTTAGAAGACTAGCTACTAATTGCGAAAGTCATCAGCTTACTTACATAATCAGCAATTAGCAAATCTGTCTTGTGCACATTCCCAACACCTATTACTTTTAGTAATCCTTTTGGCTTGGGCATTCCCTCTGGGGAGGTACTGTCAAAAGCCCAGAGCCAAGCCAAACATCACCATTAAGCATGCATAGATTAATTTATTTTTATGCATATGAATTAAATTGTGGGAAATAATTGTGTGTGAGAAAGTTCAACTTCCGAATCTTTTGCGGAAAACTAATTCTATTTTTCCAGAAGCATTCAACAAAAAAAGAGAAAAGCAACATATGAATAAATATTTGACGAACAGCCATTGGAACCTTTTAATCCAATATAAAATGCTCTCAGTCGTTTTCCGGTTGGCCTCAAGAGCTTCTCTCCACATCTCTGGATTTCCTTACTTTCTTAGACATAACTTAAATATTCACCTATGCATTTACTAAAGTTAAGTTCTTTACCCTCGAGGAGAACTAAAAACGACTTTTTAGCGCATGGCAATTTCGATATCCAGAAGTTCAAAAATTGTTTTGTCGGCAGAAGGCAAAATGTGAGTGAGTGGCCAAAGAGAAAATAGCCTCAGGAGACAAGTAGATGAATAATATCAAAGTAACGAAAATATTTCAAAAGTTTCAAATGATAAGCAAAAGGCATCTTGCCCCTAGAAATGAGTGAGAAATAAAAGTGTAAATTTGGCCTTAGCGAATCAATAACAAAGTAGAACGGCAAAAGTGAGCAAGCTCAGTAACAATCTTCGGACATTAACTGAAGGAATTTACTAATAATCCAACGATGGAAATCATTTCGTCTTGTAACTATCATTCCTCTAAAACTTCTAAAATCTCCAAAAATTTTAATGTGGAACAAGATGAGTCGAGGAGAATAGAAAACTAAAACTTTTCATAAAGCATTAAGGGTGCTACTTAACACGATGGAAAACTTCATTTTGTTACAAGAATTCTGCAGTTGCTTAGAGAGGAAATGTGTAATTTTGCTTTCAAATTTGAAGTTTGTGCAAGCACATTACTCTCAATATATCAAAAGCTGCCTTCTCACTTGATGACTCATTAAAGATGTCAAAAAATATACAGTTATAGAGAAAGAGCTTAGAGAATGCTATGTACATATTAAACAAACATATGGTGTGACACCAGCCTTAACAATATTCGGAAAATTACAAGTACAAAGTTTGCACCATAATCAACTATTTTTCAGCAGCTAGATCTTTCTTCTTAGGATGTTACCGTCACACATTGCAGCAAAAACTCCCCTTTTGCTAAACGTCATATTTATCCAGAGTTTCATACTAAAACCTTTATCAACATTACAAATATGCTTTGATTAGGTGAACGACACACAAGAACAGAAACATGATCGGTGTTTGCAAATGAAGAGATGCAGCAGATGTTTTGCAAGCGTCACGGTTAATCATTCATTTCGGAACTCTTTCTGCCTTCTTCCCTTTTGAAGAGAGATGTTGCATGCTCTTTGGGTCATTTGTTCAATCAAAATCTTTGTATGCCGATTTAAACTCAAAATGTGCCTTTGCTTTTGCGACGTGCCCTGTTGATAACTATTATGCTTTGTGCGGGTCAATATTATCCGAAGTTACCCTTCCGATGTGGAGTACATACAGAAAATTTAAAAACGATAGAGCGTGATAACGTTTGCTCGTCGAATAACCGACTGCTACCTGCGACGGCGGGAAACGAATAAAAGTCGATTTTCTATCAATTCTAGACTATTACTAGATTGAAAATGAATGCCAATAACAGACAAGAACATTTGAAGATTGATCCAAGAAAGCAATAAATTAGCTAACTCGCCAAGGTTTGCCTGTGTCAACAATTTATGAAAATAATGAAATGGGGAGTTCCTTAAATGACGCGTTTAAAAGGATGATTCAAGAAGGTAAGCTAATTTTTGCAAAGAAGCTTCTTTTGCATGATCATGAGAATCAAAAGTATATAAAGCCTTAAAATCAACAGGTAAACCTTTATCAACCTGTGAAGCAATCAACATTCTATCAAGGGGATCAATAGGGGGCCACTGATTTGTGACATAAGTGTTCTGACTAGCCCAGCCCTAGAGTTTCTCTCGATTTCTACAAAGCCAAACTGTAAGACGCTTACGGATGTGGGAAAATAAGAACATCGAGCTGACACTGCGAACCGTATTTCCAAAACAACAAAATTTGTGAGGATGACGAGAGAGATGAAGAGGAAACGCTGGGAGATGAAAACCGTAAGATGCCAGGAAGTACTCCAGTGGACAGAATGCTGACAAGGAAATGATCTTCACGTGTTTGTCTGAGGCTTTGCAGATTTTATGACTGTGGGATGCAATGATACTAGCGTATAGTTCTAATCATTTGATCACGAAAACCAACGAAATCCTGAGATACGATATCACTACAACTCTTCTCTTCACAACTACATTAATGAATATATATAAGGCAAGGGATATAATAAGGGCTGCCTAGAATTTTTTTGACAGATTAATTTAAAGACAAACATGATTGAGGCAAAATGTTTCTAGAATCGATTTTAACTGGATAGCTTATATTGAGAAGAGCGTTGGTAAAAAATGTCTCTCTCATGAATTATCTTGTTCTCTTTTGCATAAATGACCACTTCGTTTCAATTATCGTGCGAGGATGGCTCAGTGGTTAGAGGCGCTGACTACAGACCCAAGGGTCCGTGGTTCGAGTCCCTGGCATGACCAAACTTTCACACAGAGTAAGGAGAGTGGCCAGCTCTCTGTAATGCCAGGCATAAGGAATCACGAGGTGTGGTCACATCGAGAGGAAGGACCAGGACACTGCTCGATAAGCTTAAGCTTCTCAGTGTCCTAAAACTACCTTTGGATGCAAGTAGAAACAAATACAAATATCAAGCGTGTTGGACACAGGGACAAAAGCGTTAAACATGTGCCAATGAACACGAGAAAGTCACTAACTCAACCAAGTAGACAGGGCGGATCGACGAACGCTTCGTAACATCGAAATCTTCTAACTTCGCTACAATTTTAAAACAAAATGAGATCGCGGCGCTTGCTTCAAGCGTACTCAGTATCGAGTAGGTGTTGAAAAATACCAAGAAGAAAATATATCATTGGTAAAAAGTTGTGTTTAGAATAGAAATATTAATTCTCTTTGAAAATAAAGTTGCTATTCGCCTTGGTTTGCACACGCAATGGATAAAAGTGCTGAAGCAGTAAATTCACCTTCCCTTAGTTTTCTCAAAATATAAGCTGCTGTTCTTTTCCCTTCTAAAAAACGAACTAAAACTGAGAAATAAGTAATTGATGAAGAAAATTAACTGCTGAAAACGTTGTCGATCAATGGGTTTCCCTAATAACTTATTGTTTCTTTCCCAGTGTATCTATGATCTTCTTTCCTTCATTTGGAACAGTTCCTGAGAATGACGAATCTCTAATGTACAGCTTTATGCCAAAGAAAATTATAAGTGTCCATCAAACGTTTTCATTTGTGTCCATCAAAATGGTTTATTAGGTGTTCATTGTAATGACCTTTGTCATCGAGCAAAAAATTATCAAACCACAGAGCAGGCGGGATAATGACAAAGACATTTTCAAATAAAAATGATAAAAAAGCATAGTAAAAGTGAATGGTGAACCTCTTGAATGCCAAATGGGCAACTCAGCTTTCTCTAGATCTTCTTCCTTTGCTGTCTTTAAGAGCAACCTTAGTTGCATGTGGCCACACAATATAGAGGCAGTGATTTGAGCTAGCTCTCCGTCAGTTGCCTTCAGCAGCGTACCAAGCCCACGAATGAAGCACTTTGCTCTAGTGGCCGGCATTCATAGTAAATATTGCTTATTCATAATTAATGTCAAAGCCGCGATAACTTTCAGCGCTTCTATTGGCCAATCAAATAATCGGTGCTTTAAAAATCGCAATTGGCTATGTATAATGGATGACCTTCTAACAGACAATAACTCTGCATGCAATTCAGCTGTGATGAAACTAAGAATTTAGAGCTTTCAAAAGTAGATCGCCAGTTTTGACTTCTTCTGTGCCGTGGGTCAAGCCTGTTAAAATGAGACCAAAAGATCGTTTCTGCTCAACCAACTTCAATTTTGCTAATGAAATTATAGCTTGTTTAACTTTATTTACCTCTGGTTTTAAATTTCAAGATTTTGCTTCGGACACTTTTTCATTCCTCTGTTCGGCTTCTCCTTTTCATCACGACAAAAGTAACCTTTGTCAGTAAACCAAAAGTAACCAATGTCATCTTTTATCTTGCCCTTGTGCCTTTTTACAAAGTGACGTTAAACTAAAAACGAGTAATATCATCAGAAATCGCGATCCCCACTCACAATCTGCTCTTGTTCATTGCCTTGACTCGGGGCGAATATGAAGAACTTATCTTACATGAGAAATGCATTGCTATAACTGCTGCCATAGACATTCAAAGCTTCGCTGATGGATATTTCATTGTAAAGTAGTATAACACATTCCTTTAAATATGTATGAAATGAAATCGAAGAAGGAAGGATGCTACATTACTTTGGGCTACATTTCTTCAGAATGACAGATTTCGTCAACTGTCATAAATTGAACAGAAACTTGAAATTTCAAATAAAATCTTCATCTTCTCAAAATCACGCTTTAACGGTCACCGCGCAAATAGCACCGTAAAGAAATTTTGCAGAACAGTAGAAGGAACGAAATATGATAATGAAACCAAAAAAATAACTCTAACTTCTGCATCCGGCATTTAGTAAATTGAGTTGGTAAAAGAAGATGGCCAAGCGCCAAGTTAGATTACATGATATCTTTCCAATGCCATTTATTTAGGACTCAGTGTTTAGCGAACAAAAAACATCTATCTATTTCAATTTACGTCAGCTAGTGGCTCGCAGTGAATCGTGGGATATTTTGCTGCTCGCTCAGAATTTCCAACTTAAAGAATTGTTAACCAGGGACTCTGTATCCCAGCAGCGTAAATAATGCATGGCCACATGGTCTTTTCAAGTTGAAGAATCACAAACAACATTGAGCCCGTTCAGCTAGAGAATCTTCAAGAGACCTTCTCTGGAAAACAAGGATTTCCCTCGATCAAAAACGATGAAATATGAATACATATATGTTTAAGTCACACAGTGTTCGTTCAAAAGAGACGCTTTTGATCCAAACAAACATAAAATGTGTTGCGTCTACAATATCGCATCAAAAAAACATTAACTAGTTATAGTATAGAATTAGCTATTAATGACTTTCCTACCAAATCTCAACAGAAGAGTATTCGCCACGTGGTAGCTTCGAATACTCTCGCTTGAGTCGCCTGCGGCTTTGAGTAACCGCAGCTTTGGTAGGACTCAAAAAGCATTGTAAACAGCTCTTAAATTTCCGGCTGACAAATAAGCTCTCATTTGCTTCAGTTCCATTTGCTTTCATTTACTGCTTTTCTCTCTATGCGTTAAAACGAAGATTTCCGTCGGTTTGGCCATTTATCACAAAATGACATCGAGCAGGTTTATTTGGTACTTTAGCTAATAGCAAAGAGACTAGCAATGATTGTCGCAATGATTTCATATTGGTTTCAGGTGAACACATTAGAAGCACGTTTACAGGCCACTTGGGTGCAAGATCGAAAAGGCTAGGATCTTCTAGAAGAAGGTCAAGCGTAAAACTGGCAGGTGTAATAACATGTTCGCTCGGTGCTGCTTCTAAATGACATTCAGCATGACATTGCCGCTTCACGAGTTATTGTTTAAACTGAGTGGATATCCGCCTTAAACAGTGGGTGGGAACAACATCTATCTTTCTCTGAGAGCGAGCTCCTGCAGCAAGCAATTTCAACAAATTAGATAATATTTTAAGACGATAGAAAAACATTCAGAAAAGTAGAAAACGCTCTGAATTAATTAAGAGCGAAAATAACGCAACAGGACAGAGTGTTGAATAATCGCTCAAAATGACACCACCAATCCGCACCATTAACTGACAGAAAAGAGAAAACTCTATTAGCGTATTCAGAAGAGGTAATTCTCTTGAAACCGTTTGCCTTCTCTGTTGGCGTTTCACACATAACCAGATCATCTTATCGCCAAGTCTATTTCTTGTACTTTATTCTGGCGTTAATCAGTTCGACCTCGACTCAAAAGAGTAGTTATTTAAAATAAAAAGTTTAAATGCATTAGATTTTACACTCGAGTTCGATCAAGTGAAGAGCAGATTAAGATATATTACATTTAGCAAAGAAAACTGCTTCAGACGAATATGAAACTGTCACGAATGTTTTCATTGAGTAAACTATGTAAAGATTAAAAATTTCATCAAAATCCAACATTTGCACAAGAAGCCAGCACGGACCATCTTCTCAAAGTGCTTTATTGTTTTATTCATTAAGTTGCAACGATGATGTTCGTACTATCATGCAAGCTAGATCGTCTTTGCGTCTACGTTTCAATACAAAGCCCTTCTTATGTAGACAGAAAGGCCTCTTGTCTACGGATTCTTCTAAATGCAGCGCTACTGGACGCTGATTGGTTATAACGCAACCAATCCGCTGTTGCTTTTCTTAAAGAAAGAGCGATCGAAAGCTTAAAGAGAGAACCATTCGAATAGAGCTCGAAAATAACCCTGGACAAGAACAATTCTTTTCTGTTACACTCACCAGAATAGAAAAAATGATGATAATGACTTTTTTTAAATATGTACTGCTTAGATAGTATCGTGAACTGAAGAAGGGCTTCCCTAACAACTGGAGAAGTGTAGAGACTTATGGCTGTATTTGAAATAGCGATGTACTCCTATTCAAATGTGTTAAAGGACACTACCGTTTGATTCACGACCATGACTATTTTGTAATGAGCACCAAAGAGAAGTGGTTCGTGCAGTTTAACACCACATAGGAAATAATAGATGAAGATTTGCACTTAAGGAGGTGCCTGACGATTTTACAATTTAATGAAGTTGGCGGAACCAAAACAGACACTTCTTGCAAATTAGGCACGGCGCTAGCTGCCACATTTTTGAAGTATTCCCCTACATCAGTACTTTCTGTTTCAAGAGCTTTACGCCATGAGGAAGTGCATATTATGGTAAAGAGAGCGAGCAATTCATGCCAAAACCTTCTCAAAATGCGACGCAAAAAATGCTGAGGGTAGAATAGGGTTTCATTGGAGGGGTAGATAACCTTAAGAAGTTATGTTGAGACGGGGTTTCAAACAGCCTTACAAAAATAGGGGGTTGTAATGTACAAATAATTCTTAAATAATGTACAAATGGTTACATCAGTTAAACAATCTTCAACGCTAGGCAGTAATCTGTGTTCCAATTGCAAGGCTAACACCTACAAAAAGTTTTTATTCATGAGACCAATTAAATTAGCTCTCTTGAAATATTTTTAGCACCAAAAATTTCTACTTCTTGTGTTTCCTTTTTGAAGCTGATCGATAAACGAGTTAATAAACTTGCTGTGAAGTGATGGATACTATAAAATGGGGAAGACACATATAGAGGGAGCGAAGCAAGTCTGCATGAGCTGGTCTTGCAGATTGCCTCGATCAGCCGCAGTTTACCGCAGATTTCTGCAGTCTCCCGCAGTTAGCAGTCCTCGTTATTCGCAGTCGACAGAAAAACAGTTCAATTAAATTCACTGAGCCTGTTATAGCACAGTGTTTTATTTCCATTTGCCGTTACCTTAACACGTGACAAAGTTACAGGTGCACTGTTATTATTTATTGTTATTATTTTAATTATTTTCCCAGGGTAATACATTTAGTTAATACAAGAAAACTTAGCTTTAAAGCGCCTAATTCATTAATTGGCTTACATACCCTTCTGCAAAAATGTAAATGATACTTTAGCTTTTATCATTCCGTTTTGAAGATTGCTAGGATGCCTCTGCTTCCGTTAGGATACCACAGCTGGCTTTACACTAAAAGCAAAGTTCATTATTAAAGCTGACCAAAAGGCCAACCCAAAGCTTCTCTGTTGTATGCTCCCTAAACCTAGAAGAACCCAACAGTACAAAAAATTTTCTTTACTGTAATCCCTGTCATTTTTCACGGGCGTTTTTTCATAAAATGCCGATAATAAAGTACATGTCATAGGCAACAGGATTTGTCACCACAATTTTTTTATTTTTCGATTATTCTTCCGCACTCGCTACTTATCGAACAAAACAATTCGTGTTGACAAGAAATGCATTATAACCATTCCCTGAGAACAAAAAGAAAGTATTCTTCGTAGAAGGTATGTTTACCACAATCTTCAACACAAATATGTCCATGTAAACAAAAATGTGATATATGAAATACAATCTATGTTCAATAAAATCTAGCCACCTTACTAAGCCATTCGAAATCCGAAACACAAGGAGAAAGTGGAGATACATCATTTTTGGGTATGTGCCAGATGCAAAAACAGGCGGTTTCGAAGCCAAGCTCCCATCAAGAGTCCAAGCCATAAACTAATACTTGCACAACATTTACAGCGATTGGAATTGACAAAGTTTTACTTGTATCTTTCCGTCAACTGTGATAACAACAGAGACAATTAAGTCGGCAATAGTAAATATTGTTTTAATTATTATGATATTACAATAATTACTTTTGAAATTACCGTCAACAAAAAGTCCCTTTCCGCCAAGATGATTGCAACAGGTGCGTTTAATAGACCTGCATAAGGAGTTCGAAACCCCGATCCAATTCTAGACAAGTTAATCATGGGAAACTAGAAGAAGGAAAAACTCAGCAAACATTGTTCGGCATAGTAAGACACAGCCCCAGAGATTACATTGTTGAAAACAGCTTTAGGTGCAAGTGTGCTTCCACAAGGACAGATCTTAGGCCACTTTCTATTCTATATGTCGTCGATTAATGAACTGCTATACTAAATCATTATTACCATTATGATCACGAGCAACTTCTCACTGTAAGATTCAAATTGTAGATTGTGAAATAATCAACTGAATTCTGTTATGTAGCATGATTATATGAGGTTATGATACATTATAATGCTGTATGATATATATATATATATATATATATATATATATATATATAACTATAGATGACAGCTTAAATGGTGTCATCTCCTGCAGGCAAGCCCCTATAAGTACAAGGGGATCTGTGATTACTTGTTGGATTTCACCGCTTGTGCCAGTTTGCTTTCCGTGGTGCACTCTTTCATTATTTGCACAAAAGGACAACGAGAGCCAGCAGAGACTCGACTGATAGCCGATTACAAAGTATGTGGTTACCTGCCACCCTTAAAGGAAGCTGGTTCCGTTACCAATTGTCGAAGCTGTGTCCCTCCAATCTAATTAAGTATGGTGAGCCAAAACCCAAGCTAAGTAGCATTTAAGCTGCGACTCTTTTCACATCCTTTCAAATTTTAATCACACAAGAAATGAAATTGTTGAATTTTGCCCTTACTTTAACGCACTCCCGTTGGTTGGGAAACAGCAAGAATAGTTCAAAAATATTTTGAAGGAGAAAAAATCCAAATGGAATGGGTTTTGCTGGCATTGAACAAACTTGAATGTAATGACGGACGAACCATACACGGAAATTTCAGAGAGGAAAGGGGGGATTCGAGGAAATATTTTGTTTTATGTTGTGCGAATAAATATTTTACCAACTGTTTAAACAACAAACAAATCACAAATCCTGTATTAGTCTATCACTTTTATTATTTGCAAAAACTGAACTCATAAATCAAAAAGTTAAACAAGGCAAGAAGATTAAGTATATATTGCGTTGGTAGAGTCGGCTTGATAAGTCGATACACACTTTTAACTTCCTTTATCCACAATTGCAGTCTTGAAACATTTAAAACTACTTTATAATGCGTTTATTGCAGTCTTTTTCTGAAAACTGCAGATAAAAGATAAAATAGCAAAACATTCTGCTGTTGTCAAATCTGTGAAAAATATTGGTGTCATTTCAAAACTAAAATTAACTTTTCTGAATTGAATACTTAGATTTGTCAAATATTTCATTCATTTAACTGAAGGAATCAATGGTAGCAAACTTTTCAGCGCAGGAAAAGAATCGATCATTTTGCGTGGGCGTTAAAATTTTATTGCTCAAGTCGTCAAATGTCTTGCTATCTAGCTTCAGTTAAGAGATATCCAGTGCAAGTTTTTCGTATCTGAGTGGAATGATTCTTCTCCCCATCTTTCTGTCATATGAAGATGCGTCCGACGAATGTCTTATATGTATTTCTCTTTCCTTTAGAGCTTCCCTACCTTCAGTGGTGTGCTAAAACGAAAGCTTCCCCCTTCACCCAAAGTTTTTGACTCGTCCGTATGGTCTTTCTTCTTAAAAGGGTCAGAAACATAACAGGTAGCTTTAAGCAGAAAGACTTAAGAAAGTCGTGATTATTTGAAGGACACTCACTAAGGGTGAGATGATGTTGAACTCATGGGAAATTTTCCATGCATTGCTGCACGGTACTGAGATAAAGACCCTTAACTATGTGAAGGAAATGGAAGAAAACATCAGATTGAAGCGAGTTTTAAAGCCGTCAAGACGATTCAAGTGCATCTGTTTGGCGTATGTCAGCTCTTGCACAAGATTCAGATACAGACATTCTGTTGAAACTACAACGCACTCAAAGACATTAAGAAGCTCTAATTACTTCTAGCCAAACATCCAAAACTTAAAGCTATTTGTCTCTACCTTTTATTGCATACTTTCTGCAATTATCTAAAGCCTACCAACAGATAGCTTCAACTTCCAAAAGCACAGGTCAGTATTCAGTTCGAGCGATTTCAGTCCATGAATTATAACAACTGACTGACAGAGGAAAACCCATTGGAAGAGGTGGAATACCAATGCTTAGAGTTTACTACAATTGTATCCTTGACTTTATTTGCAAAAGATCTATGCTTTCATCTTTGCAAGCCATCCCTCTAGTTCCTTACCCCCTACCCCCAACTGTTCACACCAATAAACACCTTTCATTGCTTCTCATTTATGACCCTCCAACCCCAAATAAACCTTCAAGAGACTTTCTCTCAGTGACAATCAGACTATTTGTTTATGATGGTACGCTAGTAACGTAGCCAACATTCCTGATGATTGCGCGTCTACTCCATTTTTCATGACCGAATTCTTCAGCCCAACGCGAGATCAATTGATCAAAGATAGATTCTCTGAGACTGCTTAAAACTTGATTGCATTTGCCCCCTTTATTAACGCCATTAGAATACACCAACAATACCTTTCTACTACCGTTATGAAGAGAAATGAAAACTCATGCATCCGTCGAAAATGAGAAAGCTGGTGAGATTTTTGTGAATACTTGGTATGGCTAATTCTGTGGTGACTATCATTAGTTTAGTTGGTAATTTATCATATCAAACATGATCGTCCTTGTATTTTAATATTTCTTCGGGTGAGCTAATAGTTGCTCTAAAGCATAAATGGTAAACAGACAAAGGCAAGTTGTCAAATGAATCATCAGCATTGAATTATGAAAACCAATCGACCTGAAGTTTTGTAGGGAAATCAAGGTTAACTTTTTTAAAAAGATTTCTAGAGGTTGATTCAGTTCGAAACGTCCAAAGAACATCATCGATATGGAGGCCGATGGTAAATAGCCTGCCCTCTTGAAATAAAAACCAAAATGCAACATTAAGGTATGACGTATACAGGGTTGGATTAAGGAATAGTCGACCCTTTCACCCTTCTTCACTCTTTTTTCATACATCAAATAATGATGAGGTATCAAAAGTATTCTCATTCAAGTATTCAAAGCATTTTCATGCCTTCCCCATTCCCCTTTCATTTTCCTTGTTATTGATTGAATAACTCATATGCACTAGTAATTCCAAAATCCAGACCTGAAAACCAGAAGAGGATTCATAATTACAGAAGAGGCGAATTACAAACTGTGGCGTGCCTTGTTTATGACAAGCATGATCTTACTCTTCTCCAACCAAAAACACATCAACGCACGAACTGCCTAGATTATTAAAAGCAATTCGGGATTAAAACAATGGCGTCTCTATGAATGCATTTAAGTAAATGCATGATGTGAATGGTGCTAGGTATAAAGCATTAGAAGTGATACCGTATTCATACACCCATCATACGTGGAATGTTTTTACTATGAACAGTAGACAACTCACAGTGTGTCGCTTGAATGTGTATGGTGAAAAACAGCAGCCGTGGTGAACAACTTGCATAGATTTAAGCTTGAATTTGAACATTGTCGTGTTAATTTTCAGTATTTAGGGAAACAAAAGGCATCATTTAACATTGTCCTAGCCACGGTTATCCCAGTGGCTTGAAAACAGCAACGCTAGCTCCCTAATGATTGTGGTCCTACCACGGACGTACATGTACAGATATGTGATTGGTGGTTGTTGTTCTTCTGTCGAATTAGAACCTTTGTTTGATATCAGCAGATGAAAGACTAGCCTGGCAAAGACCTGCTCAAACAGTGTTTGTAATCTGTAAGAGATACTCAAACATAGTTACCTTATTATTTATAGAACTCGAAAGAGCAAGGTTTAGTTAATTGTCCTAACTTTGGGAGTTAAAGAAATCTCAGTACAGCTTATTAAATAATTTGAAATATAAATTGCTGCTGCTGGAGTATTTGCCGGCTATGTTTGTCCTTCTATCGAAAAAGTCGCGATAAGTTCAGGCGGTAGAACACAAGGATTTGCCAATTCGCTGACATTTACCGCGGCTATTGAGCACCGTTTGTTTTCGCTAAGACCGCAGTACTCAGTGAAACTTTTCACCATTATGTTGGCAAAAGTTTGGTAAACAGACCAGTGTTATACATCATTACCATCTCTGTCACGGCTCTAAAAGTACCCTTGGTGCCAGAGCCACAAAATATCAAGCACAGAAATGGAAAATCAAGCAAAGAAGCGGCGGTTACAGTGACGCGAAGAATGAGAAAGCTCTTTAAAGAAATGGGGAATTGGAAAACATCCGACAAGATGCCACGGGTGAAATCTGTTTGTTAAGAACGGGATCTGAAATCTTTTGGTAAACATTACAGCCCTTCAAAACTTCTCTCTTCAAAACACTTTAACATGGTGGTTGACTCGGTCGGTTGCTCAATCGAATGCCCGACCTGGATCAATTGCCCGGACAGGGTCGGACGCCCGGGCTGGATCGGCAATTTTCAGTGATGACAGGAATGATGCGCTGCAACCTGAAATTTGCTCATAGTTTTACATGGCCTAAATTGCATTCGATGCAAAAGATTTCCCATTTTATTAGACCAGCCTGTCCGACAGTCGAATCCATAACATAAAAACATCTTCCCTCTTCCCATTTAGCCGGGCAATAAGAAGTCAAAATCTTTGATACCCTGGTCAGTCATTTCTCCGTGCAATTATGAGTTTGTTAAACGTAGTTTGTAAGATAAAGAAGCCGGGACTCCAATCGACCTTAGCTGGGAGCATTTGAAGGTAAGGCATCCAGCCAGCAAACAATTCAGCATCTTTTCTGCTTTCTGATATGAAAAGCCCTCTAGCTTCTTTTCCGTTTGAGATTAACAGAATAATGACAGATGTGTATTTACTAGCAACAGAGTCCTTTAAGCTGATTGCGTGACGAAAGCTTGGAAGAAAAGGAACCTTCAAGGAAAAACACCCGAAGAGGTCATCTAGATATTCATAAGAAAAGTTGTAGGAGATCTGTGGAAAAGACAGTGCAAACTCATCTTCTAGACGTTTCCAACCAAAGCCAATGGGAAAATTTAATTCTTAAAGGGAGCAGGATTGCCAAACAGCTGCCTCGGAAGGGGGACGCAAATGGAGGACTGGAAGTGAGATTGAACAAAAGCCTACTGCTTAAACGCCAATACGAGTCTGTCTTTGGCTTGTCGGATTGGTGCTTAAGTGATTACCCATTTACACGAACATCAAAAATGACACCCACGAGGAAACCCTAATGTTGACACACAAAAAAACAGTAGCTCCCTTAAAAACAGGAAGATTTCTATGACGCACAAGAGTTGAAAAGAAATGAAAAGCTTGATGCACAAGAGTTGAAAAGAAAGGAAAAGCTTGGCTGCTCCTACTCCTTTCCTATAATTGTGTTGGCGATGGGCCATTTCGGCCTATAAGCCTTAATAGAAAAAAAAGAAAAAAGAAAAATAAATCCTCCACAACAAGGAATGGTTGCAAAACTACTTGATAGTGACGTCACTTTATCTGTCATGTCATATTTAGTATTGTCAAACCCATCCGTAATTTAACCCCCGGAAAGCAATTTACTTGACTGCGTCACAACATGCAAGGACTCTTGGAGCTTACACGATGTATTTACTTCCTTTTCTTGCATTCCGTCAATTTTGCAATGTTTATGTGTTCTTACAAGAAAGAAAAATTGCAAGGGTCTCGGTTGCTAGGAAACAATAGCCCGTCAAGCAAGGTCTGAAATTCCTTATGAGGGTGTGAAACATGACGCAAGATCACTTGTTTACATGAAGTACATAGTGAACACTAGTTTCCAGTTGTCCTGGGTAAGAGCACGGGATCATCTGTACGGCAAAAAATCTTGCCTTCAGTATAATGTAATGCGATATCTATCGTCTTTCCGTGCGCAAGGAAGGAAAAAGAAGATACTGCACAAGCACCTACATCTAATTGTACTTTAAAGCCAGCAACAATTAAGGCATTGACAATACTTGAATCTTCGTCGAAATTGTATAATTTAAAAACGATAATGGTTGGACATTTGATGTTTGATGTAACAAACAAATCAAGAAATATTGCTGGGTATTAGGAGAGGCACCAATATGTGCAACACAACAGCACCATGACAACCGTCTTTACAATCCCTTGTTCAAGCCAGCGCTTTTTACTTCTGTCGCTACTAGTTGGGACAGTGCGTTTTCAAGGGTAGAATCTGCCCTTCTAAGTGACACAACATTTGCTTGGCTTCAACAATTTTAAGGTATATATAAAAGTACTTTGGAAAAAGTTGCATGAATATACAGCCAAGATTAATTAGCAAAGATAGGTTGAAATAGTCGCTTTATGGGGCTTTAGATTAATTCCGGAATAGACATGATGGGACAGGAGCAAAACGTTTTTGGTCGCAGTATGCCTGCTATCGTTTTTTTCGTCAAGGGAGTTTCTTATCCCAGTGATTGCGATTAAAGCCACGTGTGAATTGCTCACCTTCGCTTCTTCAGCTGTGAACAAAACAGAAACGAGGTCTCGTGTTCCCATACTGTCAGGTTTACATTTTCAAGAGCTGAAGCTGTTGTGAGCAGAACACATATTTTTTTAGAGATTAGTCCAACTTGACAAGTCCAAATACCGCTCTGAAGATATTTTTTGTTTTGTTTACTTTCCTTAAAACAAAAACAAAGATAACACAAAAGCAGTGTGTTTTATGCCGGGGAACCAGATTATGTTACCTTATGCTAATTTGGGTGCTCATTATATGTGTGCTGATATTTGCGTGCTTCGATTTGAGAAAGAGAAATTCCTCCATGGCGACAAAAACCCATACAACAGAGCCTCTGCCATTAATATGGTTATATGTGTAAGAAGCGTGGTTCTCAAATCCAAACTGGATTACTCTTTATACAAATGGGACCAGCCGTATTTGCACTGGCTTTATGCAGTTACTGACATTCGTAAATCCAAATTTTCATCAAATACTTGAGGCTTTTCAGCTGATGTATTGTTTGTGCCGTTTATACGTTCACTGGCACAAGGATTACCTAGAAATACAACACTGTCTTTGGTGTTGGCATTTCTGATATTGGCTGAGATTGGTTAAGCTTATCTTTTCTCTCCCATCGACTTTACATCGCCATACTTTCCCGGAATCAAGCTTGAACTCTTTATACTTCTGTGTTTCTTGTTGCTATGGAAATTACGGTAGCACTAGTACCCAGTCCACTTAGTAGTTGGCTGCAGCAACTTGGCTATAATCGCGAAGATCGCTTTTAAATCAAAGTTCAGATTGGCCTAAACCCCAGACAACACTACCGAAAGTATCATGTGTTCAGGCGTCGTCTGTCAAGCAAGCCGATTCACGCACAAGGCAGTATAGGCTCAAGCGTGATTTCAAACACATCAAACTGCAATTTCAAGTGCATTCGAGGCCAAAGCCCTAAGTCCACTCCACTGCAGGGGTAGAAAATTTGTGTCATGGGCAGCAGCTCTTCAGCTGAGAGTTAGCGCAAATAGGCTTGGTAAATTTTACAAGGGAGAGCCTCAAAGCAGCCACGCTATCGCCACAAATAGAAGGGCACGCGTTGGCTTCAGTGCAATGCACTTCAACATTTGTTGGGACTTTACCTTCAATTATGCTAATAAAAAGGAGTGCTCTGCAAAGACGATCAGAAATTTGATCTCATTGCCCGCATCGATTATTCCGACGTTATTGTGACACGAGAAATGACGAGAAAACATGGAGCGATAAAGGGACAGGTCCTTTTGGGACCTAATCAACATCAGGTGAACGGGGCTTGCAAAAGATCGGATGGCATGCTCCCTTTGCAGTTTTTCCAATTTCAAATTTACGGCTAGCTACAATTTCAACAATAACTCCAGGTAGAACTTAAGATTCAGTACTTAAATCGTAACTGAAGTAAAAGCAATATTGGTCTTTGACACACTTTGCTTTGATGTTTGTTCGTAATTGGAGAGGAAGCTAACCTAATTATGATCATTTCTGACTTGGCGAGTAATTAAAATCAGCTACGAGAAGGCCAAATATTGCTCTTTCCTCAGTAAACAGACTCTGGTGTCATTTGGCCCCTATCCTAATAATGTCGGCCTCAAGACTTCTTCCCAACGGGATGACTGTATGATTGCTGACAAGAATTGAACATTGCTGGCTGGCAGAATCGAGTGAGTAATCGGAAAGAGCCGCGTGCCGTTAGGTGAAGCCCATCTCCTGGCACCTTCTGCAGTTCTTTTTCACCAAAGATATGTCAACTCGAGAAAATACCAATTCCCCTCGATTTCGTGCTAATTTACATACGCCCCCTCCCCCTTCTCTGCAGGGGTATAATCTGTAGACATATGTTCGAGAGGGATCATTTGGCAATAAGTTCCTATTCTGGTGACGGATGTTGGTTTATTTCTATGTGAGAATTAGAATGGAGGGCCTGACTATTCTAAGCTCCCTTCTTTTCCTTTCTTTCTTACCCAGTCCTGTTCAATGATGTTGAACCGCTTTTCAGTTGATTTGCATGCAGACAAAATTAATAGCGATCAGTGGTTGTCCAAATAGAAGGCAGTCGCGCTGGCACTACCGAAACCCCGTTGGTGTTCTAACACTTCAAGCGGCCAGTTTGTCTGGCGGAGGAGCGTTGGGCGCTAGCAATCTGCATTTAATATTACGAAGTGTTTCTTTTCAGCCACCCATAGACTCCCTGCTACATTATTTGGAGAACTAACAAGAACAGCTGAAATTTTCCTTCCAAAGGCTTGAAGCCTAGCAGCTGATGATCGGGTTGACATTAAACTGTTCAGTCGTTTTCCCCGAAAGATAAAACTTTATCATCGCCATCAATGAAGAAATCAGCAGAGACAGTCAACAGCCCCGCAGTCTACTTGCTGTCGATCTTAAATACGACACTGACGTCATAATCGATGTGAGCGTAATTTGAATAAGAGATTCCGAATGGGCTGTGGAAAGCAACTGACGTCTAAACTGAGTCTGTGTCAAACTGTCCTACCTTTGACAAGTCTGGTTGTAGGAAAACTTGTGACAAGTAACCATTGGACGATAGCATATGACAGCTGGTTCTAGAAATTTAGTGGTATCCTTGCCGGTACTTTTTAAACCCGGTCGGACCGCTTTAGGTTGAAAGAAAGAGAGGTAACACATTCAGCTGTAATGCGGTGCTTGAAACTTTAGGAATCCTGTTGCTTAGGATGTATGTTAATTCAACAATAGGGAACTTATGAGAATGATTAAAAACGTTTGCTTTTTACGTTAGCACCGGTGAGGTACAGAAATTTCTGAGCTTCCAGACAACAATAGTCCGATCCTGGAGGTTCAAACACCACCAGTTTGCAAACCGGTAGCTATGGTAGAGCTTGAGAAACAGTGGGGCGGAATTTGGGTAATCGACACCAAAGGAATTCGTCGCAGTAAGTAAGACTGCAGCACTTTCATTGACGGAAACGTACCAACGAAACCGTGTGCCAAGGCGGATTCGGGACTCAACGAAAGGATTCTGCATTGCCCTGGCTTTCAAAACTCGTGCTACCACGGCGGCAATACTGACAGCTTTGAGGAACCCGTTTCCTTGATGTTAGAACGTTAAGGTATTTGTAAGATTATTTGAAGAATTTACGGCTATACTAAGGAAAAACGTACGAAACCAAGCACTTACCAGGTTATCAGAAAGGATTCTGCATTGCCCTGGCTTTCAAAACTCGTGCTGCCACGGCGGCAATACTGACAGCTTTGAGGAACCCGTTTCCTTGATTTGAGAACGTTAAGGTATTTGTAAGATTATTTGAAGAATTTACGGCTATACTAAGGAAAAACGTACGAAACCAAGCACTTACCAGGTTATCAGAAAGGATTCTGCACCAAAACTGACAGCAAGACAATTCTGCGATAGGAGGTGGCAAATGCCAGCGAAGCGTTTTCGTATTCCCTACCTTCCTTCTGCAGGCAAACAGTATTTTGAAACGAAACGGGCCCTCCTCCGTGCTGTGCAGCTATCATCGACGGGGGGTAACTCCGTGCAGGCTGGACAGCTCTTGTTCTAGAAAGTAAGGTATTTGTATTTCAGCGATTAGTTGGTTTTGGCTGTCTACTTTCAACATTCCGCGTGCTAACGAATTTTTTAACCACGTCTAATCTCAAGATAAATTGTGCCTCCCCTTGTTGGCAACTTGTTGAATAAAATATTGTTCGTAATAGTCATCTGATTACGCCAAACATTTGAACAGCAACAGAACGCTAGAACAGGAACCCCCTCCTTAGAGCATCCCTTAGACCATAAAATTCTTGAGTCAAAATGATAGCAATCTTTAATGTTGCCACCACTTTCGATATCGTAATCTGTTTTCTGAGGTATTGTGACACCTGACCAACAACTTGATTTAGAAAATTCCGACTATATTTGAAAAATATTTAGAAAAAAGCTTACCTATGCTTATCGAAATTAAAGAGCAAGCCGAGACTTTATGTTTATAACTTTTCATATCTATTTTCCAATTCTCTAATTAAAAACTTTTTGAGATACCCAATATCTGCCTTTTTGGCGTGGTTAGCATCGAACGTACAACAAGAAAATCTAAAGTGACCAGGGGACGGCATTTATGTTTGATCCAAGTTTTCTTTACTTTTCCCTAGAATGATAGAGTTTCCTAACTAGAGGCTTCCAAACTGATAGAGTTTTTCTAGGCGAAGACAGCATTGGATCCACTTCTTTGCACAGGTACAATATGAACGAGTTACGGAAGAATTGTTGAAGAAGGCCTTGGACTCTGTGAGACTCTTGTGGCCTTTAAACCTAAAAGGCAGCATAGATCTCTCAACCGTAGTCTACAAGCAAGCCAAAGTGAACCCTAATGCCCCCTGGCAAAATCTCTGCTTCAGAAGAAATCTGCATAGGTCAGGCCATTTCTGTTTACGGCAATTGAAATACGGACAAATGTGCCTATATGACGTTACTCGGGTGAACTGGCACCTAATTTTCGTGGGCATAATTTGATGTGATGATGTTCAATGCGCGTGTTTCGCCGATGCTTCGTTGTAATTATTGCTTCTTTACAGATGAATCACGTCTTTGACTTTCTGTGATGGGCAAGGGAAGCAGGTGTTTCTTAAAGCGTCAGCTGTAAAAGGCCACTCATAACTGGGTATTTCAGAGTAAAGAAACTCAAGAAGATTCGCAGTTTGTTATTCATGATTATGATTATTATGAAGGAACTTCCAGAGAAACTCATCCTTATCTTGGCTTCCATTATCTGCACTTTGGCTGATAGCAGATCTTGGGCTTATGATTGTCAGGCTATCAAACTTCGGATATAGATTAAAAGTTGCTTATCATTGGAACACCGCTGAAAAGTAGACAATAGGTAATTGATTCATAAGATTTGAACTCAAAAGAAATCCAGGGTAAAGAAAGGAAAGACTTGATTATAGACAGATCGATGCACCATCACAATGGTCGCGTGGGTTGATTCGTTGCCATTTTTTAACTTCTCTAACACTCTTGTCATCCAACTTTAATCACAAGTTTTGGCTGATTTGGCCAACCCGTGTTCACAAGGCCTGTTTCTGAAAGAATGAATGGACGGAATCGAAACCATTTCTCATGCAAGCAAGGCTCTGACAGCCTAAAAAGTGTGTGCATATGTTTCCACAAGAGGAGAAGAACTTTAAAATCATTTTGGGTTTTAGTACTCCAACATTAACCATGGTTTCAAACAGCCCATCTTTACGATACGCTTCCTTTTCCCATAAGATTTTGCTGTCTCTTAATGAATCGATTTTCAAGGCCATTTGCTCAAATTTTTTACTTTGAACTCGCTTTCAAGTCTCAGAATATTAGAAGAAAGACATGAGAATTAGAAGGGAGGAAAATAGAGTATTTTGCTCTAAGAGACGTAGTTACATTTGCAAAATGTATGAGCCGAACATTCATTGATTACTGTGGGAACTAAAAGTGAAAAAAAGAAGAATCAAAGGACAAAAAGCTGGAAGAAGTGCCTCTAAGAGACCATGTAGTCCGTGATCCTTTCGCCTCTGAAAATGAATGAGCAATTACTTTCAACAACAACAACAAAAACAGCAACATTAATGGACGAGGCGAGGATCGGTCACCGAACCTCGTTCTAAGCCAAAAAGCGCACCCTTGTTGTACAGCGGAGAAGATACTACCATAGCCTGCAGAGTTCTAAGACAAGCCAACAAAATATTTCTAAGTATCCTGTTGGTATGGGTTTGCTTAGGACATAAAGGCCTTTCAGATGCGGACGCGAACCTAAGCTAAAACATTGAATGTTTGGTCATAAACAAAAGCGTTTGAACAAGAATTCTTTGGAAACTGTAAGTGCACTCCAAAAACGCTCTCACGTTGAGACACGATTGAGGCAATATTTGCTGCCCGTGAGCAAACGTAGAAGGACATCTTCATCTTCATCAAACACATTTGAAGGCAAACCTGGATTGGGTTCTCGTTCTTTTACCTCATCGGGACTTCGCTACTTCTAAAACATAACTGCGAGCCCCAGTGACGAACGTCATACCCAACAACACAACAACAATGAACTCCATCTACAGAAGAATAGGAACAGAAAAAAGCCATGGCTATTTTCCTAGTAGCCATGGAAACATAATTCGTTAGAGATAGTGTCCCCCACTCAGATAACAGCAGAATGCTGACAGCAATTTACCAGACTAGCCCCCGGTTCCTATTTGTGTCACCCAGGACGTGTTTGATCCTGTATGCGTTCCCATTGCAAAGAGAAGCAAGTCGGAGCGTCACTGACAAAGTTATATATTTGTCCATCGTCAACATCCGGGGGAATGCACTGTTCTCTGGCTCCGTCCTTCACTGGTTCAATAGGCAGCGTTTGCCTTGTTCAGAGATAGCCATTGTTCCCAATAAACAAATCTTGCAAAGAATGCAATGCATGCCCCAATGATTGAAATCAGTGTAAGGAACGTGTCAAAATCCGTATATTTGGTCATATGTGATTTTGATAGACCTGGTTAGTGAGAAGTTTTATTGAAATCAACTAGGTTCATGTTAGAGTCTGTCATTGTAGACACGTCTGTTGACTCACGATGTTTCTGCTTTTCATAAAACATGATGGTAATGCAGAGAGCAGGCCAATAAACCATTACCAATAAACCGAAAGCATTACCACGAGATTAAACGGTGTTGAGATAGAGTGACTTGAAAACCAAAGATTAGAGGTGCAGGATCGGAAACCAAGAATCTGTTATTCCAATTATTTGACTCTAAAAGTTGGAAAAAATAATCTGATCATAGTTAACGTTGAGCTGGAACTTTTTCCGAGAGTAGTTGAGTAGTGCAGATCGAATTAATTTGCTTTCGTGTCACAGAATGCTGCCTCGAACTTGCGCAATAACCCTCTACGCCACGCCAGGTGCTCGAGATTAGATAACACCCGCTGACAGCTTCCATTATTATGGCGAGTCACTCCCTCCACCCGAAGGAAAGCATTCGTCGAAATTTTATAGAATTGACTTCAAAATAAAAATTCAGACTTCATGTAATTGAAAAATCTTTAATTAGAGACAGAAGGTGAATATTGAAAACACCACCTTTGCAAAAATGATCTTTCAAGATTATTCAAATCAGATTATCGTAGCCAAACAAAAGCCTATTCCCCATCATTTCTGCCCTTTGTGTGGGCTAGGAGTGAAGTTGACATATTTTTGTGAAAAAGCATGTGAAAAAGTTGACATATCCTTTATCATCGTGGACATAATATGTTTGGACAAAGTGTAGCTTTATTTCTCCCCCTCCCAAGAAATGTGATTTTTGTTATTTTTATGATTAAAATGAAAGACCAAATTTAAAACCAACGCGTAGACGTGCCTTTGTCTCGTTCTGCATCCGTCTAACGCGTTCGGGACACTTTCCAGTGGATCAATAAGATTTGCATTCAATTAGCTGATTAAACCTGTGAAGCACAGAGAGAGACGATGGTTTGTTGCTATAAACTTGTCATATCATAGATAAACGTGTGTGACACAACGTGTCGAACGGAGCGAAAATACGAATGGTGAACGACAACGAAAACGAATAGCGAATGCGAATGAATACAAAGGGGATTAGTGTTAATATGTGTAAGCGTCCGTTAGGGTCCAGACCCCGGTACTAGGGCCCAGACTCCAGTACTTGACAAAACCAGAGTCCTGAGTATTCAAATTGGACTCTCCAATATTCAAACGGTAATTTAACGTTGCTGGGTACTTCCAGCTTCTAGATTTGCAAAATATGAACTTTGAATGAAACATTTGTTGTGTATACAACTGTTGCTTCTGGTTTTGCTCAAGTCAGCCAGGCCGAAAGCTGGATTACGTCATTCAGAACAAAAAATGTCATTGTTCACCTTGCTACCTTCCCAGATGACGCAGCAAAGGCAAAATCAACTTCCGATTATCTATCATATGTTCATCATACCGTTTAAGATTGGAATGGCATATATCATTTGATACAGCCCAGGGCTTCGAATGACCTGACCTGAAATACTTGCCAAAAATGTATATTTATAAATCACGGACAAAGACCAAGGTTTCTCTCAGTGGCCCTAACAATATTGAAATTTAGATAAATAAATTATCAATATTTGTTAGTTGGAGACCAGCAAAATATTATAGTAAATTATTATCTATAATGATTTATAGAAAGTGTTTTTTACATTATGACTCTTCTCTTTATCAATAATTAATTTACACCCTAAAGCAGAAACTTTTCAGAAAAGGAGAACAAGAAGCTACGGAAGAGACGGTAGGTAAAAGGAGAACAATGGAAAAACGTGACAAAAGTGAGGATAAGGTGGCGATAAACAAGCAAAATGTGGGCAATGAAGACGCAGAGGCCAACGAAGAATAACACCTTGAAGGTCACAGGTGAAAGGAATGGAACAATTCATACATATATATATATACTTATACATATATGTATAAGTATATGATTTGTGCAGAAGTCAAATCGCGTTTTCATTGGTCAAATATCCACGTTTACTGAAAAGTGTTCAAACTACGAGAAATCTCTTTATTCGAAAGTTTTAGGTCTAAGCAAAAAGCCAACCATCATCTCATCAAATTTTCAGATTAATCATCTCATCAAATTTCAATTGTCAGTAATGAAAAATCTGCAGGCTTGCACCGTATCCTTTCCCAAACAGTCGCTAAGGAAAACGATACCCGACACCTTCCGATATTAAGTGGATGAGATGAGTCAAAATCCAGAGCATCAGAAGACTTCTTCCAAAAAGTACCAGATATTATCCTTGCTTTCTATAAGCTGTCAAATATTTCCCTAAGATCTCTTCATTTGGTTAAACCTCCGTAATCCCTCGCTTACCAGGGATCTTCAGAATGACCTACGCCAACATCAACAACACACCTCCGCATTCACTCCACCCAGCGTGATATTAGCAAACAGTATTATAGGACTTGCTGTCCAATTAGGCGTACTTTAAAGCTCCTGAATAGAACCCTAACAACTAGTTGAAGCACATTTTACAAGTTGGAGCACTGTTTATCACACTTTTATCAATTAGGACATTAGAAAATATTTGGAATTTCATATTATATAAAATTCAGAAAATCCACATTTTCTAAAACTAAGAATCTTTATTATGTTCAAAAATAGGAGTTCCTGGCTACTATTTTTTGCACCTTAAAAGTAGAACCAACATTGGAGCAATAGCTTCAAAGCTGCCTATTAAATGTATGCATAAAAGCTCTTTCTTTGTAAAGAATTAATAAGAATATGCAAAAATTTAGGCTGCACTTATTACACAGTTTGTTTATAAGATTTCAGCTTTGCTTTTATTTTGAGATATAAGTTGATTTAGATAATTAAGTAGGGAAAACGATTCTCAGCATTAAGGGATTTGTTTTTAGTGCGACATTGACAAGAATAATTCCTCTCCAAAAATGGAGGTCGACTAAAGCATTAATTTTACACAATAAATAGATGGCATTAAAAATATTTATTTACAAAAACGATTGGCTAGAAAACGAAGTCTTTAGACAGCTGTAGGAAGAGTGGAAGCTCTCAAAAATTAAGGCAGTGATTTATTTTGTCACAAAGTTTAATTTAAACTACGCATCAAATTGTGCACATCCTGCACTCTGCATAAAAGAAGACTCCGTTTTGCAACTCAATCAGCATTAAAGTGCAACAATTGAATAAAATTAAAATAATGAATTTCTTATCAGCTAATCATATTAGTTAAATCCACGTAGCGGTAAACAGGTATAAACTTCAGTTGATACGAAGATAGGCTACGTCCCACTGTAGGGCCAAGGATTTTCAATTGTTTGAAAACTGAATTATTTCTTCTAAGAAATGGAGATGTGTATAGAGAAAGTTATGTTCCCTGAACAATTCTTATGTGCGACACTTTGTTCTTAAGAATCTATCAAAAGTTTCAAATCTAAAAATGTAGGAGAATAAGAAAACCTTGGTTTCGTGGGATGGCTGCGCCGAATATGATTGACCAATCAAAGCTGTGCATTCCAACAAAACAAATCTCTTGGGACACAAGAAGATTGAACACTTGCAACTGCTGTTTTGTTGTAAAAAAAAGTTCTTGCGAAATTCTGTCTACTGTTTTCACAAAATGTCAGTTGTTTTACTGTGATCTTGATTGACTTCTCCATGGAAAACTGATAAGTGGAGTCCCCGCTTACTTTAGCGACAATAACAACGAATTCTAGCTAATTTTATTGTTGTTATTGGATTCATTCTTTGTTGAAACAGAATGTTACAGAATATGAAGGCATAATGAAATCTACAAGCTTTCTTTCAAGAGAAAAACATCAAAACACCTGACAGAAGCTTAGTGCTACGCAGAAGACTCTTCTAATTAAAAGCATTTTCTTCTAAGTAATTTTGCGTGCAAGTATTTTGGATGATAAACCCTACAATGCTCCTAACATTTGTTTGATCTGTGCTTTTTGCTTTGAGACGGGGAGATAGAAATAAGCCAAGGGCTTTGGAGGTTATTTAGAACGATGCACTATGAAGCTGACAAGACAGGATCCAGAAAGGGGTTTGGGGTCTAAAAGTTTATTGGCTGGCATGTGAAGAGAGGTTCTGTTGTCTCCAAAATTGTACTGTGAAAACCAATGTGATTCCATCGGGATTAATTTGTATTCATTTTGTCTCAGCCACAAATACAAGCGATTACTTTCTGATTAGAGAAAGGCAAGTTGGAAAACCGAGGTTGGTCAAGTTCATTTTCTTTACTGGGTCATTTGAAGAAAGGTTTGTGCCACCATGATTTGAAAGATAGCCACAGGATGGAAAGAAAGGATTGCACATTTGATTCCAATAAAGAATAGACACAATATGCAATGCAAATATTGGTTAATATTATGGTCAAAATCGAGTTGAAGTCAGTAAGGCTGTTTCTCGTGAAATCAGAACATTTTGATTGAGAAAGAGTTCCAGGGCTGTTCCAAATGTTTCATGTTTCTACCGTGTTACAAAGCATCCTATTTGGCGTCTCTCGATTTCTCTTGACCAGCACATCAAAAAAGAGGGAATTTAGAAAGTCTATATATGCAAACGTTTTGTCTTAAGTATAGAATTCCAAAGATAGTCCTGCCTTCATACATTTATCTATTATGACGCAGAGAGATTCCACTAAAAATAGTTTGTTTTGGCACAAAGTTGTCTCTGATTCTCATTCATCGAGTTAATCTTCGTGTTCTTCTCCTGAAGGGTTTATCTAAATCGTAAATAGCAACATATAGATGCGCTCACAAAACAACCCATCATTCCCGTTTAAGAAAAACAGGAAAGCAGTTGCTCTACCTGTAAACTGGTATGTCGGCCGCTCTGAAAAGCTTTGCCGGCCTACTATCCTCGGCCTAGGTCGCTGCAAAGCGCAAATAGATACAGCCTTAATCGTGGGTAATTGAACATTCTTGATAGCTTATATGGCTTACATCGTCCAATCGCGTATTTATCGGTATTAATTCGTCTGTACAAAAAAGCAAATGGTGATTTTTTGCGGGGAATTAATTCCATAAGCGACATTTTTTGGACAGAAACAAACAACTGATACTGACTACGCATAGCCCTCGTTACCAATTAAAAATTGTATCCAAAACGTCGAGTGTGCAAGATCTTCTTATTCATTCTACTAACTCTTGTGTTTTTTCAGGCGCTGCGCAGCCAGGAGGAGGACTTCTCTGCTGGTTCGCCAATGCATTGTTTCATGCTGAAATGTCACTCAAATCACCGAGGATCCGCTTGCCCAAGCAGTCCCTTTTGCTCTTCAGGTTGTTGTTGTGGGCTTGGATTGTGCTCAGAATGTGGTTGTTGTCAACGTAGTTTTGCTCAATGGCAATAGTTTAAGCTTTGTTCGTTTTGGCGGTAGAACTTGGCAAGAGTGTCATCATTTGCCTTCTTTTTCTGCAGCATGTGAACAGTTCATTGTGTAGGCCACTTTGGAGTCTGCAAAAGCTTGTTGTTTTCTCCAGAGGGACATAGTGGGATTTTATTGTTTTGGGTGGTTTACTGCAGGATCATCGAATTCGTCGCACGTGTTCTTTAGCTAATGGTATGGATCATCTTCATAGATTGGTCATCGAGTTGGAAAGAAAACTTTACAGACTGATGAACGAATGTGTTGCTGCAATTGGTAGTTTTTAGTGTCACCTTCGTGTGTCATGAAAATGGCTCGCGTTCCATCTTGTCCGTTGGATAACCCTTCCAGATTTATCAATTGGTCTTTTGAGTAGTTTCACAGAAGTGCAGGAATACTCACCCCTTAAAGGCTGAATGTTGGTGAGGAACAATGCTTAAAATTACAGGAGAACGCTTATCATAAATGATTACACGATATACTTGGCATTAAAAGGCTTGAAATGTAAGGTTTTTAAAGCATGATGGTATTCAATAAAGAAGGTGGCTTTGTGGGCGGATTTGGCCAGAGTTTCTTGAAGCCTGAAAATATCATGATACAAGCACTTGAGCCTTTACATCCGTAGAGCTACGGAGCAGCTATCGGGGACAATGTCGAAGGCGTATAGGTCATATGGTAATGTACGCCTCCACGCTTGTTTTTGTAGGACTGTTGTGGATGCTTGACGGATGTCAGATCTCTATTTCTCAGAGAGCTGTATGGAGGAGCCTATGGCTTGTAGAAGTTCACCTACGTTCATGAAGAGGCGTATAATGTTAACTAGCAATATGGAAACCTCCAGCACCCATTAGGAAATTTGTTCCCAGCCGCCCCCCTACATCGACTAGTAGGAGCAACGCCTATTAGTTCAGGTCCTCCCCTGAGGAAATTTTCTGTTTGGAAATGTTTCAAAAATACTCACGTAAAAACAGTCGAAAAGGGGCAGCACTTGCATGATATACAGCTATTGGCATTTGCAATGGCGTTCCCAGAAGATTGAGCGTTGACTAAGCCTCTTTTGCATTGACAATCTTATATATTCAAACCATTGACTTGAAACGCCATTTTGACATGCTTCTAACTTGGTATAAGAGCTTGATTTTCATGGAAAAGAAATGCCAGCCACTGATTTGAAAGAAAGTTTAATGCGAGTATAATGGTGAATGTTGTAAATACACAGTGAAACTTACTTGACAAGCCTTTAAGGCTGCAATTTTCCAAATATGACAAGTGTGATCAACTTGTGGCGAAGTTTGCAGTGAAGAATAAAAATACAAAGACTGGTTTGTCGTTATCTTTGCACATGAATGCATCAACGCGGGCAGTTTTTGTTGCAAGCAACTGCAAAAGACTTCAATTTCAGCAAATATTTGCTAATGCTATAGGATTAGAAGCGGAAATTAAAATAACAGAGAGCTCTTGACATAGCCTCGATTAAAGGACATATGGGTTTTTGTATCATGGTATCCCGAGCGATTTTAGCAGGTGGTGCAAGGGCCATCTATTGCAAGAAACCCAGCTAGATAGATTCATTCCTTCATAGCAGAGTTACAATTAAGTTGATAAGGGGACTAAGAGATATGGGGTGCTGGGGGTACCAACTGGGCGCAGTTATCTATCCGCTAATTAACGAGTTGGATCGGCTTATTGAAACAATTCAAATCCAATTATCCCTTTCCGTCTGCAAAGGACTTTATCTTGTATCATCGTTGTTCGCTGGTTTGTAAGAAGATTGGCGCATACTTACACTGTATACTAGCTTAAGGAGATATCTTCCCGCAGAGGTCTACCAGCTGAACAGCTTAAGAGCAGCAAGTGGCCTATTCTGATTTCGAGTATGACTGTGAATGGCTATTTCGCAAAAACTTTGAACAAGAGAAGGCAGCTCTTCGAAACTTCGAATAGGCATGGACCTAGAATGCGACACCAATGCAGAACTGCGAGGTGCGCAGCAATGCCTGTCGCGCGATGTGATTAGGCTGTTGCGGGTCTAGCTAAATGTTTGACCGGTTTACTGGTGCTTTCCCCGTTCCCTCTTATATTTTGGTCTCTATGTACATGCTTATGCTTTTGAAAAAATGTATTTTCGCAATAACTCTTCTGCTTCCTGGTCGAGCGGTACATTACTCCATTTAGCACGCCTGTAACCCTCCTCTTTCAACTTCAATTCTAATTTCCGTGAATTATTTTGAAAAATGATGTCAAATCCCTCAACATAGGACTTCAGATTTTCATTCTCCTCTATATTTCATTCTGCTTCAGTTGCGAACAATCTCTACTTTGTGTCATTACCGTGCGTTGAACTTTGCATATCGATATTGAATATGCTTTTTAGCCACCGGTTTTTTCGTGTAAGGGAAACATATGGCCACCGGGTTTTCACAGGTTTTCAGCAAACAATAGCTACCGGTTTCAGAATTGGAGCATAGATAGCATACTGCAAACTGCCACTTGAAGTGGCGACTGCTTTCCGCGATTTTGAATTTCCTCGAATACTTTGGATTAGAAGGCAAGTTGAACAGGAAACTGGAAAGTCTGTCGCAATATCTGCAGAGGGTGTGCTGTCCACACGAAATTGAGTGATTCTTTCTACCACTATTTCTGCATAATTTTACTGCCCTGCTTTCATTCAGTGTTTAAACATAGGGATTTCAGTCATTAGTCAGTCAAGGGAAAAGGAAGATATAGTTGGAATTAAAATTCTAGATACCAATTCAAAATTCGCAGAGAAACATAGCTCTGAGAATTTGACCGGTTTTTTGAAACCTGTGCAACCGGTCTAGATCCGCGCCTGGACTTTCAGCGCACATGCAGTGTACCTCCTACAGTAACACTGGATCGCCTTCATGATTAAGTGCTTTCATATTCCCTCAAGAGTTATATAATCTACGCGCAAGAGCCACGTGGAGACGACAGAATTCGACTTGCATCAAAAGAGCTACTTATTTTCGAACGAAATATTTCGAGACACGAAAAGATTTTCAAGGTTTTACACGTTAGGTTTTACATGAAGATTAAATATTTAAAGATTCAAATTCTTTCAAGGCTCATAAACCCTAGATACTTCAAGACACTAATTACTTCAACGTCCACAAATCCTAGATGCTTCAAGGCCTAGAATGGGAGGATAAATTTGATTCTCTCCAGATGAAGACTCAGACAATCCACTTTGTTATATTGTAAGCTTGATTACCATCTCGATGGATTTTGAAAGGCCTACTTAGGATTTGTTCAAAGTATCGACAAAGAATCTTTCTTTAATGTAAACTCACCCTTTTTGTTTGCAATATGAAATGATGAGTAGCTATCATTTGTTCCCTTTATTGAAGATCGTTCTCGTACGATTATTTTGATGCCTTTTCCGTGCTTACAATTAATAATTCACAATGATTAGCTTCCTTGTTTGTATAGTTCTGAGGGAGGAGTACTCATTTGCGAACACAAAGGCTTGAACTTTTATTCATCTGGGCAGCTGATGTTGAAAGGATATACAGGCAACAGATGAATTCTTGTAAAGACATCATCGGTTTGGTGAAAAACTTCGAATTGTCCCAAGACTTTTTGAACGGCAGTGTACATGAAAGTAATTTTTAAAAGTTAAGCTATAGGGTAAAATAAAAAATAAAGCCTATAACTAAAGTTATACTGAGAAAAAGCTTCATAGCGGATATATACATGTAGTTAGGCCTACGTTACATAGTCAGACACGTGTATAGATAAATAAAACAAATTACGGTAACATTACGGTAGGTCGTGGTCATGGGCTACTTGATCTTAAGACTACTTAGATATAACTAGCTTCGGCCTAAAAAAACACGACGTAATGACAAAACTTCAAAATAACAATTCTTTGTTGATTCTAGCCCAAATAAGAGTCTGCGAGTTTTCTTTTGAAACTGTGTGTGTGAGCACTTGATAATGGCGCTTTTTCAGGTCACAGGTGGAATCTTTTAGTAAAATTGAACACTGGCCGATTCGATTCGAAAATTTTCGAATCAGAAAAAAATTTCGAATCGGCAGGGCCCTAGCTTGAACAAGATACTACTCTAGACATTATGTTTTATCAAATATTATGTACTAAGAGTTCAATTTCTTCAGCTAACAGCAACGAAAAGCAAAAGATTGCGTGTAGCATCATCGAAAACAGGAAATGACTCCTATGAACAGATGCTTGTCAGGCCTAAAGACCATCAAACGTTACTGGTTTGCGGGAAATCGATAATCAAAGTTTTTAACTGGAAGTGCAATCAAGACTGCTTTTCCCATCACATTTGTACATAAGAAGTAAACAGAACAGGCAGAGGAAATGCAAATGTAATCATGAATTGGAGCTTGCTTTCCTGACGATTACCCAATTCATATTACAAAACACTGAAAACATGAAAAGTAAAGAAAACAAAGTGATGATGAAACGAAGGGATATGCCCTCAATTAGAAGCAAAGCTAGCACATGCATAATCGCCTTTAGTAGTTAGGGTAAATCAGCTTTGGAAATACTGAAATTTGCGTCACACCGGGTGACTTTAATGCCTGTGCCAATCATTTCGCTCTGTGGTTGAAATTTGCTGACAATTTCTGACAAGCGGGTTCTAAAGCATTTTCGACAAAAAGTTGTTTAAAACTGCTGCTTTCAAACTTACAAGCAGAATTGTCAATTAGAAGAAAGTGTTGCTTAGCACTGGTGAAGCGTGGTATTTTGATGAAGCGTGATTGCAAATTGCAGAAACCCAGCTCCATTCGTACCCAATGCAAAATTATCACAAGGCTTCCATTGTGCCAGCAGGTGCCAAAGCTTGCCGGGGTAAAAAATATGAGAAATTTAGAATAGCAACACTTCGGCCCACTTTAATTTGGCAGACACAGCTACAAACCCAGGGGTCTAAGAAAACTTGGGACGCAACTGGACGAGCCTGTTGATTTGATTCATGAGTGTTGTACCAAGTGATTCACGTGGGTTGTCCCCATCAAGGACATCAAGGGGTCGTGTCCAATAAGGGATTCAAGAGGGTTGTCCCCAGTGAGAGATTCAAGATGGTTGTCCCCATCAATGACATCAAGAGGGCCGTGTCTAATAAAGTATTCAAGATGGTTGTCTTCAGTAAGGGATTCAAGATGGTTGTCCCCAGTGAGGGACTCACGAGGGTTGTCCCCATCAAAGACCTCAAGAGGGTTGTCCCAAATAAGGGTTTTAAGTGTTGCCTGAAACAAAGTGATCGATGATGGTTGGGCTGTAATGTGCCACCTTCCTGTGTCGTGAAAGAAATGTTTGGAACAGCGGAACTATTAATTTGATGTACTAAGGTGAACATAGTAAGCTCCAAGCTTCCTTTAAATTCTACAGTACTAAAATTGCTAAACTACTTATGAGGAATGTAATGTGCAACTAAACCGGAGCAAATCGTGTCGCCTCCACTTTGTCCTTGGAGCATTTTCCGCTCTGAGCACATTATCGAAGCCCATCAAACTAAACACCCAATCGTAGAGAAGTGGCGTTTGAACACTGAAGGACCACATGAAGCTGTTACACCACCGCAGCTCACGCCGGCAAGCAACGTAACTCAGTCACAAACAGATGAGACTCTAACAAGACAATCGTAAAATACTCACCTACGCTCTGATGTCTTGCAACGCAGGAGACGCAATGGCAAAAGATCTACTGGACCAACGATTTCCAGCTGCATAGGCGACATAGATTAAATGCATTTAATTACCTGGTGGAGATTTGAATGTGTGGCCAAAGTGGAAACCCGCGTAATAGCTAATAAATAGTTGCCAGGATATGATCAAACACCGGAAAATATTCATAGGAAGGAGGAAGAATAGCGGGAAACGCAGAAACTATTCGAGATTGTGTTTCCTAGATTGCGTTTCCTATTGTCGTTTCTAACAAGAACTTTTCCATTTCTATGAAAGCGAATTCAAAGAGTATTGACCGGAAGGACCGTCTCAATACATCTTCTAGATGTTCAGAAAAATGACTACCAAGAGTTTAGAAAAACCTTGACCTTGCATATGCAAGCAGTATAATTAACAATTGTAATTGCTTCTTGGGGAAGAGAGGCACTTCTTTGAAGCTGCCGCTTTTGCGATCAGATAAACTGCATTGATCAGATTTGACCACAGCGAAACTACTAGCAAGGCGAGTCTTAAAACCAAATTATAAGAATGCTAACTTGCACCTTATGTCTAGTTGTAACTAAACTTATTCTAGGAAATCATATTCTCTGAGACGAGACCCTATCATTAAGGTGATAAACAAAGATCAATACGATGCAAACATTGAACTGGGTCTTTTATAATTCAATTATTCTTTACTTTTCTAGACTTTTGCTTCTTTTTCTGCCATTTTCACTGATCGCTCCAGCATTTCATTTCACCTTTCGCTTGGTACACGCTGTTCGCTTCGGTTAAACTTTCTAGGCCAGTGGGGCAGATCATAGAAGGAATTGATGCTCTAGTCGTATACCATCCACCTTTCCCAAAACAATGTCTAGCTTCTTTATAAAATAAACTTAGTCTGAGTTTAACCAAAATTAATTTTCGTTGCTAATGTACGTATCAGTGTTTCCAAATATATGTTTTCATATATATATATCCAAATATATATATACGTATATGTTTCTGTATCAGTTTATACGTAAATTGCAGAAGGAGAAGAGACAAGCTTAATTTCGTAGTATTAAGACTGCATTTCGTATTTTGTGATATGTACTCAGCATATGTACATATGCCAATGATAGTCGTTCAGTCCTTCTTTTTACAATCACTAAAAAAAAGTTGAAATCAATTTGCAGATTCTTTCTGATCTCCTGCTGACCGTTTCTGCAGTGTCCATATTGGGTCGGCCTCGTTGTACCTTCATCTGATATAACCATAGCAACAACCCTGTTTGATTGGAAAGTCATTCGAAGTTTCCATTGCAAAGTATTGAAAGCTTGTTTCCATATTCAAAATAATCTCCTTCTAGCGCTAAACAGCTGATAGCCACTTCATGCATATCAAAAGGCTTCCTGCATATGAACCAATTACAAATCTGGGCGCCGTCCAATGACTTTCAATGAAGCAAGTAGCGCTAAATACGCCTATCAATACGCCATTTGCCATTTGTAGACAACAGATACCGCTTTTTTCGGAACAGCCTCACAGAAGTGACGAGGCAAGAAAGCACGTAACATATTAATTGATGTGACATATTAAAACTGTATTTCGTGTGTGCTCTATGGTGCGGTTCGATTAAAAGAGATTTGACAGCTCTGATAGACGCCAACAGGCACAACTTATAATCAATTGTTTTTTCCGAATGTAATAAATATGTCGGCCTACCTCTTCTTACTTTGCATTTAAGCATTTAAAGAAAAGGCGCAGTTGCGACGCTGTAATCTGTTAACATTTTACACTTCGAGCACATCCAAGCGTAAAACTGTCATCATATGCTCGACATATGCGGCCATCATCAAGAACGCTTTCTTTGCTATAGTTAATTCAACTGTGCTATGTTTTTTCTCATTAAACTTGAATAACTTTGCTACCCTGAAGCAGCGCCTTGTCATGGCCGCGAAATGAAATAAGCAGAATAGGACCCAGATTGGGATATTGAGGAGCGCAACGCTACATTCAACTTTCTGCTCTTTCCCCTGCTATCTCTCTGGCAGCACTTGACTGTCTCTGTTTCACCTTCAGTTTACTCAACTGTTTACTTCTTGATGACTCATTTTACAAAAATCAGCATTCCACTATGCGACTGACTTACATAGCTCATAGCTCGTGGTGTCCGCCCTTAAAGCACGCTTGTTTTATTACTCTTTTGGTCACGAAACTCCTCCTAGGCTGAGTGATTGCCTTGGTGGTCAGTTTGTTGATCGCCATGAGACCCAAAGCCCGATTTATACAGTAATTCACTCACTTCATGAATCCATTTGCACACTTCCTGAAATCTCCATTACAAAGTCAGTTAAAAAGTAGGATGGTAGTATGTTATGAATAACATAGAAATGGATACCATCTTCAAGTCAGCATTCTCTAAACTGTCCAAAACGGGTTGAAAGAATGATAATGGTATTCGCAAAAAACAAACAAGTGTCAACTAAACTCGCTTATAAGAAAACTATCGTCAAACTACATTGAAAACGCAAACTATGAATTTACTTTGATGACAACATTACACGAATTCCTATAACAAGAAGAAAATACATAATACTCAATGTCCAAAACATCAAAACCTTTTAACCTCTTAGAATAAGTTACATCGACAACTACTTAATGCCCTACTAAGCCAAGAACCCAGAAAATGATGGCAATGGAACAACGTACTATAGCCAAATGCCAAGGCTGATAAGAGACAGTGGATGTTTAACAGCCAATTACCTGCTCCCTGTCACCAATTAAATGTTAGGGTATTGAGCATATGCTAAAATTAAACTGTTTGGCCAAGCAAACAGACAATGATTCAAAATGCCATTACATTAGCATTTTACAAACAGTTGTGGCGTCGAAAATTCTTTGCTAATTGGGCAGTTCTCGAATCACAGAAAAGACAAAAAAACTACATCAATAGTGACGACTCCTCAAGCAAGACAGAAAAAAATTTTTTCATTGGCAGGTCAAGGGAAAGTTCTGCATTTAAATGATCGTTTAATCCAGCCATCAAAGGAAGCCTGCATAACAAACGTATTTCGCCAGCATCGAGGAGATCAAAGTATTGCCACTTTCTCTTAATTTTTCACTAACTGCAAGTTCAAAGGGCCTAAGCCAATGGTAGCGCCATAAGGCATCGATGCTTTGGCCGAAATCACCTCTTCAAAGCTTATTCTTTAATCTAAGTAACTTTATTGTTTGCTAAGGCCTTTTATGAAAAACAAGCTTGGATATTCTTGCAACGCGTAAAGCTTTACACAATAATCAGCTGATCTGTAGTGAAAACAATTTGGTCTCAAAAATACTGTCTAAATTAATGATTACCATAGAAAACTATCTAATCGTTCGGTGAATACCCATGTAATCTATACCCGTACAGATAAGGGTATATCCAACAAGCACCGGCACATTGCACTAACGTACAATTCTCTTTTCGTACAAATTCAATTTCGTAACAATTTTTAAATTAAAGATTTCAATTTTTTTTGCGGTATTAGTCCTAAATGTTCATTTTACAAATTTAATCCAAAAAATGAATACCGCCTTTGATATACAAACCACCGTTCGATCAACACTGAAAAAGAAAACTTCCTGATAAACAAAAACTTCAACAAGAATTTTGAAGAACGATTTAGAACAATGTTTTTAATGTTGGAACAAAAAGAAATTGCGAAATGTAAATTCAACTTTATGAAGGGAGAGTAATGACCCATAAACAGATGTCCAGTGTCCTGCTAAAGAATAAGACGGCGGATGAGCTATAAGGTAATCTCCAGGTTCGTCAAAAATGCAAACGACAGACTCCACATCTATTACCCAGAGCATTACCTTTTAAATGAATATTTGAAGGCTGACTTTATTTCGATCCTGCCTTAATTGCATGAATAAAACTAAATATATGTGAACCATACGTAAACGGAATGACAGCTGTTAAAAAGCCAAACATGAAACACCAAAACAGAACGCCAAGGACATTTGCTTGATAGGAACAGATAAATATTAATTTACTCTTACTTTGAGACTTCCTTTTATTGTTAGAAAAATCAAAAGCAAAATGCAGCTGCTCTGTAAATGACTTCAATTTTTACAACGCAGCCTTGGATTGACGTATGTCGTCATAAGGAGCACATTTGTAAGGTAAACAATCGCCGATATAATTGACTTAAAAATCCTCGGTAGAATGCCAAGTTGACTGACTGTGGAGGTGGATCTACATGCAGAAGACATCATGTAACATGTAGAGAGAGGATTGAAATATCATATGCTGCCCGTTTTGGGAGCGTTTTTTGTAGTGCCAATGCCATTGGGTCTGAAGCTTAAGGCTTGAGATTCAAGGCCATGAATAAATCGCTGCGGTACAGTAAGTTTGTTCCCCTGTACTTCCTTCTGCGTTCCACGTCATCCATCGCGTTCTTTCCCTTAATCTGACATTTCTTCAAAAGCTTGAGCCTAGCAAGCGGGTATGAGGGTTCTTTAATCAGGGGGGTTCTATTACTTGTTGAAAACAGTTATGCCCAGTTTACCACACTGTTCAAGTTGCACGCGTCTGTTATCCCCCTAAATAGTTTGGATTACCCTTTACTCTGTGGGCGATACAGAGCAAGCCTTTCAATTGTGGAAGGTTTGCCTGTGGTTTACAAATCATCACTTATGATTACATAGCAAATTAAAAGAATGATTTTTGCAATGCTAGGCAATACTTAGATGCCTAATCCGACTATCCGGTCGGAATTCATTTGGGGAGATTTTAGAATCGAGCGAAATATCAGTGCGAAGTGTTTGAGAAAGACCGCAATGACGTGAGAAGATTATCCTTGTTGATCTAAAGACACGAAAACCGAGTGAACACTATTGATGACATCATAGAAGGGTTGAATGAACTAGACTAAAAGCGAAACTTCCCGAAGCTTGTAGAGAGGGGAGGGGAAAACATAGGCCCAAAAATCAACCATAGTGCTATACTCAGTGAAGGCAATTCGAATTTCAAACAGGAAAGCTAAGAATATACAAGATTCAAATTTGCTCTGGTGTCCTTCTATACAAGCGAGCTACAATCTTATCAGCAGACACCCGGACAAACACTGTTATAAAAAACAGACTATGACGTATATGTCTAAGGAAGCACTCATCGCGATATGTTGGATTTCCGGGTGTTTAAAATGAGAAGCAATTTAAGAATACGCCTCTGCAAAAACATATCAAGATAGAATGAAATATAAACGAGACCTACCGGCACTAGAAAATATCAGGTGCATTTTCATCAAAATCATTGTTTGCCTTGGCAGTCCAATAGCCCCCTTTGTACACATGAGAAAGGGTCCCCGTTTCAGCATCAACCTCAGGAACAAACCACCTGCAAAGCAAGGATCAGAGAGTCAAGGATAAACACCTCGGCCCGGAGATAGCACTGCTGTTCTTCTTTATAAATGATATCTTCTGCGACCATTACTAGGTCCAATATTTGACCGTCAAATCCAGTCACAATCAACTAAGCCTTTCTTATTTCTCCTATTGACATTTTTGAGATCGCTTTCTAGCTTTCGTTTCAGACCTTCCTACTAAACTTTAGAAATGCACAAGACCTTAGAAACCTTGATAATCTTTAAGAACAGAAACATTACAAATAGGAAATAGAGGACCAAATAGAAATTTTAAGTCCCTTTCCAAGTTAAAATCGTCATTGTACCTGTTAACATAAACAATTTTAAAGGGTGCCACTTTTTGGGAGCATTAAAAGCAGGTATGAACTAGGAAATACGATTTGACCAGCTGTCAAACTAGCAGTTTAAGGACAAAATGCCAAAACGAGGAAGCCACTACCATCGACACAACAGCTAGAAATACTAGTTTCAATACCTTGGCTTCCAGGTTTCTTTTTTATGCTCACGTGCTTTCCTGGCGTGCCTTTGCTTCTCCTCGAGTCGATGCTTCTCAGAAGCAGCTTCTTCTACCTGGGAAATACATACGATGTTGGTAAAGCAGTCTTCAGTGGAGGTATGGTCTTGCTTCCAACTCTTGAAAAATCACTGCTTTTTGCGATTGGATTAGAAGGACTTCAAAACACAGAGATCATAGAAATAGCAAAACCCGTTGGACGACAGTACAGCGAAGTGTAACTCTTTCAATTACAATGCCCAAGTATCTCTCTCTAAGATAACAGTCTAGAGCCTGAATGTACACTATATCGTATTCTTGCATTTCACAACTATCGTTGTGTATTATAGGTCAAATCATCAATGTTACAACTACAGGGGTTCACAATATCAATAATTGTTTCACGTGTTCGTTTTGGCAGATGCGTCATTATAACATACGTAAAAGCTTTGTTCATATGTCTATTCAATTATCCCAAGTCTTCTGTTTCACTAGACTGGACGTGAAATTTGTATCATATAAGCACTTCATTTGATGTGTTTCATCGAGGTTCCAACCAAAAGAAAAGACAATCCACATACGTCTGTTGTTCAGGCCTAGAAACACTTAAGAGCTCCTACAAAACCATGCCAGGCGATATCGCTGCCAAAGGTTGCATGAACTGCACCTGAACTATCAATGCCAAACGGGGCATTAAATTGGAAATTGCAGGGATTTAGAATTCTCTTACCTTTGCATACTCCAACAGTCGTTGATCGGGTCTCCTTCTGCTATCAGTGGGGCAGTTTATACCTGCAATGCGAAATCAATTTGGTCTTGTAACGAGGGCAAACCAGGAAGAATATGCATTTAAGCTAAAACCCAGTTTGACCAAGAAAACATGTTGAACAAGGCCTAGCTTCTAGTTAGATAGGAGAGTCCAAAGAAAAGGTTAGATAAAACAGAAAATGTGTCCTCAAACGAAATTTAGAAACATTTCAAAGTCCATAACACTAAAGTATATTTTTATCAATTGCCTGTTATCTGAAAATACCAGAAAGTAGTTATTTCATAAACTTCCTTTTAACCACTACAAATTAATGCTAGTGTTATGCTTAAGACATCATTCAAATCATAGTCATAAGAGAGAGATAGTCTGGAAGCGAACAATGCGCTATTGTTCTAGCTCTTTGATAAAGATTTTCCTAGTGCCCGGACCTCCCAAGGTGCACACGTTTTGTGCGTCGCGTTGTTTTGTGGTGTATGGTGTATGATTTTAATTGCCTTCCGAGTATGTTCGCCGTTTTTCCAAATGCCTGAAGCAAATTGTTCGATCTTTGGATGTTCAACATCAAGAAGAAATAAAGGGCTTAGTATTTTTAAGATTCCTTTGCCAAATAGCGAAACCAACAAGAAATGGAGAAGTGAATTGATTAACGCAGGGGAGTAACTTAGCATTTTTCTTTGCGGGGGTGTTCATAAGATTTTGCCCGATATTTTCGCCACTGCCCAACTAAAATGTTATGAGATCTGTTTTGGGAGAAGCCTTCGTGGTATTCCTTCCATGTTTTAAAACATTTATGAAATTTGTTGTAAATGTAATTTTCTGAGATTTTATGTATTTTTGTTTCGTTTTGTATTGGCCTTTGAACCATAAGTCAATGCCTTGTTGTTCATATGTTTATTATAAGGTCCGTTCACGAGTAGACAATTTGCAGTTCAGTCGCATTAACTTCCTTTCGTAAAATATTGCAATGGCAACGAGGATAAGCGACTGTTGACAGCAGATGATTTTATTATGGTTCCTTCGAAAATGAGCCTTTGGGTTTCGTCGTCCAGACACTGGTAAAATTGTGGCATCCAGGATGGCTAGACCACTGATGCTGGTACTGGACTCATTTAAAATCATGATGAAAAATGTATTACTGGGTCGCAAAAAACCAACGCTAGTTTTCAAGAGTGGTTAGCTAATAGGCGTTCAGGCTGGTGGAGTCACTCCAAATATTGATTTATTTAAAATATCGACGAAGAAGGACTAACGTTGTCACTAAAGATCATTGATCAGAACCTCCAGCGTCAAATTGATACAAACAAAATATATATTTGTGAAAGACACTTCTCCGAGGATCAGCTTTGGATTTGTACCTAATATTTATGTTTTCTTTATCTATAACTGCTCAAAGCTTTTGATATTTGCTCTCTGATCTGTTGTGTCCAGTCTGCAGCAGGGCATTTTGTAACATACTGAGTGGTAGGGGAATTGCCCCACCGGGCCCTACGAGTTCCCCCACCACTGAAAAGGAAAATGCTACATTTGCCCCAAATGTCGGCCATTTTGTGGCCCTTAGAGATAAAAGTAACCGGTGTTTCAAAAGGTTGGTAACAAGTTTTGGGGCTCAATCAATTTTGATAGCAATCTTTATATTACTATATTTCTCATTCATCCACCTTTTAACTCGATTCATTGCTCGATTTACCAAAATCTTAGTGTTTCCTTGCATTTTTCAACCTTACTCAGACTGCAATATTGCCTTAAAATTAGTATATCACGTCGTGTCTCGTGTTTTGAGCCCATTCTTAGCATAGTAGCCACCAGTGTTTACGGTTGCGTCATATCTTGGAGGCAAAATACTCGACCCTAAAATAGTTCAGTATATAGCACAATCTGAAGCCCCAATCCTAAGAGTTCTGTGTCATTCTCTACGTCATTTCTGGTAGTGTAAAAGTGTAACGGTTGGCTTAGTGTGTAATATGTTTCGTAATATCTCAGTTGCATGTTAAAGTCGCATGTGCTGTTGAGTCATGTTGTCAGTTAACGCCATTCTAATGGCAATGTGTTTGTCTGTCAACATGTATTGTGACGTTCGTATTGTTCTCTTAATTATCTTCCGTTCATGTTATGTGTGTGCGTTGTCTTGCTTACTGTTGCTATTGTCTTGCTGTTGAATGAATATAGACAACATCGGAATAGCGTCTCTCTCTCTTATGCTCCTAGTTTCGTTACATAAGTGTGGGCCCTTTAGAAAGATGTCCCACCACTTAAAAATCCTTAAAATTGCCCTGGTCTGCAGAGTATGGCACTTTTCGACGAGATCTCAGGTGTGCACGAGCAAAAAGCCTGGTGTGCCGTTGTGCACCAACAATTTCTGGTGTGCACCAGCTTTTTCCCCTGGTGTGGTTAAAATTTGTTAATTTGCATTTCACTTTAAAAATGCGAAAAAGCCTTGCGTGCCTTTTTCTTTTGCCCGCCCTTTTTTCTTTTTGTCTGGGTCATTCCGGAAGCCCATTAGCAATGTGGGAGACTTAATAAAGACTGACGTCCAGGAATTTGTTTGGAAATAAAATTGTCTCAAAAATGTTTGGTTAAGTAGGTAATCATTAAATATAGAATTCGCACATTCGTGCTGACAACTTTTGCTCTCGGACTGTCACTTAAAACCTTTGCTAGCAAGTTTTATGATTTAAGAAGCTGCCAACCTCCCAGTCCCAGATCTAGCATTATTAAATGAGTGAATATACAAAATCATAGCCTTGCTATACTCGATTTCGACCATAATTCAACAGCATCATCATTTGTGAACATAAATAATTCCTTCGAAAATCGTTCTCGCAAACTTGCGGGAAAGCATTCATCTGAAGAGATCTTTTCGGCGCATTTCAATACGATGGCTTTGAGCTGTAGTGGATGAAGCTTTTGACGACTTATTTCATCGGCAGAATAGTTAGAAGAAGAAGATGTTTGTGCAGCACTGTGCAGTAACACGACGATGTTTTGAATTTGTGTGCCTTGATAGTCCGCGGCGTGACTTGCAGGCCTTCCCACAGACGTTGCATTCGAAACCTGCAGGGTTTTCTTCGTCTCTGGTAACTTCTATGGCAATATCTTCAATCTGACAATTCAAATCCTCATCTTATTCCATAAATCCTTCGTTAATTAGGTACAAAATATCATCAAGTTCCTCGACAGGTAGAGATTCGTGTTTGTTAGCGGCCATAATCAGCCGGATTGTGCACCTTCGGGTTGTTGATGTTGCTGGTTCAACCTCGAGGCGCGTACAATCGCAAAAAACAATAGCCCATTGTTCGCTTCCAGACTATCTCTCTCTTGTGACTATGTTCAAATTCAACATTATGGAAAATACAAAGTCCATAATTAGCATCACCTAATGAAGAACATTGCATTAACTGCAGCAAACATGCTACAGCCAAAATGAAAACGGAGCATATGATATGACATTAACTGGTTGTGAGTAAATGCTTATTATATTATGTGAGTAAATGCTTATTATATTATGTGAGTGAATGCTTATCTCCAATCATTGAAGCACTAAGTTACGGTTTACTAGCCCAATCATGAACTCACTTTCGTCAACTTCATTCAAACAAAAAGCAAACTTTGTAAATCCATAAACCCTAAAAAGCGAATGAAGATACAATGTGACAATTTCAAATGAACATGCATGTTAATTGCTCGGCAGTTTAACTGACTGACAGCCTCAGTCACATTCAGATGACATGGGTGTTGGTTAAAGGGTTTCTTCTTTTCTACTTAACAAGTTGCACTGATAATTCAAAGCAAATTTCTAACTACCACAATTCTCTCAGTGCATTGCTTGCATAGAAGCTTCCCATACCATCAATGCACTCGCACTGGCTCGTTTTTTAGCACGTATAATCAATTTTCTGAAAACAATTTGAGTAACTTTCTGGAAGGGTTTTTTAAAATTGTTCAGATGCAAAGGGTGATAGATCTTTAAAAATAAATGATATTTTTAGGAAAAGTTTCTAAAGCATAATAATATGCTAAAGAAAGGATTTCTAAAGAAAGTACTCTAGCTGCAATGCCTGCCAAAAGTCCTTGAAACACCTCAGTATTTTCTCTGGTTTTTACATTCTTCATTTCTTCGACACGCCACTAGTTGTTTATCCCCCTCCTCTCCCCGAAAACAATGTTGGTAACAAAGTATAGCATCTGGGGAATCTGGGGAAAAAGTTTGGTGTAAAATTGACGCTTCGTTTAGCAGCAGGACAACATTGTTCGAAGGGGAGAGGGGGTTGAGTGAACGCGAGTCAAAGAATTGTCGCAAGTGTGCCAACAATTTTGGCAGGCATTGTGAGCAAGTCAGACACTTGCCCTTTCAATAAGAACTAGTCAAGCGGGTTGTCTTAAGCCTGAAATACACGATCAGTTTTTAACTGACAGTTTTCAGTCTTCAGTCAAAAACTGATCGTGTATTTAGCAAAAACTGATAAAAACTGATGCTTTAATGACCTTCAGTTTTTGACTGAAGAAGTTGAACACGTCCAACTTCGTCAGTTTTTGACTGATGGAATTTCTATTCATTGATGTAGACTCCATTGTTTAAAGCTGGCGCCCCTATAATCCCCTTGCGCAAGATTGCCAAATACCTTACAGTGGCTGCTAGTTGAATACTTGCAGGGATAGAATCACGCATATTTGTGTCGTATTTTGAAATGTTCACCTTAATCAGCTCCAACAACTCGTCAAAATTTTCAGGCGTCATTCTCAGAAATTTTCAATACTCTCCTTCATCCTCCGATCTTAACTCTTGTAGAAAAGTGTCGTAAACACAGAGGTTAGTTCTCCTACTCAACCATGGCTTTACCCAAACAGACATTGCTTTCTTTATTCGATATTTTCGCCTTTTTTGACGACCAGAGCCGCAGCCAGAACAACAGCAGTTGTTTCTTGATCAAGCTCCATTGTAAAAAAGCCGATCTAATCAAAACGTGAAACTGAAGACTGTCAGTCAAAAACTGATAAAAACTGATCGTGTATGAAGGACATCAGTTTTTGAAAAACTGAAAACTGTCAGTCAAAAAACTGATAAAAACTGATCGTGTATTTCAGGCTTTACAGAGCTATATGTCGGCAGTACACGCGGACTCTTCGTTACTCAGACATGAATAAATAGCGGCGACTGGCTTCTTGCCATTGGTGGCAAACCACTACGCCCGTCTCCATTTCACCTGTTGAATAGTCGAAATTAAAAGCATGACACATCGATACCTGTGGGAGTCTTCTGGCTTGGAAATGGCTGTCCACAGCTTTAGCTCAGAAAGCTGACAACCTGGAATAATTGAAAAACAACATTACATATTCATTAGAATTTCGTAAAACAAAGAGGAGAATTGTGACTTTTCTCTGCTTCCTGAACTGTGAAGTGGCTTTCCGACAATACTTCAGTATCCACAGTTGTGAGAAAGTAAATGAAAATCTCAATACATCTGCGCCAACTTCACGAAAAAATTCCTAGGGGCAGCTTAAGTGAGCTCTTAAACATCCACCCACTCGTCGTGTTCCCAGGCAAAGGTTGTCATCGGCCGCGAGCCAATGCCCTCCAGTCCACCTCTTAATGAAGGCGTCATCCCTCTGAACATTTCGGCACCCCTATATCCTAGCCACCTGAGTACTTCCCAAGCTTAAAGACATTGTTCGCCTACTCAGCCACGAAATTGCCTTTACGCTTGGCGAGCGCCCAAAGAGCCTCCTTTTTCGAGTTCATAGATGGCTCATCTGAGAAAATCTGTGCTGCACGCGGTGCCAAAGTTGTTGTTATGCCGGGTCCTCAAAAATAGTCTGTCAAATATTTCCAACGGTCCAGAATCTCACAAAAAACGACCCTGGCCAAAAGGATGTTTCCCTTCAACAACAATAGTTCTGCGTCAATAGGCAATAGCTGACAGACACGCTGTTATCCTACAGTGATATATACAGTGCAATTTCGCTGCTAAGAAGAAAACTATATAAGGAGACTTTTTTCAATTTTGTGGGTGCGTTGTGAAGAGATGAAAATCTCACGCAAGGACTAACAGCACTGCTATTACAATGGATCGATACCCTCGCGTCCAATTCTTTTCAGCTATGAAATAAAAAGGTTTACTAGGCTCAAAACTGGACACACCTTCTGTTGGCTTAGCAATAAGCCCCTCGTCCCATGCTCCTTCCAAGGTAAACTGCGCGACGTTGTTTTTGTCTTTAACTTCACCTGCACAGGGAAACAAGGAAATCTATAAGTCGACAAGCATAACGGGCAGTTCCGCTTCCTCAACGTAAGCAAAAAATTTATTTCGACGTTAAGTTCCAAGACGCTTATGATAAATCACTCTGACCAAAAATTTTTCGAGAACAATACTAAATTCAAGCCCTTTCGATGGTGGCAAAGGAGTTGAGATTTTTATACAAATCGGTCTGCTATACAGTTTTCGTTCGATGTCACGTGCTCAAGTAAGCCCTGTTCATACCTGTTAACTTCTTGTAGCTGTGTGACTTTCTATACGGTGTAAATCGAACGGTCGCCTTTTCTCCTGTATTATGGCTCACGATTTCTGATAATCCCTCCTGAGATAATGAACAGACAGAATACGTGTAAAAATCTAAAATCATAGAACAAACAAGTGTAACCCAGAAGAAAACCCGTGCAAAAGGATTACTGTAAAACATAACCTGAAACGAACGTTGTGGTGATTGCTAATCTTATGCAGGTGCGAAGTCCCTTTCGTATGCCAAACTGTCCAATTTGTAAAATGACTAACTATTTTTCACAGCTGGAGTAAATCCCTGTGACTAGATCTTCATCCAAAAGGCAGCTAAGCGTCTTCAAATGTCTTTATTTCGCAGCAAACATTTCGCACTTTACACGCAGAAAATCATGCACAGCCCAATCACTATCCGTGAAAATATTTGCTATTTAATGCATTTTAAGCCGATTTTAAGAAAAGGACTGTATGGATAATCGAAGATTTAACAGTTGAAAGAAACTGGAGCTTTTTCAAAAATTAATTATGATGGATTAAAAAAACTTCTCTAGAGCACGCTTTTTTACTTCTGGTAAGGTGTCCGTGACCCAACAGGCAACCCCTAGATTTTAGACTAGCAAGAAACACGTCATAGAGACCTCTATCAGCTCTTTATAAGGCAATTCTCTCCTTCCAGTCTAAAGAGGTCCCCTTTCCAAATACTATTAGAGCATAACCTGAACTTAAAATATGGCGACTTACGTGGTCAACCCAGAGCGTTCCAATCACGATGTTATGAATCCTTGTTTCCGGCTTCTTCCAAGAATAATGCGCGTTGTCTTTTTTGAATGTCAAATGTACAGTTCCAGTTGGAACGATCTTGACATACTAAAACGATGGCAATATATGACTTGGACCAGAAAGTCGCGAGAAACAAATATGGTTTTTTAAACGATACTTTATCTTAAAGCCACAAATCTAAGAAGCAATGCACAGCTATGCTTTTGGCGCATGTTTACATTAGAAACTGTAGCATAGATGCGCTACCTTCGCAGCTTTAAATTTACTTTATTCGCGCAAACCAATTAGGGCTTCAAGAGGTAACAAGGGCTTAATTTATTCATTGATACAACTATCTGTGTACCTAAGAAGCCTTCGCCATTTCGTGAAAAGAATTCGCAAAGACACGACGCTCTTGCTTCAAAGAAATTGGAGGCACTCACTCATGGTCAGTTATTATCCAAAAAATGCATTGGTTTTATAAACATTATCCATTATTCATGACTTGCTCATTGTACGAAAAACATAACTTTGTCCACTGGCTTCCTTTCATTAACGTCAATAACACATGAAGCTTTGATGGCACTTAGTTTTACTTTACTTTCAGCCAAAAATAACAATAGCATCCAAGAAAAAAGCGTTTTTGTTGACCAAGCATCGTACAATACGCTTGGCAAGTTTGCAAGAAGAGCTCTGCTGCTGACGCAAGTTTGCATAAACATGTCTTGATAGAGAGTGCATTAGCACATGTCCCGTTGACTGACTATAACCTCATTCACCGCTTACAGAATTTTTTCATCTGTTTCCATTTTACTTTCATTTTCATTTTCAAGTCCCAGTAAACAACTCTGGATTGTTGAAGGTCTGCTTTTCTACAGCCACTTTCAAATTCTATGCCGCAAAAACTGTTCAACAGCGTATTCATGAGAGACACCATTGTTGAAGAGTGGAAAACAACAGGAACAACACAGTTGGCAAGCTTACCATGCCTCTGAACCTTGTGTCCAGCTGGTATTCCTCCCAAAACGTCCACTTGTCCGACTCGGCGTGCAAAGCACTTACAGGGGGATGATGGGATACCTGTTCGCAGATAACAGCGTAGCCGTACTCTTTGCTTATGAACTCGAATGTTTCTGCAAGAAGTGGGTTGAACGGTTTCCAGAATCTAAAAAATGAGTAACAATTAATTCGCTCTGACCAGATGCTTGGCTGATGAGCAACGACGCTTGTAATGAACGATACATCAAAATTGACGCCAGTTTCAAATTGCTATTAGAGACTCTTCCACGTTTATCTCAGCGTTGGGCGCTAAAAATGGCTTACCACTCTGCGTGGAAATACTTGTAAGTTCACTATCTGGGCTAATACCAAGTTGATGTCCATGCCAACGCTTCGTAACTCAAGCATTCAAGAACCGACTGCCCTCAAGATCCGAACTCGAATTCATTTCCATTTGGTATAATTCACAACCTTGTTTCTCTTCCTCTTGCCGTGAATTTTCAATTGATTAAAGAGTTTGTAAACATTTTAAAACCCAAACTCATTTTAAATGTTCATAAATAAATCAAATTAGCTGTTTTTCTAACTTCCACTTATAAGAGCTTATAGAAATACCACATTCTTATTAACTATTTCTAATCAAGTTTCAAAAACGCACAAACCTTATACTAAATGTTTTCTACGGGAGACCAAAACAACAAGCCACGATAACCTTTGTAAATAAGCTAACTTCAATGTTGGAAACATTTATCAAAATAGCCATGATTCGGCGTGGGAGGTAGGCCCTTAATAAACCTTTTCAGTTAATCGACTAAGCTGCAGAATGGGATATCATAAAGTTTTAAATGAATGGTGATATGAGCATCGAGGCCTCATTACAGCCTCGTTTTCGCAAACTTAGAAATATGTTTGGCTATTTCTGCGACTTTCGCCTAGGACGTGCAACCAAGAAATCCAGTCAAACGGCAACCACGTGACTTGTTATGTTTATAAATAGTAGGGTGCGTATTTCATCGCCTCTCGCTTTTGATGTAAACGCTACTTATATCTGGCAACGTGGATATCATTTGACTGACAGTTAAATCAGGTGATAGACACGCTCCTTCTACATTGTTTGTAGGGAGGAGGGGGATGAATGTACGCAAGTCATAGAATTGTCGTAAGTGTTCCAACAATTGTGGCAGGCATTTTAAGCTGTATGCAGCAATGTAGATCAAATCAGAGAGACTTTTCCCATCAATCGCAGCTGCTAATAGAAACGTGAAACCGTTGCTTAAGTTGGATTCACTTACCTTCCCGGTACGTTGGCGTAGACGGAGGACGCAAACGCAGCTACGTATGCCAACCTTTCGATCGTTGTGTCGCAATCTGTTTGGAGCGAAAGATGGCAAGGAATCAATGGCATTAAGGATAGAAAATTAGGCACGCAGTGTAATAATTCTTTTGAAAAAATTAACATAAAGCTGCCCTTAAGAAATCAGCGCTTCAGAATCTCAGGTCATTCATAATGGAAGCTAAAATTGTGCTATACGGACAGTATACGGCCTGCGAACAGCCATCAACAAAGCCAAAACGGTGCTTTTAGGGGAGTCCGACACTAAATCAATCTGTAGTGGACGGAATATAAAAAGCTAACATTGATTAACCTCTAGGTAAATGCGTAAGACCAACAGTTTTCTAACTCTCCAATTGAAAATGTCATTCAAACAGTCCGCCTCGTGTTCAGGGTGACAGATACGATTGACTCCATCTTCGCCGTCAAATGGCGGTGTCCACTCTTCACTCTGCGCTTGCATCAATAATACAGAAGCAGAGGGCCTCCACTACCCAATCCTAATGTCACAAACATTTTCGCGGATGAAAAAGGAATTTTTGAGGATGTTTTTCTGCACTGATAGGCTCTAAAAGAATCTATGAAGCAAATCGAATCAAGGCGCCGCCAATACTTCGATGTGCTTAAACGATTAAAAAATGGATATTTCATGGGAAAACAACATCAAAAGGAAGATGCTTCATAAATGATTTAACTCACCAGATGCTTTATTCAGAATGTCAGCATATTCCAGATCTTCAGTGAGCCTCTGAAACGAGTTTATAAAAGCATACAAACAAGCGACTAATACACTTCAAAACGGTTTGCCCTTCTCAATTTAATATCCGCTCGGCTTTCTCTTGAAAGAAGACTTTTAAGCCGCCTACAAGCCGGATAAGTAACAACCTCCAAGAGAAGAGGGTTCCGGCAGCGCAAGACTGCTTTCTGTGGATCAAGGTTTACTGAATATGGCTACAAGTTCCTCGGGCCATGCTTCGTTACTCTTACAATTTCAGGCTATATCTGGCACCATGACCTCATACTCTGGAAGTGGATCTAACTAGCAACAAAATTACCATGTTGAAATGACAAAAATATGTTCGTAAATAGCAAGGTTAAATCAATGGCAGTAAGACAAAATCAAACCTGCAGAAAAGACATGGGCTCGTTGAAATGAACTGGCATTGTTATGCGAGTTAGGTCTTTGCCAATTGTAGACCTGAGAAAGCTTTGAATGAAATTAGAGCCTTTGTCAATAAATTACCAACAGAGGGATAGATGAAATCAATTTTAACAATGAGTACGTTGGAGTAACTACTAAAGCAATGGGCATTAGCTACAATGTTCAATACTTATAATATGTTGGAACTTTAATGTAGCTTTTTCGCTGTGCAATAGAATTCTCCTCTCAAAATCTCAGTTTCAAAATACACATGTGTTAGGAAACATAAATTCGCAAATGTTAAAAATAAAAAGACATGCTGTAACTCTTGAAAAGACATTACAATAACAAGGAGCAGCAAAGCTAACTTTTTTAAAAAATACATGTTTCAAATACCTAAACAAACTGAAATTATATTTGTCCCTCGTAGCTGGAAGGGAAGACCTCCATCTTGTTTTTAATGTGTCTATGGAAAAGGAACATTATTGTCAATTCTTTGAAAAAAGGCATGGATGGTTTGTGAACGTTGCCAAGTGGAACTAGATATTGACCTGGATAGCAATTACAGTGCCTGAATAGAGAGCTGGAAACTACATAGTAACATGTTTGGCTTATCTTCATAACTAGAGCTTGAATATCTGGATTGAATTTATGGTGTTGTTCATATTATGATTAGACAGCATTTATAAAATAATGTGTTAATTTTGTGAATTTTCCTTTTAATTCTTACTGAATTTCACTAGAAGAAAGTGATAAACATTCACATTTCCTTTTACGTCTTCTCCCTAGTAAGCCTCTTGGTTAGCCCATTTCTCCTTGTAAGTTCTCCTTGGCATAGGGAGACAAGGCCTAATATATTTGCAAGAACTTCATCACATGGGATTGACGCCTTGAAGCTGTTCCATTCTATTTTTGGAACTTGTCCTGGAATCAATCAAGTCCAACTCACTAGCTGGCTGGCTTGTGTACCCTCACAAACTCAATATTTGCTTAAATAATTAGCAATTTAATAATATAAATAATTAGCAATTTAAAAGATAAACCTGTACTCTAGTCTTCTAAAAAGCCTCCTTCTACCTGTTTTGAGATCTTAACCTTACACTCTGCTACACAATGGTCTTAATGGTGAAGGAGCCAATTGTCAAACTAAAACATTACTCGCACTGGATATTATTCACTGATAAATACAAAGCTCAGGATGCATTAAAATTTCATTCTAAACAAAAATCCTGAAAAAATTCTGTGCAAAAGAACTTTGATAGAGCACCTGAGGCTATGAAAGGCTTTATTCCAAAAGAGCAATTTGTTGCTTATAATAAAGTTCTGAAGTGCCTAATGCTGCTTCTAGTTCTAAATTAAACTCTCTACATTCTGTTAATGGTCCATAGCTTGAGAAAGCTTAATGTCAAACATCCAGTTCAACATAAATTAAATCATGGTTAACACTATATGTATGAAGTCTGTTTCTATCATTAAAACAATTAATCTATTTGCAAATTGCAGAGAGGCATTAGACTTACAATTCACCTCTCTTTGATAAATGGATTAATCTTAGACATGAACTCGAAACTGTCAGTGTTTCAAAATTGAATACCCTACAATCCTTAACCATTTATGAATTTCAACAAATGACACTTCTTATCTTGCAATATGCCAGCAAATATGCATAACAACTTTACACATCCTTACCAAGATCTGCACCCAATTAATAAGCTGATTTAAGGGTGCAAAGGCCTATATTAAGTCAATGCACAATCTACTAGCTGTGAATTGAAACATCATGGCAATGCCTTAATTTCTTGCTTTCCTGTGTATGCTCTGAATGTTTGGCCATTTACTTTCTAACATAAACCATGGACCTTGAAGAATACTTTAAAAATATTCATAAGCAACTTATATTTTCATACTTTTGCAAAATGGCAAATGACGCAAATCCTTGAAATGGAGCTTAGTCAGTTACAGAATTTCCACTGCTGTGATCTCTGCATTGCAATTCATCATCTTATCACCTTTTTCTTAAAAAGAGTACTGCTAAAAATTGCTCATGTTATGATCCTGAATGTCATTCACAAACAAGCAAAGGACCTGCCAAAGCAACTAAACAATTTTGAGTGAAATCAATGAAACTTCAAAAATTGAGAATAATAGTAGCACTTAACAACAACAAAGCTGCGCCATACCTGATTTCAGGTCGACCATTTGAAAATCACTTTTTGGTCCTGTTGCTGTATTAGCTGCAGCCTGAAATCAAATAATACAGATTGGTAAAAGCCGGACTTGTAAAAAGATTCTTCTTCCTTACAGCAAAATTGAAAATGAAGAATTATCTGTGAAACCGAATTAATAGAAACTGAAACAACCTAGTAATAAAGGAGATGTTAAGAGAACTATATTACATTATCTAAACACAATACACTAGATTATGGGACCTGACCTTTGAGCTTCTACACCCCCTTGATCATAACAGCTGGGGAAGATCATGCCTAGGAGTGTTTCGCTGTTGTTTTTCTATAAAAGGTCAAAAATCAAAGCCAGGACTGGTGAGTGCATTTTATTGCTTAAAAAATTTGAGCTGACTTGCATTGAGACAAATCAGATTCCCTGTAATTGAAATAGGAAAACTTGACAAACTTTTTCACTTCCAACTAAAAATTTTTAGACAGCTCAATCAATTAGCAAGTTTCTTCTTAGCTGGTTATTTCAATCCTTCAAAAACAAAGTAAAAGAAAGATGGTTTGAACTGCATCTGTTTATGGTCTTGTGATATTTCAGGCTAAGAAATTTCCTGCCAAATAGTAAAAACATTCCTGTGAAGTTTTAATGCTGACAATTTCCTTCTGCTGGACATTTCAGGCCCTTGGTAAAAGTTGGAAACTAGTGAAAAAAATTGCTTGCTTGAAGGATTTGAAAAACCATTCAGAACCATTAACAGCCATAGGGTTCTGTCTGTGTCAATAAACAATGAGAAATATTGCTTCTGTGCACTCCTAGCAACAGACATTTTCCCCTTTGTTGTATATCAACAGAAAATGACATTACACATACCAAAAATTTCCCATATTATCTGCAATATATTACACTTGTCAGTGATGTCTTTCAGCATCACTGCCATCTGCTTACTGAAAAAGTCTTTGCCAGACACAGACTCAATAAGGTACAAATCTTTGCAAACAGATAGAACTTTTTGTAATGCAACTGTCTTTCAAAAGTTGGGAACAACTCAGAATGTGCTTTTTTAGCAAACCACTTGAGTGATTTTCAAAAGACTGGTATAAAGAACAGACCAAGAATAATATTTGAGAATGTAGAACACCCTATGAGCATCCTAAGGGCACTATAAAAGCAAATCAAAAGGCACTGACAACAAGCTGAACATATTCACCACATGCAGCCGCTGATAAATGAACAGCAATGGAAATAAATATCTAGAGCTGGTTGGTACGAAATTGATGCCTCGCAACCTGCCCTTACTTTTGTGAGCCAAATGGCTAAGAAGGATTTATAAATTTGAAGCCAGTTGAAATGACAAAGGCATTATATTTTTAAGAGAGTATCAAATGAAATTGGACTGAAGACCTAGACCAACTGATAACTCTAAAAACTGGGGGTGGGATTTAAAGGAGAAAAAACTTGTGTGCTGAGAATATGGTTGCCTAAAGAGCCATGTTATTAGCATGCAGCATTGACTGAGAGTTTGATATCTTGAAAGAAAACACAAGAGTTAGCTTATTGAAGTTCTTTAGAAGATCCTTCCAGACCATATAAATGTAGGATCTATGCGGTTAATCACTAGGTGCCACACAGAGCCAAAAATAATTTCACACCAGGGTAAGGCTATACAATGGCCTGGGTGGGAACAAGCCCAAAATGAGACTGAGCTAAGAATCTTATCAATTTCTCCATATCTATGCCACTTTCTATTATAATATACAAAGAATTGTGTGGTAATTGTTATCTACACACTTGTTATTGAAAACATTATAAATTAGTCACTAAATGGATTTAGGAGTTAGCAAAATTAATCCTATGTTTGAATTTTTTAGTTCTGATGGATTATTTACATCAGTTTGATTCTTTTCCAAATGTTATGAAATTGCTTATGAACAAGACATGACAAATCTATCACATGATGTGCTGTTCAGCTACTTGAGGTTATCTATACTCTGTAAATGGGCTAGTTACATACTTGCTCACGCATATAGACTGGCGGCATTGTTTTCAAGGACTTAATACTGTGTCAAATTTAGATATTAAATGGATTTCCAGTGAAAACAAATGACCTATGAGGATTTATTTTGCGTTTCGTTGGACATACACAATAAATAATAGATTGAAACATGCTCTTTTAAAATTTTATAGAATCTGTCTCTACAACTCGATGATAGAACGAGGGTGGGAGTTCTAGCTTTTTGAATGAATTGTAAGGCGACATCAATTATGTAGGCAATGCTGCCTTTCTATAGTATACTTCACGATCGCTTCTCCATTTCTCACTTTCCATTCAGTCAGTTTAAACATAACTACTTGCTGTGTTTTTGTAATAACTTTCAATTTTACATCTGTAAGCATGCTACAAAGCGAATCTCTTCACGAGAAGCCCTAGAACACGCACGTCATGTTTGGACATTGCTCTTTTACTTGCGCTACCAGTAGCTACTGTCAAAAAGTAGCAAATAAAGTATGAATAAAATGTTACAACTAAAATAAGCAATACTTAACCATTTTTTCTTTACCACTTGAGGCAATAACCATGTCAGCGTTTCCAAGGTGCCAAAGTTTCTTACGAGGAGAATTCAACAATTAAAACTCGTGCTTAGGCCTGTGTCAGCTAATCTTTCTGTGGTAATCCTGTATACCAGGGTCCGTTGGAACGTCGCCTAGTAGCCTATCTATAAACTAACAACGGGCCTATCTCAGTTTTGCTTTCAAATTATCTACAGATTTTCAATACGAAACTAACATTAGGTTCTATACAAATTAGCAAAGTGACAAGACCATCCGCTCCTAACTTAAGGTCGTTGTGTCATAACCTATCGGTGACGTCATTTGTTTATCGCCGCAATTTGTCCATACATAGAATTCAATTACAGGCATGATCGCATCTCTGAAGAGGCGTGCGCCAATCCTGTTTTCCTTTTCCTCTCTTAATGGCGGTAATAAAATCATTTCACAATTGGTGGACATTCCCTAGCAGCAAAAAGTAGTATTTAAATAAAAAATTCAAATAGGTATTATGCTGGGAAATTTTAAGACATGGTGTCATGTCAAGTTCAAACTGAGTTTTGAACAATGTAACAATTGAAAAAAGAATAACTTTTATGAGGGTATGAAACATCATAAAAATGACCATATGGAAGTTTGTGAAATAAACACCGATCTATAGATATTCGAAACAGACAATAACTTTATTAGCCAACCTGTTTCATGCTGGATGGTAGATGGGAATAACAACTTGTGGAGCAAGAAAAAACTCCTACTATACATTGAGTGGAGCATTTGATGATATCCTGCTTACAGCTTAAAATATGGCAACCAATAATGGGGAGATAACAGGACAGAAATGGATGTGATAGGTGGCAACAATGAGTCAAAATAAGTCAGAGGGATCTAGAAAACCATCCATTCCTTGATAACTTTCTGCAATTTGTTAAGCCTGGCAGAGCAAATTTGATATTTAAAGTAACTTGATAATTAGGTCTTTTGATAACTAGGTTTCTTGATAACAAGTACTTCAAGATTTCTATAATATATATCAAGGCTTTTTTCAAGACAAATATTTCCACTCTTCTGTAGAATCTTAAGTTATAGAAATTAATCTTTAATGTCAAAGATTAACTTCCATCTCCAATATGTTTTACCATCAAATGAAATATGGAGTGTCCTGTGAACATCATCAATAAAAATGATATCTAGACATCTAGTTATCTAGCTGTTTCAAAACAGTATGTGTGTTAGAAGAGCATAAAGAGAGATAAGCAGAATTAATAAGTAACAAGGATCTTTGAAACATTAGAATTGACTGGATTTCAAATTTGTAGACAGTACCTCAAAATACAAAATGTTCTACTTTCATTTATTTCATTTCTTATAGGTACTTGTGTCAAATCAACTAAAAGCAACAACACACGAACAACTGATTCTTTTACAAAATATTTAATTATAATCTATATCAATAGATCTAAAAATCTAAAGAATGACTTTGGCCACTATAAAGCTTTGTTTTGATATCTTTGAGGCACTGAACACGTTTTGAAAGTAATGGATGAGTGGTGCTGTAAAGATCATCACCCTTTTCAGTGTACCTCTGCAACCCTGCTACCCCAGTCACATGTCTTATTACCCTATTTACCCGCATATGAGCCTTCAGATAGCTTATTCCTCCATTGCAGTAGCTCAGACCACACTCTGCAGCTTGCTTATCTGCCCTCAATTCAAGATTCTGTTTCAAGGTCTTGCTACATTCATTGTAGGCAGCTAAACTGGCACCAGCAAGAAGAACACTCAGAAGCGCCCTAAATCCTTTAGTTTGTGCATGCTGGGCCCTTGGCAATATCCATATGATTGTTCTAAGTGTACCAAATAGCCAAGCTGATGGCAAAAGAGCACGATACATAAAATCAAAGTTCTTTATGTGTGCCAATTCGTGCGCCATGGCAAATGCAACATGGTCGTTTTGCACAACCAACGATTTTTCTAAAGCCTTTCCACATTTTGAGTCCCAGTCGATTTCAATATTATCAAATTGTATTTTGTTTTTTCGCAATGATTCCACGTCCGTTAATAAGAAGGACTTTGGAAGTCCAACAACTGCTTTGTTCGGTAGCAAAAAGGCTCCAGCACTGATAGTTAAAAATCCATTATTGATAAACAAGTCCTGATCCGAGTGTTCCTTGATGCCCATCTTTTTACACGTCACTGAGTATATATCTTTAAATATCTGCGGCACCTCTTTTCCCTTCAGTTCAAATGCATTTCTGTTCAGCTGCGGGAAAAAATGAGGCACGGCATGAAAGGCCAAGATGGCTGTTGCTCCAACAGCCGATATGATTTTTGCTCGCCTGAAAGTCCCACGACCTTGTGATTGTGCTCTAGGTAGAGCCTTTAATGGACCTTCTGCATCCATCGCAAATGTCAAATTAATGCCTGCAATCTCTTCTAATATCAAAATAGGGAATAGAGAACGAGATGGGTGGTAGGCCGTTCCTCCCAGCCTCGTACTGATTATAGCAACACATGGAAAATGAAAAAGAGTCTCAAAGAATTGCTTGTACAACTGTCATCGTTTTTCGGTCGCCAGAATTAAGATTTTTAACCAAAACTGTGGTCAAAAGGCATTCATCAGCATAGTATTTCTCAACACCCAGGCCGAATAGAATTTTTTGTGTGAGAATTCTCTCGTAAAAAAGAAGGTTCTAGGCCAAAACTTACTGTGGAGACATTTGCTGAAAAGAAAAACATCATGGCAGAAAAACATCAAGAAAAATAGTCTTTGGCAAATGCTGACGGTGCAAAGGGTACCGACGTAACCATGCCTTTGATCTCAACTATTCCATCATTGTTGTTATCGTTAGCAGATGACTTGGTACAATGATCTCCGAACTATATGACATAACCAACCACACACAACACAACTGAATCAGTCAGTCTTCTTGGTCAGAATTACACTCCTTCTAAACCAATGATCTGATTTGAACTCGGACAAGAATGCTATTGATCAAATTTGGCATTTTTAGAAAGCATAGCTCGTATGGTGTTCGTGCGACGTTAAAAGAACCAGGACTACCAATGCAAATTCTGTTTAATGGTGGGACCCAGGGCGCAAATTGAAAAATTTTGGGTAAAGTTTTCCATATTTTCTTTTAACGTTGCCAAGCAGTTACTTGGCTTCGATCGGGAAATCATGATTCCTTGCTTGAGACACAAAAGAAAAACGTCTAATAATTCATGCATTTGTTCAGCTTAAAAGTCAGCCATAAACCTTCGAAATCTTTCATTATTAGATGCACGATTTCGTTCGTGGAGTTAAAATTTTGTCAACCTGACCAAAATGATTGCAATTTCTACGTCTAGTTAACGTTAGTGCTCTATAGAGGCAGCAGTCGCAATTAAAAATTAATCGAATATTTCACTTAGTTTTCTCCTTGCTTGATCCAAGATAATCAATTTGACTTGCTTTTCAAGCCAATAAAGATGAATTATTATGAGATTATTTCAGTTTTACAACATTTTGGTATCCTTAAGCAACCAATTTGAATAAAGTTGATGTTTCTTGATGAAATGAAATCTTTCGAAGCCAAGCCCTAAGCAGTTGTGTGTCTGTAAGACTTGCGAAACATTCACATCAACGCTTTACCAACGAGTAAAATAAGTGCATATAATAAATTTATGCAGGGAGCGATGCACTTGTTATTCAATTACTTTGCCAGAGTCTCTTGTTCTGGGCTGGTGACGCAAAAATGCTGTCAACTTCTAGCTGAGCGTGCTCAGACCTGCCCCACATCATGCGTACAAGAATGTCTGCTTTGTTCTTAATTTCGCTTGGTTGTGCTATTGCTGGTAGTTGGTTTATAGCGCTTTCAAAGACTTCACACGGAGGAAATATTAAGTAGTTTGCTGCAATAAACATTATTGGGCTTTCAGAAGTTGTTTCTAAACTTAAAAGATACGTTTTACTTTTCATGACAGCTACCACAAGCATTACAAAAGGGCTGCCTGACTTCCAAGTTGATTTTGTGTCTTTAGTGTAGCATTGTCTTGGGCCTCGATTTGAAAGCGCGGCCAGGCAGCGCGCTAGTTGACAAATCGCATTTAACACATGATTGCTGACTCTGAATTCGAATCCTGTTCCACTTTTGTCATCTTGCATCTAGTATAATAAAGTAGCTATGCTAATTAAGTTGTGCATTCAGCATTTGCTTTGGCATTTCGCGAGCACATGAAAGTCTATCGCAAACTACGTTGCTCCATCTTGAACCAATTCTTGAAGACCTCTTTGAATTCGAGATACCATTAATTCAATAATACATTTTAATATTTCAAAAGCAATTTCGTTTCTAGGCCTGCTGGGTTTTCTTGGCGAAGCGCCTTTCACTTTGTTCTAAAAGGTGGAGAAACCAAAGAGATGGAGGCGATTATGTCTTTGCTCTATCGACGAAATCATTGTCCAAATATCTGTATCATATTTATGTTAAATTTTATACTAACCTATCTATAATCTCAACTCTAAATGAAAACTAAGATAAATTGGTAAGAAATTAATCTTTAGATGCTTGCTTGCTTGCTTGGAGTTAGGTCAGATCTGTAAGAATACTAGGCCAGTATAATTATTTATGGCTCATCAAAATGAAGTAGGTTGAAGGCCGCCTGGTTTTGCTTTCAATGCAGATGACGTAGTTGGCCTAACATATGAACTTTACGATAGGCCTAGCGTTTGTACAGAGAAAATATCACCACTCAAAGTTTTGACTGTCAATGACATACAGAACAAATCAAATATGTATAGCGAAAAAATAGTAAAATGTTTCTATACCTATAGAAGCATCTCACGATTTTTGTTTAAAATGAAGCATCTTCAAACACTTTTTTAACAAAAAATCTAAATAGCAAAGATATTTGAAAGCTAAATTACAAAAAACGCATTAAATTCAAAGCAAATTTTTCGTTTCTAGCCTGTGTATTATATCACTATGCGACACATTAATTTTAAGTTTATTTTAGCACAACATTTTTGTACGAAAACAAATAAAAAATATTGCACTTTACATATAGATATTGCATTAAGATATGTTAAGATATCTTTTGCAAGCATTTTACAATCTAGCTTAAATTACAGTGAATCTAGCTTTCTGGAACAACAGAAGAATTTTCATTGATTGCAAATCTGAAGGTCTGAACACTTTCCAAGGAAAGCTATTTTTACCATTATAACTTTTTCCCAGATGATAGCAAAACCAACAAAATTGAGTTACTTTTCTGTTCTGCTCTATCAACGAAGTTGTATTTCAAACATTTTCATCACATTTGGTCTGAGAGAGTGTTTGCTGAGCTAAAGCAGATGACACTTGAAGACAAAGGTGTCGAGATAGGTGGCTTGTGGTGGTTCTAGACAAAGCTTTTGAAGGATCCTCTGTGACACCTCCTTTATCCCACATCCACGCCTCTAGCCAAGTACGCTTGTTCAACAGTAACTATGCTTCTTGAAAGTGATAGGGTAAAGTCTTCGTTTTTTCTTTAACTGACAATCCTGAAAACTTCTACAAACTGCTTTGGTGACGTAGTAAAAACGAAAATATACCCAGCAGCTATCCAAACGGCGACAAGCCCAACTTTCTTGATCAGAAGAAGCATGTTACTTGGAAGAAGATACGCACTGAAAGTGCCAGTCACATCAAAAAGAAAGTACGACAAAACCAGGTATATGACTGTTGCCACAAGGAAGTTCAGTAAGGGGTAGTCCGGAATGTACACAATCAGCTGTTTGGCATTTCCCTGCATGTAAACATGCAGCTGAGCTATATAAGTCTCTAGAGTGATCCTGCCAAGCCAAGAAAACAGAAAGGCATACCGAGTTCGCAGCTTCGGGAAAACATTGCGGAAGAAGATGTAAGCCAGTATGGGTAAAATTGAAGTGTATGGATGGAGTTTATTGTAGTCATATTTATCAAGAGCGTAAACATATTTGTACCAGAAAATCATAAGTACCAATATTGTTGCTCCTATACCGGTCTTTATTGCGTTCTTGACCAACCTCTGTTTTGCATTAAACGCGTCGACTTCAAGATACGCCAAAAGGCGTTCGACGTTCGGGTGATTGTACGCGCAAATCATGCCGAAAAGAGTCGCGTAATGGTCCAGTCCGCTGCGAAACTTCCACTCGTGCAACGTACCGTTGTAGCCAAGAATGAATTTGAATGGCGAAAATACGATATCAGTAGCACCAAGGTCGTAAATAACAAAAACCATCACGGCGTAAATGGACAATTTCAGTAGCATCACTTTACGGTTTTCGTTCAGGTGCTCGTAGGGTCTCATCATGGCGTAAACCGAAAGAAACCAGAACGTGTGCATGGCGCAGATGTAGTAAAGCATGTACTGGTTGTTGGTTACGATTGTTACGATGACTACCAGGAAGTTTAGTCTGAACAACATCTTCAGCAGCCGATGCAGCGAATAGTCTCTGCGAACCCAGAAGAACGAGAAATTGCCTGCAATGGAGAACAATTCATCCTTGAAAGGATATTAACGCTATTTCAAAACTGCATACAAATGGAATGATTTTTCGCCAAAAAGATAAAAATGACATTGCATAAAAAATTAAATATACGTCTGAAAAAATTTAAGGGTGAAATCTTTCTTTTTCCTCTTTTAGCAATCTTGAAGACTTTCTGAAGACTGAAGACTAAAAAAATTGCTGAAGACTAGTTCAATTTACTAAAAGCATTTTGGCCCTCATTTCAATGAGATTTGTTGTGGAGGCCTTAAAGAAACCTTCTTGTACAATCTCGAAACCAATGCCAAGATCATTTCATTCCCACAGAGACAACATTTGATTTTCAGGCCACAACCCTGAAAGGTACACTGACTGCAAAAAGCGGACAAAACAAAGTTGCCTTACCATAGCCAGTCATCCAGACATAGGCTGCAATGAACAGACGAATGGCGTTGTATATTTCCGCCGCCTTGAAATAGTGGTACCAAACGAACATGACTTGCATCCAGCCCTTCCACTCCTCGGTTTGGTCTCTGTTCAGCAGTTTCCCGTTGCATTCTCGGCACGTCAGCCCCCCGGCAACAGTGAACAGCATTATTACAAATAAGATGAACAAGTCTCTCGAATACGTTCTGTTTGCCTTGGGCAGGAGGTGTACGTAATCACAGATGTAGAAGTAGTACATGACTAGGCCTAGGAGGATGACGGCGTGCAAGAACGAGTCGAAGCTGACGACATTGCTCCTCTGCACACTGGCAGGCCTCACAGCGGCATTGGCTGTTGTGCCTCCTTCTTCGACAGTCTCTAGCAGAGCTCGAGTAGGCATTGAGGTCGGTGACGATGGGACCCCTACGGAGTAAAACGCCATTTGTAATGGGTAGGATTGATGATCTTCATTCTGGGTCCAGGGAAAGGGATGGTAGGGAAGGCCAAAGAGGTTAAACCGTATAATGATAATTTAAGTCTTGAAATTACTCTGTGATGTAAAACTTCACAATCTTTGGCTCATTTACGAGGTCTTTTTCAAATTTTAGAGTCTACCATGAACATGTATGAAAATTTGATTCATTAGTGGCTAAGATTGAAGATTCTGCTAGGAGATGACTCACGCGGTAATAAGCATGAAGAACCTGTAAAGACCAATCTCCCGCTAGTAAAATAGGACGACTCTATAAAACTGTAACCACTCAAAGCAATTTTTGTTATTGATTAAAATAGGAGAACCTTTGAAAGCACAAAGGATAGTATCCTAAAGTTATATGCAATGAAGGCGACGGCTTTGTGTCTGCCATAACCAGGCAGGCAGATTAAGACTGCTCCATACACCACCAGCGCATCTCCTGTCATAATCCTTACCGCTATTTTTAATTATGCAGTTTATTCCTTGGTCAAAATAGATAAACAGATAAAGTGGTTTAATTTTTAACAATTAGCTTTACGTTAAATAACTTCTCGTTCAATAGTCAATTGAATACTTCATATTTGCTATCGTCAAGAAAATTAGTGTAGCTTGCAAAATCAATTTTTCCATCTTCTCACGCTCCAAGCAAAAATTTGAAAACGAAGCATTGTCGATGTTTCAGAAATATTAATATGGAACAAAATGTAGAAGAATTCTAGTTATAAAAATAACCATGGCAATGACGTTAAAGCTGCATTGAACCTACCAGCATTGAGAAAGTGAAATCTACCAGGAACCAAATGTCTCGTGAGGGTTCTAACAAGCCAGACGAAAACAGCTGAGCACCAGCAGAGAAAGAACGCCTTTTGGTGGCATGTTGGGTGGCCATGAGGGGGGAGGATGCCTTGCGAAGACTTAAAGGCATCGAGAAATGATGACAGGATTACAGTGGACGTGTTTGTCGTGCCGAATTGCGACATGCCCCTGTTGGTCTGAAAATAAAATAATGGGAAACAGTCTGATTAGGGAAGCTAGTGTTCAACTTGAGAACCCTAGTCTATGATCATAATAACGTATCGCGATTACCTTGAGTGCGTTTGTCTGGTAAATTAATCGTAACAGCAAACAAGTCATCAACATAATCTACGCTACTGAGAGTGGATGTGAACATTTCAATGTTCCACAGAAATCAAAAGTTGAAGTTGCCTTTACCTAGCAGAGGTCAAGCTTTGCGGGTTATGATTACTCCTATTGCTGGAGGAAACGTTGCATTTTGCAGAATTAGTTTTAGGTTATGGTTATTGTGTTCAACATGTTAATTCAACAAGTGACAAAACACTTTGGGTTTATTTTATGTGTCAATGCCACCATTTTCTAGTTGGCCTACTTCCATTCTGGCTGTAACAGTTCGTTTTTAAATCACAAGCACAACATTTAACATTCCTTAGAGCACCAGCCGAAATATTGTATTCCTCAGCTCAGTTACATTCAACGTTCCTTCTGCGACAACTAATATAAGATGTTATGTAGTCTTTGCATCAGACAACCAATAAAAATGTCCACTGGTTAGACTTCGTGCGATTCTTGTGTGAGCTAGGAAACTGGTTGTAATGAATCGCTTGGGTTAAAAGATCAATCAACAACGACAAGCATAGAAACAGAAGAGTCGAAAAAGTTGGCCCCATGCGGAGCAGCCTTTAGAAATACTAAGTTCTTGAATGCATTCTAATATTTCTGATATTAGAATATTTATCATTAATATTTTTTACACCTATAGGCAGTATCATTATACGTACGTTGAAAATACAATGAAGATCAATATCGAAGGGTCTTTAAGTCGAGGATCATAAAACTTGCATTTCAAGATACAAGAAACGTGCTACAGCGATAGAATGTCAAAATGAAAACATGGACTCACGTAAAAACCAAAGCAATGGCTCGTTTCGATGTTTCCTCTTATAATTTTGGCGAGCGGGTGACTGCTGCCATCTTTACTTGAACGTGGCAAAAAGGCAGCCACACGCTAGGCGATAGCTGGGAACAAGGTCCCTGCATTCCGATGGGATTGGTAACCTGTCGCTATGGAAACTAATTGAGCGCTGAATCGATTGAGCGCAATGTTTGATTAGAGATTGGAAAATCAAAATATTTCTTTTGTATGAGGTATGATCAACGTGTGAAGGCTCTTAATGATGTTAATTGACTGAAAAGTTCACGCAAACGTCAGTATCCGCATACAAATGCAGGCGGCTCACGGAACTGTACATTACGTCACGAGTCAAAAGGCTCCTAGAAGACCCCAGGAGATGCGCCTTCACATCAACCATGGAAAGTGCAGTTTTTTAGTTCGCACAAAATAATTCGAGGCTGTCTGAAATTCTGAGCCGAAAATGCACAAAAACAAACAAACAAGGGGCCCAAGAATATAGTGTAAGGGTTTTACTATTTATTCTTTGATTAGAAAAAAATTGGGTTCACTAGAAAAGTTATCTTGAACTTTCTTGACAAGAGGCGATAGATTGAAATATCTAGGCTAAAAGAATTGATTGGATATTTCGGCAATTACTTTTCGCTAGGGACCATCTTTGTTAGAAAACGCTGATATTGACAAATAAATATCTATTAGATATTTGACAGAGTCGACGTAAATGTCGGTCAGTCTATCAAGGTCAATCGTGTAAAAATCCAAGTTTGTGATTTCTTTGTGGCAACCCGCAAATGTATGCTAGAAGTGCGATGCAAAACAAACAAAAATCGGTCGCAACAGAGAAAAATAAGAACTCCAATTGACATTATGGGAACATTCACAAAACATTGAACTAAGATACTCTCTGACAAAAATAATTCTAAATACAATACAGTGAATGAATTGGTCTCATACTTGTTGCATTTAAGGTAAAATACATTTGGGTGCTTTAAAATTCCTACAACATTCTTCGCATTTTGAGTTCTTCATGGGAAGTTTTCTATTGAAGTGAGTAGCCTGGTATCATTAATCTCAAAGCAGATTGACTAGCACTAAATTCAAAACGCATTTGGGCAGGTTCTTTCTACCAATATTTTCCATTAACCACGCATTCGTAAATGGCTTTGTTTGCTACTTGGCTAAAAGGTGTCAAACTACAACATGCTGTACAGCACGGCTCTCGCACGCAATAGAAACAGCTTGATTGTCAAACAAATCTTGTACACCTACTGTCTTCAGATTCAGAGTGGGTTCTCTCGCTCTGAGCTCAACATTGATCTCGGTAATTTTCAAACAACTTTGAGTTTAAATAAAAGGATACCTTGCTAACTGAATTCATTCGCAACTCAAGACTCATTCACAACAATTGGTCAATATGACAAGGCAAGACTTTTCTTGATACCAAGATTCAGGCGGGTTCACTATTTGAAACATTAGAATTCCATTCAGTTTGTCTCCACGCAACACGTAAAATGATTCTCCTTTCGGGTATCCTTTCTGCACGAAGAAAGTGTGTTTTCGATTTCATCACAAAATACCTGAATGCATTGAAAATACTAATGGGCCTAGAGGTCAGTTTTTCTCTCTTTTCAAAGCTTCGATGAATTGTTCCAAGCTCAGTTGAATGTGACGTACGCGCTCTGAAATGAAAGTATGGTAGTGTTACTTCTGCCGTGTAAAAAAGGCACAGCCTCAAATACCGTGATTCAGCATAGGTTCCAAATCTTTGATTAGCTTAGGGTTCTGATTACATTCAAATTCTACACACAATATTGACCAATCAGAGTTCAAGAATTTGACAACAAAGGCCAATTTTGCACGTTTTACGACTACCCACAAAAAATAAGCATCTAAAATTTGTTGCGAGTTGTTAAAAATGTGTTGTTAAAAATCTAGTCTTCGATAAATTTAAAAGAAACTGCAGTTGTACTCATGAAAATTTCTCTGCGATCGTCAGTTGCCTGCCGTTGTACCCCAGGGGGCCCCAATGACAGCGAAAGACATCTTAGTACGATCAGTATCTCAACTTACTTTCAAATACTTCATAACTACTCTTTGCCCAAAGTTACTTCATATATTTCTATCAATTACTTGTAAAGCCAACGAGAATTTCATGTCCACTGCCAGTCCACTGCTATCGCAATGCAGAAGCTGACGCGATGAAAAAAAGGGCGGGAAACGTGCCTTGAATCTTGACTTGGGCTCTATTTACACGTTCTTACGAATCCCAAGAGAAAGATCAATCGTGTAAAGTGTATTAGCACGATTTTATGATTCCCTCGAAAAATTAATAGTCTAAAGAGTGTTGAAAATGATCTATGTTTTTAAAAATCGAGTGTCTGATGAATTTGTTTACAATTGTCTTTGTGTTCAGTAAGTTTTTTCCCTCACGATCCCCCAAAATAGTGAGGAGGGAGCATAGGATGCGCGCAAGCATTTGCATGGCGAAAAATGAAACTCGTGTCCATATCGGCTGAGAAGGTCACGCCGTTTCATCACTGAGAAACTATTTTTTTATGTTTCTGCCGTTTGCGTTGCTCAACCTCAATGAACAATCCGAGCCAAAGTTGTCTTATTTAACGTGCAGCGAACACGGAGCCAGGCCGAGAGAGAGAGAGAGAGAGAGAGAGAGAGAGAGAGAGGAATGACGCATTGCCTATTGTAGAATTCGATGAATGTGACTCTGACTGAACTTTACAGTTATATTTACATTACTATTCTAAAAATAAATTTGCTGACGAAGGCTGAAAGAGGATGATGAAATGACGATGCAATGGGGATGGAAAATTCTAGGCTGAGGAGCGAGAAAAGATGTGTCAGCATGACATGATGTGACAATGAAAAGTAGTAAACAAACCAGTCACTACAGATTCACTATGCGCGGAGTGTGGCTTTTCACGATTTGTTTACATTTTATTATCGTGTGTGTTAAGTGGATACTTTCTCATCGGCATTGATGGTGGTTTTTAAAAAGCCGTTTTACTCGTCGATGGCACAGCTACTATTGAGTGTGTTCCTTTCTATTCTTTCATTTTGGGCCGGGAATGAGGGCCCCAGCTGCAGATTTACTGCTTCAACGAGGCTCTTGTTTCTCTAATTCCTCAACTCCACTCTCCTCATCGTTACGACAGTTGGCACCAATTTCGTGGTCAACAATGCCGCCATCGTCGTCTTCATGATGGCGTAGTCCATCGCAAGCTTTCTCGCAGAGCACCTTCATCGAATTTGCAAGTTCTTTTGAGCCAATCAAGCAGACCATTTTTCCAGAATCTAGACAGCTTGTGTGACAGAAATGTCCGCAGCCATGGAAAATATGGAATTCTTGGGGCACCTTTGAGGCAACAACGTTTTCTTTTCCATAAATCTGTGGCAATTTCCAATAACAGAAGTTCTCTTTCTTTCCTCCAGGTCTGGGTATTTTACATATTGGTCAACTGGAATAGTAGAGCCATCACAGAACCGCTCTATTAGTATTTGTTGCCATGTTCCTTGTTTTAGATGTAATGTAATCAGCCAGCCACTTTTTGTATGAATGTTAGTAAAGTCGTCAATCATGAGGATTAAAAGTGCTTTCCTATCAATAGCATCAGCAATGAAGATCTTCACAAGTGACTCATGACTCTCAGCAATCTTGTAGAAGTCTCGGCGTTGTGTTGACTTTGACACTGCTATGCCACTTTTATGCAGCGCTGATAGCCCCCCTTCACTTATTCCTGTCCCAGCAACCATGTTTGACATCATTTTGTGATACCAGCTTGCTTTTTGAGATTGGCCAAACATCAGCATGTAGATTGTTGTGAAGGCTTTTTTCCTATTCAAGGCTTGTCTATGTATTGATTTGTCTTCTGACATACGTATTCAATGACAGGAAACAATTTGCTAGCACCTGTTGTATACTGTTGTAATACTCACTGTTGTATATGACAAGAGATTTTCGTATTCCTCTGGCAAAGTAGAAGTGAATTCGCGTTTCTCCCAAAATATTTTGAGAGTCTGTGCAGATGTGATATTTTGCCCACTTCTAATCCTTTTCCTTGAAAGCTTTGAAAACTCGTTAAAAATGCCGACTCTTGCTTTAAAGCTAACTACTACTGGAGATATACTTCTCTAGCATTGTGTCTTTAATTTGCGCAGTTTTCGCAAAAAAAATTATTTTAAGCACATGAGAGTAATGAAATTTTTCAGCCACAACAAAGAAATTTTAGCGAATGACATATGTGTGCTTTTTACTCCCGGAAAATGTGGACATTTTTTACTGAGTACAACGGCAGTCTTTTTCTGAATTTATCAAAGACTAGATTTTTCAAAAAAATCAGGTTATCTCGCAACAAATTTTACACGTTTATTTTTGTGGGTAGTGATAAAAACGCGTTTGTTGTCAAATTCTTGAACTCTGATTGGTCAACATGGCATGGATAATTTGAATGTCATCAGAACTCTAAGCCAATCAAAACTTAGAACCTATGCTAAGTGATTTATATAGAAATTATCCAGGATTATGATTCTTAGATAAGTCATTTTTACGAATAATCTATAAAATACTACCTGTGCACATGACTTGTATGAAAATTTACACTACAAAGTCAAGGCATATAGTCTCAAAGTATATATTTTTGCGTAAATGCTGCTGCAAACAAGATGAGGAATTTTACTAATACCGATTGTATAAAGAAGAGATATGAAATTACATGACTACAATCTTGCTAAATATGTGCAAAAAGGTTTTGAAAGAACTTAACATAAGTTTAAATACTGTAAAATGAATTCTGATGAATGAAAATCGAAATCGCGAATCAGATTCGACCAGGTGATACAAAATGCTCGCGGATCCACTTACTGAGTTCCTCAGCTAAATCAACTTGTCTTCCTTTCAAAAGCGTTTTCTTTTCCTCCTGATTTTGACCCATTTCAAAGAGGATATGTTTCACTTCATTTTCAAGTCTTCTACCTGGTGATAGTTTAACAAGAGAGTCAGTAGAATACAATTACTGAAGACCATTATATAACGAAGTTGAAAACTACTATTGCAAATTTTGTGACTTTACTGTAAAGGACTGGAAGAAAAATAAAATAACCAAGAAAATATTCCTAAGATCCTTTAGCAATATACGTTTAACTAACTTCACTGGCTTAAGACCACCCACGAAAATTTCGAATATGGTTATGCGTGTATTGGAGTTTGAGGTAGATGAATATGGACGGAGGCAGAGAAGAAACGGGGCGAGCTGTTAGCATCAAGGAATGGACAGGCTCCGTGCCTTCTACTTGCAAAGCAAGCATTGATCATGAAGCATTGGCCTTGCAATACGATTAAATATTTTACACAGCTGATCATTTCGATTTGTAAACTTAACTACGGTCACTTACACGTAGGCCGGGTCAGTTAAAGATAGCTGGCGACGATAACCAAGATAAATGACAAGATGAAGTTCATAGTTACGAACCTTCTACATTCATTATTTGCTGCCGCAATGCATTACTGGTACTCTGCAGCATTTTCTGTACCCGCCAAAATAACACCACATCGTTACATTGAAGCTACAATAGAGAATAAAAGGTTTCACAAGTTATCATGAAAACAAGAAACTGATCGAGTAAATGTAGAATAACAAAAAATGCGATTGCTTGAGGATACAAGTTGGTGTGTTAGTTGTAGCACAAGACAATACGGTGATTATTTCAAAGCCGTGATCAAGCTGAAAACAAGTCTAGCAAACACAACGAATTCTCTTTTATGGGCATTTGTAAAAAGCAAGATTCATCTTGGACTAATTCTGATCAATGATAAGTTTAACTATTATGTTATTATGGAGGGAAATGGTCCACAACAATGAGGGAAAAATGGAGATGTAATTTTTGCAAAAATTTAGATTTTATTGTCCAAGTTACAAGAAACTTTACCTTCTAACGAGAACACATAAGCAGAGAATTAGCACCGCAGGGTTACTAAAATACAATAAGTTAAATAGCGCAAAATGGCACAGTGTGATGAAGTACTCACGTCACTCTTGGCAAGCTCCCTGTGGTAATAGGCCTTGCGGCACTCCAGAACACCTTCAAGTGACTGTTTAAGGAAGTTCAGACGATAAAGGGTTTCCCAGGTTTGAATAATCTACAACGAAGAACAGCCTTCAACGATTAAATGAAAAGGGAAAGATTAATACTAATGGATTAATACAAACATGCACATCTGAACAAATGCTTTACGGTACAAAACGTGTTAATATGTACATTTGGATGATATCAATATCTAAGATGGCAATGGGTAGGACACCACTTCAGCGTTAATAATATTCCTCAAACGAAACAGTCTATAGCTGGCTGCCAACTTTTGAATGAAGCCTTGATCTTCTCTACTTCATAAAAATCTATCAACAAGCATAACTGTCATACATCCAGTTCTCATTATCAATAAAAATGCTTCTTACATGACGAAAAACTTTGAAATGGTAAAATGATAAAAAATTCAGCTGAAAAAGTCGACTCGAATTTTCGTAGAGTCTTCAGTTTTGATCAAACGTAATTGAACGTTGAACATAACAAAACATTCTTATTCACGAATAGAGCACACAACAGGCAAAGAAATTGATCTGGATCGCTTTCTTATATCGGGGTGTCGATTCAAAACGACCAGACTTGGTCTTCTGCAACTCGACTGAAAACTGAGGGTGAATTCAGAATGCCGGCAAAAGATGCCTGTAGGATTTGACGACAGCGAAAATTAGCAAGGAAAGAAAAAGTACCGAAGTCGGGGCCGCTTCGATGTTGTTGGTCTGCAAGTTTTTCTTCACGGTCGTGACTTCATCCTCGGCAAGCTCAGGTCGGTGTCTCGAATCAGCCTGCAACAGTCGGTCCAACTCTTTCTTGATTTCATTCTTAACATGCTGTGAACGAAACGGGTCGCAAAGGCTGATGAAGTTGAAGTCAGGGGTTAAAAGGGTAGTTAAGAAATTGAGAGTGAAATTTCAAGATAATAAAGAACTAATCATGAAACTGAACGTAGAAACAGAATTCAAATCTGAAATAATTGGTAAATGGTTCCAGTTGGAGAAACTATAGTAATAAAGCTACAGAAAAAATAGAACCCATCAGCTTAACTAAAACAGAAAGCTTTGTGAATGGTGTCCGTCTCTATGTTATGAAACGGATTATAAGTCCCGAGGATTCTGTTGAAGCGGAGGAAATGAACAAATATCAAGTCATAATAAGTTTAAAGACTTTAGAGTAGATTCAAGCTAGCAACAGATTTAATCTAGAATGGGTCGAAAGGAAAAGGGGCAACGCCAAAGAAAAGAGCAACACACAATCTCGTTTATCAAAAAAAAGGGTTTGCACCTCCTTACCTTGAAAACGTGAAAAATTGTGAGTTTGACAAAGAGCCCAGTGCTTGGTGAAAAACACAAACCCATTTAAACAGTCAATATTCATGGAATAAACAAAACAGTGTTGATGGACATTCTAAAAGATAAAAAGAACGGAAGCACACCTGTTCGCTGTTTCTGTAGGTCCAGTACATCCATCTCTCCTGCCAGCCAGGCCCCACGAGGACGTCCAGTGCACTCTGCGTCTTCTCCTGCTCTTTCACTAGCGTCTTTTCCATGAATTTGATTGCGTTGTCCCATTGCTGCTTATCGGGCACATTCGTATCTTCAAGAGCGCTCCTCTGAATCACACGCTAACAGATGAAATCGACAAATGAGCAACACGAAGAAACTACTCGCTGCAGAGATGCTGGTCTCCGTCTGTGCAAACGGCATCTGTTCCCACACATGTTTAGAACAACATTGACTAGCACCAAGATCAATAGTCACAACTTTGCTATACCAAGAACATGAGGCCTTGCCATACCAATAACACACCCTCTAGGGTCTTAACTCATTAAATTATCAACCAATAACACAAATACCTACCAGGTTCTCGTGAGCACTGGCTTGCCAGGCGTGGTTGACTTCGCATTGGTGCTTCACAGCGGCTTTCAGGTTCTTGAACAGGACACTGTGACCATCCTTCCTGCCAGCAACTGCGACACCTTCCTGAAAGCAGCAACCACAATCACTTGATACAATCACAGGTGATGAATGATCACTATTGTCAGAGATGCTGTTCGATGTTTTATTGCATATATTATACATACAATGATCAAGAAAACCTTTGATTAATGATTAATGATACATGCGTAAGTGATTGATGCCTGCTTTTGCGATAACTGATAACACATGCACAGTTGCAATTTCTTTCTGAGGTGACATTGAAATCTGCGGCGATCATGCTGCCATTATGCGGTGAACATACACCAAAAAAATCAGTGAAATTGATGGCGCATTATGTTGAGCTCATCGCTTGAATCAAATTGACAGCACATTCTTACGTTGTAGCTTGAAAACTTCCTTGCGTTGTATAGACCAAGAGTACACATTAACTGTAGGTTTCGCCTATGTTAGTGCCTGCGCTGCTCAGACACTTGAGAATCGACCTTGAACTGTCTTCGAAAACAACACGGAAAGGCCCACTCAACAATCACTACGTCACCAACTAGCATTGCAGGGAATTTAACACTAGTCAGTCAAGCTGTTTTGGTCATTATAAGGGAAAGCATACCTCCATAGCCTTTGCGAATTCGTCCAGTAAAGTATTCCACCCAACCTATTGGAAACGAAATGCAGATGAGTTGACGGCAGGGTCACGTGGTCAGAATAAGGCAATAAATAGCCACCGGCATCATTATGCGAGAAGAAAACAAAGCGAACATGGGTGCATCGTGGTTGCAGATCAAGTGGTAGCCTGATGCACTCCATGCAAACAACCCACCAGCAATGGCAAGTGCTAGAAATGATCTGAAGACTGCAAAAGCTTCCTACAGCCTATACACCATATTGGCCAAAACGAGACTGACCTGGACGCCCGAGTCCGGAAGAGACCGTTCAACCCATTGCTTCAAGAGAATGTCGACCTCGGTCCTGAAGGCGACCGGATCGTTGGTCTGCGCCGACGGCAAGTAGATATTCTCGAAGGCGTACGGCGAAAGGGCGTCCCACAGGTTCGAGTAAATGCCCTGCTCCCACTCGTGAGGCTTGATCTGGCCTAGACTCAGCACTTCGTCCAGGATTTGCCCTCGGGCCTTATCGTATAGTTCATCCTGGAAAATCCAACAAGCGAAGAAAACATCAACATTGGGCAAACATTGCAAAAATATTAAGGCGATCAAAAAGTTGGGAAATACCTTCTTGAAATCAAAAACTATTTTATGAAAATAAGCCTCTTTTTACTATTTTAACTTCTTCAAGAAACAACTTATTGTGTTACGTGTTATTTCTAGGTGAAGCTGCGAGATCCATTTCTTCATAGCAAAAAACAAATACCAGGCTTCTCTTCAAAATCAAAATACCAAAATAACCTAATGCTTATAAAGCGCCAATTACTTTTTAACAATGGGCTCTCAGCAAACTAATTTTCTTTCTGCTTTTCCTTAAGATCCTGGCTAACGGAAAAGTTGCCCCGAAAACTTTGTCGATGAAGCCGAGTTATATTCTCCCGGAAACCAAATGTGTCAGGCTACAGTTGCCATGGTATTTAACTGAACCAGAATAAAAAGCTGGAATCAAAGAGGGCCAGTACATACGCGATCTAATTCCCGGACTGAAGAGTAATTGTTCCGCCATTCGGTTTCTAAATTGAATTTTCTCGCTTTAAAGGTGTCCGCCTGTTGCTCTATGGACTCCCGCACCATGTTCCAGAAGCAGTTCGCAACAGCAAAACTCAGGTTCTGGGTCGTCATCTGACTTGCTTTCAAAGTTCCACTCCTGAAAGGAAATCTCTCTGTTCAGTCTCTCGAAAGGAACACAGCACTAATGGAGGTGACCTTATAGCCACTGTGCATACAAACAAAAAAGACAACGCTGGTAACACCGTTGGATTCATAGAAGCAAAGACAAATATCACCACAAGTGCAAGAGTACTATTGCTGAATTGACAATGCATTCACATGCATCAAATAGCTCAACTTTATTAAGGATAAAAATGAGAAAAATTTATTCACCAGACTTCACTGAATTAAGGTAAAAGCTTGTGATGAACTCTTTGACCACAATGGAAATCAAAATATGAAGCCATTGAAACGCGAATCAAGAGTCAATCCAAAGCAGCATTTGCAATTTGCAGCTCTTTTGTCTACCAAGAAATAAATGGCAGCCGACTGAGGCATGCAATACGATTTCAAAAGAAGAGCTAATGCTTACTTGAATAGCTTTGAACTTCTAAAAAAGTCCTCTTCGTATTGCCGAATGGCGCTGATGCTGTCGCTCGTATTACCTGCAATAAACAGTAATCATTTATATCATGCAAGACTTAGTTTGAGAGAGTGTGGCAACAACACTATACTGCGAGCTAGCACTATGCACGCCAAGAATTGCAGCCATGCAGCTGCGTAGACGTCGCAAGGGAAATGATCAAACAATTCTATCTGCGACTGGCAGTTACTAGAATGAGCAACAATAGTTAATAGCAATACAGAAGAGCTAGTACTTTACAAGAGCTAGATAAAATGGGTTATGCTGGAAGTGGAATCATAGCAAATAATATTTGCAATTGTAAGTGACAGCGTAATAGACGCATAGGCTTTGAAAGATGAGAAATCAAGCCGTACTCCATTTTGTAAAGTCCATTTCCCACTTTAAATGGAAAATCTCACAAGTTCATGGCTAACCCGGGTACTTACTTACTTCAAACAAATTACATTTGAATAATTTCGTACCACACCAGTGCTAATTTTAACGAGTGCGACTTTCATAAAGGGAGTCTCTAGTGATTGGGGATCGTGAATAATTTCACAACTTTTTAGAATATCAACCAGTGGCTTGATGCTTCTTAAACCATTCATTTTAGGACCATCCACACCGCATGCCCATTACGTTTGTCAACTTTCTTGGCACCATGTGTCAGGCACATAGCCAATGAGTCACCTTCCCTTGCCTACATCTGCCCTGTGTTTAGGCTTGGTCATGGATTACTCATCTCGTTACATACATTTGTTAATCGATCCTTGTGATAGTGATGATGTGATAACTAGGCCCATTTCTAAATGCAACTAGATCCCATCGAAATAAAAATTTCCTCGGATGAAAAAAAGGGAAATAAGAAAAGGAGGGGTTCTGATAAGCCCAGAAGATGATAAGGTAGGGAAAAGTAACATGATCTTTTCTCGTTCTTCGACTCTGAAGAGCGGGCAACTGCACCTTAGGTACTATACCTGTGCCACTGACAACTGCAAAATATCCCATGGCCTTCATTGGAAACAATTTTCCAGATAAGATCTGCTTAATCTACAATTGAGAAATTCGCCTTATCAAAATACACATCATCTGAAGGGCGGCTGCTGCTATTGAAGGTAGTTGTGGTTCCTTTTCTATCTGCACAATTGTTGGTAGGGGGGGGGGGGGGGTTAAACACCACGGGGGAAAACATCTGTCCAAACGCCACGGAGCCCTTGGCACAGATGGCAAACATCAACATTCAGTGAAATGCAGATCATAGTGTAATTAAACATGTTCAATGTAATGAGACGAATTTCCAGCACGATGTAGAGGAAGGCATTCTCCTTATTAATTTCCAAATATAAAAAACAGGTAAGTCTTCATGGGAACTGCCCATTGGTACAACAAAGAGAGGAAAATATTTGGCAAATATTGTAGACAACAGTTGTCAAAATAAGTGAACGGGCAATATTTCGGTCCTTTATTTCACAGTTAATGTTTTGCTCAAACATTAGATTGCTCAAACAAATTATAATAAACATTGCTGATGCTTTGCACTGATGACAAATTAATAGGAAATTAACTGCTCTTTCTCACCCGACTGGGGTTTGCTTCGTTCGTCTCAGCCACATCTGTCTTTGTGAGAACAAAGATGGTTCGTTTTCCTGACAGAATGACAAATAATGATCAACAGAGAATCAAAAAGGAATCGTAGCTTTCACCAGAAGAGCGGAAACAAGACTTTTCGATGCTTTTAAATGAAGTTTATCACCAAATGATTACAATAGAAGAAAACAATTATTAAATAAACGTAAACTAATATCATACAAAAAAAGGTAATAGAGGCTGGAATAAGCTTTTTACTGGGACTGCCTTTCAAAGCATTACCAATACCTTTAGTGCCAAAAATGTGAACTCTTGAATTTCATTAAAAATTCTTGATGAAGCTAAATGGATACTTAAATATAAAAAATTAAATGGAAAAATAAACATATAATGAAATAAACGGAAAGATATGAAAGATGAAGTACCACTGGGGTCACAAGAGCTGACGGTTTCTGTTACGATGCTCCTCTCTGCATCGACTGAGCCATCTAGAAACAAGAAACTGAGACGTTATTCATGAATCACTACTACAATTATACATATCTATTTAATAAAGATACTTTTCGAATCTAGAAAACGGCAAAATTACTAGCTTAACTTGGTTCAATCAATCGGAAAAGATTCTCTGTCAGATTATGACCTCGGTGAAAATGAAAGGCTCTTGACCGCCAATCTGTCAGTGACATGTGATTACCACGTGATAACCATGCAAGGTGTTCTAGTTGCCTCTTACGGAGTACACGGCCTAGATAGTTTGGCTAGCGGCTGATAAACTAGCTGTTTGAAGTGCTCAATAGCTAGATATAAAATAATCTAATTGCACAACATATCTACTGAATACATTTCACCCACCTTGCACACATAATATGATCGCATTTGGATTTGACATGTAGTGCCTAAAAGAAATATTAGTGAATATGATTTAGTAAAATTTGCTAATGGTCACAGAGAAATGAAAAGTAATGAACTTCTGTATGCAAACTCAATTCTAAGCACTTAAGATGCCTCTTGTTGATAAGCTGCAAGGTGCTCGAATGATCAGCGCAGATGAAACAGGGATAAGCTGATAACGGAATACTTCTCCGGTTCGCAGTGATCAATGTGCAAATTGAATAGATCCCAGGTACCTTGAAACCTCCATTATTGACTTTTTTGTATTTGCTCCCATGCCTGTTGTCTCAGTCTATGAAAAAGATAGAGCAATGACAGACCTATCTACACCATAGTAAAGCACCTTATTGGTGCAGCTTCTCCGCATAGCCACAACGTTTCGACCAAAATAAGGCAAAGAGTCAGGGAGGTGGTACAACACTGAGGGGGACACATTGGTGCACTCATATAACATTTTTGAGAAAATATCATATTTTTGGACAATTTCTTTGAAAATAGATGAGCCCTACAAAATTTCATCTACTGTGATTTAAAAACAGGAAGTAGTGAATTCTTTTGAAATATCAAAGCACTCCTTCGGTGCTTTATATGCACCTAAGCCTCCTGTCTCTATCACTCTGAAGTTTTTCATAACCAAGGACCCCTATTTCTGTCTAGTACAACACGCAGTTTCGAAGCAAGGTCAATTCACAACACCTAGCCCTTGCATACAAAGCAACAACAACAATAGCAACAGCAGCAACAACTACAACAGTAATTACAGCAAAATGCTTCTTCTGAGCAGGGTGGGTATATTAATGCAGAATATTCCATTGTGCTGATGCAAAAACGACTACATACGCTTATGGTGCCAGGAAGATCGACGAGAACCATGCGAGGGATGCCAGGACCTTTGACGTACATCGATATCACCTGCAAATGAAACAGATTCGCAAGGGATTTGTGAGCAGCAAACGACAAACACACACACACATCAGTTCCAAATCAATGCAAAGACCTTTCTCACGGTCTAAGTAGCCACTTCTTAGGTTATCGCCATCAAAAGAGACAAAGCTGATGACTCCATTGCAATACATTTAAAAACAGGTTCTAAGCGCACTCTCGTTTGCATGAAAACCACAAATGAGCTGAAGTCAAAGGTGTTAACGCCTCTGCTGAAGCCTCTTTTCGAACCAAAGCATTTTGGAATCCAGTGCAGAAGACCTGCATCCATGTTCGCTCGACACCCATTTCAATTTCAATTCAAAACACAACTCACGTCCGTGCTGACTGTCTGTCCGTCCTTCAAATTGCTTTTCATCTTTATTTCGATTTCTGCTCTGAGTCGACGAAGCTGCGGAAAAGTGAAACATTAATGAGCATTTGGCGAATGCGGCATAAGGTCTCACGTCGCAACTCTATGAAGCTGATACGCCATGCACACCATGCTCAGTGGATCTACGAATCCACAGTTGACTGAGAGCCTGTTGCACAGCCTGAGTCGAACGCGGGCTGCAAACCATCAAATAAAAGCAAAGTGGAGAACATATGTTTTTAACAAACTTCTTTCATTTGTTAGCTTTTCTGTAGCCAAAAACTAAAGCCACATGTGAGTCACTATAAATTATTTCCAAATACCATACCTTTTCAAATGCTCAAAATATTAGGGTGACTAATACCAATATCAGAATTCAAAGTGATCAACACCCCCAAGGTGCCTTTCATGTTCCACCGAAATTTCAGAAAAATGAAAATTTTAACAAACAGAAAACCTTTCTAGTAAAGAAAGGCTTAAAAGTAGAAATGAGCGCCGCGATTTCACCTCGTTTTCATCAGTGAGATCAAACTCCTTCGTAGCGCCTTTGAAGCAAGCCACGTGATTAGGTCCTTCGGATAGGGTGACCATAATGGGACACCGAGTCATCATCTCACCGGCACCCCTGAAAAAATTGGAGGGAATTTGTCGACGCACTGAGCAAGAATTCACTACTTCTAGTACAAGAACAAGATAATCAACTGCAGCTCTGTTCTGAAAGAGAGTACTGATGAATGCCATGCACGCCAAACAGATCATCTTGACACTGAGCAGAGCGATTGACCCATCGAGAAACACAGAAGCGCACTTGGCAACCTCTGCTTTTCTACTAGCTTAGAGCGAAGACTATACTACAAAATCCTAATTGACAATGAAGATGACTTCTTACCTGGGAAATATTCTTGCTCTTGCAATCATCTCTAAAACGCTTGTCTTTCCAGCACTCTGGTCGCCAACAACAACAACCTGTAGGTGAAGTCAGTGATACACTGTTGAGCCAAACATGTTGAGCCAAACAAGCTGGGACAAACAAGTTGGGACAAGCATTTATGATTTTTAAGGTCTGAGTCAAGCTTATTGACTATTAAAACTAAAATTTAGGATTCTTCTCAAAACTGACACTATCAGAAATGACAGATGGCAGAAATATCAGAAGCATGTCATGACAAGTAGTCGGCAATGGTAGAAACAGAAACCTGGAAATGATCGGACGATTAAGGCACTTCATTTTAATACAATGATTAGAGCGAATAAGGCACTTCATTTTAATACAATGATTAGAGCGAATAAGGCACTTCATTTTAATACAATGATTAGAGCGAATAAGGCACTTCATTTTAATACAATGACCAGAGCGAATAAGGCGACTAAAGCATGGAAGAAGCTTCCATTAAAATCCGACTAACGATGACTCACTCTTGGCAAATGGTCTTGAACATTATAGTTGGCGTCGTATTCTGACAACAAATCCAATACATCTGAGTACATGTCAATCAAGGACCTCTGCAAGAAAGTGCAATTAAAAACAACCGAAATGCAGTCAACCAAATTCACCAACGCATTTGTGACAATGAATATAATGAAAATGTCTCCCTGTTTTGGTAAGACGATGCGTCAAACAATACCTTTATTTTGCGATTATTTGATGATATTTTTTCTCCTCGTGACATCAGCTGTTTTCTCAGCTCTCGGTTTTCTTGCTCCAGGCGATCAATCTCTCTTTGAAACTTTTGCTGAAAACAAATGCGCAAAACTGGTTTAGAACAAGGACTGGACAACTTATTTTACAAGACTAAACTTTTATTAAAAAGAAATATCCAGTAAATAATGCTCTTGCATTGTTAATCAAAATAACTGTTTGGACAATACTGGTTTAGTCCACAAATATAACCTTCAAGAGGGACTGTATGAAGATTCTCACTTTCAGTTCCTTTCACAAAAGGGAACTAGTACTAGGACCTAGCTGAGGACCTAGCTATCACCTGTTTCTGCGATACTGTACTGACCTAGCTATCATTTGGGTTCGTCAGCTCCAGCAATTGAACAATTTCATTTGGAACTAAACAATGATTTTAGTCTATAGAAAATGCATTGAACTCAGATTAATGCACCTTAGAAAATGAACTTGGTTTTGCGAAAAGCGTTTTCTTACCTGCATTTCTATCAATTCGGATTGTGCTCTGGAAAGATGATCGCGCAGCTAAAAAAGTAATACAGGAACCTACTGAGACTTTGCTGCAGACCACCAGTGATTTGAACAAGGGAAATAAATACACTCTAGCACGTACGAACGTGTCGAAAAATTGAGAAACCGACATAGTGGCCTATTTTCTTATTTCTGGGGGCAAAGAAGTCAGGCAAATTAAAATTTCGATATTAGACTACAAACTTGATTGGGTCGTCAATCAGATCAAACTATGAATTCGTATTGGAATAAAAACCAAGATGAAATCAGTCATTTTTAACAATGCCAAAAGTTTGACACAAACCTCCAAAGCAGGAATTAACAATTTATTTAGTCAGGGGGCAGGGATGTAGGAAATGAGGAGTATTGAAAAATCACATTAATGAAAATGATTTGGGGTGCAGGTCCCACAGACTTCCCTTATTGCAAGCATCATGTGCAGTATCAATTCTGTTCCGCCTAACCCTTAATCATTCCAATGGAGGTATTTGTCAAGGAATTGGAGTCAAACGGGGCAGTTTATCCCGATGGGTTTTCTAGGGGAAAGTGACTAGCCTAGCGTAGGTAATGAAAAGCAGTCTTAAGCAATGACATTTGGCGACATTCTTGGACATCAAAGTACGAATGCCTGTTGGTCCTATCAAGAGGGCGATGATAAGCAAAACATTACCAGCTGAATATTAGATCTACATCTAGCTGTAATATTGATAATTGTATTTTCTTATCAAGGCTGACGTCATCAATTTTGTTTCTCGCTATTTACGGATATTTCTCAAAAATGATCTTCAGAATTGAAATCTTCATCATTAATTTAGATTAACAATAAAATTCGTGATTTTTGGACCTTTCGGAGTTAATTAGTTAGTTACTTAGTTACTTTTTTTGAATATTTGGATATTTCCTAAAACTTTAAACCGTAATTCATTAATTCGCAACCTGACGGCCCAAACACTTTAAAATTTTCGGCACAGACTAATTTCAACATGAAGATTTCAGTTCTATGATCCATTTTTGAAGATAATATGAAAACAATGTGATGACAGAAACTGCCCGTATCGGGGAATTCCATCTGACAAGTAACGGCTGCATCGTTGCCAATAAATTCCCACGATGATAGATTCTTGAAACACAGAAATGAAGATACAGCATGTCTAGCAAATATCTTTATCCAAATTCCAGCAACATCAAAATGATTCTGATTCTGCCGGGTTTTTTCTGCATATTTCATTCTTTTGTTCGCATTTTAAAGGCCTTGAGTATTTTTGTATATGCGGATTATGTTTTGCTATGAAACAGCTGCCAAGCCCTTCTCGCAACAGAAAACTTGTTACAACATCTACTGTCACTTTGTTCAGAATTTCTGGTCACCAGGACCCTGCACAATGTCAAATGGCCTAGCACAGAAGCCACTGCGTGATGCACTGCGGGGACGCAGCAGCGCAGAAAGCCTTTTGTGTAATTTCTCGGTGCCTTATCAATGTCCTTTATATACAACCACTGGTGTGCCAAAATGAAAAAACACATTATCTGACAGTAACTTTTCACGTGACACTAGACTTCCATTTCTTATGCTTTCTACAACTCCTGCAAAGAGTCCTTGGAACACCGAATTATTTTCTCTTCTGTTTGCCTTTTTCATTTATTTTACGCACCAATGGCTGTAAATCCCCCTCCTCCCTACTAAAGCAATGTTGGTTACAAATTATGGCATCCAGTTAATCTGGGGAAAAAATTGGGTGCAAAAATGCTTGGCAGCTATACGACCTTGTTCGTAGGGAGGGAGGGGGATGTGTGAACGCGAATCAAAGAATTGCCGTTAATATTCGAACAATTTTGGCAGGCATTGTAGCTGAAATGAGACAGTGAATTTCATCCAAATTAAACAGGTCTTTGTGACACCTCTTTGCAATGAGCTGAGTTTCAAGCCTAACTAGTACCGTTTGACAAGCACACCCTGTACCGTTAATCTGCAAAAGTTTACAGAGCACCTCGCAATCTTAAACCATGGTACGAAAATGCGAACAATCACCTGTTGGTCTTCTGCAGATATATCTTTTGCTCTTTCTTGCTCATCCTCGGGTTCACCAAATATGGCTGCTGACACAACTGATGGCCTCGCTTCTAGGGCAAATGACAACAACATCAAGCACATTCATTAGTGATACTGTGGGACATTTTGACCCAAAGCAAAGATGATCCAGCAATACAAGAAAATCTCACAGGTTTCTCCATGAGTCACAAGACTCCTAAAGACATCGGAAAATCTTACAAGGCTTATAAGGAGGTCAGCAACTCTTGTGGGATTCTTAAAGACTTCTGTGCAAAAGATGCTTTAATAACAATATCTACTACAAATCCTGGACAGGTGATACTTTCTTAAACAAACCAATACCTTCAAGGTTGATGTAACAACTATTAAATTGACTCAATTTGAAAAAAAGCCAAAAGATATAATTTAAATAATCATTAAATTGAAAGAACTTTATAAACAGGGACATATAACATCTGTAGATAAATTTAATGCATTTAATGTTCATAAAAAGGTGTTCCCACCCACCTGCATTAATCAGATCATCAATAACCTCATTGGCCACATCCACTATACGATTTGTTACATTAAGCAAATCAACTGAATCTGGATAAACAAAGAGAATAGTTTTCTCAAATGACAATCATGATTGAACGAATATGCATCAAGCAATTGATGAAGATTTAAAACAGAGCTTTGCAAACAAGATAGAATAATTCATAAGGAATAAAAAGTAAAATACCTTGGAGTACAATTTCATTTTCATTAGCTTTGTTTTGAAAAATACTTTTTGACACTGGTGAGAGATACAAAGAATTAATAAGTTTTGTTTGAACATCACAAAAAGGGATGATGGTTGCAATCAAGCTACAAAAATTCTCCAGCACAAAAATTGGGTGCCAAATTAAAAATCAGGCGACATAAAAAATCCATCAGGATGTCCTATTTGTGGCAAATGGCTGCTAAGAAAAGCCACTGGTTGCATAAAGAAAATGTATGAAAATTGGTTTCTCTTCATTTTTTAAAAACGCAGTGTACACCTGTCCTAGAAATGGCAATAAAATCAGCAGCTTGCTAGGGGAAAATTTTGAAAAATAAAAACATTTGTGGCATCTAGGAAAATTATAACCAAAGTACAAACTGAATAAAGTTAAGAAAAAGCAATGCTAAAGTTAACAATGTAAATTCATTAATTATAGTTATAATTAATCAAACAAGTAGTTATATATAATTATAGCTATTCAATCAGTAATCAGCAATAATTGTTTAACTAGTTACAGAATAATCCAAAAAAGGATGTACAAAATTTACAGCCACCTTGATTTGTATCAAAAAATGATTCCACGTCTTTCCAAAGACTAAGCATTCTTTCTTTGACTGAAAACAGAGGACAAACCAAATTGCAAGATTGAGTAACTGAGGACTAGCAGGCAGACAAAAGCTGAAGCTCAGTTTTGAACATGGCAGCCAGTGCTTATCATTGTACCCTTGTTAAAGTTGGTTGTTAAAAAAACCTCAGAAACAAGTCAAAACTGATATTTGTGATAGATAAGACACAAACATTACTTGATGAGACTCTCTATAAATCATGAATAATTTCTTTTTTATTCAGGCTGATTATGCAATGTGAAATTACAAAGTGAAGAAGAAACATAGCAACATTAAAATTATATATGAAATTCTTATTATTATAAGAAGTATATAAAATAATAAGGACCTACATTATAATAAGGAAATAGAGCAAAATAGGCCAAAGTGAACACGAAATGCCATATTTCATTTAATAAAAATAATTCCAGAAATAACTTATTGTATACTTAGTTCAACACACAAAAGTTTGAAGTTTATTCAAGTTTAAGGGCTCATTCTATCATAGAAGCCTGTATGTTAAATTTGACACTGTCTCCTTACATTATGCACCAGAGAAGGCATCCTCTAGACAGGAAGAACATACACAATACAAAAGCATTGGCACCAGAAGAAGAAACTGGAAGAGTCCCACCCTGGCAAACTTCAAAAGGTGAAATGAAGGGGGTATTATGAATGGAGCAACACAAAGTTGGTTGACAAAATCAGGGAATCGAAAAGGACCCATTACAACTGCTTGCAAAGAGGCTATTACTTATGACGCTCATAATTTTACTCATACGATTATGGTTAACTAACCAATTTCAATGCAAAGGTCTCACTTACGATTTGGTACATTGTCGCTAATTGATGGAACTTTGTCTAATGCTTCAAGATAGTCTTTCAGCCAGGACATGCTAGGCATTCCATCAATAAACTCATTCCATTGATCTCTTCTTTTATTATACTCCTGAGAAAAAGACTCAAAGTAACAGGCAAGCACCTAACTTGAATAGGCATAAAATATTAGCGCATATTGAAAATAGAGCTGTATAGAGACACTGGCTTGCTATTGGTGTTAAAACAATTTACATCTTTAATTACCAAATAACTTTTAATTTCCATGTAATTATTAATACACTTGATCATACTGTTCAAACTTCATCATATGAGTATACACCAGATTGCAAATTTGTGTCTGACAGCATACATGTATGAAAAATATTGGCATTTAGTTCTGATAGAATTATCACAACTATAAAATTAGCATTTTGTTTGGAATATAATTTGCACACACAAAACAAACTTAGCATTTTTCTAAACTGGCTAACCAAAAAAAGTTATATTTGCATTGTTGTTTACAATTCTAATCATCAAAGGATTCCATATGAGCTTCGGGAAATGAGTTAACAGAGAACAACAGTGCATACCATTTTTGCTGCCATAACACTAGTCCCAACTCCGCCAAGAATGAGATATCTCAATTTTGCAAAATGCCGGACTGCTCTCACTAAAAACATCCCAATCTGCCTTTTACTTTCAATATTACCTAAGGGACCAGGATACTGCAATGGCCTTTGAACTGATCTTGACAATATATCTATTGTTTGTCTGTTCCTGGCACTCTTATAAGTGACTGTCCTTCTACCGACAACATCACAATGCCTGGCGGATTTTGCTTGCTGACACTTACAAAGTGATGTTTTACAAGCAGATGCACACCTAAATATAAAGAAATATGTACATAAATTGGAAGATTTTTTCTAATAATAAGTACACATTTTGTCACACAAAGCAATCATCAGTAGAAAAAGAACCAAGCTTCAATGGCAAATTGATCTTAACATCAGAACAAATTTATCAGGACATTTTGAAAATCAAAGCCTGTACACCTGCAAAAGCATCTGAAAAAGTTGTTAGCAACAGTTTTTCTTTAAGCAACTAAATTTGCTACTTTTCTCCTAGAAGCATTTTTATTTAGAGCAATGTTGATTTGTCTTGGAAGCATCAATTTTTCACCTTTCTACAACAATTTTCAAATTTCCTTGAAAAGGGGCAAATCTGTTAGACTTTTTTAACAACAATCGAAGTGGATTAGTGGCTCTGCCATTTTACATTATTTATTGGTAAAATATAGTTATTGATATAGTTAGATACCTACATCTAAATTATCTAAATTCATAAATTCTTTTATCGCCCACAATACCATCATACCAGTTAAAAGTTGTACAGGTCATTGATCTACTTTTCAGTTCTTCTTTCAACTTATCTTAACTAGCAACAAATAACCAGTTCAATACGATGTAGTGGAATCAAATCATGAGCTATAAAATTACTACCAACCTTCTCAATAAACAATTTGCTGTCTTGGCGTTGAGCATCATTTCCGATGTTGCAGCCAATAGCTGTTATAAACCTTGATGTCAGACGTAACTATGATTTCAATTCAAGCCATACAGTCTCGCAAACACCTTGCGACAGCTACCTTTTTTATTATCAAGGCTACATATGGCCTAGCTAGCTCTGCAAAACACCTGCCAGTCTTTACATGTACAGCTAAAGCTGTGATTTAGAAATTGTCCTGTGAGCTCAAGTAGAACACCTTGACTATTTCTTAGAAACAATCTGCTTTTAAATGCATAAACTGAATTGCAACTGTACTTTTCTGGATACCACACCTCTTAAGACGGCTGTTCTTGTCCGCCATTTCTAATAATTTTGACCTTTGCTTGGCGCATGCACATTCGAACCCAACGGACAAGAGAAGGTTCGAACAACAATGTCCGTGTTGCTTGCAACACTCTTTAAATCTTTGTTGACAAAAACACCACTTTTATTAACGTCAAGCGGAGGGGACAGGCTAGAAGTCCCTTAAAAGTTTAAGAATTGGTTTACTTTTATATCTATTTTACTTGGGGATACCTTTCGTTACTTTTTTGCTCCCTGACTTACCCCTCCCCACATTCAATAAAAGTACATTTGTATATTTCTAAAGCATCCAAAATTCTCAAACCTTTTTGGAAAATTGCTGTTAACAGGGTGGTAATATTGAAAGATAGCATGTCATGAAAGAGACACCCAAAGATAGGTTGGTATCTGCTAATTTCTAAAATGGTGTGTGCTTCAGACATCTTTTCCCTTCAATTGCTGTACGTAGAATTTACAGGGGCTTACAATCGAAGTATTGAACATAAAGTGTGTTTTTTAGCTTCAATGATACAAAAACGTTTAAGGTAAAGGCCAGACTGCAAAAGAATCCTTTGTTTCCTTGAAATTTTGGATGCATTGTTGACACATAATGTGTGTACCTTTGCCACCTCTCAAATGATTCCTCGTGTTTAAATGAAAATTGAAGTAATTATTCTTCATCTATAATGACACCTCGTCGAGAGGCCCCTCTACCCAAACCAAATGCTAGGTACGATTATAAGTTTACAGCAATTTTTATAACTTTTGTTTTATTTTTGCGACAATTTTCATGAATTTGCCACGAAAGCAGCATGATCTCTATATTCATCTGCCTGATGACTTTTGTATTTTATAATCCCATCACTGGAAGATGCTTTCGAATAAAACCGATCTAGTTATCAGGATAGAACTTTATTTACCAAGTCCTCAGTGGAAGCACAGAGTATGTTGTTATTAGAGATGCAGAAAAAGTCATGTCGTTCACTCAGCAATGGTTTCATTCAAGATCATTATACAGAATTTTGAAAATAGATTCCCCATTTAATTCATAGTTGGCCCCAAAACTAAATTAACTGAGATAAAACCCAAGAAATCTTTTATGACAACAATTGTCCACCTTATAACAAAACAATGAATATTCTTCTTTGGAAAGTCTGGGGTCCGGTAAGAAAACTATAATAAAACATCATAAAGAATAATCAAAAAGGAAAATCAAAGCTAAAAGTGAAATAATTAAATAAACAAAATGAATTTGTCTGTGATGCTCTCCATTATTTGTTCAGCTATGTCAAAGAAATCAGATATTGTCACCCATAAGTCAATATTTGGAAGCATTTACAAAACAACATAATGTAAACAATTGACGAGACTTCAAAACCGATTGGTCCTTCCTCCCGTAGGCGATAGACCAAGCCATTTTGAAGTCTCTTTAGTTAGTTGAGGGAATTTTAAGTAAAATCTGTTTTTTTTAAGAAGAAAGAAAGTCCATAGTGTTGAAGGGAGCTACCGATAACATCCTAAACATGAATAACCCTCCAGCCCAAAGGCGATAGTACAGCAACTCGAACTTTTATTGGCGCTCATAATTTTTATTTGAAACAAATTTCTTGCCCTGCTCAAAATCTAAAAGCATTAAACATGCGTTTACTGCTTTTAGATTTTTGCTAGGAAGAACTTTCGGATTAAACTACAAAATTTGGTAAGAAAATGAATAACATTTTAGAAATTGGAAGGGCTTAGACTGGTCCTCTTGCATTGATGTAAATGCTTCCAAAATGATGGCATGTTCCATTTTATGCTCGTAAGATGTTTTAGATTTTATTTAACCAAATTTCATAATGGAGAGCTGTAAACTGAAAGTGGGTCATGATTTTGATGGGGTGTAACATAAAAAGACTAAACTAACGATAAAATGAAATAAGGAAAATAAACATAGAAGGAAACTAAAAAACTTACCACTGCCCAGACTTCCTCCGAATCCTACCCACCATATTGCGATAAAATTTCTAATTGCCCCCCTAAATTCATTCTTAAAATCCTAAAACAAATTAACCCAGCTATGATGCCAACTATCAAATTAAATGAAAAACCTAAGCTATTTCCCTAATAAAGAGTTAACTCAATTCAATTGTACACAAAATAAATAAATCCTATTAATCCCCACCCCATTCCCGTGTTCAAATTTAAAAGTTTAAAAATCTTTACTAGCGAAATTGCTAGAAAGATTTTTCAAGCCGGGAAGACCCGACTTTTGCCTTTGCTTCTTGTCTCTTCTTGCTTTTGGACATGCAGTTCCAACCAGCTCATCCTCGAATGGCAAAAGATCCGTTGGACTTGTAATAACCATTCCCCTTCGCTTGTCTGTCTCGTAATCCTTTCCACTTCTGGCTCTTTTGTTTCGTCTACTCTGTGAATTTGCAGATTTGGTTTTGCTGCAACTGCTTTCTTGAATTTGCCCCCCTGTTACCAATTCGCAGTTTTGGCTAAGGGTAGGAAGAAAAGCTTGTCTCGTTCCATTCTTTTGTTTCAAATCAGCGATTTGTCTTTCGATAGTTTTCCCAAAATTTCCTGTCGACTTGAAAAATGCACTCGTGTTTCCAGTGCGTTGTTGTGTGCCGTTCAACTCTGGAAGTAGCGGTACATTCTCGCAGCTATCAACTTCTGAAATTCTGCTGCTTGGCTCTCGACGAATTTCTGGGAGTTTTCTCGATCGTCCTTCAGCCGAGTCTGGACAATTTCTCTCGAAGGATTCCCATTTCAATCCGCCATATCGACACGATGCTGCAGATTTCCTCCCCTGTTCTTTGGATAGACCTGCTTGGATCGCGGGCAAAGTAAATCTTTCCGGTCCGTTGTTTTCAACTTGTTTTCCCCTCGGTCCACAAACTGCAGCAGAGTCTATGTTCATCGTGAGCCTATTTTGAGAGGAGCCTGAACTTGGTCTAGCATGCTTACCAGGTTTCAAGTTGATTTCTGGTAGCCTTCCTTTGTCCGAATCTGGAGAAGATCTTTCCGCATCTTCTCTTTCTTTCCTGACTTTTCTTAGGTATTCATTCCTTGCAGCTGTCAGCGGACTTTGCACCAAGTTCTTCCTACCGACTTCAGCAGGTAAAAATGGGCAAGGCGGCGAGGCCTTCTTAGATCTCTCTTTGTTTTTCTTGCCATGTAGCCCAACTCCTACCATCGAGATTTGCGTTGGGCAAGGCGGCAGAGCAGATACTTTCTCCACCTGTTCTTCTGGAGACTTATCGCTCACTCGGAGCCTGAACTTTGCCTTTTTTTCGATCATTTTGAGTCAATTACAAATTGCTTCAAAGCGACAAATTTTACTTCTTTCGAGCAACCTTGAAGCTGATGTTTGGTAAAAGTTTTCCGAGTTGACGAATACTTGGTTGATTTGGCGCGAACTATTCACTTGACGTCATAATGCCTATTTCCAGCCCCCTTTTTCACTTTTAGCGGTAATCATCGATATCACGTGACCTTCTGTAAATCTGTATCAAATATCAGCTCTATTATTACCGTTCTAGAAAGAAGCACTATATAAAAATAAATTTACCAATTTAATTACCTGAATTCATGTTCCTGACTAACCGGATTAATGATTAAGAAACTTAAAGACGTTTTATAGTAAAGTTGAGGAAGCAAAAAGCTGTTTTCTGTCCTCGTCTAGCAGCTTATATTGTCTGTCAAATGTCGGGAAACAGTGTTTGAATTGTCTAGAATGTTAAGGGGTATACGCCCAACGTGGTTGAAAGTATGCACACCTACCCTGGGTACCCCCGACTCACTAGGAAATGTTAACCTAGCACGGCTAGATTTCATTTATATTCTGAAGGGCATTCTAGGAAGTGCCAGGGTCACCATAAATTTATGCATATTTTATATTGGCGTGGGTGACCCTTACAATGGAACTAGTATATGAGTTCTGAATTCTTGAACGAAAAAGGCTGATAGCACTGCTACTGGCCATTCTATTGTTGCCATTCTATTCATTCTATTAGAGCCTCGTGGACCCCCTTGCAATGCGCCAATTCTTGTAGCCAGTCCCACAAAGCTAAAATCGACGCCTGCATAAGCGACCAATTTGAGGTGATAATTAATTCGAGGTGTTTTTCCCTTCCCTTAGTTCCAGTTGCAACTGCCAGTGGGAGTGTAGCTGAGCCATCGAGAAGAGTGGCCAGGGGGTGAGGCTCTCTTTCCCTGGCGCATAAGTTATCACAAGGCGTATTCCATATATGGGCAGGGTGAGTTCCCTTGGGGGCCCATACCGTTTCAGCGAACCTGCACTAAAGTTAAGCGGTTACAAAACACTCAAATAATCGACGATGTTTTCAAGCAAAGAACGTCAAAAACGGGCTCTATTTACCCTTCAGCCATAAAACCTCTGGGATAATTGCCGTATGCGCTTGGATAACTAGCGAATTGCTGTATGGGTTTGAATAACTTGATAAAACTACACCACTTTGCCTTATTGTACTTGTAAGATTTGTCGAGTGGTATTGTAACAGGGAATGATACTGATTGGAGCAAGCCATAAACTTCTACTAAGGAAACATGAGCAGCTCAAGACGAAATAGGGCAGGATTCCTAACCGCTTTTCTCTACAGCTTATTCCCTTTAACTGATGAATCAAATTCAAGATATCTAGTCAAACCTCTAAATGAAGTCATTTTATAAACATGGTCTAAAAGACAGGTAGCACAGTTAATAAAAGGCAAAACAAACGGGAAAATGTGCTAAAATGCCATAAATTGAAAGCTTAGCTTTAAAAATTACTGCTTAGGCCGGCATACAAAAATCAGCCCAATTTAAGATTCTTAAGTTTGCCAATGATTCTGGAAATGTGCCCAATGCGGCATTTTATCTGTATGAAAAAACTATGATTCGGACCAGTGCTGCTATTATACAACTATGTAATGACATTTTAACGAAATATTCTGGACTTGTGACGTAGACATCAAGTGGATAAAAGTGAGCCTCGTTCGTTAGAACAGGTTGCCCAAAATACATTTGCAGTACTCTGAATTTGGAATTTGCTTTGTAGCTATTTTGGATAAAAATGCATCAGGTAGCTTTGGATCTGTTCATGTTTAAACCAAAACTGCTTTACAGAAACGAAAATCTATTAAATACACAGCCATGCTTACTACTTTACTGAAATAAATAGACCTACAGAAATAAATAACTTTTACTTCAACTCAGTCTTGTGATCTTGATCACGCGTCGGTTGTGCATGTCCTCGGGCTTCATTACTATTTGCCGTCGATGACTGATGACCGTCATCTTTTGCGTCATCGTCTGCTGCGTCTTCTCCGAGCCATTCTCTTGAGCCAGAGCTCTGTTCCTTGTCTTTTGAGGCCATTTTATCAGTTCCACTTTCTGACTGCTTGTTCGTATGTGCGTTTGCATTCTGCTGGGCATTTGGTCCTTCCTCTCCCGTGCTCTCTGCTTCCTCCTTCTCTAGATCCACCAGCACATCGTCCAGTATGGTGGCCATTGAATCGATTTCAGCTATATCCAGGTCAGAGAGACTCATGTCCAACGCTCGTAAATTTTGTGCCAAATGGTTCCGGTTGCTAGTTCTTGGAATTACCGTCACATTTCGGTGAATGGCCCACCTAAGAACCAGACTGGATACAAAGTAATCATAATGTGTTGATATATCAGTCAGCAAAGATGACGTCAAAATCGGATTCTCCTCTAGACCCATCGCTGTCCACATTCCACCTACGACAAAAGACATTTGGTAAGTCCACCAAATACTTCAGCAGAAATATTGATACCGATATCGCTGGTATTCTTCAAAATAGCTCAGTGTTGCAAGTTACTGAATTTCTAAACAAATTAACACAAAAATGAATGTAAAGGTAAACCACGTTACTAGTGATATATCTAATGAAGATATGAGGAAGATATCTGATTAGACCGCGGATGAGACATCAGGTGATATCAGGAGACATCAATTGCGTCTTTATCAATAAATAAGTACCGCCAATTACCACCAGACAGAAAGTTGTAGCCTCAATTCAAACTGAAGATCGACTTCGGAATGGACAAATACTTTGAGACAAACTTACCGAGAGTTGAATACCCCATGTAACGTATGCCGTTTTTCTTGCAAAAATTCCTCGCAGTTTTGTCCTGATGAATCGGATCAAACCAGTTCTGAAGAACAGATATGGGAAGCTTCGCAATATTTTGCAAATTTTTTAGATCAGGCACATTGAAATTGCTGAGTCCGAGGCTGCGTATTTTGCCCTGCCGCTGCGCATCCTCCATGGCTCTCCACGATTCTTCCCATGTGCCGGTCGGCTCTCCTGTAAATCACGAACAGAACATCACTTAATCATGACATCACTTAACCATGACATCACTTAATCGTGACATCACTTGACCATGACATCACTTAACCATGACATCACTTAATCATGACATCATTTAACCATGACATCACTAAACCATGACATCACTAAACCATGACACCACTTAATCATGACATCATTTAACCATGACATCACTTAACCATGACATCACTTAACCATGACATCACTAAACCATGACATCACTAAACCATGACATCACTTAACCATGACATCATTTAACCATGACACCACTTAACCATAATCATAACATTGAGTTGGTCTACTCCGAAGAGATTTCCTTACAAACGGTAGATAATGCTCTTGCTGCGCATTGATTTCAGCGCCAAGGTGCAAACGAGGCTACTCCGACTACTTGATCCGAGGCTACTGTGAAAACGACCTCTCGTCCTTTCCTAAATGAAACCCAAAACTTCCATTATCATACATCCTTCAGTATCCTTAGATGATAATAAAATCCCCACACGAAGAAAGGTGTTGACTGAATAGAAAAAACTTCGCCTTTGATTACATTTTAATCCTTTTCTGAATTTTACTAGCTATACTTTATTAATATATAACTGCAGTTTACATGAGAAACGAAGAAAGATGTACCGGAGATGAATCGACAAATTAACTAACCGGAAAACTGATGACTAGCTAAGTGTTTTTTTCTCAAAATATCTTCAAAGGTTTCTTAAATTACAAAACTTTTCATGGGGAAAACAAGAAGTATGAAACTCGCCACAGCTACTGAAAAAACTGTTCCTCATTGTTGTCATAGCTACTCAATAAACAACGTAGTAGCCGACTTACCCTCTGCGCATTTCAGCAAAAAATCGTCGCATTCTTTACTGTGTATGAGGAACAAGTCGATATAGTCTGTGTTAAGCCTCCGCAGGGACATGTCTATGGCAGTAAGTGTGCTAGCGTAACCAAGGTAACGCGGGTGTAGCTTAGTGACGATGAATATCTCAGAACGAGGCACGGAGCTCTCCGCGATGGCTTGCGCAATGGCAGCTTCTGAACCGGGATATCCTTGCGCAGAATCAATCAACCTGGAGCGCCGAAGTGCAGAATTGCGTGAGAATGAAACACGTTATAATACAGAGCAACATGATCGGCTAAGCAGAAACCGGTATCACGCAAACAACCCCCGGTAGATCCAGCTCCAATTATAAAATGGATGAGTCCCAAAGGGTGGTACAAAAGCACATTTCACGGGGGTGCAGTTAGTGACCCTGTCGTATTTTGTTCCCGACCCCGCAACTGCATCAACAGCAACAACAGGTAAGGATAGCAATCAAAGCGATTCTGCTATTGATTAACTATTAAATCTATCAACGTTATTAGCTCGAGTTCATTTGTACTTTAAACGAAGTCTACCTGTATCCAAGGTCCAGCGCATGCTTCACAATTTCGGCTGTTTGTTGGTTAAGAAGGGCGGTTCCTAGCCCCAGCACTGGCACTAAAACGAGGGATTAAAGCGATTACTATTAAGTGATAAGCACGAATTGTTCTGCAGCACAGTGGAGAATCCACGAGTTGAAGACACATTTTCAATGATTGGCGCTGTTAACATGCTTCAATATTCGCATGTAAAAAGAATGACAGCGAGAACTATTAATTATTAATCCTTGACCTGCCTTTTTGACGTTGCTCCATTCCCTAAAAAAACATTTTCTACTCTCCCTACCGAAAAGTAGATAGATTTAAATCCAACCTCCATGTCTAAAGTTTAATAGAACTGACTTGAATGTGAGCTGCGATTCAAAAGGAAAAGCAAACAATGACCTTAAAGAAAAGTTTAAGGCCCTGTTCACACGGGAACGCAATCGTTCCGTTCCGTTCTTCTCCGTTCCGAAAAGTGTAACGCTCAGGGGTTGTGTTCACACAGGAACGCTTCAAATGACATCGTTCCGTTCCAAAAAGTGGAACGATGAAATTACTGATACGAAAAGTGGAACGGTACGCAATCGTTCCGTTCCCGTGTGAACGCGCAGAACTGGTCCAAAATTGGAACGATAAGAGTTTTGCCTTTGGCGCATGCGTCTGTGTTGTTGTTATGGGAAGCAGGAGGTGACAATAGTAATCGCAGCGAAGAAAATGGAGGATTTCATAAACACTATTGGTCTTCTTGCAGTTTCACTAGCTACACTCTCGTTGTCCGTCCATTTAAAATACTTAACACCGTTCTGCAAACTTTGAAATCCCTTCCATTTAGGTTTGGCTTTAATTTTACCACGAGCTTGCTCCTTTTGGGGCGCTTTAGCTTTCTCCATTTGATGACTTTTTAGTCGAATTGTTTAAAAACCAACGAAATCGGCTCAGAGATAAATCAGAATGATGAAATCAATCCCCATTATGGACATGCGCATTAAAGCTCATTTGCTTATTTTGGCGCGCAAATTGCAGAACGGAACGATTGCGTTCCCGTCTGAACATAAACAAAAATCGATACGCAATCGTTCCGTTACCGTGTGAACAGTATACTATTCCGTTCCAGAAATTGGGAATAAAATGGAACGAAACGATTGCGTTCCCGTGTGAACGGGGCCTAAGTCTTTAGAATCGGCAACTGGACTGCAACCTTTAAAAAGGATGCAGTGCATATCCATTTGCAACCCCGTTGAATCATTTTTTATCTTCTTTGGGATGGTTGCGTCTTAATTACTCACTTTGCAGAGTTAAAACTCAGCTGCACATATGAATTTAATTACATTTAGTGTCATCGACCTTTAATAAAATGTAAAACTGTTTGAACGATGATCCTGGAGTTTCTTTTTGTCAGAAGGAAGCCCCATGAATCAATTGGAACATGAAGAGACGTTCAATGAATTTTTTTAGATGAAATATGGACGAGTTTTGAAGTACATAGAATAGGGTCTACTTAAGAGTTCTAAAAGCCTCTCATTATTGTTGCTGCCTCAGGGAATAAATAAAAAAACCTGTTTTCAGCAAACGATCGGACCGGATGTATGAAACAACAGATCAAGGAGCAGTTAAAAATGTGAAATATTTAACAACATCGAAAACCTTGTATTTTTACTTTTCCACTGTCGAGTCTAATAACCTATTAAAAAGCTTTCCAAAATCTACTGCTAAGAACTGTTTATGAAGATCGGAAATCTCAAGACAAATCAATACTCATTTTTTGCAAACTTGATTAAGAACAATGAAAAATAGCTTTTACTTTTGTAGCCACTTGCGAGTATGACGTCATCGGGTCTTTGAGGCCTCCTGGGAATGCGCAGTTGCAATGTCTTAGGGTCTGATTCGTTGATTTTCAACACGCGCCGCAAGACTTGATTATGTGATGCGCAGAATGTTTCTGTTCCGTGTTTTTCCAGTCGCATCTTGTGCAGCTCAATAGCCTGACAAGAAAGGGAATAAGTTGCTCATGATTTTTCTCCAGCAAAGCAAAAGCAAACCAAATACTCAAAGTAGCGATAAAAGTAAACGTGTAAAATAATTTATGAAAAAAGGATAAAATCAAGCTCAACATTGTGTGAAAAGGATGATGTCTCTTTTCTCTCTTAAAGGAAAAGTGATTGTTTAACCTAAAGAAATTGGGCAAGATCATTACCATCATCAATCCTGGAGAAATTTGACAAGAGCTTAAAAGTGATTTACCTCGATAATGTTTTCAGAGCTTTGATGCTTTCTGTCATTGGCTCTGCTAAACTCTAAGTTAAAGAATATTTTGATTGCGACGGTGAGGTTCCCGGTTGTCTGAATCTGACTCCACCAGTACTTTGGCACGTAAAGAATGTTACCTTTAAAGAAGTTCCAGTAAAAATTAAGTAAAAGATTTTTGCTCATATTCAACCAAATCAAAAATCTCTTTTGCTATCAATAAAACGTTGTATATTCTTAGAAGATGGATTAACATGAAAGTTGTATTTCACATGATAGCCAGTTAAAACCCGGTGAGGCAGTAGAAGAAAGTAAGCACACAAACAGAAGCTTTAACTATAACTTAATTGATATAACGGCAAAGTTTCTAGAATAAAGAAATACCGAACTCATACCAAGATAACAAGTGGATGGGTAGCAGTGGGGTGCCCATCCTTAGTTACAGAAATGGTACAGGTAGCATAAAATGGTATCATAAAAAAGTTCTCTGTCTGAAAGATATATTAGCCAACTGACTGAAAATGGCTGGTGAATTGTCTTCTTTGTTGATGTTGCTGACGCCACATATCTAATGTTTCAGAGTTTGGTATGTTTAGAGGCATGCTCCTATGAGCATTTGATCTAACCTGGTGTTTGACTTTTCTAGGTGCTAGACAAAAATTAACAGATGGTCATCCCATTTAAGACTAATTGAGAAGCTTTGTTGGTTTGAAATTAAAATCAGGAAGAATCAGCAAAGAATTTGAAAGACTGGATTTCAAAATTGCAAAATGTGTCCGTAAAAAAGTGCCATCTGCATATTGATTCCTTGCTAAAAGAAACATCTTGATTCCTATGAGTTACATGAACTGAAAATTGAAATAGATTTCATGCCCCTAGTGGAGAACCTGCTGTTATACTGTTTGGCATATATTTGACCACACAATAATTGTATAATTCTCTTTGTTCTGTTGCAAACATCTTGATTAAGTGACTACTTTGTTATAAGGTGGCAGAACTAACACCTATCTTGGCACTATCTTGCAACCATAACCAACATACTAAACAAACATATGGAATTTTTGACACTTTTGTCAACAGCTATAAGTGTCCAAAATTCCATATTGATATTGAGCCAAGGGCACATCAAGGGTAATTGTGAGAGTCAGCAAATGAGCCAAGTGCGTCAACAGAACAGCTCTTAAGTATCAACATTTTGTAAATTTTGTGAAAAATATTTTGTGTTTGCTTATGTTGAGTTACAAATTTATTAAATAAAATATCCTTCTGGTTGCTTTGTGAAAACAGGCACCCAGCTTACACAGTAGGAAGAGGTGGGAAATGCTCATGGATGGTAAACAGAATTGAAATTTGCTTATGTGAGGAAGAATCCATATATGGTGCTTCCCTGATTAAATAAAGCCCTTCGTTTGCCTTGCATTAGGGCCTTCATGACAACAGGGGAACAACAGAGAAATGAAGTTTATGTTCATGGAAAAAGAGTCTAGTGACATATTATATATGTATACAGACAAACATGCCTCTCTATTAAGATACTAGTTGTTGTTTTTATCAACTGTTTGATAAAAAACTCAACACTTTGTTTAGATCTTAAAGGAAGTCAGCATTACTCAAACACATATGATTGTTCCACATATTACTATAAAGTACATTCTGGGGGCAAATGCCCAAGTGCTCCAGGCCCATAACAGCTACATAGCTACCTCAAAACCCCAGCCTGAGTTAACAAATAAAATTGCTTGCTTGTTTACCTGGAACACTGAAGCAAGAGTCACTCAGTGTTGAAGGTGACCCAATTGGTTGTTAAAAAACTGTTGGCTCAAAGTACAATGGCAAGGCTACTAACCTTTCTCAAGTGTGACATCCTGATGTTCAAGACCACCAAACATGTTGCCTTCCTTTTGAAGCTGACTTGTGTACTTGCTATTGAATAATCTAATTTTTGCTTTGGTTCCGAGTGGAATGTACAACATTTCATCTGAATTTTGCCTAGGATAGCTACTGGCAACTTCTCTTGTGATCAGCAATCTCATTTTCCTATATTCAAGTTTATATTCCTTACACTGAAGAATTACAGGCAAGTAAATTTCTTCTAGAATTTTTGACTGGCTGATATCAAGATCAGCTTGTAATGGTTCAGACCTTGATTCGTGAAGCCAATCACTAAATGAGAGTGGCACCTCTTTTACAAAAACTGGTTCTGAATTTTTGTGAATTAAACCAGGTAACTTTTCCTGACTGAATTTTGTTTGCAACAAAGAAATGTCAAATGATGCTTCACCCAGACTTGACTTCAAACCATCTCCTTGGAAAAGGACTGGGAGAGTCTTTCTTACATATTTGCGGTAGAAGTCCTTTCCTCCAGTGAGAAAAGGCAGTACATTCACATTACTATCAGGGCTAGCATATCCATGTCTTTCTGATGTCTGTGCCGCTTGGGGGAAAAAAATTAGTTGTGAGGTTTACAATCATTGAGAATGGCTTACTTCAAGCAACTGTGTTAACCTCCCAATTATAACATGCATTACACTATGCTCTCACATTAGGTTCTTATCTTCAATTGTAGATTATGGTCTGCCAAACTTATACTTGCATTTGATTTTTCATCAATGATCCTTGTGTAACGTGGTAACACCCAATGTAAATAAATTATGACAACTCAATCACATCATCATAACACAATATACGGTAGTTACATAAATGAGAAATTAATGGATAACCTTAATCAATAATGAAACATGCTTTTCAAAAATTTCAAGCCCCAAATATAAACTGGGCTTGCAAAACAAAACAGCAGATGCAAAAACCAAAATGGGAGCGTGTGCCTTAATAGAATATAGAAGAAGAATAGAAGAATGTCAACTGCATGTATAAATGTCCTTGCCAGGGTTTAGCCAATATAGGAATGACAGGCTACCAATGAAATGAACAATGTTCTGAAAGGACCTCGCTCTTTTATTACATTCTAGCTGAGAAATAAAGTTCATGACAAACGATGTACTCAACAAGATGTAAATACAGTAGACTTACCAGATATGTGTCCATCTGCAAGCAAACAGACAGTCAGTATAGCAAACAAATTGGCCATTTGCCCAGCCTTCATGTTCCTATAGGGCCTAACCGTGTAATCCGTCCATACGCTCATTATAGCTCCTTGAACAACTAATTCGTTTCCCCACACGAACTTTGTTGATTGTTTGAAACTTACAAAGACGATCCAAAAGCATAAATCAAGAGTTTCTAAATGGGAATCGTAAACAGGAAGGCCAAATCTGAAGCCTTCCGTAGACGAGAATGCATTGTTGATGAAATGAGAGAAATTCATTGGCTACAAACTAATTTGTTTGCTGAAAAGTACAGCTGCAAAAACCTCATGTCTTCAAAATCACATCAGTGTGAGAAGCAGATGTTTTTTTCAAACCGCTTGGTTTCCCGCGGAAACTGTTTCCGGCCCTTTCATCTATAAAATACGGACCAGCACGAGAGGCTTTAATGCAGGACAATGAAAAGGGTACCCTGGGTACCAGTCCCACTACGTATCAAGGAATAGTGGGTCTGGTACCCGGGGTATGAAAGGGTTGCACCAAAGGAAGTCTTACGTTAGTAGTATCAGGCTGCTCCAGCCCGTGAAAAATTGGGGGACAAGAGGGGAGCCAGGACCGACTTTCTGAAAAGTGGGGGAATAGCCCCGCCCATCCCCCCGTAGCTCCGCAAATGTGCAGCATTTAGTATAATAGGTGACTTGTGGCGTTAAAAATTATAAAGCCTGGTTAGCTTTGTCTGTTAAACTGGCAGGTAGATAATTTTAAACTATGGAAATCCACAGTGAAAAGCCACTGCTTGTTTCTCTCCTACATCAGGGTTGGGTTGTTATGGGCACACTAAATTCGAAACTAGTTCCTTATACGTTGGACCAAGCGCCGGCAAAGATTAAAACCTCCGGCTTTTATTCACCAACCGGGCAAAGATTTCTCGAGTTGACCCCCTCCCCCCTCCGAAAATATTGACTTTGTTGGAAATTTTGCCACCCCTTCTACGGGCCTGAGTCGCAATGCCCAAATTAATTGTGGTTCGGCTAAAGGACAACATCTTTTGGAAAATCAAGATTGCGCCAAAACATACAGTGACGGCAATCTTCGTATAATTGGGCAAGCAAGGTCGTCTTTTCACCTAGGTGCTTTGGAGTCTGTCTACATTTCAATGGAAAATCCCATTCTTTGAAGACAGAAAGAGTTTGTCTTCTCCCTTGGACTCTTCTAAAGTTAGATGTTCAGTAACGCGGGATTTCCAGCCTCGTCAGTTGTTCTCCACACTAGGGTCACTCCGGAATCATTTAGCAAACAAAAGTGTCTTTAGACTGAAAAAATAACATCTTGCCACTTCTAAGCCCATACTGAGGGGATTTCCTCTGGGAATTGAGCGGTTTGACAGAAGAGCCACTCGTTTCCATGCTTCTGCTTACCTTATGGGCTCCAGATTTGCTGCAACCAACTTGCCTTGTAATTTCGGACATGATGGAAAATTATGAGCGCATGCGCACCACATTTGAAATTCATAATGACGTCGCCACTGCATGCGTGTGCAAGATTAATTTCAACCTTGTGAAACCGTACAAATACGATTTTTAACTGAAAACAACAGTTTGTGTTATTCTTACGACATTCTTCTAGCTGGTGCTTCAAGCATACACAAATTTATTGAGAAATACTAAGTTCAAGGCTTTCGATGCCCGCGACAATTTTTTGTATTTCAACTTCTTGTTGGCCGGGGAAAGGAAGGAACTTTCCATTTCGTCGCAGTAAATTTGTCAAAATTGCAAAAAAGCTTAAATACCCTCTAAGTAACAGTAAAAGAGTAGTAGGTAAAAATTTTGTTACAGACTTGCAATTTTCTCAAAGACCAACTTCCTGAGCATTAATGGGGGCTGATGCCCTGGGGGCTTGCATCGAATGCCCCACATTTTTTTCAAAATTATCACTGGTATATTTCTCTGCTTTGGGGGTGCCCTCCAATACATTGGAGACAGCACTCTGCAGAGCGCACCAGTTGTGAGCACATTGCTTGCTGTTGCCTGGTTGCACGGCCCATTTCAAGTGAATAGCTCAGATTTGTAGTGACCCTGCCTAGGCCTATTTTCCATCTCGCATCACACACCCATTTCTGCCTATTCATCACACGCCACTTCCACCTAACACGCAAGGCATTTTCCAACCGGCAATTACGACATCAACACATCTCTATGCATCAACATCATTGATCACCATGGAGATCATCAGCATCAAAACACTGCTCTGCTTACATGGCATTTCCTCTCCATTGATCATCCGTCGTCACCTTGCCTCTCCCTACCTATGCTTTGTTTTCCTGGTGTCATTCGATTATATTTTGAACAATCCGTTTACTATATATGTGTGTAGATATATTCATTTGATTCAGTTATGATAACCCCAGTTCAAGTCAACACGCGTCTTGCTGAAGCTCCTCTGACTCCGTGTTCTCTGCACGTTAAATACGACTATACATCGAAGTTCAACTCGTCCTCGCAGAAATTCATTAAGATAGGCAACCCCGCACAACAAAATCTCGCGTTCCTATAGATTTTTTTTTATTCATATTTCCTTACGTATTTTCTTTGATTCATATATATTTTGTTTACGTGTTCTTTTCCATTCCTGCCTTTTTCTCATTGCTTTTAAAACGCAAATTGCTCCGACTACTGCAACCAAGTGTGGGGATAAGATTTTGTTCGCTTTAATTATATTATTTTTGGAAAAGAAACTGCATTCAAAAGCAAATAAATTTCAGTCGCCATTTTGGCGTTTCTTGTGGTGATGAAACGATAGGCAAAAACAATAAGCGAAACCCGCAGTCAATATCGAAACTAGGACAAATACCACACATACACACAGCATTGAGTAAGGTATAGGCCATTGAGCATGACAAATCGTTGCCTGGCACCAGGAGACTGACTTACAGACTTTTGAACAGAGTTCCACTTTTTCCATGTTTTTTCATAAGCATATAGTGGGCCTAAATGCTTCGAATGCGTATAGAATTTCTGTACGAAATGAATAGAACTCTAAGTAAGGATCTTTTTCTCCACAGCCTAGCCTCGCTTTACAGGGCCTCGTTTTCTCAAAAGTCATCCGGACAACATAAACGAACGAACGATGAACGTAAGTCTAATCTCTTCCCACATTTGTGCATCTTTCGCTTATTTTGTTCAACCTAGGTTAAAGGGCGACTGTAAAGGCTTGATTTTCCTTCGCAGCAAATCAACACTGTATGTGAGACAAGACGGGTGGATCAATGCGAGTCAAATAATAGTCATAAAGGCATTTGGCAGGCATTGTCAAGTTGAACCAAAGCCAGCAAAAGTGCCAAAGTGAACCAAAGCAAATGTAAGTGAACCAAAACGACCCAGAAAGATTCAAAACTGCGCTTGAATGGAAGGTCTAAATTAATGTGAAATTGGTGACAATCCTGAATATTGTCTCTCAGATTGAAAATGAAAACTGAAGCCTCTGACAGTTGCAGCTTTAGACGTGGAAGCCCATCCTTGCAACCTTGGTATTGATGTCAACCCCTAACAGGAAGCTCCTATCTCGAGAAACAATTAATAGATTGTACAGGGGAATAGTTAATCCTCACTCTCTGGTCCTTTATTTGGTGGATACATTGTAGTTATCAAACTGGAATCCGTAGGAGATCTGTAGAATCAAGGAGGTAAGATTGTAACAAGATTCACTGAATTAGGAATCGTTGAATCAGGCGGCAATAACTGCTGGTCATGGCATATTCTTGCAAGATGGCGAAATTTACCTCAAAATGACGTCAGAGACCGCGAAGAAGCGGTAGCCAATCAAGTTTCAGGGAAAGTAGAAAATTGGCAATGTTTTCCTGCTGCTTTTTGGAATAGAATGAGAAAATAGTTGTTACCCATTTGCTTTGCAGGCTGGCGATACTATGGATGTCATGGCCCCATCGCTCTTTTGGACCAAAGGATTTGCTTGAGTGGGAAGCGTATTGTCGTTGTTGTCTCGTATGAGCTAGACTCTGAAATAAGCGGCTCCTTTTGTTCAAGAATTGAACCCTCCACAGCTGCTTTCAGATGTTTTTTTATAATGCATTTGATATTTTATTCGATTGTAGCGTGTTAACAGCCAACTACCTATCTAGAAAGTTGCCGCCATCTTTTCCAAGCTATCTCTAAAAAAGTATTTCCAATCCCACCTGCATGAGAACTAAGGTTATGAAGGTAATCATGTAAACGCAAAAATTATGGATCTTGAAAAATGGCTTTTTGGTAGGCATACATCAGCTGAGCCTCAAGTGTAGAAGCCAAAATAATGAAACGGAGACCCTGAAACAATAACAAGGCATGAAGAAATCACAACCTGCCAGATATTGACTCTAAGCGAATTCTAAACGATTTGTGCAAATCGCTTGATCGGGCTCAAAAAACTTAACCTTCACCAAATCGTAGGTAGTCCAGTATTAAAAACATTCCTATCGATAAATTCATCTAGGTTTTATTCTATTCTATACTAATTTGTCACATTGTTAAAAAGTGAAAGCTTATCAGCCGAAGACAGAAAACCTAGAGACCGACTCGAGGGAAATTCTAAACAATAAAGCAATTGGCAGTCATTGAAAGGAGAGTCTTTATAATGAGCTAAAAAAAATTGCTATGTTTCGTTAAAAACTGATCATGTTATTTATAAAGCAGCTTTAATCAATAAGACAGTATGAAAAATTAGTAGGCTGACGTTTTACCAGGTCCCCCGTCTTTATAACCAGCACAGATGCTTGCTATAGCTGTTACGAACAAGGTCTATAATTTTGCTTTGGAGTGAATCCATTAAATCAGAAGCATCATGCTTTCACCGAATTCAATATACATACTTCAGACATTGGCAGGCTTTTGCCTTGGCATCGATAGATACGCGTCCAGGTACAGAATTATAATGGGGAACGAAGCACAGAGCATTGGCGAAGAAGGAGGTTCTGGGGCGTTTCATGAATGCAGCATCGATGCGACCTGCACACATGTCCTGCGTCACAAGAACACAGGAGCTTACAGGATTGTGAGGGATAAGAATGGTATAGACAACGTTAGTGAAGGCACGATAGTGTGGGAGAAGATTGCAATCAACCCGGTGAGTTTGTTTCTGTTTTACTGCTATACTTACCAAAAAGATATCATGCCCAGTGGTCGGAATAATGGTCGGTGATCGATGAAAACTGACGAGGAACTGAAAAAGACCGACGAGATATCGTCAGGATTTAGGAAAAAACCGACAATAAAGAAAATTTCAATTTTGACTCGTTGCTAAAACGCACAGAACACATTTAATTATGCTAATCAGCTACATTAGTTTTTTCTCCGTAATAACCGTGGAAGACTTCAACAAAAACATCTTGATCGATGCTTTAATTCCCGGCATCAGAAGAAAGAACGACGTTTGGTCCAAGGGAAACGAAAACAGTACGGACACACAAACACTTCATCGACAAACACTTTGACATATCCAAAATGTCGAATACATCTGAAAATTAATCATCGTCGTCAGAAAACTCTAATTGTGATACTGACTACTTTGTGGAGTTTTTTATGCTTATCTTTCAGCAATTTGTGTTTCTTCAAACGATTTCACTGTGGCGATTCGATTTGTGCTGCCACTTTCCCGTATCGTAAACTGCGAAGGTTCTTGTTTTAATTACATCTTATGTGTTTATTCGATTTTCATTCAAATAGTTCATGCATTACATACGATATCAACATGCTGGTCAGATGCTTTTAAGATGGCCTATATCAGAAATCAACAGCCAAAAACTTGAAGCTTGAAGCACCCCGATAACCCTCGGCAATTTTAGAATTCGCTTAGCGAGTTTTTATTTTCACCACTGACACAATTTCCCCTCTTTCGACCACTTCGCAAGAACTTTCGATGCAAGGCCAAAGTACTTGAAATGCGAATCTTTTGATGGATGATGCTTGAAATGATGGAAAAGTATTTCTGTGGACCGTCCCATTACAGAATTTCGAATTTCGAAAAATTTGTGACTCATATTTTTATCTCAATCTTCTTTCTGATACTGCAACACTGAAGCTTAGTCAAATCCCAGCAATACAGTCAATAACATACCTACCTTTTTCTTGCAGAGTCCATCATGCAAATATCTTAAGAGATTTGACTACAAAAGTGGACTCTATGACGTCATTTTACCAAGCGGAGTCCATCAAGTGTATTGCGACATGGTTACGAACGGAGGTGGATACACATTTCTTTCAAGTGACAGTGTGGCAAGAATCAACCAATCAGATGTCAACCATTTATTGACAAGCAACCAAGATGTGCTCCTTCGCATCTTGAAGCCAGATGGGCTCCAGCCTTATACGGTCATAGAGCAATACAAGAAAACAGGAGGGCTTTCGATTCAGCACAGCAATTACGATGGCTACACAAGGCCTAGGAATGATGCCTTGAGTGCCTTCATGTTCCTTGGCACTTTGCCTGCATCATTGGCTAGGAATAGGGAGAACCAAGGGTTCATTTCGAATGGTATTTCATTGTACTTTCGCAATTGTGACGAAAACCCTAACAGTTACTTCGCATTCTTCTCCAAAAATGTCCAAACAGCAAGTAGCAAGGATAGTGGGCTAGGGGTCCGTTGGAGAGACACAGCTATCAATGATCATCAAAGTCAGATTCCACGCAACTTTTTCATGTTCACGGAAATGCACTATGGTGGATGTGGGGTGTACACGGAGAGTGCGAAATGGCCAGAAACAGCAAACGCTGCGCTTGGCACCGCTATAGGCGTCCGCTAATGAGGAGAAGGAGAGACTCGTGGGTTTAAAAAGGTAATCAATAAAGTAAGGCTAATCAATAGAGCACCAATGAAGTACACAGTATAGCTGATAATTTTATCTGAACTGCTAAAGTCAGGTCTCGCAACAGAAGTTACGGATACATAGTTCTTTTGAGATGTCATGCTGCAATCCCATCGTTCAATTTGTCTTTTAATAGCACATGCACTTGCGATCAAGGCCTCTTTCCTTGGATGACATTTACTTGCCAGCCAAAGAGAACAAATTTTCTTTTACTCAACTTTAATTTTTGCGGTTCAGAGTAGGGCAACAATGTGCCAACATTTGAATTTCCTTTGCCAGCTCAGTCATTTGGCGAACTTGCGAACTTCTTCATCTTTAGACAAACGATGATTTTTAAGTTTGCAAATCTTTACACCAATAGTAATCTGTCACCATTTGGTTGGTTTTGAGAAAGCAATCGGTGTTTTAAAATGACACTAACACGATCCCCCCTTCTCCCCTTTTCCTCGCAATAAGAACAGGTGACTTTTCTCCTTGTTTGCATCATTTTATTACCAAAATCAATTGTAGGCTAATACTTTCACTTGTATAATTCCACAAAGAGAGTGATTGCCAATGAGACGTTTAGAGGCAAATTTATACTCTTTAAATTAATGTGTAGATGTATTCAACTTGCATGAAAGCCTTGGTCTACAGAATTTTGTCAATATTTACTGTATATTCTTCGAATAACAGGATTTTCTGAAAAACAAATTTCGGCTGAAGAATCAATCATTAGAATACAATTAAAGCATCAGTTTTGAATGAATGTTTGACACCAACGCACAAGTTGTGGTGAATTTTCAAACAAAAGATGCACAATCGCTTGCTGTCGATTGCAGCTGAACATGATGCTCAAAGCAAGCCTACTCTAGGCACTTCATTGCGCTGCCTACAACTCATTCCCAGATCTCGCCTAAGGATATGAGAAGACGCCTGCCTATATGTTCAGTAGCTTGCTATACATTTTGAGGCTAGTGCTTAAATATAACTTGATTTCACCACTTTCGTAAGTAAAAACTTAGACCCAGACCAGACCAAGTTAATTAACTCGTTTTTGTATCTTTAGCCATCAACTTTCATTCCATGAACTCTTTGACATTTCTCACCTACGAACGGCAGAAGAGATGCTTTTTTCTAACTTGTTCTCTAATCTCCAATATTGATTACATTATATTAACTATTATGTCCTTTGTTCATTGAAAGTAAACTCAAAACAGAACTAAAACTGGTCTGTTTTTAGGTAAAAGCAAAAAAAACTGAATCTTCCAACCAACTAAGAATTCTGTACAGAGCTTTAGAACAGACTTAAAGCCCCCATACAGCGTCGAGAGAATTTATGAATTTAGGAATTTATTGAAAAACTACACAAAGCCGTAACGAAAACAAAAAGCAGAAAAATAATTTTGACTATGATATTGCTGAACTGTATAATTCGTGGTCCGTGAATAATAACGATCAGTACGATATTCGGCCTTGCTCTAAACTTAATGGAACTTGCCCAGTAGCGGAAGGACAAAGCGAACAAGCGAAATGTAACAAGGGGAAGTTGAGAGCCTCTTCTAGAAGTAGACTTACACACGCGATTGGCAAAAGACGAGAGGAGACTTCATTCATCAGGTTGTTGTTGTTGAAACCCTGTTGCATTCTGTTTGCAAAAGCTTTAAAGTAGGCATGGCAGTCACAGACGTCAATTGCTAATAGAGCATCACTAAAGAAAGCACACATGAGCGCCCTCACAATTGCAAAGAATTACTGAGACAACAGATAGGGCGAGGAAAGGGGCGCGAAATCTATCCTAATGGAAGTAGTGATGCGCCTGCAAATGGGTCAGTACGGGTTCCCTGTGCGGAAGTCTACCAAGCTCGATCCTGTTCTGCTGTACGCCACCAAAGACTTCACAAATCTCCTTGATGACGTGTTTCTTTGAATGTTTTTTCATTGCTAAACAAGCATTACAAATTTCATTGCAGTGTACTGGTAACTTTTGGATTGCTTGCTAATTAAACGCAGAGCTGATCTTTGATTTCTGCAAGAAATTTTAATTTGTAGACTGACCAGCCCAACCATAGCAGGCTTTATTTTGGGGAGCTGCTTGGTAAGCTGCATTCAAATTCTCAATCAAATTGAAGAACAACAATCTTATTCGCTAAATTATCTGGTTAGCAATTCGATTGCAGATCATCTCAGTGATGAGATCATTATGTCTAAGGATTTGAACTGACTGCATTCGATCTGCTAATTGAAATCAGTTGCCTTTAATAACTAACCGATTAATCTTATGACAGCTAATCTCATGTATGAGCAAATGACTAGTATGGAAAAACAGAGAAGGAAAAATATAAGGAGGAGTCACTAGCATCAGGCTATGGCCTAAAGCGCAGGTGAGTAATAATTATGTTATAACTTGTGTATTTTAAGCATTTAGGCTTTTAAGTGCCCAAAATGAGAAAACAGCAATTCGCCGTACAAAAACCAACGAGAGACATTTCAGGGCCTTTGTTCGGTATATCCATTTCTCATGGGCGCCCTTGGCAACGGGTACCCTTGGCAACGGGTGCCCTTGGCAACGGGTGCCCTTGGCAACGGGTGCCCTTGGCAACGGGCGCCCCTGGCAACTCTGCGTCGACGATCATGATTACAAAATGTCTTGAACTAATGAAACATTTATAACAAAAAACAAAGTAATCAGTTCAACTCAAACCGTGGACGAAGCTTTGTTTTCAAAAGCCTTCCAAGCATGATCTCATACATTGTGTAGGGCCCTGGACAAATGAACTGAACATTTCACTGAACATGATGTTAAGCAACATATATAGAACGTCCAGTGGCGAATGACAAATGAACTGAACATTTCACTGAGCATGATGTTAAGCAACATATATAGAACGTCCAGTGGCAAATGACAAATGAACTGAACATTTCACTGAGCATGATGTTAAGCAACATATATAGAACGTCCAGTGGCGAATGACAAATGAACTGAACATTTCACTGAGCATGATGTTAAGCAACATATATAGAACGTCCAGTTGCAAATGACAAATGAACTGAACATTTCACTGAACATGACGTTGAACAACATATATAGAACGTCCAGTTGCAAATGACAAATGAACTGAACATTTCACTGAGCATGATGTTAAGCAACATATATAGAACGTCCAGTGGCGAATGACAAATGAACTGAACATTTAACCGAACATGATGTAGAACAACATATATAGAACGTCCAGTGGCAAATGACAAATGAACTGAACATTTCACTGAGCATGATGTTGAACAACATATATAGAACGTCCAGTGGCAAATGACAAATGAACTGAACATTTCACTGAGCATGATGTTAAGCAACATATATAGAACGTCCAGTGGCAAATGACAAATGAACTGAACATTTCACTGAGCATGATGTTAAGCAACATATATAGAACGTCCAGTGGCAAATGACAAATGAACTGAACATTTCACTGAGCATGATGTTGGACAACATATATATAGAACGTCCAGTGGCAAATGACAAATGAACTGAACATTTCACTGAACATGATGTTAAGCAACATATATAGAACGTCCAGTGGCAAATGACAAATGAACTGAACATTTCACTGAGCATGATGTTGAACAACATATATAGAACGTCCAGTGGCAAATGACAAATGAACTGAACATTTCACTGAACATGATGTTAAGCAACATATATAGAACGTCCAGTGGCAAATGACAAATGAACTGAACATTTCACTGAGCATGATGTTAAGCAACATATATAGAACGTCCAGTGGCAAATGACAAATGAACTGAACATTTCACTGAGCATGATGTTGGACAACATATATATAGAACGTCCAGTGGCAAATGACAAATGAACTGAACATTTCACTGAACATGATGTTGGACAACATATATAGAACGTCCAGTGGCAAATGACAAATGAACTGAACATTTCACTGAGCATGATGTTGAACAACATATATAGAACGTCCAGTGGCAAATGACAAATGAACTGAACATTTCACTGAACATGATGTTAAGCAACATATATAGAACGTCCAGTGGCAAATGACAAATGAACTGAACATTTCACTGAGCATGATGTTAAGCAACATATATAGAACGTCCAGTGGCAAATGACAAATGAACTGAACATTTCACTGAGCATGATGTTGGACAACATATATATAGAACGTCCAGTGGCAAATGACAAATGAACTGAACATTTCACTGAACAAGATGTTGAAAAACATATATAGAACGTCCAGTGGCAAATGACAAATGAACTGAACATTTCACTGAACATGATGATAAGCAACATATATAGAACGTCCAGTGGCAAATGACAAATGAACTGAACATTTCACTGAGCATGATGTTGGACAACATATATATAGAACGTCCAGTGGCAAATGACAAATGAACTGAACATTTCACTGAACAAGATGTTGAAAAACATATATAGAACGTCCAGTGGCAAATGACAAATGAACTGAACATTTCACTGAACATGATGTTAAGCAACATATATAGAACGTCCAGTGGCGAATGACAAATGAACTGAACATTTCACTGAGCATGATGTTAAGCAACATATATAGAACGTCCAGTGGCAAATGACAAATGAACTGAACATTTCACTGAACATGATGTTAAGCAACATATATAGAACGTCCAGTGGCAAATGACAAATGAACTGAACATTTCACTGAACATGATGTTAAGCAACATATATAGAACGTCCAGTGGCAAATGACAAATAAACTGAACATTTCACTGAGCATGATGTTAAGCAACATATATAGAACGTCCAGTGGCGAATGACAAATGAACTGAACATTTCACTGAACAAGATGTTGAAAAACATATATAGAACGTCCAGTGGCAAATGACAAATGAACTGAACATTTCACTGAGCATGATGTTAAGCAACATATATAGAACGTCCAGTGGCGAATGACAAATGAACTGAACATTTCACTGAGCATGATGTTAAGCAACATATATAGAACGTCCAGTGGCAAATGACAAATGAACTGAACATTTCACTGAACATGATGTTAAGCAACATATATAAAACGTCCAGTGGCAAATGACAAATGAACTGAACATTTCACTGAACATGATGTTAAGCAACATATATAGAACGTCCAGTGGCAAATGACAAATAAACTGAACATTTCACTGAGCATGATGTTGGACAACATATATATAGAACGTCCAGTGGCAAATGACAAATGAACTGAACATTTCACTGAACATGATGTTGGACAACATATATAGAACGTCCTGTTCCAAATGACAAATGAACTGAACATTTCACTGAACAAGATGTTGAAAACATATATAGAACGTCCAGTGGCAAATGACAAATAAACTGAACATTTCACTGAGCATGATGTTAAGCAACATATATAGAACGTCCAGTGGCAAATGACAAATGAACTGAACATTTCACTGAACATGATGTTAAGCAACATATATAGAACGTCCAGTGGCAAATGACAAATAAACTGAACATTTCACTGAGCATGATGTTAAGCAACATATATAGAACGTCCAGTGGCGAATGACAAATGAACTGAACATTTCACTGAACAAGATGTTGAAAAACATATATAGAACGTCCAGTGGCAAATGACAAATGAACTGAACATTTCACTGAGCATGATGTTAAGCAACATATATAGAACGTCCAGTGGCGAATGACAAATGAACTGAACATTTCACTGAGCATGATGTTAAGCAACATATATAGAACGTCCAGTGGCAAATGACAAATGAACTGAACATTTCACTGAACATGATGTTAAGCAACATATATAAACGTCCAGTGGCAAATGACAAATGAACTGAACATTTCACTGAACATGATGTTAAGCAACATATATAGAACGTCCAGTGGCAAATGACAAATAAACTGAACATTTCACTGAGCATGATGTTGGACAACATATATATAGAACGTCCAGTGGCAAATGACAAATGAACTGAACATTTCACTGAACATGATGTTGGACAACATATATAGAACGTCCTGTTCCAAATGACAAATGAACTGAACATTTCACTGAACAAGATGTTGAAAAACATATATAGAACGTCCAGTGGCAAATGACAAATAAACTGAACATTTCACTAAGCATGATGTTAAGCAACATATATAGAACGTCCAGTGGCGAATGACAAATGAACTGAACATTTCACTGAACATGACGTTGAACAACATATATAGAACGTCCAGTTGCAAATGACAAATGAACTGAACATTTCACTGAGCATGATGTTGGACAACATATATATAGAACGTCCAGTGGCAAATGACCAATAAACTGAACATTTCACTGAGCATGATGTTGGACAACATATATATATAACGTCCAGTGGCAAATGACAAATGAACTGAACATTTCACTGAACATGATGTTGGACAACATATATAGAACGTCCTGTTCCAAATGACAAATGAACTGAACATTTCACTAAGCATGATGTTAAGCAACATATATAGAACGTCCAGTGGCGAATGACAAATGAACTGAACATTTCACTGAACATGACGTTGAACAACATATATAGAACGTCCAGTTGCAAATGACAAATGAACTGAACATTTCACTGAGCATGATGTTGGACAACATATATATAGAACGTCCAGTGGCAAATGACCAATAAACTGAACATTTCACTGAGCATGATGTTGGACAACATATATATATAACGTCCAGTGGCAAATGACAAATGAACTGAACATTTCACTAAGCATGATGTTAAGCAACATATATAGAACGTCCAGTGGCGAATGACAAATGAACTGAACATTTCACTGAACATGACGTTGAACAACATATATAGAACGTCCAGTTGCAAATGACAAATGAACTGAACATTTCACTGAGCATGATGTTGGACAACATATATAGAACGTCCTGTTCCAAATGACAAATGAACTGAACATTTCACTGAACAAGATGTTGAAAAACATATATAGAACGTCCAGTGGCAAATGACAAATGAACTGAACATTTCACTGAACATGATGTTGAACAACATATAAAGAACGTCCAGTTGCAAATGACAAATGAACTGAACATTTCACTGAACATGATGTTGGGCAACATATATAGAACGTCCAGTGGCAAATGACAAATGA